>CM053508.1:92162726-92256519 GCA_028627145.1 Eidolon dupreanum | reverse complement strand
AGGCATTTGGCATAACGCTAATGTGTCATTAGACCTATTAGAGTTACACAAGGAAATTCAAGCATTAATAGACGCTAAGCCTTTAAACTTTGATGCTGCAAAAACTGCTGAAGATATTATTGATCAGTTAAGAAGCTTGGTACCCCATTGGTCTATGTTTAAGCATCTTGCTATATCTGTATTGATTATTGGAATTGGTATACTATTAGGTTTATGCTTACTTCCTACCTTGGTAAAATGCTTTGTAAGAGCTATCCTTAATGTCCAAGCAGACCTCCATCATGTCAGGCTCCGAGCCCTACCTTAATTTGGGCAGAAAGTGAAATCTCCCTTAGCAGGGGCTGGTAGTCAAAGACGGGTAAGATCTCCTCAGAGGTTGAACAACCTAAGACAGGGCATGTATGTTAGAGATACATGTACCGATGACGGGTAAGCTTCAAACCTGGTGAGGGGTCGCCTAAGACAGGCACAGTCACCTAGCTCTAAGGTTAAGAAGGCCTTGGCTTTTAGAAAATTAAAAAGGGGGAGATGTTGGGAGCCTTTTGCAAGGAATTATCAGTTCCTGAAATTCCAAGGGAGGAGGTTTCTCTCTGCCTTATGTTAATTGCAGCTATTGTTTCTGGATACTTTGGTTTTGTTTCGAGCAGTTTGTTACAAGCAGTTTGTCCCTTACTCAAGCTGTATAAATACACGGTGCTAAATAAACTCGGTGCTGCAGCTTTGACTGTATGCCCTCCCGAGATCTTTTTCTCTTCTCTTTTTTCCTAACCCTCGCTCCCCCACTCAGGACTGTTCGACTCTGTCCGGCTGGTTCCGGCTGATCAGAGATGGCTTCCTAGAGGAGGGGACATCAAAACAAAGCCCTGGAGAATGCAGGGGTGAGACAGGGAGAGTCCAGAAGGCAGAGGGAGCAGCATATGAGAAGTTGATGACTTTGAGATACAGAAGGAAGTTCTAGTGGCTCCAGGACAGAGGAAGTGAGAGTGTGGGTGGTTCCAGAAAGGACTGAGACAACTCTAAAATGATCGCTTAGGGCACAAGGGGCACCTTGGCGAGTAGGAGAGAGATCTTGGCCCATCCGGCTGCCTTGTCTTCTACCCCTGTCTGGGTCCCATTCATTCCACAGGCCAGTCACTAAGTATCTCCTCCAGTGAAGCATGAGGCTAAGCAAACAGCTCCAGAACCCGACTGCAGGGGTTCGAATACTGGATCCTCTACTCACTAACCACGTGGCCTGGGCCTGCCGATTCCCCTCTCTGTGGCCACTTTTCGTCAGCTGTAAGATGAAGATGGTGACAGCTCTCCTCCCTCGATGGCTGGCGTCTGAGTTCTCCACACTCCCACTGTGTTTCCTTGGGAAGTGACGTCACCCCGTGTGCTTTGGTGTCCTCACGTGAGATAAACAGTCTCCCCTAACAAAATGGTTGTGAGGATCGAATGAGTTAACGCTGGGGAAGTGCTGGGAACAGCACCTGGCACGGAGTAGGTGCTCAATACACGTGACTCCCCACCAGGTGTTGTGACAGCCCGTTAGGAAGGTATGCACTTAATCCCTCAGTCATTCAACACACATTTCCTGAGCACCTACTGTGCTTGCTCTAGGTGCTGGGGAGACAGCAAGGGACAAAACAGACAGAAAACCCTGTCCTAGTGGAGAAAGAAAAAATAACAATAAATAGGTCAATTATATGGGATGTCAGAAGGTGACACAGGCTATGGAAAAATGCAAAGGAGAGTAGGGTAAGGGATACTTTCATTCCATCTCAGTTAAGGACGCTGATGGTCACAGAGGTGGGACGACTTGCCTACAGTCACAGGGCATCTCGGGCCAGGGATTCCGGTCTGCCTGGTCCTTAACTTCCATGCGTGCCGCCTTCCAGTCCTCATGTGGCCCCGGGCCACCTCCCGGCCCCTCTCCTCGGCATGCCCAGGCCAGCAAACACATGGGCCATATCACCCCACTGCACCCACAAACCCTGCAGCTCCTGTGCTAAGGGTGCCTGGTCAGACCAGCCTGGAATTCAAGGCCTCCATCATCTACCACATTCTTCCAGAATTTTCTCAGTCTCCCAAGGACCTGCCTGCTCCTCAGCCAGGCTTCCCTCCCAATGCCTCCATTCAGCCTCACCCCCGCCCTGAGGCCCCTCTCCATCCTGCCCTCCACCCCACCCAAGAGGATCAAGCCTCCTACTGGAGCGGACTGCCTACAAAAGCAGGGTTCTCTCTCCCTAAACCCCCGCCACCCACCTACCCTCCCCGTGGCAGGTCCTGTCCCAGCAAGAGAGGGGGACTTTCTGGGCCCCTCCCTGTGGCATAACTTACGCTTTGTTCCTGACAGGTGGAAACAAACCCAGGTCCTTCCCGCCTCTCCCCTTACCTACTGGTCTCAACCATGGTGGCTGGCTCTAAGCTGTGTCCTCCCAGGCATCATATGACCTCGACTGACCTCACAACCCACCTTGCCTCCCTATGGCTCCTCCCCATTCACTCAGCAAAGATTTATTTGGCCCTACTATGTGTCAGGTATTGTTTTAGGTGTTTAGGGCACACCAGCAAATGAAACAAATACAGATCTCTATACTTAAAGAAATGACATTTCATGCAGGGAGGGGAGAGGTACAGGGAGACAGACAATAAGCAAGATAATATGATAAATAACTGATTTTTTTGTGATGTTAGAAAGTGATGAGTATCGTGGAGGGGTGAGGGCTAGGGGGTGAGTGCTGGGGTGGGCATGTAGGGTGCAGGGCTGAATCGGCTGGACTGGGTAGGCCTCATGGAGTTTTGAGCAACAACTCAAAGGAGGTGAAAGGGTGAAAACAGACAGACATCTGGAGGTTCCTGGAAATTAATCCACTTCCAGAAAAATGGAGGCAGGATCCCAAGAAGCCATCCCTGCTTCCTGCGTTTAAATAATCGTATGAGTTTCCTATAAATTTATCTGTAATAAATGACCACAAACCTGAAGGCTTAACATAACACAAATTCATTAACTTGCACAGTTCTGCAGGTCAAAAGCCCACATTGGCTCAACTGGTACCTCGGCTGGGCTCTTCTGGGGAGGCTGTGAGAAGAATCTGCTCTCAAGCTAATTCGGGTTGTGGGAGAATCCACCTTCTTGGAGTTGCGAGGCTGAGGTCCTCATTTCCTTGCTGGTTGTCTCTTGGCTGTGGGCTGCCCTGAGCTCCTGAGGCCTCTCCTCGTCCTACACGTGAGCCCTGCATCTCAGAGCTGGCAATGCATGACAGTCTCTCTCATGCTTGGAATCTCTCTGGCTTCCCCTTCTGCTGCATCTCTCCACTGCATCCAGCTGGAGAAAGTTCTCTGCTTCAGTGTCATTTGACTGGGCCTGACTGGATAACCCTGGCCACTCTCCCTATCTTAAAATCTAAACTTAATTACATCTGCAAAGTCCCTTTTGCTATGTAATGTAACATATTCACAGGTTCATAACATAATCACAGATTGAGGCATAGCCGTGCATCTATTCTGCTTACCACAATGACATGATGTGAGGACAGGATATCTAGAGTTGAGGCAGCCACCTTGAGACCATGAGGTAGGAAGCTGGAGAAGATATTCAATAGACTGAGGATGCAGGATGGATGGAAGGATTTCACTGATCCATAAAATAAGCCTGGGGCACCTTGTAAAGCAATGATTATGGTTTTGTCACTGTGAGCCAGGTCATCTTTTTTTTTTTTTTTTTTTTTTTTTGCAGATGAATGCATCCTACCTGGTCCCCTGTCCAGTCACCATTGGAAATGTTTATTGGAATTGCTTATCTTGTGATCAAAAAACCCTGATCATTTAGAAGCCTAGAGTTTATGGGTTTTGTATCCTTTGTCTTAGAGAGTAGTAAAACTTTGAGATGGAGCCTATTTAAAATTACCATTCTGTTTTTTTGTTTTGTTTTGTTTTGTTTTTTTAAAAGATTCCTGTCTAGCTGCCTTCTATTCCATATGGGGAAACTGAGGCCCAGGGGGAGAAGTGAAGTTTTTCTCCAGGATCATAGAGCTGAGTCTTCTTGGAGCACCTGAGAAACGCAAATCCATACCACTGACTTTTTACGCCTACTATGTAGAAAGAAGCAGAATGAACGAGAAGAGGGAGGATGCAGTATAAAAAAACCCACATGATACAATCCCAGCATCTCAAAGACATGGCTGGAAGGATCTACACACACACATCTCCCAGCACCCCTGAAGCCACTGCACCATACTCGTTGCCATGACTCCCAGGTTAATACAGAAAATGAAGAAAAGATCAGCCCATAGACACATAGATATTTTATGGAGCCCACTGGCATCACAGGAATGGACATGTCATCTCTCAGTCGTGGTTCAAAGAAATAAACTTCCCTAGATATTCTCCAGCAGAGATATTCTCCCCTTGCCACTATAACAACTTCATCAAACACTCTCCCAATTCTGTCCCTTCCATCGGTCACCATAACCACCCTCACCCACCACACTCAGTCCGAGCCCTGACTTCCAGAAGTTGGGGCACCACCAGTCAGACAGCAACATGCATCAGTTCTTCCATATAGCCTTTGTGCCTACAGGATGCTTCAAGTTCACCTGAAGGTTATGCAACGGTTTCGTGAGTTACCTGGCCCTTGTCCAGCAGAGAGGAAGAAAAGAATGTCCAATGATCCATAATCAAGCCAGCTGTGAAAATGCCATTTTAAGGGAGATGGTAGGGTGAGGGAGAAGGAGAGTCTGTGGTGGGAGAGTGAGGGGCTCCCAAGAAATGAAGGATGTTAGAGACAAACCGATGACATGAGGACGCTGGCTAAAGTTGCCGAGGACTTGTTTTTCTCCTGCATGCCCTCTGAGAAAGGTGAGGGAAGACTGGCATTCCTATCTGAACTGTGAATTTCTGAATGTAATTCCACTCTGCGACTAAGCTATATGAGCCACGGCTTCTAAAGTGTTACGTATAGTATGTAAAAAAAAAAAAAAAACAATGATGCAACATGGAAGAGGGGGTCCTCCGTCATAACACTTCTTAACTGGTGGGACGCAGGCTGTGGAGGCGGTCTGTTAACCCACAAAGTCAGTCTCACTCACCATGCAAACCTCTGGCTGAAGCTTATTTTTCAAAGCAAAGAGATGGGGAGTGATTGGAATCCTCTGCCTTACTAGTAAACTTAAACCTGTTTAAATACCTGGCCTCCACAACGAGACTCAGTTTCCCCCTTTTGGCTTTGGAAGGAGCTGGCATCTCTGGGCAGGATGTCGGAGGCTGGCCACAACACGGCTAACATCTCCACCTCTCTGAAAAAAAGCATAAAACCTTGGTCAACCTTCTCCAAAGGAGGAGCATTCTGTCATGGCCTCCATGGCCCAGAAATGCCTCAGCCTCCCCAGCCATGGGACACACACCTGGTTGCTAATTCAGGGTCAGCTGCTCTCACACTCCTTTCAATTCCTTTTCTCTCTCTAAAACCTGAAACATCTGGGCATCATCCCGGATGCCCTCCTTTCCCTATCTCACCTCCAACATCCAGTCACCAAATCCTGTGGGGTTCATCTTTTAACAGTGTTATCTGTCCCCTCCTCTCCTTTCCCATTGCCTCACCTTAGGTGGCACCGCCATCTTCTCTCACCTGTGAAACTACCCCAGCCTCCACTCCCAGGCCCTGTCTCTATACTCAGCTCCCCCATTATGCCCACCAGTGCCTGCCACCGTCCCAAACCCCAGCTCTGGGTCAGGATCCCTCCCTTCTGAAGAGAGGGGCTCCAAGACTCCCAGCTGACCCTACAGGAAGTCTAGGATGCCCCATCTTTCCCCTGATAAACCCACGGGATGAGCGTGACTCCTAATTCTGGTATCTGACACTTCACTGATGGCCTGGGCCTCCCTCACTATCCTCAGCAAAGCCCTTGTGCGCACAGAGGGAGGGCCCTCGGAGCCATTTACCTAGATGCCGTTTGGAGACTGTTTTTCCTCTAAAAGAATATTGCATCCTTGCCTTCATGAGCTGAACTCCACGGGATTCCTGGGCTGGAGAGGAGAGGAGGCTTAAGCCCCAAAAGGAGGGTGGAAAACGTGCCCATCGCTGTGGGTAAGCAAAATGCACCCCACCTTTAAAAATGAGGGAAAGTGGGCAAAAGAATGAGATTTCTGCGTTAAGGATGAGTCTGAGGTCCCTAAGAGCCTGGGAGGCAGAGCTGCCACTGCAGGTTGCTGGAGCTCAAGCCAATGGGGAGACTCTGGGAAGTGACACAGATGACACACTAGAGGGGCAAGGGCGCTGGAATATTTTTGCTCCAATTTCCCTCAGTCATTGCCTGAGGATGGCTCCCACAGGGTGTTAATTCTCAGGCACTCCTAGCTGACCCATGCAGACGGAGTGGCTTTCTGTGGTTCAAGAAAATAGCCCCTGGGACCAAGAGGTATTCTGGAAGCCAACTAGACCACCACAGAATGTCCAGGGTATGTGGGCAGGGCACAGAGTGTCTGCTGCAACTGTTTTCGTTATTATACCCAGCTAAATGGAATAAGAATTCACACGAGCTGTGTCAAATGATCCTGAGGTCACAGAGAAGAGTGGTCACACCCAGCTTGGCTTGCTAAAGATGCAGCTCCCCAACTTTTAGTGACACTTGAGCCTTCTGAGAGAAGAGAGCCCCAAAGAAAGAGGCAAGCTTTTGTGCTGTGGGTCACTCCCACCTTACCTCCTTGGCCATAAGGCATGAACTAAACATGACCTTGTGTTGGTTGTTGTATATATGGCATAGATATTATGGTTGCACATAATATATAATTATATGTTATGTATAATGTTTATTATTATTATTATTATTATTATTATTATTATTATTATTAATCTCACTGACAAGCTCTCTCCTACAAAGTGCTGCCACGGGTCTCTGGTTTAATGTCTCTCAAAGTCAGCCACCAGAGGGGGCCAGACCCTCTGGTTTTAAATCCCAGAAACCAGTTTTCCCTGAGGCCTGCTGGTGCCATAGTCTTGAACATTCAGAGAGGCCTGTTTTCTAGAAAGTTCATGGCAATGGAATCAGACATTACATAGTCTTTCACGTTTAGCTTCTTTTGCTCAGCATCATGGATCCAGGGTTCATGTGCGTTGCTGTGTGTACCAATAGCTTATTCGGTTTTATTGCCTAACAGTGTCCACTGTGTGACGTGCCACAGTTGTTTCTCCATCCACGTGTCCATGGACACTTGAACTAGTTCCAGTTGGGGCTGTTATGAATAATGCTCTGAACGTAAAATTCATGCTCGGAGCATTCACTCTCAAGCCTTCATATGAAGGCCCTGTCTCCACTTCGAACTGTGGTTATGCTATTCAGGGGACAGTCCCCATCACTGATTGAGTGTGGCAGGGCTCCTGGGTGTTTCTGCCCAATGCAGGACGTCTCTCAGGAGCCTCCGTGGCTGCAGACCTCCTCACTAGGTGGCCAGGACTTCGGCGGGTGTGCACAGTCTGCTCCCTTCCCCTTTCCTGTCACGGGCACGTCTCTCTACTGACCCTCCTGCATGGCTAACTTGGCCTTGGGGTCTGCTTTTCAAACCCAGCCTGAGACATACAAGTGCTCAGAAGAGTACCTGGCACACGGTAAGCACCAAAAGCACTGTTATCATTGTGATTGCTACACAGACGCAGCACACGGATCTGGTGCTGGTGCCTACATCAGGGCCCAGCCCACCAAAGCCCCTGCTGAAGGGACAGCAGCTGGGCCAGGGCCTGCCCCACCTGGGCACACACATCCAGAGCTTTCCAGACACCTCGCACAGCTCAGCCCTAAAGACGGTGGAGGGTCAGAAGCCCAAGCTGGCAAAAGAGAGAATTTATCACCCTCTTTGTTCTGTCCTCAGCTCCCAGCCTGGAGCCATCTTCACTGGAGGAGGCCATGAGTTCCTATTGATATAGAAATACTGATTTATACAAAGTAGTTCATTAATAAGGTGAAAATGTGATGAGGAACAGGATATCTACATAGTCTCAAAGTACCTCCCCATGAATTAATTATTCATGACAGAGGAGAAAAGAAGAACCTTAATTTAAAGAGGCCTTATCTATGAATATAGTCACATTAGGGGTTAGGGTGTCAACATATGAATTTTGGAGGAGACACAATCTGGTCCATAACAGCTCCCTTGCCCCAAGGAGGGGAACTCAGAGGTAATGTTTTACGGTGGTTCCCGGGGGACCCAGCCCCAGTAACCTGTTCACCAGCACCGGGGGGGTTGCCTCCTTCCTCTCTCACTTTCCTGCCCCTGGGGGTGCTTCCTGGGATAGGGCATCAACTCAATCATGTACATGTTAATTCTAATCACAGGAGCTGCTCCTGGGAGCCCCAGACCCACCCAGTGCCCCTACCTCCAGCCCTGGACCATGTGCCCGCCTGGCAGGCAGAGTGGGGGCCAACCAAGGACGAGTGCAGCCTGTGGAACTTCATAATCCCAGCCTGAACACCCAATGGGCACTGGCTGAGACGAGTCTTTCCCAGGGAATTTGGGGCTGAAACCAAAGGATCGTAGCCCTCTCTTGAAGAGAAAATATGAAATCTGGGCGCTGAGAGGCAGGGGAAGTGGATGCGCAGGAAAGGAGAAAGAAAACGGATGGAAAGAGACAGAGGCGGCTCCGTTGCTGTTTTCCTGTTTCCTTCCTTTTCTGAGACCTGGCTGAGCCCTCTCACAACATGCACTGTGTCCTGGACACGCTGCCTTTCTTCCTGAAGGTGTCCTGGATTAGTGTCCCAGATACTACTGCAGAATAACAAGCTACCCCACAACTAGCAGCTTGAAACAACCATGTTACTCTTCCTCTCAATTTCTATAGGTCAAGAATGCAGGAAAGGTTCAGGGGAGTAGTCCTGCCTCAGGCTCCCTCAGGTGCCTGACCTAAATGTTCATTATTTAAGCTACTACATTTAGGGGAAACTTGTTACAACAGCAGAAGAGAACAAATCCACCCAGAGAGTGGCAGAGCGAGGGCTTGGACAGAGAGCTGAGTCTTGGATGGGTGCTGTCCTTAGAATACATTGAAGCTCGGAGCCCAGGTAGCGCTGAGAAGACCTTAAGGGTGCGGGATTGAATGATTTCCAGAAAAGGGAGGGTGAGAGTTTTGTGAATGAGCCTGAGACACAGACACAAGACAGATGAACTCACACAAGGGTACAGAAAGTAGTCTGAATCCTGCCTATTTCTTTGAGGAATTTTTTGGGGGGGTTTTGGTTTTAAATTTTTAAAAAGTTCTACCTAACTTTTAATCGTGAAAAATTCCAAACCTACGCACAAGAGTAGCACAATGAACACCTATGTCCCTTTGCTTAGACTCACAAAGTGTTAACATTTGGCCACATTTGCTTTCCCATGCTCCAAAATTCTTCTAATGCGTTTAGAGAAAAGCATGCAAGACCTAAACATACAGCACAAATTCTCACGCAGCAAACTCTCATGTAAGCACGATCTAGAATCCCGCCAATGACAGAGGCTGTCCTTGTGTGCCCCTCAGTCACCAACCCCACCCGTGTCCCGCCTCCCCCCGGGCAACTTACCACCATGATTCTCACACCACATGATGGGGCAGGTTTAAGATGAGATCGCTGGTCTTTCCAGGAGGGTCAGAGTCCTTAGAGAATCAGAAGAAAGACCTTCAGGCCCCCTCCTACATGAAGATATGCACAGCATTTGGCACGCAATACACAGAGAATACACGCCATGAAGCTCACTGGAAATGAACCCCCGGGACAGGCAGAAGCAGGCGCAGCTGCTTCCCAGAAGGCAGCCCTGTATGTGACCCCAGGTGACAGAGGGAAGGCCAGGCCTTGGAGGGGTCCTGATCCTCCTGTCCTTGCTCTCCCCTCCCCTACCCTGGGGTGGTTAGTTTGCACAGGGAAGTCTTGCTCTCTAGGAATCAGCTAACTCTACGAGGTGTAGCCCCTCTGGTTGGCAAGGCTCTGACTGTATCACAATGAATACAATTCATAAGCCAAGAAATCTGCTAAGCATTTCCTTGGCATTAGCTCCTTTATCCCCTACAGCGACATTATGAAACATGATGAAGCTTATCTGATAAAGACACTAGGAACATTTCCTACCTGTGGACAAGTTAGGCTACTCTGCCAGGGCAGGGGGCGTTCAAATCCCAGCCTGGGCGTCTCCCCCAGAGAAAGAAACAGGGTTAGATAAGATTTGGGGAAGGGTAGAGTTGAGGTGCAATTTCAATAACACAACGTTTTTGATTAGCACAAAGAAGAGCAGGCTGTGAGTAAGGGCCCGGGGCTGTGAGGACTCAGGCCCCCGTCTCCTTGGAAGCAACAGAATTAAGTACACAATACCGAGTCTGGAAATCCCTTGTTTGAGGCTAGGAACCTGGGCTGGAAGTCATGGTGAAGAGGAATTTCCCACTTAATTGGCCAACATTTCTAATCAGTTTTTTTTTTTTTTCTGCTTCTGTAAACATACTTGCTGCATAGGCCAAAGATCTCGGGGTCAACTGAGAACTCCCCCTCCCCTAATGGTGTATTGCTTTCCTGGTTGTTAGAAAATTCCATACTCTGTAACTGCCCATAGGCCATAGCAATTTCAGGGGTCTGTAAATGAGCCCATGCCAACTGTAACAACACGGGTATAAAAGTGAAATTGCCTCTAAGCTCGGGGCCCAGATTTTCAGAGCACTAGCTCTTCTGGGACCACTGGCGTAATAAAACTGAGTTCTCTTTCTCTCTGGGTTACTGCTTGGATTTTCGCTGGTCTGATTTTCGGAGCTTTTGGGGTTTTTCCATAGCAGTGGCTGTGTCTCTGTGTCAGAGTTACTAGGTTCTCCAGGCAAGGGTGAAATGCCCCATTCTCACTATTTTGATTTCAAATAGCCAAGTCTGACCATCGATTTTAGAGAATGATATTTCTCCACATTTTTGTCTTTGGAAGTGAATTAACAAAAGCAATTTTACAGATTCACAGATAAGTACTATTCAATACCCACTGCACAGATGAGGAAACTGAGGCTCAGCAAACATTAAGTCACTAGCTCAAGGCTATAACTGAGTCCGCAGCAAACCATACCTATTTGGCTCCAGAGCCTGAGGTCATATTAACCCAGACTGCAGCGCAGGTACTAAGAGGGGACACTCAAAATCTCTGTCCCCCACTCCAAGGCTCCTAATTCACCCAGGCTCCTGGGTGGAAGGTGTCAGACATAAATTTCTTAAATCAGTCTTGAGCGTGTGTCAACATTGATTTCTTAACCAGAGGGGGAACCACAGGTAGCGTGAGCCAGGTGAAGGTGACTGGGGGAGGCAGCATAGCACCCACCACACAGATTCTGCACCCTCGCCTTGGTCCCCTAACCTGAAGAAAGTGTGAAGGTTGGATCTTCCTGCTGTTGACCCCTCTCGGTAAGGAGCATTAGAATGTCAGAGAAGCAAAGATCACATATCCACCATCCAACCAGGGTGACAGACACAAAGACCCTACGCCAGAGCGTCCCAGACTGCAGATTCAATCATGTTCCCCAACTTCAGCTTTGTTTCATAAAATGTGTGGCCCTCAGGCTCCACCATCTACTAAAAGAGTTACAGCTCAATGAAACTCCAAACTCCCAGACTCATTTCTTTGTGTCCATATTGGCCCATCCCCCCATGACACCCCTTGACACATTTGGGGAACAAAATGACTAGGATCCTATCCTCAAGACTGTCCTACCCTCAAGTCTCATGGGGTTGTGGTAAGAAAACTAACCACCCAGAAAACACTTGTGAGAACTGACGGGGTGAAAACAGAAGACTCGAAGGAGGGTGCAGGCTCTGACCCACGTCAGGCTGCAGCAAAGAAAGTGTCCAGGTTAATCGAAGTCACATTTAGGCAGACCTGGAGGAGAGGTGGGAACTGGACCTAGAGGCAGGAGAGAACAGAATCCATTTGAATGAAACACAGGAAGTTAGGGTGGTGAGTGCCCTGAGTGCTGGTGTGGAAGGAGCAGAGATTGTATCAGATCTGAGGTCACAAGGGGACAAACGAACCCGATTCTGATTCAATGGCACTGACAGGCCACAAAAGGGTTTCAAGCAAAAGAATGAGACGTTGAGTTTCGCACGTCAGCAATGAAGAAGTCAGCACTCCTAGCTTACAGCCATGCCGTCCTGAACATGCCCGATCCCATCTGATCTCAGAAGCTAAGCAGGGTCAGGCCTGGTTAGTACTTGGATGGGAGATCACTTCAGAATACCAGGTGCAATAGGAGTTAAAAAGAGAAAAAAGAAAAAAAAGAAAAAAGAAAAAGTCAGCATTCCTTGTGGAGATGACCTGATGTTGCCCCTCCAGGTGTGGTTCCTGCCCCCTCGACATTGACCCTTGACCCTTTGTCCACTGGTTCCCTCCACAAGGGTGCTTCTCCCTCCCATTCTCCATTCCCCACCAACTCCTGCCAGGTAAAAGTCAGCTGTCCACAATGAGCTATCACCTTACACCTGTCAGAATGGCTACCATCAAAAAAATCAACAAATAACAAGTGCTGGGGAGGATGTGGGGAGAAGGGAACCCTCGTGAATGGCTGGTGGAAATGTAAACTGGTGCAGCCACTATGGAAAACGATATGGAAATTCCTCAAAAAATTAAAGACAGAACCACCATATGACCCAGTAATTCCATTTCTGGGTATTGATCCAAATGAAACAAAATAATAATAATTTGAAAAGATATATGCATCCCTATGTTCGCTGCAGCATTATGTACAATAGCCAAGGTATGGAAGCAACCTATGTGTCCAATTGATAGATGACTGGGTAAACAAGATGTGGTATAATGGAATAACGCTCAGCAATAAAAAAAAGAATGACATCTTAGCATTTGTGACAACATGGACCTAGAGGGTATTATGCTAAGTGAAATAAATCAAAGACAAATACCACATAATTTCACTTATATGTGGAATCTAAAAAACA
The DNA here is from genome assembly GCA_028627145.1 of Eidolon dupreanum. Taxonomy (NCBI): domain Eukaryota; kingdom Metazoa; phylum Chordata; class Mammalia; order Chiroptera; family Pteropodidae; genus Eidolon; species Eidolon dupreanum. The sequence goes on along the minus strand of CM053508.1, from coordinate 92,243,599 downwards.
GAAAACAGAAACAGACCCATAGGTACAGAGAATAAACTGATGGTTGCCAAAGGGGAGGAGGGTGAAGGGAATGGGTGAAATAAATAAATTTGTTTATTTTTAAATGTACACAAAGCCTAGAAAAATATTTTGATGGTTTAAGTTCTGTAGAAATTTCATTTTAAATGCTTTTAAGCAATATTCAACATCAGTAATTTGCAATATAATATAAAATCAGTTTCGTGTTTGAATCTTCTAAAATGATTCATGAATTTGGTTTAGTACAATCTTATCCAAATTTGGAAGTGGCCTTGATGTTTTATAGAAAATACTAGTTATGGTAGGCAGCTGCCAAAGAAACTTCAGGGAACTCGAGTTAATTAAAAATTATTTTAAAAGTACAAAATAAAAATAAAGTGAAGGTGATCATAGATCATACTTAAAGTAATACTGATTTAGGCACTATTAATACCACACCAAAAAAATGTTAGTTGACACTTCATAGTTGAAGGGTGAATGAACGAACTAAGAATGAATGAATGAACAAATGAACAAAGACTGACCCACCTTTTGCACCAAGCAGGAAGCAACTCCCTCGGAATTCTCAAAACACCATTTCCCCCTCCCTGTGTCCCTGACAGCATCGGTCTTATCTCCTTTATTGGACCATAAATTTCCCAGGCACGAATGCCAGGCCTGACACATCTAGATGTTCCCCTACATGGAAGAAACTGACTTTTAATAAATTTCTCCTCTGTGTCAGGGAATTTACATGCCTTGAGTGACTGAGTTCCCACAACACAGTGAGGTAGGTGTCACTAGTATGACTCACTGGCGGAAGAAGCAAGTTCATTTGCACAAAGTGGCCTGCCCAAGGCCAGGGCCGTAAGAGAAGCCGAGAAGATGTCAGCCCACAACATGGAAGTCCGAGCCCCTGGAGGGTGTGCACATATTCCGTGAGCCTGACTTTACCCCGGAAGGCAGCTTTGCAGTTTGCTGTTTTAGAGTGTGAACAATATGCCTTCGTGGAAGCATTAACCAAACAGCGAGGAGAACAGATGAGGCAGCAGCTAGGAGGCCCCGAGCACTTTTGGGGAGGTCACTGGAGTTGGTGGTGGGGAGGCTGTCGTTACCAGGAGGAGGAATGAGCTGCGTTTGGGGTAGACAAGGGAGATCTGGGTGGGGCTTTGGACGGCTTGGCAGTTGGGTTATGGTTAGGACTATCCATTCACAGCTCCTGAGCACCTCCTTCACGCCAGGTACTGTGCTAGGTGCTAAACTGCGGAAGTGAACAAGACAGAGTCCCAGCTCGCAGAGAGGTGATATGCGGGGTTGGGCAGCCAAGGATCATAGCAAGTAAGTAAATGGCTGAATATGTGCAGAAATAGCGGAGAAGGGAGAGGAGCGCTGGGAATACTGGGAGGTGGGGAGGGCTTTCTGAAGAGGAGGCGCTTGATCTTCTTCCTCCAGTGGGGGAAGAGGAGGAGCAAATGCAGACCTGGGGCAGGAGCTATGCCACTAACAGGCCACATAAACATCCTTCCCCTCAAGCTCACAGGCTCCACCCTCCACCCTCAATTCAAATGAGATCACTGCTCGGTGGTTTCAGAAACAGTTTTATCATGACTTTATTCCAGTCATATTAGGTCATCCGCATTTCCTCACATTGTTCAACTTTTCTAAGAACCCCAGACCTAAAGGTTGAGCATAGGGAGGAGGGGAGATAGATACCGCAGGTCGCAGTGGGCATAGATCAGGAAATTCAAAGCCTGGGAAGTTCAGCCCCTCCCAGATGGTCAGAGCCCCTCCAGCACCCCATTGTCCCTGCTGAAACGAGGGACTGCATCTATGCTCCCTCTGGATTCAGTCAGGGGAGCCTGAGGGAATCTGTCACCCTCAAAACTGTGAGGGGACAACTTGGGGCTATATAAGAAGCCATGTTCTGGACTCTGTGGAGAAAGTTGATCTGTAAGAAAAGACTGAGAGAGGCAGATATGAAAAAGAGAGATTTAAAAAAATAATTTAAAACCCTGTGCGGGTTTGAGCTTCTGGTTCTGTGTCCCTGAGGTACAACCCCACTCCTATCTTTGAATTCCCTTACAACAAATCTCTCTTTTCCCTTAAACTACTTCAAGTTGGGGTCCTGCCGTGTGGACCCAAAAGAATTTTAAAAGATACACCTGCCTTAACAGAGTGCACCTTGCATTTCTCCTTCCTAAGAAAGCATTTCGTCAAGACTAGGTTTAGCTGCAAGTAATGGAAAAACCCAAAACCAAATGGCCTAAACAAGAAAGAAGTTTAATTTGTTTTTACATAAATGAAGTCTGGAGTTAGGGCAGCCAGGGCTAATGTGGCAGCCTCCTTTCATATTATTGCTCTCTAGTGCGTGTTTTGTGATCCAATATTCCTGCTGAAGTTCCAGGCATCATACCCACATTCCAGTTAGTAGTGAAAAGGAAGGAGTTAGAAAAACTTTTTAAGGCCGATTCCTGGAAGTCTCATACAACGCTGCTACTTGTATCTACTGGCCAAAATGCAGTTCAGTACCCACACTTAGCTCAGGGGAACAAAGACAATGTAATTTTTGTTGGGCTCCAATGTGTCCTTTTAAAAATCAAGGTTTGTATTACCAAAGAAGAAAGAGGGATTTCTTCCAAAATATTCCTTCTGCAGAGATGGAGGGCAGCCTGAACCTTCAGACCCTGAGGTTCACTAAACTGAGAAGCTTCTTGACAGACGTTTGGAGAACTAGTTCCACTAAAAAGAAACTATCAACAGTGGACCAGTGGATGTAGCTCAGGTGGTGGCCTAGGGAGCAGGAACAAGGCCAAGGAGCTGTCAATCTCCTGTTAGAGTCTAGCTTTGTTCTTTCTTATCAACAGAGGAAACCATCCCAGCTCCATCCAGGGCAAGGTCTAATCTGTTCTTCTCATGTGACAGCCACAGTGAGTGCTTACTTATGATCCCTTGGAACTATGAATGGGTGGAGCCCTGATCTACTACAACCCCCAGAGACAGAAGGTCCAGCCCCACCACCCCTATCTGGACAAGTACCCATTCCACCATAGTCCTCAGGAAAAACACATATCTCCACTACCAGGAGGCACCATTCACATAGAGCACATCCCACAGAGTCATGCAAGACCGTGGTGCACTGGTTCACATACATCCTCATAGGCTGAGAAGAGGAGGTATAAGAAGTAGATCGAATGAGTGTATCTCTCTGCATCAGCTTCCAGAGAAGAGTGTCTCAAGGTGGAGCAGGATGGGGTGGAATACAGCTGACCCTAGAACAATGTGGGGGTTAGGGGCACGGACCCCCACTTAGCCAAAAATCCATGTATAATTTCTGACTCCACAAAAACTTAACTACTAATAGCCAAGTGTTGAACAGAAGCCCTACCTATAACATAGACAGTCGATTAACACATATTTTACATATGTATTATTTACTGTATTCTTACAATAGAGTAAGCTAGAGTAAGAAATTGTTATTAAGAAAATCAAAAGGGAGAGAAAATACAGTTACAGTAATGTAGGTATTTAATTTTAAAAAACCATATGTAAGTGGACTCACGCAGATCAAACCCATGTTGTTCGAGGGTCATCTGTAATAACCGATTGATACTGTTACAGCCCAAATGACAGGGTCACAGCCATGCCACAAGAAGAGTTCCTGGAGGATGGACTAGAGATGGAGGGATAGGGAGAGCAGACCTCTCTGAGCCTTTAAAAGAGCAAAGGGTGCCTGGGTCCAGGGTGGCACATCCTAAACTATCAGAACTAATTAGTCCCTTGACCACACTTGTTAGACTTTTTTTTTAGGTAAGGCAACCCTTGATTGACCTTACAGATTGCAAGGACCTTGTCAGCTTACAATCTCTTATTTTTTATTTTTTACGTATACAGCACCTGGTCTTCCTAGGTGGTCTCCGATCCAAGTACTAACCAGGCCCAAGCCTGCTTAGCTTCCGAGATCAGACAGGATCGGGCTTGACTTGTTAGACTTTTGACCAACTCTCTAGGGAGGGGGATTTGGGGGCTGGGAGCAGAAACTACTGGGTATCCTTTGGACACTTGGAGAAAAGAGGGAACGGCGCTCCAGGCAAATAGAAAAGCAGGGGAAAGGCATGGCTGAAGCCCTCTCGTTGGTAACCCCTACCTATCAGGCAGGCACAGGTTGGGAGAATTACCTTCTGAGAGAAAGTAATGACTCATCCCTGCCTTGCCCACATGCAGTAGTTGATATAATCAGGGCCGTGTTTATTTTCACTAGACAGTGCTGCTTCAGACTGTAATGGCACCCACTTCCCGAGGACTGGTGCACGGCTCAGTCAGGCCTAAGTGCACACGTAAGGGACTGGTTCTAAACTGTTGAGCGGAAAGTCTGATAAACTGCAGTAAAAAGTCATATAGTAACAGGTAACATTTCAATTCAATGTGTTGCATGTTCCAAGCACCTGTGCTCACATGTCAACTCGTTAAGTCGGCACTGCGACCCTGTGAAGAAGTGCAACAAATTACTACAAACGTTCGTGACCAAAAAAAACAAAAACAAAAAACAAACAAACAAAAAACAAAAAAACAGTTATTATAGCACATGGTTTCTGCATGGCAGGAATTCGGGAGCAGCTCACCTGGGTAGTTCTGGCTCAGAGCCTCTCATGAGGTTTCATTCAGTCAAGATGAGGGCCGAATCTGCAGTTAGCTAAAGCCCCGTTTTCAAGATAACTCACTCCCATGGCTGCTGCCATGAGGCCCAGTTTCCCGCATTGTGGACCTCTCCACAGAACTGCTCTTAAATGTGAGGGAATCGGAGAGTGGAGCCTAAGACTGGAACTGGGGGAAAATGGAAGGCTGTGAGGTGGACTTGGAGAGCCTGGGTGCCTGCTTCAGATGTGGCAGGTGAGGGAGACCAGTGGAGGCTATGGGGGAGCCCCGCCGTGGTATCCGCTCCTCCCTGTCTTCCTTGCTGAAGAGCCCCATTGTTGCCTGGCGGCCACCTTCCTCCCTGCTGGTGGATTCAGGACTGGACCGCTCTCAGAAAGACACATCCTGATTGGCCAAAGGCTGAGCCAATCATGATGCTCCCAGGTCCAGGAATGATCATGTGACCCATGTCTGGCCAATGCCGAGTGAGAGGAAGTCTGCTGAAGCTGATGGGAAAGATTTTATTGGATTTCGAAGACAACTGGGAACAACCTTTCCCCTTCTCTGTCTTTGAGAGGTGTCGTGTGGCCCGCATGGTGGCCATCCCGGACTGTGAAGCGGATCAGCCTCGGAATTCAAGCTGCTGAGGGTGGAGAAGGGAGATGTAGAACCTGGGACGTTGGTGTGACCACCGAGCCACTGTGTTAACCAACCCAGGAACTGCCCTCTCATGGGAATCCTTGGTACATTGGAAAATCCATGTCGGAGTTTTAAACTGTTTTGAGTTGGGTTATCCATGTTTTGCAGCCAAAAGCATCCAAACTGATATTTTGGATACAGGTTTTTAAATCGGAGCAGAGCCCAGGCTCAATTAAGCATTGGATGGGGTAAGGAGCAGGGAGGGACACAGGTGGCAAGGAGGAATGCCCACTAAATGACTTTTAAATGTGAGATGGACGTTAGGGGAAGAAGGGGACCTCAGAGTAAAATTGAAAAGGGGAATTGTCATGTTCTATTTGTTAATAATACTGTTCTCTTTTCTTTTGCAAAAGTTTTGACCATATCGAAGCTGCTTCTTTGTTCAACTCAGCACACACACAAAAGCGATTGCAAGACACTGCCTTGAAACTTTAGGCTATTCTAACTTCCAGTAACAAAAATCTCAACAACGCAAGAAAAAGAAAATGTCCTGCTTCTCCTGCAGCTTCAGAAAAGTTGAGACTCTACCTTGGGAAACTAGCCTTGTAAATGTATTTCTAACAAAGGAGTCTTATTAGACACCCAGACGTCAAAGATTGATGTTGCTGCCTCCTGTGAGAGCTACCTTTAACCTCCTGTATTTGTTTTTTAGGGGTGCCATGCCAAAATACTACAGAATTGATAGCTTAATAAAATTTATTTTCTCATAGTTCTAGAGGCTGGAAGCCCAAGATCAGGGTGCTGGCAGAACTGGTTTCTCCTGAGGCCTTTCTCTTTGGCTTGCAGATAGATGACATCTCTGTGTCATCACACGGTCTTTTCTCCCTGTGTCAACATCCCTGGTCTCTTCCTTGTCTTATAAGGAAACCAGTCCTATTGCATCAGGGTCTCAGCCTTATGACCTCATTTAACCTTAATTTCCTCTTTTGAAGGTTTTATTTCCAAACACATTTGCACTGGGAGCCAGAGCTTCAGCATATGAAGTTGTGTGGACATACACAGTTCAGTCCCCAAGCTGAACTTGTTTTAACTAATAATACAGCCTGGTATTACCATCTATACTGATACCCTTTTTCCTGAAAAGCACAAAGTAGTCTGAGTTTTCATTGGCATTTTTCTCTTCTCCCATCCTCATGGAGGTAAAAAGAACATCCATGACTCCACTGGATCCCTTTATTTGAGTGAATGATGTTCTTTTCTCATATAACTTAATGTTTTCCCCACCATTGATATATGGGCGATGGCTGAAAACAGCAAGGTCAAAAAAATTGCTCTCACTTGGGAAATGCTATTGTTCTTGTGTTTTTCTATATTCTTCAACCCTAGATTCAAGGGAAGTAAAGAAGTGTAGTTTTAGGTTATTTTTAGCTAATATTTAGCCTGATTTGATCTAGGATTGGGCTAGTTGAAATTCTGAGAGGCCAAAGGGGACAGCCCATCCCAGGGAAAGACCAGCCTCTCCATGACTCTATGTACCAAAATTAGTAAATTTGTATACGCACAGCCATCGTTTCACTTCCACTTTCCAAATCTCATGCGAGTACATCAAGTTTACCAAACCCTAGCTTCAAGGGAGGTGAAGAAGTATAGATGCAACTTCCCAGACTCTGCATTACAGCAAAGCACACCAGAAGGAGGAAGGCTCGGATGATGAGCAAACGAATCCACACTCTAAAACCCCTGGGACATTTTTTCTTCAGTGTCCTACATTTCAGGGGAAATCCACATGTGGCCTTTCCCCTGGGTCAGTAGGGCCTGCTTTTGAGAAGGTCCAGATATCCTCTGGTTTATTTGCAACTCCTTTTCTCCCAGCACCTGTGTAGAGATTTAAGAGCTCAGTGATCTCATCCTGGCCTGAAGGTAAAACCAGTTAGAGAAAGATACAGGAGTAAGGGAGAGAGAGGACAACATGTTGGCTTTTTACCTGAACAATAAGCAATAACAGGGAACATGGCTGAGCTGTGTGGCCCAATGGGTTTTCCATCATCACCCTCCTTTCTGCTGCCTCTAAACTAAACAGCTGAATTTAGGATATAAATTTGGCTGTGTGTGACAGATTCAAAATAACAAAATCTTAAATAGAAATGTATTTTTTTATGCTGTAACTGTCCAAGCTAGTGCGCACCTCTGCTCTGTGAAGGTGTCAAGAACCTGGGCTCCTCCATCCTATTCTTGGCCACCTATATAGCTCTGCACTTGTCCCTGTTGTGAGAGACGCCTGCAGTCCTGGCAGGATGCCCATTGCTTGGAGCAACAAGGTCATCAGAAGTAGGTGTGGACTTGGACACAAGGACACACTGCAGGGAGGGCGAACACACGCATGATCTATTCTCGGACTTCTTGCTCTAGGGACAAGGATAAGAAAAGGAGAAGAAATAGCTGATAACACGGTGGTGGCCTTGAGGCTGAATTTGGGAGTTTGCTGTAGTTTGTAATTACTAACTTGATAGTAACTGATGATAATAACAAAGCCCGCTTTGTGAGAGAGAATAATAAAAAGTCATGGAGACAAGGGTGGGGGGTGTCAGCACTTACATTCATCCCCTCTCCCTTATCCATGTTAGTTAATACATTTCCAGACTCTGGCTCTTCTTCCTAACCGGCTCCGCTGTAGTCCCCATGGTCCAAGATACCACCTTAACATCCCAACTCTAGTATGAAAAAAGGGAAAACAAGAAAGGGAAGCCCTCTTCTTTAGGCATGACGCAAAACCACGCTTCTGTTCACATCCCATTGGCCAGAAACTAGCCACATGGCCTCATTTGCTGCAAGGGAAGCTGGGAAATGTAGTCTTTATTTCACACAACTATGTACCTAGCTAAAACTTTTTTAACCACAAAAGAGGGGGCTAACATCAGGCTTGGGCACACCACTAGTTTTCTTCCATATAAACTTACCTCCAGTAGTAGCCTCTTTATATAGGGCAGGAGGGGGCAAACCAAACACTGTTTCTGGAGACAGGCAGAACCAAGAACAGAGAGAAAAAATATGAGCCACAAAAGCTTAGTTTCCTCTCCCAGACTCATTAATCTCATATCAGGGAGATGGGAACAAAAGCCAGAAGCCTTACTTCAACTCCAGATTTCTAACTGGGGCACTATTGGCATTTTAGGTGAGACGAGTTTCTGTTTTATGGGATAGTCTGCCTATTATTGCAGGATGCTTAGCCCAATAAATTTCAGTGCTGTTCTGTCCTCAGGCATGTGACAACCAAATGTAGGCAGATATTTGCAAACCCCCTAGAAGGGGCTGGGGGTCCCTTGGATGGATGACAGGGACGTCCTTCCATAGAAAAGTGAAGCACATGGGGTAAGTCTTCCCCCATCCAGGGTACAGGGAGCCCTTTTGGCCTTCAAGCTGCTTTTCACGGTTCAGCTTTGTCTAGAGTCACCCAGCACTGGCTATTTGTCCTGTTACCTGTATTAATAAAATGATGCTTTACAGCTTCCTCCAACATACCATCACCTTACACTCACAGGTGCACACACACACACACAAACATGAATGACTCAACAAGGACTCAAGGAGCCAAGAAAACAGGACTGACCTTGCGCCTCAGAAAACTCATTGTCTAAGAATGGGAGGAAGTAAGTGAGGCTGGCTTTGGGTGGATTGACTTAAAAGGATGCGACCTTGAACAATTTATTTAACCTTATTCATGTATCTCTGCTTCCTCGTGTGAAAAAATGGAAATAATATCTATCACGTAGGGATGTTAGGAGGTCCAAGTGTCTTTAAAAGATTGTCGTATATAAAGATTAAGAGCACAGACTCCAGTGTGTGTGTATGTGGTTTTGTGAGTGTGTGTGTGCATGTGTCTGTATGCACGCATGCATGTGTGTGTGCACGTGCCTGGGTTTGCCCAGCCAACCACCAGCTGTTTGGCCTCAGATAAGTCACTTACCCTCTCTGCGCCTCAGTGTCCTCCTCTGTAATAAGAGAATGGAAGCAGATCCTAGTGGGACTCATGTTTGTTTGTTTTTTTAACTAAACTCTAGAATTTATTCAAATTTCACCAATTTTTCCATTTATGTCCTTCTTCTGCTCCAGGATCCAATTCAGGATACTAAATTACATCTGGTCTTCACATCTCCTGAGTCTCTTTTGGGATGGTTTCTCAATCTTAACTTTATTTTTCACAGCTGTGACAGTTTTGAGGCACACTGTATTTTGAAGAATACAGGTATTTTGTAAATAGTCCCTCAATTTGAGTTTGTCTGAGTTTTTCTCGTACTTAGACTGGGGTTCAGCGTTTTGGGGAAAATGCCGTAGAGGTGAAGTGCCCTTCTAGTCACATCATATCAGGGGCTACATCATATCTGCACGACATCTCTAGGGATGTTAAACTTGCTCAGTTGGGTAAGCCATCTAACCTTAATGAAAGAGAAGTGACTTATTAGAGATCTGCCACTTGCATTTTTCCTTCCTATAAGTAGTCAGTCCCTTCCCCAAGTTATCTATGGACTTATGATGATTTGTTATGATTTCTGCATATACAACTTAGCTATTTCTTGGAGTATAAGCAAGGATTTATTTCAACTCCATTCTACCTTGTTTGGACTGTAAAGGCCATCTATGTACATGATTGCTTCTGGTCATCTCTCTCTTTTTTTAAATAATATTTTAAAGTTTAATTATGGTAAAAAAAAAAACCTTATAACATAAAATTTACCATCTTAATCATTTTTAAGGTACAGTTCAGTAGTGTTTAGTGTCTTAACATTGTTGTGTGACAGATTGGGTCTCGTATTCTCTAGGTAACACACTAAAAAATTTTGCACAGTTATGTAGGCAGATGTTTTAATTTCATTATGTTTTTGGTTTATCTGTATTAATATAATTAGCATATTAGCATATAATGTTGTAGATATTGTTTAAAAACTAAGTTGAGCTTATTTTAAATGAGTTGTTTCAAAAAAATATTGAGTAAATAAGAGTATAGGTGAGTTGTGCATATGAAAGGAATTATGATGTGGTATGAGAAACACTGAGGTTTGGAAAACATCAACCTGCTGAATCCTCTTCCCCCAGGGTCAGTTTGACCATTTCCTGCGCAGAGGGCTTCCCTTACCCATCTTCAGTCTCAGCTAGATCCCAAGTCATATGCTCTCGAAACTGTTTTTCACCTTTCCTTGCAATCACAGTTCTCTTGGAGGCAAGTGACTGAATCCCAAGTCAAACTGTTCTGGGAAGATCAATGGGAATATGAAGACCCATATAACACAAAATCTGAAAGATTGTTCCAGCTTCAGGCACAGCTGAATCAAAGTGTTTAAATGACATCATCAGATATCTCCGACCATCTACTGGCCACCTTTCCTATATGTTGGCTTCATTTTTAGGCAACTTCTCAACTCATGGCAGAAAGAGGGCCTACAGCAGCTCCACACTTAGATCCCTTCAATTTAGCAAACCAGCAGAAAGAAAATGCTTTATTCCTCAGAGTTGCAATAAAGTTCTCACTTTACTCCTCCTTGGCCTACTTTGGATCTTATGCTGGCTCTCAAGCAATCACTGAGGCATGGGGTTAAAATGCTCTGATAGGCCAGGCTTGGGTCACATGTCCAGCCCTCACCCAATTATGATAGTTATTAATTGTATTGCAAATATTTGCTTATCACTCATCGGTGGTCCTCTAATTGCTCCAGAAGAGGCCTTCAGAAACATCATAAAAGAGGCAGCACTGCTAATCCCTATAAAGAAATAAAGACATAACCACTCACTTGATAAATACTGTTTTTAGAGACAAGTGGAAGAAACTTTGCCCCCAGGTGGAAACTTGACCTTCCTGAGAAAGAAAAGCAGGAGCTTCTGAGTCAGACAGATCTATATTCAAATCCCAAGACTCTCATTATACTCACTAACTCACTAACTTATTTGCTCACTAGAAAAACATTTATTAACAGTTTTGGACACTGGGGATACAGCTGTATCAACAAAATTTCTACCTTCTTGGATCTGACATTCTAGTTAGGAAGGTCGGCATGGAGGAGGGGAGACATAATAAACAAGTGGACAAAGAAAGAAGTAATTTTGAATAGTAGCAAATATTGTAAAGAAAATAAAAGTGTGTCTTGCTGGAGAGGATCTGTGGGCCTGGCTTAGGGAAGACCTTTTCAAGAAGTCGATACTAGATTTGAAACTGAAATAATGAGATGCAGTCAGCCATGGATGATTTGGGTAAAGCTCTAAGAAGAGGGAGCAGCAAGTGCTAAGGCCCTGAGGTGGCCTCCTCCAAGAACTAACAAAAGCCACTGTGAATAGCTGTGCGATGTTAGGTGAGTTACTTAGTCTCTGTGCACCACTGAAAAATAAAAATGATTATACCGATCCCTCAAGGTTGCTATGAGGATTCAATTAGAAAATGGCTATGAATAAGGCTAATGCTTGGCATATGGTAGGTGTTCAATAAACACTAGCTATTAGTTTGAGCAATACAATTATTCATTTGAGGTTGGAAAAAATGGACTTGGAGGCTCAAAGGATGAGAGAAAGGAGCTTTTGTGGCTTATCCTTCCAGAAACCAAAATTCAGGATATAGTATGAGCTAGGCCCTGAGATAGGGCTTCTGAAGACGCCTCCAGGACACCCTGGAGACCAATTACAATAATTGGCATTTTATTTTAATTGCTACCGCCATTCATTGAGCACCCGCTATCTGCCAGGCGCTCTGCTGAGCATCTCACGTCTATGAGCCCCTCTCACTCAGGGGTTGGCACTAGTATTAACATCCCCATTTTACAAAGGAGAAAAACCGAGGCTCAGAGATGATGGTCACAGAGTCTGGAGCAAAGCCAGGAGGCCAGCAGGAGGTGGAGCCACTTCCTACCTGATGATCTTTGGCCATTCCTCACCTCTGATGTGAGGTGACAATTCTTCCCTCACGCTCCATCTTTATCGTTCTCCCTACCTGGAGGTCGAGGTGGGGGGTGGAGAACGGTTCAGAGACAGAGGGGAGCAAAAGCCAAGAGCCCTTTCTCCATGATCCCTGCCTCAATCTGCTTCCCACCTACCACTACCACCAACGGCTTCTAGAGAAGAGGGCAGGCCTGGAGGTGGGCACTCCAGCCAACAGCAGCAGCCTGGGCAAGGGCCGCAGGAGCTGTGGCCAGAGAGGGGCGGGGCCGGAGAGGGGCGTGGCCGGAGAGGGGCGGGGCCAAGGCTGCGTAGTTGACTGCAATCTAGGAGGTTCCACTCCCCCTAACAGGGCAACCATCTCACAGTGGCCTTTGAAAAGAACACAATATGAGGTGTCCTCTGGTCATCGGCTTCAGCCATAGCCTACCTGGAAGAGATTGCTTCTAACAGGTGCGTGGGAGACAAGGAGAGGACACCCCCGGGAGAGTCTTTATCCAAATCAGAATCTCCCCACTCAGAGTTCTGACTCTGATCAGTGTAAAGACCACGCAGCACAGGCACCCGCGCTACTGACCCTTTTACAAAAGAGAAAAGTGAGGCTCAGAGAGGGGCGGGCCGTCTGCCCAAGATCGCAGGGCCGGCAAGGACAGAATCAGAATTCAGAACTCCAATCCAGCCCCTTTGTACCAGCGAACCCTGTCTCACCCCAGCTATCCACATCTAATCATGATTTTTAAATAGTACTGGTAACAATAATAAATAAATAAATAACAATACTAATGTAAAGAGGTTATTGTGACTGTGTACTTCTACATGCCAGCCTGTTCTAAGTGTTTTCACGTGGTAACGTTTAATTCTTAACCCCGTGAGGCAAGGACTATATGATCCCCACTTCATGGAAGGGAGAACTGAGGCACAGAGAGGTCATGTGCCCTTCCCAGGCCACACATCTTGGAAGTGACAGAAGTGGATTTAAACCCAGATGTTCTGGTTACAGAGACCGCATACACCTGCCTCTCCAATGATAGATGAATTAATTGCCTCCTTTTCCAGACCTTGAAAATTCCAGTTCCGTGTATTTTCAAAATCCTGAATTCCACTCAGTTTAAAACTTCACCTCATCCCCAGTCAGGCCTGTGTCAGACTGAAGCGAGGACACGGTGGGACACGGTGGGCCTCGTCTCTCCTTTTTTTGTGTCCTTCCTCCCATCCCAGAGCTGCCGTCTGTGGCACCTCAGGGCCGTGGGCAGAGGGGAGGAAGGCAGGGAAGGAGGCGGGAAAGCGTCTCCTCCGCAGCTGTGGTTGTAAGGTGGGGACAGGTGTTCTCTATGGCTGAGACAAGGTTGCCGGCTCTCTGTTGTGGTGTGTGGGGGGGTGTACTTTGGGGACCCTTGTCACTGGAGAGTGTGTTCCCAAGGCTTCCACATGAAGGGAGTCCACTGGAGGCTGCCATCTCCCGGCCAGTTCCAGCCTCTTTCAGCCAAGGTCACCCGTCAGCAGGCCCTCTCCCATGAGGGTCTTTGCCAGGATGGCCTCCAGCTTTTGGGGAAACAACAAGAATATCCATGCATTTCCCACGGGCCAGTGGCGGATGCCCCTCCCACTCCATTCGTCACCTGGAGACTTCCAGGTCTAGGTTCCCCCGAAGTACAGGGAACACTTCTCTAGTTCTCCGAGAGGTTGCCATGTGAGCACCCTCACTTGGTCTAATGAGGAGGAAAGCCCCACCCTCACCCCGCGGAGGGCTCACGGTTCACCCTGAGCACAACCCCAGGAAGCCCCTGCTCCTGGCCTTCCCCTCCCAGGGCTTGGGGTGGGGACAGGTACAGCGCTGCTGCTGGCACGACCAGTTACAGGGAAGGCCTGTGTGCGGGAGCTTGACTGGGAATTTGGGGTTCTTAGCATCTGCTGTTTTGTTTTCAATCTCTTGGACCTCTGTGGAGATATTGAGACGATGGGAGGAGTCAAGTTCAACATTCTGGAATGAATATATGTAAAAATATATCCATCTCTCTCTCTCTCTACACACACGCGTGCGCGCGCGCGCGCGCGCGCACACACACACACACACACACACACACAGTGACAGTGAATGTCCTTGGACTAAAACTGGGAAAAACTGAATAGAAACTTTTTCTCATTTGGTTGATGATTAAAGATGAAATAAGATAATCACGGTCCTGGTAAAGTAAGAGCTCTGGAATCATCTCTATGGTTCTAGCTCTGAAATTCCACCCTTCATCTGACATGCTGAAATATATATATTTATATAAATATGTAAATAATATATAGAGATACATCTTAAGTATACAAAACATATTTATATTTATTAATATAATTTATATTTTATTTATTCATATTTTGTATGTTTGTTATTAAATTATAAATTTGATGTGTAATTATAATATTACTATGTATACATATGTAATTATAGTTATATTGTGATATATAATTCTACGTTATATAATTCATGATATATAATTATATATAATTACTTATCATACAATTAAAATAACATAAATATATATAATTCTATTCTAATACAGAATTACATACTATAAATTTATCAATATTTAATTTATTAATGTAGTTTAGTTTATGTATGAAATACCAGGTAGACTGTCCTTAGCCCTGAAAATTCATAATCTCATTGAATCTCAGGCACTCCTGGGAAATGGTTACTGTCAACCTCTCCTTGATAAGTGGAGAAACTGAGGTTCAGCACCCAGAAATAATAAGTGACAGGGTCAGGGTTATGCACCTAGGCCTAGCAACCTCAGAGTTTACAAATGAAATCATGATTCTACATCAGCTGGAGTAAGGGCTGCTAAGATGTCAGGTCTTCTTCTTAAGATGTCTCGGGATGTTTACAGCCATGCCACCCTGAACGTTTCTGATCTTATCTGATCTTGGAAGCTAAGCAGGGTCAGGCTTGGTTAGTACTTCGACGGGAGACCACCTAGGAATACCAGGTGCTGTAGGCGTTAAAAAAAAAAATGTCTTGGGGACACTTCCTGATTTACCAGGTACCTGTGTCTGTGTCAGAGTCAGAACTTGATCTCAGAATGAGGACTCCAGACCTGGAATCTGCCCCTTTGGTCACTTATTTAATAAACACTGCTCTGCACCCAACCTGTACTGGGTGGTCCTGAGGATCCAGTGGTGACCAAGACGGCCCCAGGCCTGCCCTCCTGGGACTCCCAGTCCAGAGGGAAAACACACCTATCCCAGACAGTGAGGACCCAGAGTCGATGGGGCAGAAATGGGGGGTCGAGGGAGAGAGACCTGGAGGGCCCAGGTCTGAAGCTGGGAATATGGTGGCCAGGAGAGGACCTATGAAAGTTGTCAAAATCAAAATAGGGCCTCAGAAAGGTATGACATCAGTTATGCAAATTGCACCCCTGTGGTCTTCGTTGCATAAAAGCATAAGATTGCAAATTTTTTCCATCAGGATAGGAAAACAAAGCCTTGAGCAGGTACTCAGGTATAAACTTTTATTCTTGTCACTTTGTAACAAGAGCTTCCCTCACCCCATCAATCCAGTTTGAGTTCCTGCCCAAACATTGTGTTTTCTATTACAGAGCACACTCGAGGGTCAGGGAAGACCTCAGGAAAGGGGATCCCTGAGCTGAAACTTGAATCACAGCTAGAAAGAGAGAGGGAACAGCATTCTAGGTAGGGGGAACAGCGTGGGTGAAGGTCTAGAAGCCAGAGCACTGCGTGGAGTTCAGTCTGACTGATGTAGAGAGCGAGGCAAAAAGAGCACTGAGATGTAGCAGGGGTGCCAGATGAAGGAGTCAGCTCTGTGTCCCGAGGGCACTGGGGAACCATGGAAGGTTTATGAGGAGGAGAGTCGAAAAGTCTTGCCAGCTGTCAGCTCGGAGATAAAATCAATGAAAGTAGGAAGTGAAAGCCCCCCAGAAAACCTTATGGTGGGACATCTCCCAGCTGTCCACTTGCAACCTTGGGTCTGAGACTCAAGCTTACTGTGTCTCAGTTTCCCTGCCTATAAAACAGACTAGAATCAACCTCAGAGCTGTTGAAGGGCTCAGTGAGGTAATGGTTGGGAGAGTTTGCCGCAGTGCCTGGCATTCAGCCAGCACACTTGTGTCCGATGCCACCTGCCCTAGGAGTCATTATCCATAGCCGCACTCTCATTCATTTACCAAGAAGAAACCAGATGTTTTAACATTTGTTCCATAAGTGGGTATTTCGGATCCTTAAAACGTAACCACTTATTACATTGCTTTTTTTGGTCTTTAAAAGGCATAGTTACAATACATCCAGTGCTTGTGGTTGGGAAGTCAAGAATGATAATAATGATGGAAACTATAATTATCCTGTCGAGCATGTGTCTGGCAGTCATCCTGTTAGCACGCTGTTCTAAACACTGTATGAACGTCAGATATGGGAATTTTTAATCTTGAAAGACTTTGCCAGAATGCCCTCTACATGGGGCTGTTTCCTTCTCCCTCAGCTTCACCAACACAGCAAGTCATCAAACTTTTGGATCACCTGCCAATCCGATAGGTAGGAAGTATTACCTCAGTTTGTTTTACTTTCCATTTCTCTTGCTCTGAGTACACTGAACATTTTCTCTATGTCAAGAGACATTTGAATTTTCTTTTATAGGAACCGCCTACCTATATCCTTTACATAGTTTTCTCTTAGGTTGCTGATATTTTTCCTATTGATACTAGGAGATCTATATATTAGTGATATGAGTTCTTTGTCTATGATATCAGTTGCAAATCATTTTTCTGGTACATCATTGTTCTTTTGACTTTGCGGGGAGTGGGGTATTTTTAACCTTTGCCAAAGTTTCTTTTTATGTTTATGTCAGTTTTTTCAGTCTTTTATGGCTAGAGTTTGTGTTCTTACCACAACAGCCACAATTCCAGTGAGAGGCAGAAGAGTGGAGTGTGCGAGCACGTATGAGCTGGAGCCAGACTCCAAGGTTTCCACTCCAAGCCTTAAGCAATATGGAAATTTAATAAAAGGAAGTGAGGGAAACTGGGGACAGAAGGCACACCCGACAATGTGGTTCAGTGACTTAGAATTTCATCTGCCTGGGTGTGAATCACAGCTCTGCTGTTTACCACCTATGATGTTCCCGAAAAATGTCATAAATTCTCTGAATCTTTATTTCTTCATCTCTAACAGGGGTAGGATAGTTGTATCAGTCAGGATTGGGGCAAGAAGCAGATGGTCTACTCGAAATAAATAATAAGGAAGGTTTGATAAAAAGACTATTTATAGAGGGGTAGGTGGGGTATAGGTAGAGTGACATGGAACTGTGCATCACCCAGGGGCAGGAAGCTGATACCTCCCCTGGACTGGAAGCTGTAAGAGGCAGAGCGGGTATCATCTGTCACACTTTCCAAACTGAAGGACAGTGGTACATGGAGACGATCACTCAATAGAAACTTCATAGGGGGACACAGCTGACCCATTCTGGTGGCTCAGGGACAGAGCTGTGGGATCAGTAACCTCAAGGTTATTCTCATTGGCAGAAGCCAATCAGAAGCAAGAGGCTAGGGGACCCCAGTGATGCAGCTCAGAGAAATTGGCCTGTCAAGGAGCAGAGCAGAATGGAGAGTGGACCTGCACCACATCTGGCCTAGTCAATGCTTTGTAGGGTTAGTATAACAGATAAGTGAGAGAAAACATGCTCAGAGCTCAGAACAGAGTCTGGCTGGAAGGAGGCATTCAATGAACGTTCCTTTTCATTTCTACAATATTTTTATCACGATCACAGTAGTCACCATCAACGCTCACATGTGCCACACTCATTCTCGCCAGCTCAGGAAGGGTTACTTGAGGCAGCATCTCACCTTTGGTCCCACTTGATCCCCTCTTCTCTCCTTTCCCTCTCCACCTCCTCCAGGCACCCTGCTCGCATCCTGCACCTGCTCTGCCTCCTCGGAGCTGCCCTCCTCTGCGTCTCTGGGATTCTTGACCGAGGGAGCCAGTGCTCGCCTTCTTGTACCCAGCAGCCTTGATAGTGTTCTCTCTACTTCTTGGATCTGAGGACATGAGGCCCAGCCAGAAGCCATGATCTTCTCCCCTGAGGGCCTCCCAGGGCCTGGCCATACTGGGCGAGAGACACTGGGCACACACGGCAGCCTAGTCATCAGAAATGTGACAGCTCTAGACTCGGACAACTACACGGTGGTGCTGGAAACCATCAAGGGACGCAGAAGTGTGGCAGAGCAGATGCACATCAAGCGTGAGTGGGGCTCCACAGCAGGAGGGACTGAATTCGCGGTTGGCAGAGCCCATCAGGACCCATTCAGTGCCAGTAATCAATTGCTCCCTAAAAACCACACTAAAACTTAAAATAGCAACCATTTCTTTAGCTCATGATTCTGCTAAACAGTTCATTTGGTCTCATTCATGAGTCTGTAGTCAGCCAGGGAGTGCCTGGGCACCAGTCCGGGGTGGCCTCCTTTGTATGTCTGGCAGTGACATGGCTGGCAGCTGGGGCCACGCAGCCTCTCATCCTTCAGCAGGCTAACTTGGGCTTGTTCAGTCAGCAATGGAGGAGGCCCAGGCTCAGAACCAGCATGCCGTCACTTCTGCCATGTTTTATTGGCCAAAGCAAGTCACGTGACTGGCCCAGCTTCAATGGGAGGGAAGTAGGCTTCACCTCTTGAAGAGAAGAGTTGCACATTGCTATCCATTTTTTATCATCTGTCACACTTTCCAACAAATATTCATTAAATATTTGTTCATCATCACTAGGGGAAGAGCAGAGGTCTCTGTTGGCAGACTTCAAACTCACCTCTGTTTTCATGAGCTATGCAGCTTTGGACTTGAACTTTCATACCCAAACCAGAAAAACAAAGCCCTGAAATTAAACAGACCCATCCTCCCCAAAAGGTAGTTTAGAGACTGTATTAGTCTGTGAGGGCTGCCATAACACAATACCATAGACCAGATGGTTTAAACAACAGAAATTTCTTTCTCATAGTTCCGGAGGCCGGAAGTCCAAGATCAAGGTGTCAGCACGTTTGGTTTCGTCTGAGGCCTCTCTCCTTGGCCTGCAGATGGACTTCTTCTCACTGTGTCCTCACATGGTCTTTCCTCTGTGTGCACACTCCTGTTGCCTTTCTGTGTGTCCTAATCCTCTCTTTTTATAAGAACATTAGTCAGATCGTATTAGAGCTCACCCTAATGGCATCATTTTACCTTAGTTGTCTCTTTCGAGGCCCTGTCGCCATATATATAGTTACATTCTGAGGTACTGGGGGCTAGAGCTTCAACATATAAATTTGGGGGGGGACACAATTCAATTCATAACAGAGACCATATTACAGTAGCCCCCCTTATGCACGAGGGGTATGTTCCAAGACCCTCAGTGGAAACTGCAAACCCTATATATAGCTTGCTTTTTCCTGTACATACATTTCACCTTAAAGTTACTTTACTGTCTACAGCCATGCCACCCTGAACATGCCTGATCTCGTCTGATCTCGGAAGCTAGGTTAGTACTTGCATGGGAGACCACCTAGGAAGACCAGGTGCTGTAGGCGTTAAAAAAAAAAAAAATAGCAAAGAATTAGTTTACTGCTTCTCTGTGGAATGTCCAAATTGCTAACATCACTACTTCCCAGAGAAGGGCGAATTCAGCAGGAAATGGCAGAGTTGATTTCTCCCACCGTAGAATTCCCAGTCTATCAGGGCAAATAGACATGAAATGAATAATCCTAAGGGCAGGGTCAGAGACAGCTTCCCTGAAGAAGTAACATTTAAAACGCTATCTGAAGAGAAGGGAAGGTAGACAATAAAGATGACGTGGAAGGTTGTTCCAGCCAGTGAGAACAGCATGGACAAGGGCTGGAGGGCTAAGAGATAGCTTGGTGAGTATGAGAAACTGAAGATAGAGCAGCGTAGAGGATGTGGGCCATGTGAGGCCATTGACTTTTAAGTGTGGCTAAGGGAGGAAGGTAGAGCTGGGGGTCAATAAACGTACAGGGCCTCGTAGGCCTCAGGAAAAACCTTAGACTTCTATTCAACAAAACATTCACCGATGCTGATTGTTATGTGTGCATCAAATGCTTTTTTAGTGCCTTTTCTGTCCTGGCTGGCGCTGGCATCACAGCCAGGGAGATGTGAGAACCAAAGAAGATTATCTGACCCACTGAGGGACCAGGTAGGGCTTCCCAGAGGAAGGACTATCTGAGCTGGGGCTTGCAGGCTGAGCAGGAGTTTGCAAGGCCAAGAGTCGGGAAACGCGCTACTGAAGACAGGCCAGCCAGAGTAAACACCAGGAAGCACGAATGAATGGCTCCAATTTACTCAGCGCTCACTCTGTACCAAACACTGGGAGATTTCACAACCTGAGAAAGCAAATGCTCTGAGCACCGACCCCATTGCACAAGTGGGGAAACTGGGGCTCAGAGAAACAACCTCAATAGCCTGTGGTAACACAGAAGCAGAGGGCCGAGCTGGGGTTCTCCACCACTCTATGATCCTTGAGGTTATCTCCTTCCACACACGCTGCCTCTCTAGCCCAGCAATGTCTCTAGGGTACAATCCACAGCTGCGAGAGGGGGCTTAGAACCCCACTTTTGTACTGAGGGATTTTTACCTCCGCCAGAAAATTAAAGGGCTGCCGAGGTCCATCAGTCTGCATGTCTACAATTTGAAGGCTAATTCTCCTTCTAAAGGCCTACCTCCACACCTTTGCCTGTGTGGTTCTCAGCCTGGAGCTTGTGTAGGCTTCGAAACCCCAAGGACCTGCGTCCAAGGACCTGTGTCCAAACCACTGCTCCACCTCTTACCAGGACCTCGTGTCTGTGTGCTTCAGTGTCCTCGTCTGTAAAACAGGGATCACAGCAGAACCTACCTCACAGGATAGTTATGAGGAGCAAATTGAGTTCATCCATGTCAAATGCCTAGCATGGTGCCTGTCACAGGGTAAGCGGATGTTAGCCATGAGTATTTCAAGGGACTTGACCTCTTTGAGCCTTTGTTTTCCCACCAAAATGGGGATAACAATAATAAGCTCCATCTTGTAGGAGTCCCAAGAACTAAATGAATAAATCCAGTGCTTTTCGAGCTTTTTCAATCAAGATGCACGATAAGAAATGCATTTCACATCATGACCTATGTATTCATGTGCGTATATACACACATCATTGTTGCAGCGTGTTCAAATCTAAGACCCACGGAGCCAATTGAGATTAATTATGAGCCTTTATTAGACAGCCGGCGACTGACTCTTCCCAGTAGAGAATCAGTCCCAAGCCTCTATGGGGTCAGCTTATATAGCCTAAAACTATGCCTTTGTGGGCTTTGATTACTCAAGCAAGCGGATTACAGAAGCAGAGGTTGGCTGTTAGCATCTAATTGGACAGTTTGGTTACCGGTACTGCGGCGGCAATATTGTTTTTGTTGCTCTTCTTGGGAGCTTTGGGAGCTATTTTCTCCCAGGCAGCTGGCACCTGAAGATATCACTCTCTGTCCTGTCCTTGGGACTAGCTTACTGAGGAATTGATATTATTAACCCATAACAACATATTTTCCAAAGTAGTCACGGACGAAGAAAGAGGGAAGATGTGAATAAGGAAGATGTTATTGAAATGCACTTTTACACTTCTACAATCATAAGTGACTAAAAATAAGTGTCATAGAATAGCAATTATTTAGAGTAATGCATTCTGTCATTTTCTATTATATTTCATTTCATGTTTTAAATGCCGATTACAACCTACTAAATGATTTCCCTGAGCATGGGTCTCCCTCGCAGCATAATGAGCTATGAGTTAACATGTGTTTAGAACAGAGACTCACAATAAGAGCCCTGTCGAGGTGGCTGTGACATTGTTTCTTGTTTCTACACCTGGTGGACTCTTTCTCCTCTTGCAAGGCATAGCTCAAGTACCACCTCCTCCAGGAAGCCTTCCATGAGCTCTCTGGTTGAGCTACTTATCATATTGCACTAAAATCAGAAACCAGCTCAGTGTGAAGGTTCCTAGCACTTGCTATGACATCGCACTCCTCAGGTTCAAATCCCACCTGTGTTCTCTGTGACCTTGAGATCTGGCCCTAAGAACCCCCAGCCTTCAGAGTTTTTCAGCTGAAGAAAAACATGGGAAGAGGACCATGCTGAGGATTATGTATGTCCCCATCTCTGTAAAGAGCACCCCCTTTAGCAGCCAGTGGCTCAAGCCCCAAGCTGAGGAGGCTCCCTTGATTCCTCTCTTTCTCTCCCACTCACACCCAGTCCGTCAGCAAATCCTAAGGGCTCTGCCTTCAAAAATAATCCAGAAGCCAACCACTCCTCCCAGCTCCTCGGCCTGACTCTGGTCCAGCTGAGGTATTTATGTGCCTCACCATGTCAGTCACTGAGCCACCCCCAGAGTGCCAATTCCCCAGCACGCTGGCCTGCTGCCGCCATGGGCAAATGGGCTCTGACAACCAGCGAGAGCCCTTAAGCAACAGATACACTGCTGGCCGTTGGAAGTGGTGAGGGTGAGGGCCTGGGGTGGGGACACCAACAGGTCTGTCACACTCAGTGTTGGGCACAGACCACGTACTTCAAGCACACTTGTTGGTGAATGAATGAATGAATGAATGACTTCTCTGTGGTGGGCCAAAGAAATACTCAGCCTCTCTGAGTGATCTCCATGCATATGGCCTTGCTCCCTGTTCACACAGCCAGCTGTGACCTGGTGTTGCTACTGACATTCCCAGAGACTATTCAAGGTGTCATCCAGAGCGACTTCAACTACTCAGTGATCTTGAAGTGTCTGACTGCAGTCAGCTCAGACCCTGTGCCACACTGGACCCTCAGCGGGCAGCCCTGTGGGACCGGGTCGATGCGGATCATCTGGAAATTGTCCTGGGAGCACCTGGGGACCTACGTGTGAATGGCCAAGAACTTAGCCTGGAAGAGCATTCCTCCAAGTCTGTGACTGTCTCACTGTCATGTGAATCCCTCACCCCCCTCCCCAGACCCTACACCCTCGTTGGTCAGTGGCCAGCTTTCCTGGTTCCATCGAGTCACCTTCTAGAGTGGTCTCCCTTGAGATCCGTTATAACCAAGATGTCATCCCGTTCTTCCCTCCACATGGCAGAATGGGCATTATAAGTCCATTTTACAGATGAGAGGCTGCAACTCAAAGAGATGAACTCTCATGAAGGCTTAGCTCAGGGTCTGGAGCCGGCTGCCTGTGTCCCAGCTCTAACCAGTTACTGGCCGTGTGAACTTGGGAAGCCCCTGCGTCTCTCTGAGCCTTGGCACATGCCCGTGAAAAAATGCAGGTGATAACATCACAAGTGGTTCTGAGCTTGGGCTTTGCAATTTGAATTCTGGCTCCACTACTTCCTGGCTGTGTGACTTTGGACCAGTATCTTGACTACTCTGTGCCTTGGTTTCCTCATCTGTAAAACTGGGAAAATAACAGTGCCACCCAAAGTGTAGTTATCAGTGAGATAAGCAGGTGAACAGCTTAAAATAAGAGTGCCTTGCACTGCTGAACATTAGTGAGTAAACAAGAGCTAGTCGGCATCATTGCTACAACTAGCATCATCGATATTACTAATTTTGTGATGGTTACCGTGGGCAGTAGCATGCATGGAGCTCTGAGCAGCAATAACAGGAACAGGCAGTTGTAAGGATAAAAAAAGTATTTTGAGAGCTGATGGAAGCTGATTTCAATTCCTGCCCCTGCGCCTTCCTGGACAGGTGACTTAGGACAAGTGACTCCCTTCTCTGTCTATAATGGAGGTGATTGTGTATACCTCTGCAGGATTGTTTAAAGGAACTGAAATAGTGCCTGTATGAGGCTGGCAGCATACCTGTTAGCAGCAGGTACTTCAAATAAGAGGAATTACATCATGAATATAATTTTTTTTTGTCATGGAGGGCAAGTGGCTTAGAGTGGACTAGAAGGGCCAGTAGAGAAGTGGGGGAGGTCATTGGACAGCAGAGAAAACATCCAAAGCATGGAAAGGACAGGGCGATGGAAAGCCTGGCTTGGCCAGGTCCTAGAGAGTCGACTCCTCTCCCTGGTCAGGGCCCAGTGAGAGCTCCAGGATTTGGTTTTGGGATAATTCACTGGGAGAAGAAAAATATGTTTAATCTTGTAGCACCTGGTGACCCTAATATGTTCATCAAGAATAACGATACTTCCAAGAGCCCCTTTATTCATTCATCAGCTATTCAGGAAATGTTTATAGAGCACCTACTGTGTGACCGGCCCATGCTGGGCAGTGCTGAGGACACTCTAATGAGGAAGACAGCCCCAGCCCTGCTGGGAGTCCGGTGGGGAACAGATCTGTCCACAAACAGTAATGACTGGGATGGGGGAGCCCAGAGGGCTGTGGGACCCAAGGGGGCGCCTGACCAGCAAGGCAGTCAAGGATGGCTTCCTGGAGGAGAGGACATCTGAGCTAGTTCTAGGATGCATGGAAAATATCTAGGCCGAAGGGGAGACAATGGCATAACAGGCATTCTAGGGGCACAGAGAAAGTCTTGGAAGTAGAAGAGAGAGAGGTGAGCTTAGAACATTGAATAGAGAGTCCCATGGGGCTGGGTTACAAAGGCGGGGTGAGGAGAGATGAGGCTGGCCAGGTGGCAGGGCCTTATGGGCCAAGGTGAGGGAGCCACAGCAAGGTTCTAAGCAGAGGAGGAACAGGGCCAAGTTTGAGCTCTAGAGAGACCCCTCTGACTTCCATGTGGGGGGGTTGGGTAGGGAGAGACTGGGGCAGGAGAACAGGAACGGGGCCCAGGTGGAGACCCAGAGTTTGGGGATGGATAGAAGAGGCATTTGGGATGCGGAATGGCAGGAGCGGAGGGTGTACAGGGTGGTGGCTCCTCCAGTCTCACTCCTTCTTTGTCCACAGAAGGCAATGTGGATCCCACAGACGCTGAGCCCATCGAGCTGGACCCCATTTTCTCCCTGTCAGGAGAATCTGCCATCACCCTTGTCACGGCTGGAAACCTGGAGAGCCTGACAGTGATCGCAGGCATGGGCTTCACCATCACCCAGAGCCAAAGGTACCTTGTGCCCTTCACCCCCGTCCACTGACCGACATCCACTCAGTGCCCACAAGGCACAGAGCTTTCTCTGCACCAAGACAGAAGCCAAACCAACAGCCTCATCCCAAGGAGCTTCAGGCTCATTCAGAGAAGATGGCTCTGACCCCTGATCTGCCCATTCGTCTACCTCGTCAGTTTGTACAGCGACCCCAGGGGAACAAAGAGACAGGAGCGAGTTTCTGGAGCTGGTCTGCCTGAGTGCAAACCCCAGCTCCATTATGGGCAAGTCACTTCCCCTCTCTGCGCCTCGGTCTGCCCATCTGCCAAATGAGGATGATAATAACAGCGCCCGCCTCACAGGGCTGTTGCGAGGATTGAACAAGCAATTATTTCTAAAGCATTTAAAGCACTGCCTGAGGTATGCTAAATGCCATATTCATTCCTTCTACATGTATCTGTCGAGTGCTCGCTGTGTGCCAGGCACTTGGGATACCTTGGGAATTAACAGTGGGAAGTCCCTGCCCTCATGAACTGGTGTTCCAGTCACAGAAACTAAAAATTACGCGATGACCAAGGGAGGCAATGAGTATGTGGGGAAGGGCACACCCAGCAGGGGGAACAGCAAGTGCAAAGGCCCTGAGGTGGGACTTGGCTGGCGTGTTCAAAGAATAACAAGGAGGCCAGTGTGGCTGCAGTGGAGTGAGGAAGGGGAAAGAGACCGAGGTGAGATCAGAGAGGGAAGGGGGTGAGTGACAGACAGTGTAAGGTCTTATGGGTCGAGTAAGGACTTGACTTCTGCTCTGAGTAAGATGGGGGCCATGTGGGTTCAGAGCAGAGGAGGGACAGGATCTGACTTACAGCAGACTTATATCTTAATCCTAGATGTGCTAGCTATTATTATAATACTATAATAATATAATCTCATATTATATTATTATAATATAATAATACTATATCTTGCCACGTATAGAGTGCCTATTCTGTGCCTGCTAAACATTATTCTGTTTAATCTCCACAAGAGCTCGACAAGGTAGGGAGGTGGAGTTGGGATGAAGGTCTTATTTTTGTCAAGGAGAAAACAAAGGTTCAGAGAGAAGCGAATGGCCCCAGAGCCCACAGCTGGAGAGGAGAGATTCGAACCCAGAACCCTGCCTCACTCCTAGTTCTACCCTTTAGCCTGCACTGCCTCTTTTCAGCTGTTATCGATATGAGCCTTTGAAGCTTAAAAACTGTGGAAGGGAAATCTGCAAATCGAAATGGTTTGGAAAGGCTTGGGGGCCAGCTGAGAGGGAAAGAGCCAGGTCTCCAGTCGGCAAGTCCCGTGTAGAACCTTCCAGGGGGAGGGGAGAGCCAAGCTGCCCTCTGGATCACCGCATTGTCTTCATTACTGTGGCATTTCCCGGGCCCTCTGTAAGCCCTGGGAGCCTTCAAGTCACAACAACTCTCTAGGATGGGTCCTGTTCTTGTTCTCATTTTCTAAATGAGTAGAACCAAAGTTCAGAGAAGCTCATCAACTTGCCCAAGGACACACAGCTGACAAATGGCTGAATCAAAACCAGATCTCATTTCAAAACCTGTTTTTAGAGGGGAAGAGTAAGAAATCAGGCTGGTGTGAAATCCTCACCAGACCCCCCGCCAAGTACCTGCCTCCACAAGGGGACAGAGGGGTCACTTCCTGTCCTCCCCACCATCTTGGCCAGGACACGTTTAGCACAGACAGTGGAAAAATGCTGATCTCCACCAGAAGGAGCCAGCCTCATCCAATCAGCTGCGACCTTGGAGATGAGGTCATGGGGACAAGCGTGGCTGCCGTCAATCTCCTAGAGGGAGCCCCACACATGTCTGCCACACCCACCAAGGGCCAAGAGAGATCCCTGTTGTTTGCAGTTAAGGCCATGGACCCCGAAATGAGGCTACTTAGGTTTATCCCCATTCTGTCATTCACTGGCTTAAGGGACTTTGGGTGAGTCCTTTAACCGCTCTGTGCCCCATCTGTAAAACAGGGATCATGGTAATACTAACCTCAAAGGGTAGGTGTGCAGATTACAGCTGGTGGGAGAAAGCACTGTAAATCGCACCTGGCACATGGTGAGCCTTCGATAGATGTCAGCCACATGTGTTATTCTATCATTATGATTATTAAGTTCTCTGTCTTCCATTGTAGGACGGACAGGCAAAGAATATGGATATGCAGCTGAAGTGTGGGCACCTGTCTGTCAGTCTAAGAGGTGATGCCATTAAGGGCAGAAAGAGAGCCCTGAGGCCAGGGACATGATGAAGCCCTCCTGTTTTCCTGACCATTTGTCTGTGGGATGTTCCCATCTTGTTGAGAGCCCTGGGGACCACTTTTTTTCCTCTTGCTGGCTGCCCACACCCTATCTGCCCATCTTACCCGACTCCTGGAAGCCACCTAAACAAGCAGTGCATATTTCATTAAATGTGTGGGCTATAAGCCAAAGAAATTCATTGAAGTGGTTCAATAATAAACAAAAGGAAAATTTTAATGTAAGGATCCAGGAAGATTTCTGTAAATCCGTGGGTGTATCAGTTAGCACTTGCTGTGTAACAAACAACCCTACAAAAAAAAAAAACTTTATGGGTGGAAACAACAGCCATTTATTTAGCTTCCAATTTTGTGGATTCTCAACTTGGGCTGGGCTCAGCTCGGTCATTCTGGTCTCTGCTGGGCTCACTCATGCATCATGGCCAGTTGGCAGGTTGTCTAGGGGCTATCTGGACTACTACAGCCTCAGCTGGGACAGCTGGCTTCTCCTCATCTCTCATGTTTCAGAACACAGACCCAAATTTGTTCACATGACAGAGGCAGGATTCCAAGAGTGAGAGCAGAAGGGACAATGTCTGTGAGGGCCAAGGTTAAGAATTGGCACATCATAACTTTGCCACATTTGATTGGCCAAAGCAAGTCACCTGGCTAGTCCAGCTTCAAGAGGTAGGGAAGTTGATTGCACCACTTGATAAGAGCAGAAGAACCAATGGCTTTTTTTGCAACCTACCACCGATGGCAGGAGTGCTGGGGCCGGGGCAGTTTCTCACTGCCTTCCTCAGCCTCCCATCCCTTACCCTTGTCATCTTCTCCTCCAGGAACATGGAATCACAGTTCCCTCTGTGTGTGTGTCTCTGCAGATGGGCGCTCAGTGTTTCTTCTTCCACGGAGAGAAAGACACCGTCCTGTAACTTTCAAGTCCACAATGCGCTGTTTGAGGGAACAGCTCAACTTAGCCAAAATCCCTCTGCCTTGTTTCCAAAACCCCTGGAGAAGGCATCTGATTGTGTCACCTGGGTCAGGTGTCAACCTTGGTGGCTGGGGTGGGAGCAGGGATATTTTGTACAATTAGAGTCTCAGGAGCTCAGCCCTATCTGTGGGGGCTCAGTGCTCAGGTAACAGGGGGAGGTTTTGTTTCATACACTGGGCAGACACCCCAAAATATGTCTTCTACACATACAGCCTAATTTTGCTCCTTTTCAAAAAGAAAGAAAAACTTCTGAATGCAGAGAAGGAGGGAAAGTGGTTGCAACCCCCAGAAATCCACGGTACATTTATAGATTGACTACTAAGATTTGAGCTGCTGGAGAATCTTGGCAGACAGCAAAGGGGAAATGATGACGAATGAAACTCCCATGTGAAAATACCTAACATTTGAGGGACATTCAGTGCTTCTGTGACCAACAGAAAGCCACCTACACGTCATTAGGATTAGTAATAAGAGTGGCAGACCTGAGTTTGAATCTCGTCTGTTGAGGGCTGCCCATGCGCCAGCCATTGCACTGTGTACCCCATGTGATTCATATCTTATACCATCCTCGCCGTACCCACTGAGAAAAGGAGAATCCGCCCCCAGTTTACAGACAAACAGGTGAGGCTCAGAAAGAGAGTAAATGACTTGCCCGGGGTCACATGGGTAACACGTGGTGGAGCTGGTCTCCAAGCCAGGCTGCCTGAAATGTCTGTTTGCAGTCACCCCACTGCCCTGTCACACCCTCCCTGAAGCCAGATCTCCTTTTCCCTTCTCTCATGGTCTCCTACCTCTTATGCCGGAGAGATGTCATTGTGCCCATGCACAGAGGATAAAAATGAGGCTCAGAGAGGGCAAGCGACTTGCCCAAAGCCAGCCAGCTGAGCGTGATGCCAACTAAAGTCCACCCAGTTCCAAAAGCTGTGCCTTAGACCAGCGCTGGCCAATAGAACTCTCTGTGGTGACAGCAATGTCTACATCTGCACTGTCCAAGGCACGTGGCCGCTGAGCTCTTGAAATCTGTATAGTGTCACTAAAAAACTGCATTTTAATTTTATTTATTTTTAATTAGTGTTTATTTATACACCAGTTGGGACCAGTGGCTATTGTATCAGACAGTGCAACTCTGGCTCCTCATTGTTAAAAATAAATAAATCTCCCAGCACCATATATGTCAATCACTAGCTCCATGGCTGCTCTGGGGTCCTCATGCTGGTCTCCCCAAAAGTTCAGATTTACTCGAGAGTCCCTAATATTTAACCAGTTTCTTTCCCACTTGACACTTCCTTCTGTACCCTTTACTTTCACTTCCTTCCCTCCATTGTCAGGAGAAGTTAGTCATCTCCTGCCTGGCTGGTGACAGAGGGAGCTGACTTCTGCAGTTCCAAGTCTGGCTGAGTCTCAAAGGTGACACTGCAGCTACCTTGGCCACCAGCCAGTATCCAGCTGTCCCCTGGTCCGGGCTGAATCATTGCCCCATGCCCTTTGAAACAGCTTAGAATCACTGTGATGTTCCGTCCCCACTAAAAAAAACTGCAAATTTCCTCAGAGAGAACTCCTGGCCACTGTGATAAATTCAGTCCCCTGGCTGAACAACACAATGTGTCGCTAAGTATTTATTGGTGTGATTATTGAACAGTTTTCTTACCCATTAGACTCTCAGCTCCATGACAGCAGGACCTGTATCTGTCACACAATGTGTGCTCAATAAATGTTTACTGAATGAATGAATAAGTGAATGAATGAGAGACTAAAACCACACCGCTAGGAAAACGCGAAGGCTCAGAATGGATGCATCGACTTGGTCACAAACCCTTCTCCAAGCTGGAGTTTAACTGGAATAACTCGACCCAAATCCTCTCATTCATCAAATATTTATTGAGCACACACTGTATGACAGACACAGGTCCTGCTTTCATGGAAGGACTTCCCGTATCGATTATTGATGTCTTCTGACAGCTTGCAACATAGAGGCGTAGTAAGTCCCACATTTGCTTCTGCTGCTCTTCAGTGGTGTGTCGTATTCTCTCTACTCCCCCTTCGAAAAATGTTACCCGCTCACAAAGCCTACTTAAAGTATGCTGGGAGTCACAATTATGGAGGCAGAGCAAGATGCCTGGGCTACTGCAACGATGTCTAGTTCATTGGTTTACCTGACAAATATTTCCTGAGCACCTTCTATGTGGACCTTCTATGTGGCTGGCTCTGTGCTAGATGCTGGAGACACAGCCGTGCACAAGACAGACATGGTCTCTGCCCTCAGAGAGTTCACAGACTTGATCTCCAAAAGCCAGCCCTCTCTTGCCCAAGTCCTCAGCCCTCCCCACTTCCCACCCACCTCACAACCTCTTCCCTTTCAAACACATGTACTCTCTCTTCCTCAAACTCTCAAGCGCTCTCTCTCTCTCTCTCTCTCTCTCACGCACACACACACACACACACACACACATACACACACAGCTGCATGAGTAAGTTTTCTCTAAATTTCAGTATTCACAGAAAAAAATTCTATATGTCAGAGTGAGAAAGTGGATTAATAAGCATATAACAATCAGAGATCAAATAATCACGAAAGCCATTAGTTCATTCATTCATTCATTCATTCAACACACCTTCCTCCAGCACCTGTTCTGCATCTAGCTGAGCAAGACCATGGCCCAGAGGTGACCATGACAGCCACAGACCTAGCCTCCCAGTGCTCACAGTTCAGGGTGAGAGACAGATCCATCCCTGGTGACAACCTAGGGTAGTCAGGGACTGGGATCTGGGAGCCCAAAGGGAGCATCTGATCCAGCCTGCGGGGCCAGGAGGGCTTCCTAGAAAAGGAGTCAACTGTACCAGAGAACGCCCTAAGATGATTAATAACAAAAGGAGTCATGTCTCAGGAAAGTGACATGTAGCAGATGTCATGCTAAAGGATTTTAATGCATCATTTCCATTTATTTCACCCAACCCGAGAAAGTGGATGCTATTATTAGCTCCATTTTACAGATGAAGACATTGAATTGTCAATGCCTAGCTGTGAGTTACACAGCCCCAGGCCCCACCTCCTTGGAACTTAACAGCTCGGTGGGTGACAGAGATCCAACCCCAGAGAGTGACAACTCAGAGTGACTGGGCTAAGACAGGGGAGCTGAGGGAGCTCCAGGATGTCTAGCCTGGAGTCTAGGAAGACTTCCTGAAGGAGGCGGGATGGCTCAGCCATAGCCTAAAGTGTGAGTAATCATTAGCCAGGTGAAAACTAGAGGAAAAGTGTTTTCCCCAGGAGATGAGCAAACATAGCTTGTTTAGAGGGACTGGAAGGTTTCAGCCTGGCTGACCAATGAAGGGGGCGAGGAAAGATGTCGGAACAGTGGTCAGGGGCCAGGTAACGCAAGAACTAGTAAACCAGGCTCAGGAAACTGGACTTTCCATTTTGTTTTCCTTATTCGTTTCTTAAGTTTTTTTAGATCCCACGAATAAGTGAAATCATGTGGTATTTGTCTTTCTCTGTTAGATTTATTTCACTCAGCATAATGTCCTCTAGGCCCACCCATGTCGTTGCAAATGGCCAGATTTTATTCTTTTTATTGCTGAGGAATAGTCCATTGTGTGTGTGTGTGTGTGTGTGTGTGTGTGAACAAAACAGAAATGGATCCATAGATACAAAGAACAAACTAATGAGAGGGAGCTGGGAAGATGGATAAAAAAGATGAAGGGGAATTAGAGGTATTAACTTCCATTTATAAAATAAAGAAGGCATGGGGATGTAATGTCTATATAGTCAATAATATTGTAAGAACTTTGTATGGTGACAGATGGTTACTAGCCATATCGTGGTGATCACATCGTGAGGTATATAAATGTCAAATCGCTATGTTGTACACTGAAACGAATATAACACTGTATGCCCACCATACCTGAATAAAGATATTTTTTAATAAAATAAAATAAATATAATTGTTAAAAAAAAAAAAAAGAAAAAAGGATTTGGACTTTGTCCAGCAGACGTCAGGGACTGGCTGAAAGTGGCTGTGATTGGTCCTCAGACTGTGGCGGGCAGGTTTCATTTCCTTCCCTGGACTTTGGGGTGGCTGTGAGATTTGGAAGGGGAGATTGGAGGGGAAAAACCAGTACAGGACACCTCTCAGCAGCCTCACCCAGAGCAGATGTGGGCAGTGGGGCCGTGGGAGGGGAGGCGTGGCATGGGGCTGGTGGGAAATAACAGGAAGTGCTCTCTGGTAGCCAGCCGGCCCTCAGGAAAGGACAGGCAAGTGTTTGTTCTCTGGGTTCTTTTTCCATTCCTGTTTTTTCCTGTTCAGCTTCTGAGTATAGATGAAAGCTCTGCTCCCATCAACCCCAACACCCCATTCTCTGTCTAACCCCGGAAGGCGACACAAAGAGGGCAAGATGGGGTTTATCACTTCTATTTGCCACAAGAGAAATGTGAAGTTTAGCTGCAGCAGGTCCTTGCCCTGTCTAAGACTCTCTATGGCTCTCCACTGCCCTTGACAGAAGCGCCCAATGAAGAGCCCCCAACAAGATAACACAGGGGCGTCTCACAAGCCTCAGGACACCCCTAACAGTTGCTGCCTTTTGTCTAGCAGCTAAATAAATAACTTTTTAACCATATCATTTATTTCCAAGTAACTTATTTAACCATCACATGTGTTTATGATTCCCTATTTAATGGGTGAGAAAAAAGGAGGCAAGTGAATCAACACAGGTTGCTTAGGACTATCAGACAGTAACTGGTGAAGCCAGAATTTGAGCCAAGGGGGTCACGCTTTGGAGCCCCCACCCCCACCCCGCCCTTCGCAGCCTCCCTCTCTCTCCTCTCCTCCCTTCTCCCCTCCTCTCTCTCCCCCCCTCTCTTCTCTTCCCTCTCTCCACTCTCCCCTCTCCCTTCTCCCCCTCTACTCTTTCTGCCTCCCTCTCTTTTTCTCTCTCTTTCTCTCCCCAACATCCTCCACCCCCAGCCTATAGGTTCCCACATCAGACCCCTGGGACAAAGCTTCACATCTGAAATTTTAAAAGTTTCAATTCACTATTATGAGGGTCCCTGGGTAGGAAACACTGCCACACTCTCCTGCTTTGCTGGCGGGAGAGCCGGATGACGATTTGGCAACAGCCTCCCAAACCACAAATGTGCAATGGCCTCACATCCAGCAAATCAGCGGCTGGAGACACCTGAAAGGCCCATCCACTGAGAACAGGTTCAAAATGTATGAGGTGTTTATACAATGGAATGCTACGCAGCTGTAAATGAATGAATTAATTAATGCATGAATGAATGAATGAATGTGAGGAAGCTTGCTATGTCCTTCAGTGGAAAGATCACCAAGCTATGTTGCGAAGTAAAAAACAGTAAGAAGCACAGGGATGTAAAATACAGCATAGGGAATAGAGTCGATAATATTGTAATAACTGTGTGTGGTGCCAGGTGGTGGTTACTAGACTTATCGGGTGGGTCGCTTCTTAAACTATATCATTATCTAACCACTATACTGTACACCCGAAACATATAAAATAATATTAAATGTCAACTGTAATCGAAAAAGAAGAAGAATGGGAAGAAGCAGAAGAATTTTACTTCTTTTTTCAACGTGGAAGGGAAGAATAAGAAAATATATTCATGTTTGCTCGATTACTCCAGCTTCTAGGGGATTCTTTTGGATCTAGAAGTTGGAAAACCACGGTGTCAAGAAACTCCCACAGGTCCAGTGGAAATATCCATTTACTTATTTATTCTTTCAATAGCTATTTCAATCCCTGAGTGAAGAAAAACGTCTAGAACTGGCCCCAACTCAAAAGGAACTGAGAGTCTTGAGAGAGACACACAGAAGCAAACAGAAAGTCCAATACAAAATTTGCTAATTCTTCCAAACCTGCTGCTCCCACGTTCATCCCAATTTCAGTCAAAGGGGCCTCCTCCTCCCCTCAGGTCAGAGCCTTGGAGTCATTGGAGAGAAAGAAGTTCCTCTCATGTTCCACATCCAATCCGTCAGCAAAGCCCTGGGTCTCTACCCTCAAAGAACATTGGGATCCAACCACTTTTCCTCACTTCCCTTCCACCACCCTGAAATGAGTCTCCATCACCTCTCGCCTAGACCACTGCAGTCACTTCCCCACTAACTCCAGCCTCACCCCCATACAGCCTGTTCCCCACACAGCAACTAAAATGTAAATAGCTCTCCATGGCCTACTAGACCCAGTAACATCTGTCCCCTTCATACCTCTTTGTACTATTCTTTATACTCCCATCACTCTTTCCATTCCAGCCCCAATGGCCCCTTCGCGGGTCCTCAAGTCAGCAAGTGCTTTCTGACTCAGGGCCTTTGCACCTGCTTTCCCCTCCCCCACCCCCGCCATGCCTGAAATACTTACCCCCGGCATTTGCAGAGCTGACTTCATTTAGGTTTCCACTTTAACTCGCCAGCTCAGAGATGATCTATCAGTCGGCTTTCACTAGATGTTGCTGTAATAACAAACCAGCCCCAAATCTTGTCAATTTGTATCATCAATTTCTCACTCGTGTTACACGTTCAGCTGTGGCTCTTCTCTACACATCTTCTTCATCCCGAGATTCTGGCTGAAGGCGCAGCCCCATCCGGGACAGGCAGCTGAGGTGACCGAAGGAAAGGAACAACGGACGAACCAGGCCACGCCTTTAAAACGTCTGCACGGATTTGGCTGGCAGTGCGCCTTCCAAATGCTAACCAATGGGTGAAACCTAGTGCGCAGGCTCACGTTTGCTGAGAGAAACATTGAAGCTGTGAGTTTGGGGCTTCTGCCTTGGGAAGAAAGGACACATAGGGAAAACTGGAGGGAGTCAAAAATGTTGGCAGCCACAAAGGAGGGATCTTGAAGAAATTCTTGCCCCTCTCCTTACCATGTCTCATTTTTCTTCATAGCTTTCCCCACCCCCTGGCATAGTACCTGTCTGCTTTTGATCACCTTTCTCTCTCCAACTCCCATCTAGCATGCAACCTCCCGGGGGCAAGGCCTTCGTCTCTCGCTCACTGCTCTATCTTCAGCACTGCGGACAGGGCCTAGCACATAGTAGGTGCTCGATAAATATATATCGATTGAAAGATCCCGAGGAGCAAAGGGCCATGGTGGGGGAGCCCAATGCACTGTGGGAACCAGAGGAGGGTGGTTTCAATGGGACCCCAGACCACCCCTCAGGGCGCAGAAGTGAAGAGGGGTCAGGGAGGCTGTCAGGGGGAACCAGACAACTCCTCGGCTAAACCAACCCGTTCCAAATCTCACCAGTCTCCCTTCCTCACGTCCTTCCCCAGTCTCCTCCAGACCTGAAACCTGACATTTTATTTAATGCAGCAATTTTAACAGCATTGACCTTTAGGCCTTCCCAAGTGTTTCTTGACTCAACTTCCCCCCTCCAGGAATACCAGCCACCAAAGGCCCTCCCCCTCCCCTCACCACATCCCAGCCCCATCCCTGAGACTCCCCTTTTCTTGACTTTATCTTTCACTCCATCCCTAACCTTCAGCCCATCCTGATCTTTGGCTCTGCCTTGACCCCACTTTGGAGCTTCCATCCTTCCCATTACGTGGAATTATTCAGGACCGAGCTCTACTGGTTTGTTGTCAGACGTCCCATTACATCTGAGAAGTCAGCTGCCCCATGGGGAAGAGGCAGAGTATGGGATGAGGTGGGCCACAAATCTGAAGCCCAAACGCCAACAGAGGAGGAGGGAACCTCTGACTATCCAAAGGTTCTGGGAAGAGGGGGAACCCCAGAGGGTGACAGCATGGTCCAGAGGAGGAACATAGCCGTCCCAGTTCCCCAATTCGAAGAATAACTCAGCATCCCAGAACAAGAGTGCCAAAAAATTGAGAGATTTCCCAGATACCAGCCTCTAGGTTTCCATTCAGATATTCACCTACATACATCCAAGATGAGCGACGCCCACAGCCGTGTGCCATGAGTGGACATGGGGTCCCAGTCCTAGAGGGTCATGGGGACAGAGCCCTCCAAAGTGGCCAAAGGCCAAAGGGGGAGTTTTCCAGAAAGATAGAGGGACATCATGGAACAAGGGTCAGAGTTGTTCGTGGGCCTGGTGGGGACCATGGCCAGGATGGACATAGCAGGGGACCAGGAAGTCTTCACGCTCTGTATCTGCATATATGACTCTCTGCGTCTGTCAGTTCCCAATTCTCTCTCATCTTGCTCTGTCTTTCATCTCTCTCTGTCTGTCCCTCATCTTCTATCTCTATCTTTGTGTCTATGTCTCTCTCTCTATCTCCCAGTCGCTATCTCTGAGGCTGTGTCTCTCTCCACTTCTCTCCCATTTCTGTCTCTGTCTACCTTGGTCTCTCTTTCTCTCTCTCTCTGCTGTACATTGTTCCATAACCATTACTACCTCCAGATATGATGGTGTTCTGTGTATTTATCTGTAAATAATCTGTTTTCCTCCAGGATAAGGCAGGCTATGTGAAGGCAGGAATTTTTGTCTCTATTATTTCTGCTATATCCCTGTGCCCAGAATATTGTCTGGTTCATAAACGTTTTTTTTTTTTTAATTTTTTATTGTGGCAAAATATACATACCATAAAATATAACAACTTAACCAATTTTAAGTACACAGTTTTTGTGCAAACATCACCACCATCCACCCCAGAACTCTTTTCATCTTGCAAAAGAGAAACTTCATATCCATTAAACAATAACTCCCCATTCCCCTCCTTCCCCCAGCTCAATAAATGTGTGTTGAATGAAGAATGAATAAATCATCATTCTCACCGACATTAGTATTTGATGATAATTGTAAAGCAATAATAATAGTCGTTACTGTTATAGCTGCTGTTTGTTGAGTACAAACTACTGTATGTGCCAGGAACTGGACGAAGTAGTTGTTTGTTTAAGCCTTATAAACCCTCTTGTGAGGTGGGTACTATCATCATGTCTATTTTTCAGATGCGGGAACTGAGGCCCCTAAAGGAGAAGCAACTTGCCAGATACAGCCCAGGCTCTAAAGTCCAGCGGGGTTAAGCCCT
The DNA here is from genome assembly GCA_028627145.1 of Eidolon dupreanum. NCBI lineage: Eukaryota > Metazoa > Chordata > Mammalia > Chiroptera > Pteropodidae > Eidolon > Eidolon dupreanum. The sequence continues at coordinate 92,206,169 of CM053508.1, read as the reverse complement.
GGGGTTAAGAACTCGGGATCTGTCCCGACTGTGGCTTTGACTCTCAACTCTGTCACCAGCCGCCAGCTTTAGAAAGTCACTGCATCTCTCTGTGTGCTTCAGTTTCTCCGCCGGTCCAATGAGGACGCGCCGATCAGAAGCTGCATCCTAGTGGGACTCACCTTCTCGGGCTGCAGCGCGCGTGACGGGGGGCAGCGCCCGCGCAGGCGCAGAGGCCACGCAGGCAAGCGGCGCCTACGCGCATTCGTGAGTCGGCGCTGGAGGCGGCAGGACTTACCCTTCCATTCACGCACAGGCCAGGCTCCCGTGGCTTGCGGCCCCCGGGGGAATTCCTAGGCAGGACCTCAGGATCCGAACCAGTGGCGGCCGCGCGGGCAGAGCGAGCAGACGCCGGGCGAGCGAGGAGGAGGCACGTCCCGGCCCCGATGCCCAGCCGCCGGAGGAGCCCCAGCATGGCCAGAGCCGCCGCCTCGGCGTGGCTGTCGTCGCTGCTGTCGCTGCTGTCGCTGCTGTCGCTGTCCTGGGCGCCCGCGGGAGCCGGTGAGTGAACCCTCACAGTCCCCTGCTTTCTCCGTCCCCACCGACTCGGGCGCTCGGCCTCCTGGGTACCCCAAGGCTGAGCGCGCTGACCATCGCCCCCCAGGTCCCTTCTCCTCCCAAGCCCCCTTCGCCCCGGAGTTGGAGGGACATGGGAACCCGTCAGGAGCGATTTCTCGAATTCCCGGAAAACAGCTGGGTTTCGGTATGGCAAGGACATTCCTGAAGGGCGAGTCGAACTTCAGAAAACTCAGCCGAGTTTTTTTGGGACACTTCACCAGGCCCAGATCATGCTCCTAAGTCCCGCTCGTCCACTGGTGGCTACGGGATGCTTGATGGGAGGAAGCGGAGGTGGGCAGTGGCACATAACCCAGTTCTCCTTCTCACCCCAAATATCTGGCTCTGAGGGTGTGGTCATTCATTCATATTCATTCATTCGTGTATGCATGCATTCAGCCCACGCGTGTTTACTGAGCACCTACTATGTGCCACCCACACGTGTTTGTTGAGCATCTACTATGTGCCAGGTGGTGTTCTAAGCACTAGGGATGCAGCTCTGAAGTCAGATAGCCCTGGGTTCAAAACGGCTTTAGGCATTAATACCTATGTGACCTCAGGGAAGTGACCTAAGCTCTCTGTTCTCATAAAATGCCTTAGGGGTGAGGTAATCCTATTTACCTTATAAGGTAGATAGACTGTCTGGGGAGCATTTGGTAAAAATAATGATGACTAATAATTTGTGTGAATAGTGATAATACTGAATGCAAGCCAGAGCCCCTCAGCTCAGTATTTCCCAAAAGATGATGCCCAGAATACTGGGCGCTTCTCCAGAAAAGAGGGTGCTGAGGCTTGAGTTCACAGGGAGCCACTGACCTAACGCCCCTTCAGGAGAAACCCAGCATGGGTCCTATTGTGACCCCTTTTACAGTTGAGGAGACTGAGGCACAGAGAGAAGTAACTTGCCCAAGGCGCCCAACAGGAAGTAGCAGTACTGATGCGTGAACCGAAACAGTGGCCAGGGTCCCCTCCGCCAGAGCAGGGGAGCCCAGTGCCGGGGAGTACAGGCACAGGGTGAGCCAGGCCTGGCCTGGGTCTGAACCCAGGCTCTGCCCCTTGTTTGCTGGCCCGACCCTTCAAGGCTCACTTGCCCCCTCTATCCAATGGATGAAAATACTAGTACATCTGTCATGGGGCCGTGGACAGGGTTGGAGGAGGCCACCCGTAAAGGAGCAGCTCCGTGCCTGGCTCGAGTGTGGCGAGTACACGGAAACGTGCAGAAAAGAAGGCCACTTCACCCAGTTTCATCCTCATGGCAGCCTTGCTAAGGAGGAAATCACCAGAGAAGGAGACTTCCTTGCCCAGAGCTGCACAGCACGTCAGTGGTGGAGCTGGCAAGCGAACCCAGATGAGCATGCTCACTGCTCCACAATTCCCTGTGTCCAGACTGTACCCTCCCCCCGCATAGCAGGTGCTGGGCACCCCTGCCCACTACTTCTCAGCTTCCTCTTCCTCATAATAACAATAATTATAATATTCGCCTTTTAGAGTGCTTGGCATGTGCGTATGGATTTATACAGATTTATTCAGCGCTTAGTCCTCCCAACAACTCTATTTTGCCCGTTTTACAGATAAGGAAACTGAGGCTCAGAGGAGTGAAACCACCTAGACAAAGGGCCGTTGCTAGTGAGTGGCAGGACTGGGGTTCAAATAACTCTACTCCTTTCCACCTTCTCTATTATCCTTATTATTATTACTAAAAATGCATAGCATCGTGTTTACTGATATCAGTAAGAGCTAATGTGTGTTGAAGACCTACTTTGTGCTGGAACCTTAGGCAGGAAGATTTTCATATGGAGCCAGGTGGATTAGAGGTCAGGACTCTTGTGTGCACGTGGCCCAGGTTCAACTCCCACCTCTGCCAGTTACCCTCTGTGTGGCCTGAATGACTCTGGGCCTCAGTTTCCCCATCTGTAAAGTGCAGCTGACAGTAGTGTTCGCCTCAAGGAGCTGAGTTGAAAGACAGAGATGTACGAAGCCCTCACAACAGCCCCCAATCTACGTTAGTTAGCAACCTGTGAGTGTTAAGTGTTATTAGTCCCATTTTACAAACTGGGACAGAGCATCAGAGAGGTTAAGTAACCAGCTGAAAGCCTCACAGCAGAGGTCTAAAGGGATCCAAAACCCCTGAGCTACAGCTGCCTCCCTTCTTGTGCCAGGATCCCCTACGAACTTTCTCCCAAGCCGGCTCCACACAGAATAATAATAATAATAATAATAATATCATATTTTATGGATTCTAAGACCTAGAGTTTCTTCCCCTTTTCACTCCTCTAAATCAGAGTTGCTCTAACTACTGACGATGAGTCCTACTGTTAAAGACGGTATCACTTAAAATTGCATCTTAAAATTGATGATGCCGGGGCAATTAAAAAAAAAAAAGTCCAGGAACTGGGTAGTAGTGATGGTCGCAAAACATCGTGAATGTAAGTAACGCTACTTTAGAACGGTTTAAACGGCAAGATTAATTTTTAAGCACAATTTTAAAATTTGATGATGCTGAGGTCGAGGAAATACAGTAATAGCAAAAAGTACAATAATCATAGCCCAGTGAATTGACACCGACCCGGTTCATCCTGTCTCACTCTTGCCCCTGCTCCAATCGGGACTTGATGCCCCTCCCCCCCCCCACACACACATATTCCTAAAGGGCTCCAGAGCCCAGGTGGGCGGCCTCCTGGGCGCCGCGCCCCATCCAGACCCCGGACGCCCAGGTCACGCCCCTCCCCATCCCTGTTTCCCCGCAGAATCCCAGACAGTCTCTGTGCTGGCCCCGCGCCAGGTGCGCGGCTTGCTGGGCGACAACGCTACGCTGCCGTGCAAGCTGCAGACGCAGGACCTCGACTTACAGGTGACGTTGGTGTCATGGCTATGGCAGGACCCGGCGGGGCGCTCCCAAAGCATGGCAGTCTTCCATCCGACGCAGGGCCCCAGCTACCCCTCGAACCCCAACTTCCCTGAGCCTGGTCGCTTGGAGTTCGTGGCCGCCAGGCCCGGCGAGGAGCTGCGGGACGCAACGCTGGTTGTGCGGGGGCTGCGCGCCCAAGACGAGGCCAACTACACCTGCCACTTCGCCACGTTCCCGCATGGTAGCAAGAGCGCCTCCACCTGGCTCCGTGTGCTCGGTGAGCGGGGAGGAGGGGGGCGAATGGGAGAGGCGTGAGGGGCATGGGTGCTAAGCAGGGTGGGCAGGGCCGGATGGCAGTGAGCTGTCCTCCAGAGCAAGGGTCCTGTGGGGACAGTAGAAGGCAGTAGGGCAGGGTTGTGGGGAGGAGGTTCGTGCGGAGGGGGTAGTGGGGGTGGAGGGAAGGAGAGGAGTCTGGGAAGCCGGGAGGCCTGCGTTTTCATCCCACTTCCCCACTTCCGGCTTGGGCAAGTGGTTCCTGTCAGATCTTCCTCTGGTCACCTGTAACATAAGGCTGGTAGCAAGAGCTCTTCCCTCAGTGAGCTGTCCAGAGGGTCCCCGGAGTTTATCCAAGTCACCTGCTTAGAACAGAGGCCTTTGTGAGCTCCTCAGAGCTGTCAGCTGTAGTCACTCCTTTGAGTGGAAGGGAGAGTTGAAACAGACAGACTGGAAGGAGAAGGACGCTTCCCCTGGGGGCACCCCAATGCCCTTGAGAACTTCCCAGGAGTCATGGGTTCATTTTCATGAGCACTAGAAAGGCTACAACAGGCCCTTCTCTTAGAAACTGAGTAAGAAGTCTCTGTGCCTCAGTTTCCTCATCTGTGAAATGGATATCGCTATGAGGATGACTAAGCTGACATTTTCTGCTTGTGTGCCAGAAACTGTCCCAGGCCTTGCATGAGTGACTCGTGACAGGGTAAGTGCTTGGAACAGCTCCCAGCACACAGCACCAGAGCAGAGGGAGCCCTGGTCATTTCAGCAAACCTGGGACTTCAGGTCTTATGGTTTAGGATGACAGTAAAACAAAACCAGTAAATCAAATGAAAAATCATCAGGAATGAGAACCTAGGTAATGATGGGGAAGGGACCCAGTAGAGCATTAGGTCTGAGAATGAGTAGAATGATAGTTAAGAGATGGTCAAGGTGGTTTTGGAGTCAGACAGACCTTGAGTGAAAGCCCAGCTCTGTCACTTACAATCTTGAGCCAATTACTTCCCCTCTTAACCTCCAGGACACGGGCTCAGCCCTCCTCTCTTCCATGAAGCCCTCCCTAACTGCCCCCCGCCCCGATTCAGGCACCCCTCCTCGTTTCCCCATCTCAGCCTTGCCCGCTCTGGGTTGTCACTGTCTAGGGAAGAGTCTGTCTTCCCCTTGGACTATATACCCATAGAGGCAAGGTTGGGGCTGTCTGGGCCATTGCTGGGTCCCCAATATTGCCCATCACAGAGCGAGGCAATGAATTCAATTAGCAGTAATAATAACATTTGTTGAGCACTTATTATGTGCCATGTACCATTTTAAGAGCTTTGCCTGTGATCCTGTCACTATCCCCAGACTTGCCCAAGGCCATCCACCTGCTCAGGGCCAGAGCTGGGATTTAAACCTGGCCATCCTGTACCCTCAGTTAGCCATCTTCCTCTGCTGCCAAGACGTTTGCTGAATGACTGCAGGTGAAGAATGACCTGTCCCTTTTGCTCCTCTCCCCAGCCCAGCCCAAGAACCATGCTGAGCCCCGGGAGGTTATGCTCAATGCATCCAGCCAGAAACCTGTGGACATGGCCTGCTGCATCTCCGAGGGAGGTCGCCCGCCCGCCCAAATCTCCTGGTCCCTGGCTGGGAAGACCAATAAGAGCCAGGTGCCAGGGACCCTGCCTGGAACATTCAACGTCAGCAGCATATTAACCTTAATGCCCACAAGCCAGGTTGACGGGATGAATGTCACCTGCACAGTGAAGCACGAGACCTTGGAAAAGCCCTCCCTGCTGCCTGTGACCCTCACCGTGCTCTGTGAGTGTGCCCAAGTGTGAGCGAGGGTGGGAACCACTGCCAGACCGCCCCCGTCACGCCCCGAGGCCACAGACAGGACTGTCGTTCACAGACTCTGCCAGTGTCTTAGGCCGCAGTCAGCGCTATTCCCCAGCTTGTCCACCCCAGCTTCCCTGGCCACCGTCTACACAACACCCACCCTGCCTGCACTGGCTCCCCTGAGCACAGTCTACACACACCGCCTACACCTGCTTCCCTGCGCGACTACCTACACTGACCTTGCTCTCGTGGCTACACTGCTTCCCCTGTTGTCTATACCAGCTCCTTGTCCATGTTCTACACCGCCTTTGCCGTCGTCTCCACCTGCTCCTCTGGACCGCAGAGAGGGCTCCCCCTGCTGTCTACACTCGTCATTTAGGCCCAGCGTGGGAGTCTGTTCTGCATGTTGTCTAGACTGCGCCCGCAATCACCGTCTGCTCTGACACGCTACATTGTCTACACTGATTCTCCCAAAGAACTGTCTACTTTGTCCCTGCAGTGTAGTCGTCAGTCCTCTGTGCCCCAGTGTTGTCTACACTAGCTCTGCTAAGGGCTATGTCTTCTTGTCATTGTCTACACTGAATACTCCCCACCCCAGGCAGTTGCTACACTGATTCACTCAGGCACTGTCTACACTGGAACCCCTCAACATTGTCATTGGGCCTGAGGGAGGAGGGGATCTACACTGACTTCCCCTACCCCTCCCCCCAAAAAAACACGGTAGGTTCATCCAAGATTCTTTTCTGCAGGACTTGTCAGAGCCTTGAATATATTCTCTGTGCTCTGAGTGCCCAAGGGGCCTTTTCTCACAGGACTTCCAAGGCGTGCCAGGAATTTGAGTAGAGGGAAAATCGAGTAGAGAGAGGCAGGTCCTGAGAAGCCCTCTCTGCACCCTGCCACCTTCCAGGCTTCCGTGAGGGGACTCGTTGCCCCAGACTCTTCACAGGCCTCTCCGTCTTGGGCTGTTCCCCACACCCGCAGAAGCCTTTCCCTGTTGTGACATGAGTCTCGCATATCTTTAAGCCCCTCTGAAGGCTCCCTGTCTCTGAGCTTGTGTGTCTGTTTCCCCCAGACCCTCCCGAGGTCTCCATCTCTGGCTATGACGACAGCTGGTACCTCGGCCAAAGTGAGGCCACCCTGAACTGTGACGTCCGCAGCAACCCAAAGCCCACAAGCTACGAATGGAACACGTGAGTCCTGGGTGGACCTGGACCCCTGGTCTGAGGAAGGAGGAGTGGGGGGCCCAGACTCCCAGGGCTGAAGGAGGAGGGGAGACAAGAAAGTAAAAAGAGAGGGGAGAAGTCGACTTGGGCCCCAGGGAGATTTCCGTATTGCGCACACAGAGGTTACGAGAAGGGTTAGTCCAGGCTCGCCGATACACCTGTTCTTTAGGGCGTGCCACCTGCTGTGTGCCCAGTACTTAGCTTATCCGTGTAATCCTCACGCTTGGGCACAGTCAGCACGATTGTCACGCCCGGCTTAAAAATCAGCTGGGCCCCAACAGGTGCCATCATTTGTCCTGGTCACACAGCCATGGGGGCACAGAGGCGGCTCTCCAATTGGCCTCTGACTCCAAAGCCGATCCTCTTACTTCGGGCAACGCCGCCTCCCCAGCCGCCTGGGTCACCTCCGAAGGAGCACATGCTGCCCCTAGTCTGTAGATGAGCACGTTGAAGCGCAGGGCAGTCCGAAGATTTTTCTCAAACTCATGTCAGTGCTGGGTTTAAGCATTAGTAAAGAAAAAGCCAGAGGGTTAAACTGTTTGACATGATTTTTATTGGGCCTTTTTCTTTATTACAAAAATAATTCATGACCATTGGGGAAACTTAAGACAAGACAGTTATAAAGAAAAAGAAAAATGTTGCACCTAGAATTCAGTGTACCCAGTCACCTCCAGAAACATCCACTGTTGCCTTTTGTTATATATCCTTCCTGTCTTTTTTTCCTCTGTGTTTCTAAACAAACACACAAAAAAATATGCTTCCTGCAATTTTGAAACTTTTCCTCTATCTCATGAACACCTTTCCATGCGAAAGCACAGAGATCCACATTCCCACTTCTCCAACATTTTATTGGGAAAATTTTCAAACATACAGAAAAATTGTAAGAATTTTCCAGCGAACACTCAACAACCCCCTCACCTAAATTCTCCCACTGACATGGTGTTGTTTTATCACGTTCCTGTCCGTCGGTCCATCCCTCTCTCCATCCATAGAACAGTCCTGACCTTCTGTGCGTTTCAAAATGCCCACAGCCCGTTGTTGGTTGTTAGTTTTCCATTGGCGTCAACAGATGGCACCTTTATGGTCCTGCCTCAAAGCATTGCGATGCAGGCTCACGGGGCAGGCGGCTGGGTCTCCAGCCCAGCTCTGCAGACACCCAAGTCTCTGTGCCTCTCTCTTCTCCATCTGTTAAACCAGTGTTTCTTGTCTGCTTACTCTGTCTGCGCCCGATGCTGTTGTCCAACACACCTTGGTAAATAAAACAGACCAGATTTCCTCCCCGCATGGGGCTTCCATTCCAGCTTTGGTCGGGGGGAGGTGGGAATAATAAGATAACATCATACAGTGCATACTGCTATGAGAAGACAAAGTGGCCAAGGAAGGTGTCACTAAGGTGACGTCTGAGCAGAGGCCTGAAGGAGATTGAGGGTGAGCTGTGTGGGTGACGGGAAGGGCATTCCAGGCCGAGGGAACAGCATATGCGAAGACCCTGAGGTGGGAGCCTAACTGGATTACAAGGGGCGAGTTGCAGATCCTCCGATCAGGGGTGTCGTGGGCCAGCTCACGTGGGACCTGTGGCTGTGGTAATGACTTTGGGTTTACTCTGAGTGAGGTGGGAGCTGCGAGAGGGCTGTGAACAGAGAAGAAATGTGAGCCGACTTCGTTCTAATGAGATCGCTCAGGCTGCTGATGGGAACAGAGTGGGTGGGGGACAAGGGTGGAAGCAGGGAGCCCAGTGAGAAGGCAGCCACAGTGACCCAGGAATAGGGGCATCAGACCAGGGTGGGGGCCATGGGAGCGCTGGGGAGTGGTCAGATTCTGGATAGATTCTGAAGGCGCGGCAGACAGGATCTGCTGATAGGTTGAGTGTGGGCGTGAGAAGAAGCCGGCGGAACTTCAGGGTTGCTCTCAACTGACAGATGCTGTGTTATGAGGGTTTCTGTGTTATGACATACAGTGAGTTTTCGATCACCTGTCTAGGCCTCCAGCAGAGGCCACCTCCTCACCCATCTGTCTCTCCCAGGTCTATGGGCCCTCTGCCATCTTCTGCGGTGGCCCAGGGCACCCGGCTCCTCATCCATTCTGTGGACGAATCAATCAACACGACTTTCATCTGCCATGTCACCAACGCCCTAGGGACTAGGAAGGCAGAACTGACTGTCGTGCTTAGAGGTGAGGAGCCCCCTGGGTGGGGAGAACAAAGGAACCAAGGGAGTAGGTGACAGCAGGATTCACTCTGTGGAGTTTGGAGGCACCTGGGTGAGGGAGTCACCGAGCCACAAGAATGCTCCCCGACTCCTATCCTTCCCCCGCCCCCTCATGAAAGGACCCACAGGCTCAGCTTAGTCTGTTAACCCAACATTTATGCAGTTACCTGGGCAAAGCCAGGCTGGGTAGTTGTGTGGTGCCTCTCCCCCAGGGACTCAGAAAGGCCCTTCCAGGTGTGTTAGGCAGAATTCCATCGGTTGCAATTAGTAGAAGCACAACTCAGAATAGTTCAAGCAAAAGGGGAACCTTATTGAAAAGCGCCTTCAGATTCACGTGTTCCAACTGAATAACCCAAGAACTTTTCTTTACCTCTCTTGTCTCTGCTTTTCTCTACGCTGGCTTTACTCTCAGGCGGACTGTCCCCTCAGGGAGGCAAGATGGTTCTCAAAGCTTATGGCTCACATCCCACTGGTTTAATAATCCTACAGGAAAGAATGCACCACGTTCAGAAGCTCTAGCCAAAGTCCCCGGACTGGCTCTCATTGGCTCGGCTTAGGTCACAGCTTCCTTACAAACCAATCACAGCAGCCAGAGAGAATGAAATGTTCTGATTGGCCAGGCCTGGATCAAAGTCCCATCCTAGGAATCAGAGTATGGGTGTGGGGCAGGGGCTGCTTCCCATAGACTGAGGGAAGCAGAGTGATAGCTTTCTAAAGGAATGATGGATAATGTTTGTGGGGAAGGCGAAAACCCCAAAAGTCTCTCAACCTAAATCCCTGCTTCCTTTTCCTCTTGTAGCAGAGCCTCCTGGGAACCTATCACACCTTCCCAATAAGAATATCATCATCATCATCATCATCATCGTAATAGTAGTCCTTGCCGTGGCTGTCCCCCTTAGTTCTTACATGCTGTGGCGACGCTTCCGTAAGTCCCCTCCTCTTTGGCACATCCCCGTCTGTCTGCTGTGAATACACATCACCACAGCTGCCATAATTGAACACCTAGTATGTGCCAGGCTCTGTGCTAAGCCTTCCACACGGCAGCCCCTCATAACTCCTCATTTCTGCATTTTATAGACAAGGGTGCTCACACCAGGGAGTCTGGGTCATTGGATCACTGATTCATTTTGCAAATATTTGGGAAGTCAGGGCACATCGTCTAGGTCCTCAAAGTAAGGACTTTGGCTTGTAATCCAGGTGACACAGGAGCCCCTGCCACATGGACGGAAGACAGATGAAGACTTAACCCCCCAGCTTTCCTCCATCTGCCTTGCTCAGGAGTGACGCTGTAGCTGCTGTCACCAAAAGGACGGGGGTGGCAAGAACTGGCTCTAAAAGGGCCTGGTGGCCTCTCACCTCAGGGGCTTTGCACAGGCTGTTCCCCTGCCTGAGCACCCTCACCGTGGCTTTTTCCAGTGAAGTCCTTTGGCTAATGCTGTAATCAAAAGAGCTGTAATTTGCTGAGCACTTTCTACGTGCCAGGCACTTTCTGGGCCCAGCCTCCATGAGTGCTCACAACCACCCTACAGAGTGAGTCCTACTGTGAGCCCCTTAACAGATGAGGAAATGTCACCTGCCAACCGGCACACAGCTGGACAGTCAGGAGCAGAAGGCAATTCTGTTGGTTCCAAAGCTGGTTGCCTCAACCACTGAACGCAACTGCCTCCTCACACCCCAGCTGGAAGGCCCCTCCTCCAGGAAGCCCTCTCTGATCCCCCAGAATGAGCCAAGCACCTGCTCTGAGCTCCCTCATTCCAGCCTTGCCCACTCTGGGGCATTACTCTAGGACATTACTCTGTAGGGGACTCTGAACCCCAGGAGGGCAGAGCTAGAACTGTCATGGTCACAGCTGTTTCCCCAGTACCACCTGCCACTGGACCAGGCACAAAGGGGGCCTTCAAGGAAGTGTTTGCTGAATGTGTCATCTCCAGAGCCGGACTGCCTGTGTCCAGGCCCTCGCTCTACTGCTTTATTAATTGTGTCACCATGGGCAAAGGATGCTCCGTGACTCAGTTTCCTCATCTGTGAAATGGGAGTAACTGTGCCTGACAGTTCAGGTAAAGCACTAGCACAGCATTTGGCACGTTGTAAGTCACACCCTAAGTCTCTATAAGCTGTGATTATTATTGCTATTATTACTATTACCATTATTATTAATATATAAATTCTCTGAGAACAGGGATTTTTGACTATTTTGTTCACAGCTATATCCCCAGCTTCTAGAATGCACCTGGCACAAAGTACATTTACTCTCTGCTGAATAAATTCCCGCTTGATGGTTGAGGAAAGCGAGGCACAGAGAGGTTAAGTCAATGATCCAAGGTCACACAGCTCTTAAGGGGACAGAGCTGGAATGTGAACCCTTGCATCTGGGTCCGGAGCCCGTGCTCAATAAATATTTATACGTAATACCTGGGTAAAGCACATACCCCAGTCCTGTTCTACAAATGTATAAAGCATTATGGGAAGAGGCGCCCTCATGTCGGCAGAGCTGGGACTGAGAATTTCAGAGGCCCTGCCACCCACAGGTGTCTCTGCATGCCTTCCAGCATCGTCATTCCTTCCTGACAACTTCTTCTCCTGTTTCCCCAGGTCAGAAAAAATACAGAACCTCTGCTAATGGCGTAAGTGTGTGTGTGTGGGGGGGAGCTGGTGGGGGGAGGGCGAAGGGGAGGGCGAAGGGGATGGTGGAGTCTGCATGAACCACAGCCTAATTGCTGTGGGCTTTCCCAAAGAGGGGACAGATGTCTGTGGGCACCCACAGTGCTTAACCGGAAGCCAGCATGGCACCAGGAGCGTGCTCCTGTATGTTTTCTCCGAATGCCCTGAGTAGCGGTTCCCAAAACTTCCTGCCAGGCAGAATCCCCTGTAAGGTGTGTTAAAATGCAGGTTCCTGGGCCCCGCCCGCCGAGAGTCTGGGCTGCTGGGTCTGTGCCGGAGCCTGGGATCTCCCCAGTCATGACCTTGAGAAGTGCTGTTCTGGTTCTCAGAGAGATGGGAGGGAGCAGGCCTGCAGCTCTTTACTCTGTGGGTTTCAGAGGGCAGATTTTGTTTGAGGCTAAGGTTTGAATCTCCCCTTTCTAGACGGTCTCCTATTCAGCTGTGAACAATAATGCCAGCTCTCCGCAAGATCTGCTGACAGAGGGCACAAGGTGACAGCATCGGGACTAAATGAAGGGAGATACCGGAGCTGGTGAGGATCCGACCTTGAAGCTGGACCCCCGCCCAGTGGATGACGTCTCCCTCCGAAGAGCTGGACCACCACCTCTGTGCCGGACCTCAAGATATCCCCCCTGTTGTGCAGTGCGCTGTGTGGGTGCAGGTATAGGGTCCCCAAGACCACACTCGGGTTAATTTATTCACTAAGGACTCACAGAACTCAAGAAAGCTGCTTATACTCAGGGTTACAGTTTATTACACTGGAAGGATCAGATTCAGGTCAGCCGTGTGAAAAGGCACGTGGAGCAGGGCCAAGAGAGACCTGGCACTTGTGCCCAGAAGGCCACGCCCAGTGGAGTTGTGCAGTAGCACTTACTTCTCCCAGCGGTGACATGTGACAACACACATAGAGGACTGCCAACCGGGGATGCTCCCCCCAGACTTGGTTTCCAGGACTTTTATTAGGGGTCAACCATGGAGATACAGCTGACTGCCTGTGTAGCTGACCTTGATCTCAAGAACCTCGATAGGTCAAACCAATATTGTGTGGCCCGAGACCCCACCATAAATCACGCTGTCAGCCCAGACTATCCATTGCGGCCCATGGCCTCGGGTAAACAGAGGCTGCTGTCACCAGAAGAGAAATGGAGGCTGGAACTCAGTGGCTCATGGCTGTCCGAGGGGTAGGAATAACTGCTGGATGTGAACTTGGAGGTTATCAGTTCCGGGTACCTTCTGCCAAGACCCAGGACCTGGGAGAGCATCTCTGTTCCCACCAGTGATGGATGCCCTGGCCCATTTGTCAGGGAAGGATCTGCGGATTCCACAGAGCTGGAAGTCGAGAGTGGACCCAAAATATTGGTATTGGCGTTGTATAACTTCCTATAAGACAAAGAAAAGAATGTAATTATTGGTATCAGAGGATGGAAGAGAGAGGGTCTGGTGGAGGCCACGGAAAGGCTGAAATACCCCAAACCCTCGCTCCACATCACTCTGCATGGAATAAGGGGAGAAGGGTTCAAGCCGATATTATCCCATCTCAAGTGTTTTCGAGGTCATCTGGGAAACTTCTGGGTTGCAAATTGCTCTGGGTGAGGATGTGTGTGCTACTGAAACCTATCTTAGTGAAAAACTAAGATGAGATCCAGGAATTCCACGCCTAGGTGGTGATCCAATAGAATTGAAAACAGATGCAAACAAATACTTGTACACAAATGTTCCTAGCAGCACTGTGCACAATAGCCAAAAAGTTGAAACAACCCAAATGTTCAATGACGAATAGATAAAATACAAGCTGGTATATTTATACAGTGAAATATTATTTAGCCATAAAAAGGAATGAACCTTGAGAACATTTATTATTCTATTTATATAAAATGCCCAATATAGGCGAATCTACTGAGACAGAAGAGAAATCACTGGTTGCCAGGGCCTGGGAAAGGAGGAATGGGGAGTGACAACTTAATGAGTGACAACTTTGAGCGTGATAAAAATGTCCTGGAAATAGTGGAGACAGTTGCACAGCATTGAGAATATGCTAAATGTCACCAAAATGTGCACTTTAAAATGGCAAGTTTTGTGTATGTTTGACCACATTAAATTAATAAGTTAATAAATTAAAACCTTAATATTATTATAGAAAAAAATATTTTTTTATTTCCCGGCTCCTACTGGCAGAATTTTCAGAAACTAATTAAATTCGTGAAGGGAATGATGGGTGAATTGTTAAAGAAAAACATAATATTCTAACTGTTAAGGGAAAAAAATTGTTCAATGATACTTAAGCATGATAAAGCAGACTTTATTTAAGGGGAGGGGCCCGTGGCCATAGGTGTAGGGACCGCTGTCGTGGGATTTCGCAGTAAAGGAGAGAATGGACTTAACTTCAAATACAGGCTGGGTGAGCAAGAATTTGTAGCTAAAGAGCAGAGTAGGGGGCTGTGGATGGGAAATTACTCAGAGGAAGTGTCAGGGGGAAGGGGAGACTCTGGGTAAACTGAGTCAGCAGGATTCCTGCTGAAGGCAGGCGAGTGATCAGATGTCACCCAGGGGTGGTGGTGGAGGGCAAGGAACCTGATCAGATATCAATAGTAATCAGATATCAAGGGTAGGGGCTCTGGTTAAACTGACTTATGATCCTTCCTACAATTGGGCAGAGATGAACACTGAAGTCCAAATTCAGGCCTAGTTGGAAAATAGTTCAGGGGAGCCTGAGTAGACTTCAGTCAATGAGACTCTGTCAGTATATAAAAAAGCGGGGGTGAGGGTGCTTCAGGCACCAATAGCAGAAAGCACGCACCACCACCCCACCCCACCACCGCCCGGGTGGGGTTTTAAAACAAGAATCTGGGTTATCTGATTCTACTCCAGGCGTCACATGCAGAATTCAGCTCTGCTTGTCTGCTGTTTCTTGTTTTCCTCCACATACTGGCATCATCCACAGGCAGGTACCAAGATGGCTGCTACTTTGAGGCCACTGCAGCCAGACCAGGACCTGGAGAAGTAGCCCACCCCATCCTGGGTGACCTTCCCTAGCAGCTTCCCCTCGAGTCTCATTGGCTGGTACCGCCTGCCACTCAACCAATCCCTGGCCAGAACAATGGGATCACCTGGGAGGCTTGTACCAATCAGGACGTGCCCTCTGGGGCTAGGGAGACAGGAAGTTGAAGGCTGCATGCAGGACAGCGGATGGAAGCCTGGACCTCTGGTATTAGCAGCAACTCTCTTTTACTCTCTTCTTTTTGAGTCCGTACTGTCTGAATTTCTGTACCTTTTTTTAAATAATGCAAAAGGAATCAAAATCAGAGAGACAGAGAGAGAGAGAGAGGAGATTCAGCGACTGGAAAATCCAGAATAAATGGCTTCTGCGCTGCCCAGCAGTGCTTACAGAGCGGGGTTTATAATGCCAACAGAGCCATTTGAAGTCTGGTTGTTCAGACGCCTGGACACCCACGGGCCACGCCGCCTTCGAGGTAGTTCAACGCCTAGTTTTCTCTCTCACCCCAACCTGGGGACTCTGGAAGATGCCATCAGTTCTAACAATCTGATGATGCGTGTCCGGGACACGGACACACACACACACACACACACACACACTGACTTGTTCTCCACACACACACACACACACACACACACTGGTTCTCCACACACACACACACACACAGACTTGTTCTCTACACATACACACACACACACTGACTTGTTCTCTACACACACAGACACACACACACACACACACACAGACTTTCTCTACACACACACACACACACACACACTGACTTGTTCTCCACACACACACACACACAGACTTGTTCTCTACACACACACACACACACACACACACACACACACTGACTTGTTCTCTCCTCCTGCAGACCCAGAAATCTCAACAGGTGCTGCCTGGTGCTGGATCCTAGACCTGCTCTGTCCACTAGAACTTTTCTGTGATGATGATGGAAATGCTCTGCATAGGTGCCATCTAATGTCATCTCCACTAGTCACACGGGCTATTGAGCACCTGAAAGTGGCTAGTTTGACGGAATTCAGTTTTTTAAGGCATTGAATTTTAATTAATTAAAAATTATATTTTAATCACCATATGTGGCCAGGGGCTATGGTATTAGCACAACCCTGGACCCTCCATCACCTTTTATCAACAGGGCTCGAAATCATAATGGATCCCTCCCATTTCTCCAGCCACACCCCCCCCACGCGGTCCCCCACTCATCCAGGATTTTGCAGCTTCCTCAACGCACTGTGATCGTGTGTCAGCCTCCGCGCCATTGCATGTGCTGTTTACACTGTCTGGTACACCTCACCCCACCCTCCCCCGCCCCACTATCTGCCTCATTCCTACTCCTACTCCATATCTCAGTTGCCTCCTCCAGGAAGTCCTCCCTACCCTCAGGTTGGGTGGAGCATCCCCTTGGCCTCTCCCAGCCCCACCCCCGGGCTCCTCCATCACAGCTCTAATCACTCTGGATCATCATTGTCTGGGGATGGGTCTGTCTCCCATAACACCACACACACACACAGAGAAATGTGAGCCCCACTGTGAACTGAGGGCAGGGCAGGCGCTGTTTTAGTCATCACTGTGTCGCCAGCACCTTCAGCAGGGGACTGGGCATAAGGAGTATGTGCTGGAATGAATGAATGAATGAATGAATGAATGAATGGAATGACGCTTTTGGAAAACTGTGCAAAGAGCTTTAGAGTGAGCCAGGCATGTGTGAAATCGATCTCCCCCTGCTAGTAGGCTTGCCTCTCTGCTTGAGCCGGTTTCCTCACCTCTGAAATGGGAGCAGTTAGACTTCTGGATGTTGGGTGAGGTCGTGTGTGTTGGGCCAGCCCGAAGGTGCCCAGGGGAGTTGGGGAGGTTTGCTCAACCAGAGGCCACTGTGACTGTTGTTATAATTACTGCTGTTGCCACTGACAGTCACACTGAGTGGGAAGAAGAGATCGAAGGGAGTCAAGGGAGGAGTGCTGGGAAGCCCCAGTCACCCTGGAAAACTGGTTCGACCAGTGTCTGCACATTCATCCCAGAGCACACAGGTGAAGCCTCCCGAGCCTGTGGGAAAAGGGGTGTCGGGGCTCGGCCAGCCTCTGCCATGCCTGGGAGGCACCCCCGGGAACCTCATTGAGTTGGCCCGCTTCAGACAACCAGGGCCCAGCCCTCCGGCCCCCTCGGTGTCCAACAGGTGGACCCCTGGCATCTCCACGGGACACCAAGATGGAGATTCCCACGGGGAGCCGGTGCCGCTTCTCAAAGGGCCTCCTGCTCTCAGGTAAGGAGGAAACGAACACCTGGGGCCGAGGGGAGGAAGTGGGGCTTGGCCCAGGTGTGGAGGGTTCCCCTTGGAAGGAGGGAAGATTGTCAGGGGAGATGAAATTATTAGAGTAAGATGAGGGGAGGAGCACAAGAATCACAACCTCACCATTTTATCTATGAAATTTTCTAGAATGTTAGGCCCACGAGGGCAGGAATTTATTTGTATTCAGTTCCCTGCTGCATCCCCAGTGCCTAGAAATCGAGGGAATTTTAGACATATCATATATCATTGGTATTGTAGCATAAATAATATATATGCCTATAAGTAATGGTTGGGTGAATGAATGAAAGAAAGAAAGAATGAATGAATGAATGAATGAATGAATTCTGAAAGTCTGAGTGTTTAGAAGCAGCCCACACAGCATCTCAGGGTGGAAAACCTTCTGGACTAACCAGTAGAATGGCAAATCTGTGACCTCCAGCGCCTAGGTTCCCACGCCTGAACCTGGGCGAACATCACTAATCAATTCCAGAACTATTTCCAATGAGCAGCACTCACACTTCTTAACCCCTAGGTGAGGACCTATAGGGAGGAGGGCGCTATGGTCCCTGACCAACACCTGTGACTCCCCACAGCCTTGGTCCTGGCCCTCTGGGTCCCCTGCGGCTCCTGGGCGGCCCTCCACATCCAGAAGATTCCAGAACAACCTCAAAAGAACCAGGACCTTCTGCTGTCTGTCCAGGGCATCCCAGACACCTTCCAAGACTTCATCTGGTACCTGGGGGAGGAGGCCTATGGCGGCACACGGCTGTTCACCTATATCCCTGAGCTGCAGCGACCCCAGAGAGATGGCAGTGCCATGAAGCAGCGTGACATTGTCAGCTTTCCCAATGGCTCCATGCTGCTGCGTCATGCCCAGCCCAGTGACAGTGGCACCTATCACGTGGAGGTCACCATCAACCCTTCCTGGACCATGCGGGCCAAGACCGAGGTCCAGGTGTCGGGTGAGTGTCGGGTGCTGGGGGCGGAAGTGGGGAGACTCATGCTCCCTGAGCAGCGACCACGTGCCAGGCCCTCTGCAAACACTACATCCATCAACACATACTGCTTGAGCAGCTCCTGTGCGCCAGGCCCTGAACATATCATTTACTCCTTACATGTATTAACTAATAAAATATCTACTGAATGTCTACCTTGTGCCAGACAGAGGCCAACCCTGGTGGCTGTGCCATCTCGCTTACTTGTCGCATGCATTAATGCAGGAAATATCTATTGAGCACTTAGTGTATGCCTGGTCTGGAGGAATACACTACATCCCTCAACCCTCATATTCAGAAGTCAAGTATTTTTTGAGGAATCTGCTCCAGGCCAAGCGCTAGAGGCAGGGCGATGGACGAAAACAGCTAACATTTCTTGACATTTCTTAGGCACTTGTTATGGGACATGTTCTGTCGTAAACACGCCCTAGAGCACAGCTTCTCAACCTGGACACTGTTGACACTTTGAACTGGCTAATTCTTCATGGGGGGTGTGCTGTCCTCTACGCTGTGGGGTATTATCAGCAACCCTGGCCTCTCCCCGCTAGAGGCCAGTAGTGCCCTGCCAGCCATGACAACCAAAAATGTCTCCGGACATTGCCAAATGTCCCCCACCCCCCACATGCAAAATCACCCCGGTCGAGAAACAGTGCCCTATTTTAACTCATTTGTACCTTTCGAAAAACTCCATGAAATGCTATATGTCAATTATATCTCAATGAATGGGAGAGGGGGGAGGGGGAGATGAATAATAATAACTTAACCCTCCCAGGCATTCTCGGTCACTTATCTATATCCCCATGGGACTCTGCTCATCCTTTACTTTTGTGACTTTTATAATGTGTTCTAATTGATCAGTTTACATATTGGTCTCACTAGGATAGTTATTTCACTCAAGGTGAGAGAAATAGAACGCACTCATCCTTTCATTATCTAACACCTGCCACAGCTTGTGGGACGTAATAGGTTCTCAGTTAATGTTTGTTGAATAAATAAATAAACAAATAAATAAACGAAAGCTTTAATGAAAAGAATTCCATCAGGCAGGTGCCATTATTGTCTCCATTTTACAGATGGGGAAACCAAGGCACAGAAATTGGTAGAGCTGGGCTTTCATGCCGTGACCTCACAATGCCAGGGTCTGGGAGCTTAACTACTTCCTCCCGAAGCAGAGAAAGAAAAAAAATCTCCCTCCCTTCATTCAAACATATGATTATTTAGTTAATATCTGTCTTCCCTCCTGGGCTGTGAGCCCTGGGAGGGCAGAGCCAGAGCTGACTCAGTCACCGCTGTGTCCCCACCACTGCCCAGACACTGGGCTGGATACGGGAGGCCTCGAGGAGGAGGCATTTAGGGAGTGCTTGCTGAAGGCATGAGTGAGTGAGCAATGCAGTGTCGGCAGAGGCAGCTCTTTGTCTGATTGGCGTGGCCCTGCATTCGAATCCAGCTCCGTCGCTGATTCGACGATTGGCTGCCCGATACTCAGGAGGTGCCTTAAACCATCTGAACCTCAGGTTCCTCCTGGATCGAATGAACATTCAACCCGCAATGGGCCCCACAGTTATGTCATGTCATGAAATCACTTTAAAACACTCTCTTTAAAACCTTCTGTGGCTTCTCATTGATTTCCCGATGGCCTGTAAGCCTGGCCCGTGTGGCGCTCCGACCTCACCTCCTTACACACCCGACTTGCTCGGCGTCCTGTCGCCATGGCTCCCTTCTGTCTACGCTTCAAGCACCGCAAGCTAGTCTAGTCTCAGGGCCTTTGCACTTGCTGTTCCCTCTGCTGGGACCTCTGTCCCCCAGAAATCCTCAGCGTTCTCTCCTTCTGTCCCATGTCTGCTCAGATGTCACTTCTCCAGGAAGTCCTCCCTGATGACCTCCCATCCCAGATCTTGTCATCTCGTCTACTTTTTTTTTTACTGAGCAAGTCATAACCTCTCCGTGCCTCTGTTTCTCCATCTGTAAAATGAATCTAATAGTCTTACCCACCTCATGGGGCTGCCATGAGGATTAAATGAACTATTATTCATTAAGCTGGCATGAAATAAGCACTAAATAATGTTAGCTATCACTATTATTATTAATGTTACTATCTGAAGTGATAGTGACATTTATTATTAATTTGTTATTTACATGCTCATTGTCTGGGCAGTGCTGGGGACACAGCGGTGACTGAGTCAGCTCTGACTCTGCCCTCCCAGGGCTCACAGCCCAGGAGGGAAGACAGATATTAACTAAATAATCACACACACACACTCACATGCACACGCACATACTAAATCATTATGAACAATGCAAGTACTGTGAAGGAAAGACAAGTCCAGGGATTATGCAGTTATGAACAGGGGATTTATTTGGGGTGTCAGGGAGGCTGGTCTGGGAAGGCGATCCTTCCACAGAGCCTGAATGATAACTGGCAGTACTCAGTACAGGGGAAAGATGCTTTGGGAGGTGTTCAGGCAGAGGGCTCAGCCTGTGCAAAGGGCCTGTGGCAGGAAACTGTAGGGCTCCTGACCTGAGCTGGCAGGAGGCCAGCATGCCTGAAGCGGGAGAGCAAGGAGGGCTTCCTAAGGCAAGGCTGAGGTCGTAAGGGCAGACACTCTCCCCAGCTGGCTCATAGTGGGAAGACCTTGTAAACCCCAGAGGTAGCCCCCGGGATGTCCATGCTGAGAGGCCTGGGTTCACAGCAGGGCGGAACACACCGTTGAATGAATGAAGGGCTAGAGAGCCCAGCAGGGTCTGGAGTGGACAAGAAGAGTGGTCAGGTGCTCCCTCTTCCCGGAGGGGACGCCACCTCTGCTCTCATCTCTGCTCACGGGCTCCATTCTCCTCTCCACATCCAGGGATTCCCACCAGGACATTAAACAGGGTTCGGCCCAGGCTCCTCTGCATGTTCTGGATCTCCTCTTGCAGAATACAGAGTTGAAAGGAAGGGGGGCCAGAGAGAAAAAGACAGACAGACAGTCTGGGAGAGAATCTGGCCAACCCAGCCTCCCCTGCGATTTGCTTCCCCTTGAGTCAAAGGTTCACCCCTTGCCCAAATGGGTGAGATCAAGTAGAACAAACAAGATGGGGGGCTGGGGGCCTGGGGATCAGGGCTGGGAAGGGAACCAAGGACTTGACACCTGCCATTTCTAGTGATTACCAGAAAATATATTTGTTATCATTTTGCTCACCATTAAACCCTCGGTGCCTATAGCAGTGCTTAGCACACACGAGGCACACAGTAAATATTTACAGTGCTATCTCCTATTTAGGGAGCACTGACTCTATGCCAGGCACCTCCAGACTTGAGGCTTTGCAAACCTCACGTCACTCCATTCCTAGGACAATCCCCATTTTTCAGAGGGACAAACAGGCCCAGAGAGGGCCCAAGACCACGCCATTGGTTGGCAGGGAGCTGAGGCTCCGGCTGGGAGCATGTCCTTGGCCCCTCTGCCACCTGGCTTTTTCTCGACCCTGGCTGCTTCCACAGGGGGCTCCGGGGAAGCACCAAGGGGTCCCCTTGGAGAGAAGCAAATTGAGGGGTGGGAATTGCCCTGGCGTCTGGAAGGCTGAGCACAAAAGGGTTCAGCTCAACAGAAAAGGAAGAGCAAAGGAAAAGGTGGAGGGTGGATTGATGGGAATTCGGGACGGGGTAGGGAGGGAACTCGTGTCAGGACAGGTCTCCTCGGCAGCCTGGGCACTGATATTTGAGGGAAGCTGTGGGCCCTGATCCAGCCCCTGCACGGTGAGAGACGGAAAGGGCAGGGAGCACTTCCTGTGTGCTTTATCTCTCCTAATCATGAGGGGATTTGTTGGGAACGGAAGTCACCCCAGCTGGTGTTTGCAGGAAGGGGTTTAATTAGGGTATCGCGTGGTCACAGGACCTCCAGGCGGCTGGGAACTAAGCATAGCGTATAAATCACTCAGGAGAGCTGCTCCTCCCAGAGCAAGCATTGCCCATGCTGTCAGCACTAGGCACACAGCCCCCGCCTGTCAGCCCTGGAAAGCTGCATTCATTCATTCGTTATGCATTCAACAAACATCTCTTGAGGACCTACTGTGTGCCAGGCACTGAGTTTACAGAAGGAACAGACCAGAGATCTCTGCCCGTGTGACGTTTGTATGTTAGTGGGCATGTCAGCCACATCCGCACCATCAAAAACCCGGCCTGGTGCTTGCATCTCTGGCCTGGAATGCCTAGTCTCACGAGGGTACATCTGATCAGGGAGACTGGGTCACCTGTCGGTGCCTGCTCCCAAGTAAGGAGGAAATGAATGCCCTGGGCCACGGGGAGGAAGTGGGACTTGGCCCAGGTGTGGAGGGTTCCCCTCAGAAGAAGGGAAGGTTGTCAGGGGAGATGAAATCATTAGAGTGAGAAGATGAGGGGAAAAGCAGCAGAATCACAACCCTCACCATTTTATCTATGGAATTTTCTAGAATGTTAGGCCCATGAGGACAGGCATTTATTTGTATTCAGCTCCCTGCTGCATCCCTAGTGCCTAGAAATCTAGAGAATTTTAGATATATCATATATAATTAGCATTGTAGCATAAATAATATGCATGCCTATAAGTACTGGTTGGGTGACTGAATGAATGAATGAATTCACAAAAGGAAGCTAAGAAAGCAAGTCCCTAGCAGGACTCCCAAGGAGGAGGGTTCACAGGCACCAGGCAACCTGAGAACACAAGAAAGGCCCAGGACACACAGATACGGTGGCTGTCCCCAGTTCACAGGAGAGGAAACTGAGGCTCAGAGAGGGGAAGTCAGTTGCCCACGGTCCCACACCCAGGAAGGAGCAGAAACTGGGCTCAAAAGCCCAGAGGGAAGTCATGGTCATTTACAGTGGGTTTCTGCTGTCCTGTAAACCTAGTCGTGGGGAGTTGGGACCTTTGGGCAACCCTCCGCAGGCTCCCCAAAGCCTTCTGGGTCCTCTGACACCCACGGCAGTTAATTGCAGAGCCTGACTCCCCTTTATCGACCACGTGCAGAGTGCTTCCCACACACTTATCCTCTGCATCCTCCCAGCCATGGCTTGATGCTCCCCGTTATTCAGATGGGGAAACTGAGGCACAGAGTGTTTAAGCAACTTGTCCAGGCCACTCAGATAAGGAGCAGCACTTAAACTCAACCTGAGTGGCACCAGAGCCCACAGTCTTAACTATGACTTTACAGCTGTCCCTCGCTTATCCACGGCTTCGCTCTCTGCGGTTTTGGTTATCCGCCATCAACCTGCGGTCTGAAAATACTAAATGGAAAATTCCAAAAGTAAACAATTCGTAGTCTTTGAGTTATGCGCCGTTCTGAGTAGCGTGATGAAATCTCTCACCCTCTAGCTCCGTCCTGTCCAGGACGTGGGTCACCCCTTTGTCCAGCGTCTCTGGGCTGTAGACGCTCCCCACCCGTTAGTCACTCGTAGCCGTCACCATCACTGATTGACTGTCACAGCATCGCAGTGCTTGTGTTCGACAAACCCTTATTTTACTTAATAACGGCCCCGAAGTGCAGTGATGCAGGCGATTCGGACATGCCACAGAGGAGCTGTGAAGTGCTTCCTTCAAGCGAAAAGTGAATACAATACAATAAGATATTTTTAGAGACAGAAACCACATTCACATAACTTCTATTACAGTATCTTGTAATAATTGTTCTATTTTATATTGTTATTAATTGCTTACTGAGCCTAATTTATAAATTAAACTTTATCATAGGTATGTACGTACAGGATAAAAAACAGTATATATGGATTTTGGTATTATCTTGAGTTTCAGGCATCTACTGGGGGTCTTAGGATGTATTCCCCGTGGATAAAGAGGGGACTTAACAGCCACCATCGAAGACTAACTGTACGGTGTCAAGGGTTCACTACTCACCAGTCAAATGGCCAAACCTCTCGGAGCCTCCATTCCCATATCCACGAAATGGGGGCAACCACAAAACCTCCCTCTACAGGACCGTGATATGGACCATCTCTGCAAATCCACGTGATGCTGCTGCTTTCAAAGCTGCAGAAATCAACAAAGACCAACCAAATGAGACAAGCAAAGGTTATTTATTCAGTGTTTGCGATAGACAGCAAAGGAGTCACCTGCTATTGTTTGCAGAGAGAGACGTAAAGGCAGGCAGAGGGCTGGGAAGGCTTCTTGGTGGAAAACAAGGAAGGCATCAGGGGCGATTGGAGACTGTCAACACAGGGAAGCATCGAGACGAGGGCATCCTATGTGACTGATTAGGGTGCATATTTGGCTCCCTCTGGTGGGTCCTAAGTTAGAAGCAAGGACAAAATTAGTACTGTCATCTATTAACCAAGTCCCGGCCATTTGGAGCTGATTGTTACAGAAGTTATTGTTTAGCTTTCTGGACTGTCACTAGAGAGAGTGAGCCAGCTTCCTGCAAGTCTGGCTCAAGGCAGGCTGGCTTCCTGGGCTGTTTATGAGAGGGTTGGTGTCCCAGGTACGTTGCTACAGGCTGTGGGTCAGAATTCTACTTTTACAGATGTTCTGGCCCTTGTCCATTTGTGTAACGGTGTTCCAAAGCACTTTTCAGATGTGATTGCATCTAATCAAATATCAGCATAGATAAACCTGGTCCATAGAAGAAGACTCAGATGATTCTGCATTCGTAGAACTGAGTGTAGATGGTCCCAGAGACCAATGAAAAGAAAAGCCAAAAAAAAAAAAAAAAAAAAAGATTTTTGTTTTCAGTCCTGGAAGAAGAAACAGAATGTGAAGTACAGTTCTAGTTATTTCTTGCTGAACAAACTCAGTGGTCTAAATAAACAACTGCGTAATTACGTTCACGATTTCTGGAATCAGGAATTCAGACTGGGCTCAGCAAGGATGGTTTGTGGGCTTTGTGAGATCTGGAACCTCAGAGGAGATGACTCAAAAGGCTGAGGAAGACTCCAATGCTGGAGGTTGGAATCATCCAGAGGTGTCTTCACTTATATGTCCAGAGATTCATCCTGGCTGTCTGCCGGGACCTCCGCTGGGTCTGCTGACTGGATCATCACATAGTCTCTCCAGTGTGATTGCTTAGGCTTCCTCACAACGTGGCAGCTGGGGAGAGCACGTGGGGAGTGAGTACCACAAAAGACCAAGGCAGAAACTGAGTGGCTTCTTCTGACCTAGTCTTGGAAGTCACAGTGTCACCTACACTGCATTATTTTTATTACAAGGATGTCACGAAGGTTGCCCAGATTCAAGGGAAGGGAGTTAGACCCTTCTGCCAGATAGGAGAATAGAAAGGCTGTATCACAGAAGAGCATATTATTGCAGTCAACTTTGGAAAATACAGGGATTCATAGGCTCCCTCTTAACTGTCTATAACAATAAGCAGATAATATAACAAGTTATAAAAATAGGACATTTAGTCATGTGAATCAGGCAGAGTTCTTGCTGCAGCAACAGAAACGGCTTCTGACTGATTTAAGTAGAAAAGGAATGAATTAAAGGATTTTGAGCAGCTCAAAGACTCTCCAGGATGGCAGGGAACCAGGCTTGAGAGGTGTTGTATGTTGAATTTCATCCCTTCAGAAAAGTGTGTGGAGTCTAAACCCCCAGCCCTTCAGAATGGGACCTGATTTGGAAATTGTGTCATTACAGAGGTGATCAAGTTAAAATTAGGTCACTAGGGTGGGCCTTAATCCAGTGTGACTGATGTCTTTATATAACACGGGAAAATTTGTACACAGAAATTTGTATGTGAAACTGCTCAGGGTTTCAACATCAGAAGCAATGCTGGTGTTTTGTTTGATTAATATAGTGCTTTAAGGCATGTTTAAATTAGCTGACAACACACGAGGGTGGAAAAGGTCTTTATTTTGGGCAGCCTTCTGCTCAGCTAAAGCTCACGGTTCCCTTTTCAAGGAAGAAGGAGGCATGGTAGCAAAATGATTCCAGTGTTCACAGGCCTCTCAACTCCACAACTTCCTGAACAAAGGATGTCCTTCGCCCTAACTGTGAACTTCAGCCCTTCACTTCGCTCCGATTGGACCAAACTGAACCAATCACTAAGGCCAAGGGAATGCAGAGTTCTGATTGGCTAATGTCTGGATTGTTGCCCATCCTGATCCAATCACTGTGACAAGGAATAGAACCGTACTGATTGGAATATGCTAATGAGAGCCTCATCCAGAGGTGGGGGTGGGATCCTGGAGGCCTCACAATGGCCCTGTGGTGGAAGGTGCTGGGGAGACACCCATGCGTTCACTCTACTGACATTAATCAACTGGTTGCATAGTTAAGTAAGCTCTGAAGGAAAAGTATATCAGAGTCTCCTTGGCCCGGGGTTGTCAGCGAGGGCTTCTGGAGGAACTGAGAACAGAACAATGAGCAGGAGTTGTAGCATGTGGGGAAGAACATGCCAGTCAGTGGGAACAGCAAGGGCAAAGGCTGGGCAGCCAAAGAGTGAGGAAGGGAGTCCTAGGTGATGAGCTGGGTGGGTGGATGGGGCAGCAGGGGCCAGAGCAAGCAGATCCTGGGGCAGGGGGCTCTGGATATTGTAACAAGACTGAGCAATTGTGTAGGGGTGGGGGAAGGACAGGGACTAGGAGTCTCCCTGAGTCAGCCAACATGACCTTGACCTTGCCCCACCTCCTGAGTCACTCACAGAAGCCACTGAATTTCCACTTGCCGTTGTAGAGGTTCAGTAAGGTAGAAGGTGCAAAAATTGCTAGCACAGTGTCCGGGAGAAGAACAGCCTTCTTTCCTCTGCCCAAATGCAACCTCCTGGGCCTTGGTTTGCACATCTGCAAAGTGTGACTAACTTAGCCACCTCCCTGGGCCGTAAGGACAACTATGCCCAAATACCAGGCTATCCCCTTCCTCTCAGTGACGAGATTAAATTTTATAGTGGGTTTTGGACACTTTGAACAGACAAACTTTTAGAGAGATGGATAAAACAGGTGGATATTTATTAATTTGATTACACAAATATATATGAAGTGACACTCTAGACTGTTTGGACATAAAAGTCTTCCTCAGAGCCTGAAATAGTTCATTTTCACACTTCAAGGGCTCTCAGGAGCCAAGTACCGCTTTCAGAAGCCACATAGAGTGGCCAGTAGGAGTTCAGGTGGCCTGGGTGTGATCCTAATACTGCACTGACTGTGAGCTCTTGGGCAGGTAGGTTCACCTCTCTGTACCTCAGTTTCTTCATCTGTAAAATGGCAAGGAATTTACTTTTGTTGGATAATTGAGAGAACTGTGTGTGTGTGTGTGTGTGTGTGTGAACTCTTTCAATCTTCATAACAACCCTACAAAGTTGATATTCTTACTGTCCCCAGATGGGAAAACTGAGGCACAGAGAAGTTGATTAATCTGCCCAAGGTCACATAGCCAGTAGGCAGCAAGGACTTGAACCCCAGTTTTGCCCTTGAACTCTATGAACATAGCTGGGACATAACAGGTGTCCGACTTGAGATTAAAGGCTGGAGGTCCTCATGATGGCGGCTATGAGTCAGGTAGGCTTTGTCCCAATCAGCCATGTCAAGTTTGCTAACACTGTGAGTTGAGTCCCTTATGACCCTCCTGAGTCAAAACAGCCCAGAACATCATCTTTTCACTAGAAGGATGGAGGTGTCATCAACTGAGGCAAAAAAAAGCAGGGGGATGAGGTAGGATTCTGGAAGCACTTAGGAGGTAAGTTTTGGATGTGCTGAGGATGGTGAGAAATCTAGAGAAGCAGAGATCTTAAGGCAGGAGAGCCAAGGGGCCTCATCTGGGACACGCTGGGTTTTATGTGCAGTGGAATCAACCAGACAGTTGGATGGTTGGATGGTTGGATACTTGGATCTGAAAAGAAGTAGAAAACTCTGGACTGGCACACCAGTGTTTTGTGGATAGTCACTGGTGCAGTGAGGGGCAGGGCTACTGAGACATCACACGGTCTTCTCTCTCATAACCCTCAGAAAAGCAAACGGAGCTGCCCATCACACAACTGCCCGTGACCACTGGGATTACGGCCGCCATCATCATTGGATCTCTCGCTGCCGGGTCTCTCTTCATTGGCAGCATTGCCTATCTCCTGGTGACAAGAGGCTGGAGAGGCCAGGGCCACAGGTACAGGGGCCCCAGGCCTCTCTCTGCTTTCATTTTGTCTCCTCCTTCTCCCTTCTTGATCAATCCCACTGACCGATTCTTCCACGAGTCACATCATCCGATGCATACACAATCTTGTTAAATCTTGGAACTCCTGAGATGAAAAAGAATCTTTCTGTCCATATTAGATAGAATTTTGCATTGCAAGGGACAGAAACCCGACCCTTGAACCGGCTTACAAAGAATTAGAAAGTTTTTTTGTCCTGCATGAGCTTCAGGATGGCTGGATCCAGGCACTCAATTTTGTCAAGAAACTCCATACACCTCTCAACTCTGCTTTTCTCTGTGATGGCTTCACTCTCAGGGAAGGTTCTCCCCTTGTGGGGTGACAAGATAGCTCCCAGTGGCTCCAGGCCTATATCCCACCAGCTCAGCCACCACGGAAGAAAGACCGAACTTTGTTCTTGAGAGTTCCAACAAAACCCCAGGACTGTCTTAAGTCGCATATCCTTGCACGGACCAGTCACTGTGGCCAGGTGCTGAAATGCTCTAACTGGCCAAACATGGGCTGTTTGTGCAGCCGTGGGGCTCAAAACAGACCCAGATCCACATGACCAGTGAAGTGGGGTAGATGGTGGGCAGGCAAAGCCGGCGGTTGGTGCCTGCTTCTGCATGGCAGGAGGGTGGGGAGCAAGCGAGAAGTTGGGTCCTGTTTCCCCAGAGACAGTCTGTTAATGAAAAATTCCTTCCACATAAGATCAGCCTTTTCAGAATTTGTTGACCTTGTATCTGAGCTGGTTGCAGATAAGATGTCCATTTTCCTGCCTCTCCATAATCCCCAGAAAATAAAAGTGACCATCTTCTCTCCTTCCTCAACACTTCCTTGTGTGTTGTAATTTCTTGACCTTCATCATCCTACTTGTCTTCTCCTGATAGGTTCTAATTTAGGTGTGGCAAACAGCTATAAAAAAAAATCATGTAAATGGAGCCACTTTAATGAGGCCGGAAGCTGCCAAACCAGAGGAACTGCTTTGTAGTGCTTATGCCTCAGCCCTTTGGAATGTTAAAACATGGCAAGATAACCTTTGGATGGGGGGGGGGGGGCGGCTAAAACAACAACGCCCCCAAAGCACTGTTTGCAAAGATAACAAGAAAGCAGATATTATGACTGCTGGCCTGATGACTATTGGACTGAAAATTTCAAATATTCCTTAGCACTCACCTCACCATGTTAGTTTCTCTGCACCAGTAGCAATGCCTTCCTTCTATAGATGTCATTGTTCTTCTCTTTCTCATAAAAATCTCTCACCTTCAGCTCCCAATTGGAATGCTACTAGAGTTTCTGCCTGAATCAGTTTCCTGATAGCTATTCCTTTTGATCTCAAATAAATGCTTCTTGCCTCTCAGTTTAGCCTTTTATTTTTTGGTTAACACAGCCTTCACCTCCCAGCCTGATCAGTAAATCAGTCACGTGTTTGTTAAGGGCCTACTAAGTGCCAGGCTCTGTGCTATGTACTAGAGAGCTTGGTGGAGAAGGAGTTGGTGGGTATTTCTAGGGTCAGTGGGAAAGGATGCTATGATTGATTAGTAATGTCTGCCACGGTCGTATCAAAGGCAGTGAAGGCACAAAAGCCATTCCAGCTAGACTCCTTGGGCAGAATAGAAGAAGGTGAGGCGCAAATTTGGCCCTCAGGCCATAGTTTGCTGTCTTCTCTAAAAAAAACTAGGGCTTAGAGACATGAAGTCATTTGCCAAATGGCGTAGAACTGGCCTGTGATATCAATAGGAATCCGGGCCTGAGTGACTTGTAAGCTCTAGAACCAGAACTAGACTCCGTGAGTCCTCAGCCTCTGACCAGCTTTTTCCCCACTATGGCCACTCCCTTCTTGTGATTTCTACACAGCTAGTCCCCTTGGCTGTTTCAGGCCTTTGCCCAAATGTCACCTCCTCAGTGAGGCTCCCTGGACCATCATGTCTGAAACTGTACATACACCCCTTCTACGCTTTGCCCCTTTCCATTTCTGTTTTCTTTCATGATGCTTTTTATACCCTGACAGTCCTGATTGTCGACCGTTTGTTCAAATTCTCTCTCTCTCTCCCCCTCCGTTCCTCTCTCCCTCTCTCTCTCCCCCACCCACCCACCAGTATCTGATCCAGGAGGCCGGGGGTCTTTGTCAGTCTGGCTCCCATTTGTGTCCCCAGTGCCTTACACAGTACTCAGCTCACGGTCGGTGTTCTGTAAATGTTAACTTAGTGAATTAATGAATTTTCTGTAGTGACGTCATCAAGTATTCTTTTTAAGTAAGAGTATTCAAATGAGCCGATTTAAAGAGAAACATTAAGGAAATCATAAAACAGCTGGATGGAGCAGAATTGTTTAGACGGTCCTTATAAATGGTGGTGTTACAGAAACGTCGCTCGTTGGCATAAGGTGGAGACTGGGGAAACTGGAGGGCTGTGTGTGAGAAGAGGCAGCGATGGGGCCAGGCCCCCTGCTGGCTCATTCTGAAGCAGGAACCATCTCTCTCACTCTCTGGGGCCTGGTGGGCTTCCCAGCGCCTCTGGGTCTCTCTCCACCCATCTGATCATCTTACTATCTTAATGTTCGTTCCTCCCCTACGGCCCCAGGATGGCGACCACAGCGAAACCAGAGCTGAACCCCAGTCGTAACACTGGTAAGCCAGAGGCCCCGTCTTGCTCCCCTACCCTCCTCAAAGATCCTTCCTCTTCTCCCCCCAGCCACAAACCCGTTGCTGTCCCCTACTCGGGGCCTTCCAATAGCTTGCACCACCCGGACTCTGGGGCGTCCCAGACTCGGCCACAGATTCTAAGGACATCAGCGCTCACCCCAAACCTGCTTTCTCTTCTCTTCTCAGTGGTTGGCACTCCCCATCCACTGTCACCACTACACTCAACCAGCCACCAACAGGCCACGGCCCAGCTCAGGCTCCATCTCCCAGCTCCTTGCTGGTCTCCCAGCCTCCCAGCTAGCCTCCACCCCAACCCTGGGCAAGATACTTCTAAAACTCTGACGCCCTCTGCTCAAAGACCCTTCATGGCTCCCTCTGTCCTTAGGACAAAGCGCAGGCTTCTTAACATGGTTTTCAAGGCCTCCCGTAAACTGGTCCCCACTGTTTTTCCTGGCTTCACCTCTCATGTGTAGCATTCCCACCCTCAAAAATAAAACAAAACAGATAAGTGATGATAAATAGATAGATAGATAATGATGATAAGTGACATATAGGTTCAACAGACCAAACATTATAGTTCCCTAGACATGGCAGGCTCTCTCGCCACCAGACCTCCGCACACCCTCCCCCATCCTTGCATAACTCTCACTTCCCCTTACAGTCTCATAAGTCCCCTCCTCCAGGAAGCCCTCCCTTACCCCCCTCCAGGAGCCCTATTGACCTCCCTTACTCCAACCCTGCCCACTCTGAGTCATCCCTGTTTGGGGACAGGTCTGTGTCCCCCACTAGACTGTGAGCCCCAGGAGGGCAGGGTCAGGGCTGCCTCTGTCCCCAGAATAGGGCTGAGCAAGAAGAAGGGTTTGCACAAACATTAGTTGAATGAATGAATGAATGTGAATGGCAGCCAGAGTGGGCCTTTGGGCCACCTGACAGCTGGTTCCTCCCTTTGTCCTCTGCTTCAGGTGACAACAACATCTATGAAGTGATGCCATCTCCCATCCTCCTGGTGTCCCCCCTGAGTGGCACAGGGCTCACGGACAGCCTCACGGTGAGCCCCACCTTCCTCCCCTGAATCCCACTCTGACCTGGAGCCTCCCTTCCGAGTTGGCTGCCGTGCCCCGGGGCGCCTTGTCCTGCAGTTCACTGTGACTCTCTCTAGGATCCTCCCTTATTTAAAAACCAGAAGGAAAAGGACTGGAAGGAGACGTAGAGAGACTGAGGACGGGCTCTCTTTTCTCTCTCTCGTCCTATTTTCTGCACTGAGCGTATATTCCCTTTATACTCAGGTGGGAAGGGTTGATAAAAATAAGAATTAAATAAGAAGAGAAACTTAAGAAGCTAAGATTAAAAACTTAGAACCACAGGTGCTGACAGGCCGGGGCTGAGCGTCAATGGGGTGATTGTCAGGCCACTAGACCCGCCTCCCGGGGCCCTCACGCCCATTCCTCAGAGGAGAAACAGAGGGGAGGGGAGGCTGTGCCCTCCCCCAGGCCTCGCAGCCAGGGACGGGCGATGGGGACTTGGAATCAGGTCTGTCCCAACACCAAAGGTCAAAGGTTGGAGGCTGTTGGGGTGCCAGGGGGCCTGGCTCACCTTTCTTCTTCCCTTGCAGGCCCCGCCCCTGCCCCCGCCCCTGCAGCCAAAGCCTGAGACCCAGCACTACCAGGTGCGGAGCGGGCAGTAAGGGTGGGGTGGGGGGACTCGCGACGACCGGTGGGAGGGAGCTGGCCTCACCACCATCGCCCCACCCCGGTCCGTAGCTCCCTGGAAGCGCTCTGTACGGCTGAGACCCTGGGCAAGTCCTCGCCCCTCCTGGGGTCACAGCTTCTTCCTTTGGAAAAGGAATCCGAGGCCACGAATTTGCACAGGGGAAGTGGAGCCCAGAGAGGGGAAGGACTTCACCCTGGGTCCCGCGGCAGGTCAGGGCCCATTCCTGGGCCTGGGTCTCAGCCCCTATCCATACCTCCGTGTCTGCCCCTGGATTTCTGTCCTTCTCATCCTCTCTCCTTTCCTGTGTCTCTGTCTCTGCTGTCTCTTCGTCTCTGCCACTTGTGCCTACCGCTTTTTCTGGCTCTTCCAGTGCCTCCATGTCTCAGTCTCTCTCTCTTTCCATCTCGGTCTTCCGTTCTGTGTGTGTGTGTGCGTGTGTGTGTCTCTCTCTCTCTCTCTCTCTCTCTCAGCCTCTACGTGGTTCTTCTGTCTCTTCCCCGTCTCTCACCCCAACAACAACCCCTCACTCTCTTTTCCTTCCCTCCCCCAGGACCTGCTGAATCCTGACCCCGCCCCTTACTGCCAGCTGGTGCCAATCCCCTGAAGGCCACTGGCTGAGGGAAAGCCTCAGCCCTCCCCTGGGGGCCTCACACCTACACAAGAGCCACACCAGAGACCCAGCAAGACCAAGTTATCCGGGTTATGGGGCTGACAAGGTGCACTCAGCTGAGGACACAGCCTGGCATTTGGCAGGTGTCCCAGGCAGGGGTCAGGAGACAGTGACAGGCCCAGCTCTGAGTCACCCTCTGAGTATATCACCCACCTTTAATGTGATCCTTCCAGCAATCTGGCCTGAGTCTCACGCCCAGGCAAAGCTGGCTCTCGCCTCCCCCCTCTTCCTTCACCGACATATTTGGGGCTGAGAGGGGCGGAGTCAGGCCTGCCTCCAGCCAGACCTCACAGGTGCCCACTCGGCTGAGCTCCAGACTGACCGTTGGCCCACAATGCCCCACCCCTGCTCCCTGGCTGCCCTCAGAGCCCCTTCCCCTGGGGACAAGGCAGCCCCCCACCACACACGTCCCAGAGGACAAGACACGTAGCAAGGAGGGCTGGCCTCAGGCCTGTGGCCCTCAATGACAGACCCAGTCAGTTACCAAGGCTGCCAGACCCCTTCCTTGTTCAGGCAGATTTCAGCCCCTCTCAAAATTCAGTCTCTCAAAACCTGAGGTCACCTCCTGCCTGTGGCTCCCACCCTGATTCTCACCCAGTCCCTCCCCCACCCTCCCCAGTCCCAAATGTGGGCCCGATCTGTGGCCCTTAATTCATTCGTTCAGCAATAAATAGGGCGCGTGCCCGGCACAGTTCTGGATCCTGCAGCTTTGGCAGGGAACGAAGCAGACGAAAACTCCTGCTCTAGAAGAATAACACTCTGGCAGGGGAAAGAGACAGGAAACTAAATAAATAAGTAATGTGAGGTGGGAGCATGTCACCGAGAAGGTGACAATGAGCAAAGACCTGAAGGAGGAGAGGGAGGGAGCCGTGTGGGGGTCTGGAGGAAGAGCCTTCCAGGCAGAGGGCAAAGGTCCTGAGGCAGGAGCTGCCAGTGTGTCCCAAGAGGCCGGGGTGGTGGGAGCAGAAGGAAGATGGGACGGGGAGCGAGGGGAGAAGAAGTCAGGAAAGTGAGGAGCGATGACGTGAACAGGGTCACATAAGACACTGCAAAGACCTGGCTTTTGCTTTGGGAGCTGGAAAAAAAA
Organism: Eidolon dupreanum; assembly: GCA_028627145.1. Lineage (NCBI taxonomy): Eukaryota > Metazoa > Chordata > Mammalia > Chiroptera > Pteropodidae > Eidolon > Eidolon dupreanum. The sequence goes on along the minus strand of CM053508.1, from coordinate 92,172,065 downwards.
AAAAGCTGAATAATAGCACCTCAGAAACTTTGCTGTTGTGATGAGGTTAATGATCCTGAGATAGGGAGATGACCCTGGATTTCCCCGGTGAGCCCTAAGTGTAATCACAGGGGAAGCAAAGGAAGCAGGGGTCGAAGTGACACACTTCGAAGACAGAGGAAGGGGCCAAAAGCCAACGCAGCACAGAGTCAGAGCGACTTGAATCGGGGAGCCCCCCAGCCCTTGCTGGCCTTGTGTCATGAGCAGATGCAAAAGTGCCATGAGTAGAAGCTCTAGAAGTTGGAGAATGCAAGATGATAGATTTTCCCCTAGAACCTCCAGAGAGAAACACAGTCCTGCTGACATCTCGATTTTGATCCAGCGAGACCCAGTTTGGACTTCTGACCTACAAAACTTTAAGAGGATAGATTTCTTTTTTTGAAGCTGTTAAATTTGTGGTAATTTGTAACAGCAGATAAGGAAGAATTCACAGGAAGGGAAGTTGTATTTCCCATGGCCCAGCATGCTAATACTTCCTGTGAGGGACTTTCATCCCCTGACCTCTCAAGACACTCAGCGCCTGGGCCTCTGGCCTCCCACTTACTGAGAGGTCAACCAGGTCAGCTACATGGGCAGGGCTCAGCCCGACTCTGGATGCTGGGGTTTGGTGTATGGGGGGACTCTCTTTAACCCCTTCTTAGATGAGGAAAACCCACATGTCTGCTTTCTCCCCTCCATGCCAGCAACTGTTTGTCAGACCCCAATAACTGCTCTCTCCTTTCCTCAGTAATAGAGTTTTTAACTAAGCATATGGCTGCTGAGCATAAAAACCACATTTCCCAGCTTCCCTTGAAGCTAGGCATGTCCATATGACTAATTCCAGGCCAATGGGATGTGAGCAGGAGTGATATACACAATCCTCAGGTCACGCCCTTAAAGGAAGAGGATTCCCCTTCCTCATCCTTTGCTTAGTTAGGCTAGAGAAAAGATGTGATGGTGAGAACCACCAGGGATCACCAGGGACAGCACAGAGCCTAGTTAGAGAGAGGTGGGGTGGGGACAACAAAGTGGACAGAGCCGCCAAGGCAGGTTAGATAGTGACCTGAGAAATAAAGACTCATCTCTTCTTTAAGCTGCCATTACTTAGGGATTCCGTTATACTCAGCTCCTTCTAAATCCTAATTAATACAACTCCCACCTCCAAGATGGCAGTGTTTCCAAGATTAAGCTCTTGGAGCCTGACTGCCTGCCTTCCAGTCACTTGGTACATGCTGTTACAGACTGAATCATGTCCCCCCAAAATTTGTATACTGAAGCCCTAACCCCCAAGGTGACCATATTTGGAGATAAAACCTTGGAAGAGGTAATCAAGGTTAAATGAGGTCATAGGGTGGGGCCCTAATCCAACAGGACTGGGGTCCTTATAGGAAGAGACATTAGGGATCCACACGCTTGGAGGAAAGGTCATGGGAGGACACGACCAGGAGATGGCTATCTGCAAGCCAAGGAGAGAGGTCTCGGGAGAAACCAACCCTGCTGACACCTTGACCTTGGACTTCCAGGCTTCAGAACTGTGAGGAAATAAATGTCTGTTGTTTAAGTCACCAAGTCTGTGGTCTTTGCTATAGTAGCCTTAGAAGACTAATATAGGCTCCTCCTACTATAGCCCTAGGAAATGGGGTCCAAAGGGGTCTTCTTCTTTCACCATTTCAAAATCAGAATTAATTATGTTGATGATAATAGCTCCAGTGAATGAGCCAGGCCTTTGTGCCTTTACAGTCTGAATTTCTTGGATTTTCAGAATAGCCTTGGGAGGCTGGTACCATTATATTCCCATTTTGCAGATGGAGAAATCAAGGCTCAGAGAGTTGACGTGACCATCCCAAGGTCACATCGATGTGAGCAAAGACCGGTGTCGCAGTTAGGATGAGCTAGGTTATGCTACAGTAACAACAGTCTCCACGGCTTAAAACATCAAAGGTTTATTTCTCACTCATGATACACGTCCATCCCAGGTAGGCAGGTGTGATGAGAGGCAAGAGAGTTCTGCTTTGCATCTCCTCCAGGAACCAGACTGGCAGAGTAGGGAAAGGGAGGGACGATGGCAAGGCATGCACTGGTTTTTAAAGGCTTCCACCCAAAAGTGACACTCCTGCTCACATTTCATTGGCCAAAGCAAGTCACATGGTACAAATCTCAGGTCAAGAGGGCTGGGAAGGTGCAATCTTATCATGTACCCAGAACAAGATGAACTCAAATATGTAATAACAGCTCAATCAATACACCATCAAGATTCACACCAGAGCCCCCACTATACTTTCAACCACCATGCTTTTCTGAGAAAAATTTCCAGGCAAGCCTGCCCTCCTACATCTATTCATTCAATGACTCATTCATTCATTCAGCAGATACTGAACCAGAGTGGTTCGGGGTGCCCGGAGAAGAAGTACACAAAGCCGAAAGATACTTAGTATGAAACGTTGATAGAATTGGTCCTGAATTAAATGTGAGGGCTTAGGGAGAAGTACATGTCAATAATTCTTTTGTTTATCAATTGAACAAATGTTAATTGACCACCTGCTGCGTGCAGCTGTTCTAAGCTCTGAGGAGACAGCCACGAACAAAACGCAGAGATCCCCGCCTTTGGAGAGTGATGTCTGGGAGGAGTGATATCACGAGAGAAAATAAAGCAGATGCTGAGAAGGCTGAGGGGCTGGAGTCAGGGAACCCACCCGCATCTGGTTCATGCAACGGGGAGCAGGACGCAGTGGTGGGGTTCACACTGCAAGAGGGCCCAGTTAACAGGAAATGAAGACACACAAAATCTCGGACACGAATGTTCACAGCAGCGTTATTCATAATGGCCGAAAAGTTCAAAAGAACCCAAATGTCCATCAGCAGATGACTGGATAAACAAAACGTGGTATATTCGGACCATGAAATATTCTTCAGCCATAAAAAAGGAATTAAATATTCGATCCATCCTACAACATGGATGAACGGGGAGAACATTATGTCAGGGTGAAAGAAGCCAGACACAAAAGGCCACATATCGTAGGATTTCGTTTATATGAAATGTCCAGAATAGGCAAATTCGTAGAGATAGAAGGATTAGAGGTTGCCAGGGGTGAGAGGCGGAGGGGGATGGCGAGCCACGGCTCAGGGTTACAGGGTTTCTTTGAGGGGTGATGGAAAAGTTCCAAAATTGATTGCGATGATGGTTGCACAACACTGTGAACGTACTAAAAACACTGACGCGTGTGCACTTGGAATGGGTGAATTGTGTGGTATGTGAATTTTATCTCAATAAAACCGTTTTTTGAAAAAGGAAGAAAAGGGCGGGGTCTGGGAGGCCAGTCTTGAATTCAGTTCCACGTGTTGGCAGGAGAAGGCATCTAGCTGGGTCTGGGGCCTGGGCTTATGGGGTCTCTCCTTGTCACCACACTTGCAGGCAGGACAGGAGCCAACGTGGAGCCAGGAGGGGGCAGCAGAGGACCGTGCAGACCCACGGACAGGCGCCCAGGCTGCGTGACGCCCCCCTTCCGTGCACCCGACCGCAGCTTCTGGCCCTTTCTTTACCCTTCTGGGCACACAGAGAATCCACGCGGCTGCCCAGGCCCCAAACATGGGCGCCCCCTCCCTCAGTGTCGCTGGAGCAGGCACTGGAACCTGTCGCCTCGGTCTCCCGAGCTTGACGTCCGCCCCTGGTCTCTACGGCCCGGTCCCAGGCAGGCGGTTTCTCTCCCACCACAAGACAGCCCAAGTGACCTTTCTAAAGCCCAAATTGCCCCTCCCTGCTCAGAATGGCTCCCCAGCACCCTCACCATAACACCCTGGGCCCCTCGGCCTCACCTCTCTGCACCACCCCCCTCCCCTACCGAGTTCTATGGCCCACCGGGCTGAAGTTCCTCCAGGCCGTTACACATTCTCTTCCTTCTGACTGGAGCAGGCCCACAGGCACAGCACTCCGGTCTACCCCCACTCCTTCTCCAGACCTCAGCTCAGACACCCCTTCCTCCAGGAAGCCCTCCTTAGCCCCCAAGCTGGGTCAGGTGCTCCCTCTGAGGTCAACCACCTCAGCCCCGCCCACTCTGGGTTGGTACTCCCGGGAGATGGGTTTGTCTGCCTGCGGGACTGCATGGCGAGCCAAGACACTCTCTGTCACCACGCGTCCCAGTGGCACCCAGCACGCGGCAGGCACAGGGCAGGGCTCAAGGAACGCATGTGGACTAAGTTAATGTGTGTGGATTCGCATCATCTAGGCCCATCTAGGCCCATCTTCCTGTAGCTAGCAGTCCCCATTCATTCACTGACAAAGGTTTTCTGAGCAACTAGGATACACCGAGCTCTGTGGAATGAACCCAACTGGGCACCAGAGATATGAAGACAAACCAGCCCAGCTCCTCCTCTCAGAAAGTTTGCAGTCCAGCGGGGGAGGCAATGTGGAACCCAATGTAATAACAATTAGGAATAAACATTTATTGAGCACCTACTGTATACGCCATGCACCATTTCAGTGCTTTACATGGGTGAACTTATTTTATCCTTGCAACAGTTTTGTGAGGGAAGAACGATGATTATCCCCGTCTTACGGATGAGGAAAGTGAGTCAGGTCACAGAGGGTGTAAACGGACAGACTGGGAGTGGAACCGAAGTCTTTCTAACACCCAAGCAGGCTGAAAGGCCCAAGACGTAAGCCACGCCCACTACAACGTTGAGGTCCATGTGTCCGAGCAGAGGGGTCTGCCCCTACAAGGGGACACCGAGGAGAGCGCCAGGCTTAACCCCAAGGAGGTGCCGCTGACGGAAGAATTTCAGGCTCGAAGCTAAGTGTTTGGCCAATGAGGAAAAGACCGACGTCCTTGGCTGGAACTCGCAGGCTCCGGGCTCCCTCGTTCTGCCCATTCAACCTCTGGCCACCAGAGGTCGCTGCCTGCCGCCACCACCCCGTTGCGCCAAGTCCGCAGGCTCCGCTAGAGGATCAGGGCCGTGACTCCTTGTTTTGCAAATGAGGAAGTGGCTGCCCGGGGAAGGAAGTGGGCTTGGCCGTGACCAAGAGTGATTATGATTCATGGGGAAAACCCTTCCCTCCCGAATCCAGACCCTTTGTGAGCAAAAGGGCACTGCCCTCCCAAGGAGTCTCTGGGTCGACTGGTGTGGGGTCACCTGTGTGGCAGCAGAAGTGGAGCCACTGGTGGGGGTGCAGGCTTTTTCCTGGGGGGTGGGGGGTGTGGCGTGTAGATGAGGTGTTTGCTGTGCACGCTGGGGTTCCACGGAAGATTTAGTTTGAGGAAAGTCGTCTGAAGCAAAAATTTCAAAATATTGAACCGTTTTTGGGATCCTGGTATGGGGAAACTTGCCAGGGTGATAAAAGTGTTCTAAAAGTAGACTTGGGGGATGGCTACCCAAGGTGAGTTTTCTGGGCTAGAAATTATGTCCCAACAAAGATGATAAAGAGATTAGGACATCTGTGGGACAATGGGAAATTTGAACACGGTCTGGGTATTTGAAGATACTAAGGAATTTTTTTGTTGTTCATTTTCTTCTCACTTTTTGGGTGGAAATAATGACATTATAACTTTTTTAATGAGTTCTTATCTTTTCTAAATCCAAGCTGAAATATCATGGCTGGAATTTACTTTCAAATAATATGGGAGTGGGGCATGGGGTGGGGGGAGATGAGATGCCCCTCTCTGCTGCAGGACGGGGCAAATGCTTGACTGAGTGCAAGAAAGAATTCAAGCACACGCCAGAGTTAGAGTCAAAAGGAAAGTTTACTAGAGAAGGGGTAACCTCCACAGACAGAGTGTGGTCTCTCTCAGAGATAATGAGAGCGCCTGAGAGAGACTCAGAGGGACAGAGATGCTAGAAAGAGAAGAGAGAGGTGGAGACGGTAAGAGGGACAGAGGAAAAGACACAGAGGGACCACGGTGTTCCAGGAATTCGGTTTATGTATCATTCTTAGTTCCCGTGAGTTACAGTTTAGAGACTTTGTTTACATTTTCCTTTGATGATAGAAGCACACAGTGTGACAGAAGGAGTTCCAGCCTTTGATCCATAGGTATCCCGTGGCTTTAGCCACCGGAATGAAGGATTTTATTTGTGTAGGGCCCACTTAAAGACTGTTTTCCTTTCACGGTGTGGGGAAATGGTTTGTTAGCAATCCCAGCAGACATCTTCCTTTGCTCTGCAGTTGTCCTTCTGGCCTGGCTGCAGGGGCTGATCGGCACACCGCAGTCTCTGAATGCAGCTTGATTTAACTGTTAGTTGTCTTGCCTCCTCCCTGCATTACCTCTGTAACCACCTCCTCCCACCATCCCTCTCTCTCATTCGGCCCCAGCCACACCAGGGTCCTTGCTGGCCTCAGTTCACCAAAAACCTTTCTGCCTCAGGGCCTTTGCACTTGCTGTACCTTCCGCAAAAACAACTATTTCCGGAGATGTTCACAGGTTCCCTCTCTTTTGGGGTCTCAGCTCAAAGCTTCCTCCTCGGAAAGGCCTTCCCTGACCTCCATAAGGAACAAAACAATCCATCGCTCCCTAGCCTCATGCCCTATTTTATTTTTTATAGCATTTATCTCTCCTGGACATGATATGCTATATCAGCTGTTTAATTATTGCCCGTCTCTCTCCAATGGAACTTGGCCCCACAAGGGAAGGGATGTTGCCTGTAGCCCCCACACAGCCTGGCAGATAGTCAATGCTCAATAAATATTTGTTAAATGATTGAATGACTTGGAAAAACCCAGGTGAAGGATGTGAGTGGGGGAGGATGGGGAGAAGGGATGAATATCCACGCAAAGAGAACAGCCTGGGCAAGTCTCAGGCTTGTTCCTGCAATCCACTGTACCCTCTGGCATGGTGGCCTGGTTGTTCTTTCTAGACTGAGGAATTAAGAGGACATGGGGTCCTTTCTCTCCAAGAACAGCCTCCCCAGGACCAAGCCCAGACCTTGCCAGGCCAGCACAGGAAGCCACACCCTGACGACAGATCCATGAGTAAATATTGCAGCACCCTCAGCCTCACCCCTGGTGAGATAAGGGGAGGAGAGGAGTCAGGAATCAGGAACCTGCTAGCTACCCCCTCAGCCTCAAGGTCTCTGCCCAGGGGGACAGGACAAGGGTCCTGGCCACTGCTTCCAGCTAAGGAATACTGATTAAGTCAGTGGTGGGTGGGGCCTCAACTAGGAGACTGAGGAGGCGCCAGGCAGCCTTCAGCTCTTTAAATGACTGGTGAGATAAGGGGGGGGGGGGAGCAGATCAAATGGGGTCAAAGGACCTCATCCCCAGCTGGCTATAGGGAAAAGATAAGACTTATTCCAACTTCCTGAGGCAATAGCCCTGAGCCTCAGTTTTCTTGTCTGCAAAATGGGCTCCAGCCTCACTGGCCTCACACTCACCAACACACTCCTGCCTCAGGGCCTTTGCACTTGCTGTTCCCTCAGTCTGGAATGCTTTTCCCCGCAACCTCCCACCCCCCATGCCCCGGAATCAGCATGACTCCCTTCTTGAGTCTGAGGAAAGAGTGAAGATAGGAAATATATAAAATGGAGTTATTTTAACCGAGCAGCTAAAATCACAAACATTATGAAGGTTGAGGTATGAGGAAAGACTCCATGCTTGCTCCGACTGGCTCGGGCACTTAAACTGTTTTGAATTTTCCAGGCCTGCATCAGCGCCTGGATCTACACCTGGCCCTCCAGGTAGCCCCCTCATTACCTCCCCGCCAGGAACTCAGGCATCCAGGCCACCTGACATCCATTATCCAGACCACAACTGGAATGTGACCAGGCCTCCTGGCGCCCACCTTCCAGACGCCCCGACGTCTGACTGAGAACCTCCTGGAGCAACCCTAGGGCTAAGAATGCCGGACTGATAATCCTCAAGAATGTAATTTTCGCTATAAGAACTTTTAACTTTTCTTTCTTCTTCCGAACACTTCCGGGTTTTTGCCGGGCTGTGTTTCCAGTTTGAAAACTCCAAGACCCTTGAATAAATCTCTATCATTTATTTCTAGCAAAGCCCCCAGACTCTTCTTGAGTTTATTCTACAACTCTCGTCATGTCACTGCCCTCCGTGAATTGTGCTCCAGGCACCTCTGTCTCCTCCTCCTGCTTTATTTTTCTTCATAGTGTTATCTCCACCTGATATAACATTATAAGTGTTTTTATTTATCTATCGACTGTGTCCTCAAACAAAAGAGCGGCTCTATGGGGCCAGAACTGTTGTCCGTCCTATTCAAGGCTGTCACCCGGCACCTTGCCCAGCGCACAGTAGGTTCTCAATAAACGTTTGTCGAATGGCGAATGAAAAAGGTGTCTGCATACAGCACAGAGCCCTCCATGCACCTGATCTCCTCCACCCTCTGCCCAGGTAGGTCGATGTCGTGATGACCCACCACCCACATCGCAGAGAGGCACAGGGCCCTGCTCAAGGTTGCCTGGTCTTCTACTTTGTGCCCAGCTCTGGGCCTGGCACCGACAGGGCACCCGTCCATGAAACCACGGATCTGGGTTTGTGTCCAGGTGCACGGGAGGGAGGACCAGGGATGGGGGGGCTGGGGCGGACAGCAGAGGAGGGTCGGTGTGATGCTGTGGGTGGTGGGCAATCCTGGCGGAGTCTGGACACGAGCCAGGTTCCTCCCTAAGTCTCTCAGAGCCTCAGCTGCATCGTGCTCCTCGGCCAAATCACCAGAAACCGAGGCCTCCCTGGAGGCGCCTCTCTTTGTCATCTGTACCTGGTGTCCGGTTCCACAAACACTCTCTGAGCCCCTGTGCTGTGCCCAACCCTGGGCTGGGCAGTGCTAGGGACATGGGGGTGACCACAACAGCCTCACAGTACAGTTGGGGGACAGGCCTATCCCCTTCGCAAGTGAGGATCCAAAGGATCCCAGGGCACACCTAACTCAGCCTGAGAGTCCCGGAGGGCTTCCTGGAGGAGGAGGAGTTGTCAGGCAATGGAACAGAGCAGAGAGAAGGGGGGTGGGGGGTGGGGAGGGTATGCTGGGTGGACGGAGTGCGAGTGAGACAGAATAGCTGGAGCAGAGAGTTCCAGAAGGAAAGGCGTCCCATGAGGCTGGGACAGATAGGCCACAGCGAGGGGTTGGCCTTTCTCCTGAGGGCTCTGAGGACCCATGGCAGGTGCCGGGCACTGAGGGCGAGGGCAGAGACCAGTGAGGGGCTGAGAGGTGAAACCGACGAGGGGTAGAGGGCTCCCAGACCAAGGCAGGGGCCACAGGGAGGGAGAGAAATGCACCCATGGAAGGAGCATTTAGGAAGCAAGCACCACAGGGCATCATGAGCGGGGGCGGGGGTGTCAGGGACGAAGCTTGCGTCTCTTTGTCCCAATGACCGTGGACAGTG
>CM053508.1:91857294-92162626 GCA_028627145.1 Eidolon dupreanum | reverse complement strand
CGAGGTCACTGGCGGGGGGTGGGGAGTAGGGGTGGGGGGGTGCTGGAGGCGCCAGGTCACCCGCACCTCTCACTCCCTCCCCCATCAGAGCCGTGCCCGGCAAGGGCAGCTCAGGACACGGAGCTGGAGGAACAAACCAGGACAGGTGAGCCACGGGTATGGCCCTCTGCCCGGAAGCAGACTGCCGGGGCCTCGGAGGGACCGGGACCCAGAAGCCACCAAGACAATGATAATAACACATCTGCCAGGCACGCTCTTCCCCCGTTCCCCAGGGTCTGCCCAACACCACGTCCCCAGGGCCCCCCTCCTTGGCCCCCTCCCCTAGCCCCAATTTAAAAATCGCAAACGCTCTTTCTGGCTCTATTTTGCCAGATGTCACTTATCTCCATCTGGTGTGGAATAGATTTTATGTTTTATTCGTTTGCCCAACGAACATCAGCCCACGAAGGCAGGGGCTTTATCTACCAGCACCTAGCACAGTGCCTGGCAGGCAGGTGATGCTCATTCAACATCTGCGGAATTAATGAATGACCTAGTGAGCATCTGCTCTGTGCCGGGCCTCACTCTAAGTACTTCACACATGTTGACTTGTTCCATCCTCACAGCGGCCCTAGGAGCTGGATGCCATCCTCATTTCCGTTTTACAGATGAGGAAACTGAGGCCCAGCAGGCTCAGGGGCGTGGAGGTAGGGGACAGCAGGTCCAGGCCTGCACTTTGAATAACAATCGTACCAGTAAGACCTCGCCTTTGAGGCCCAGCTCGGCCGGGCGCTGGCTAAATTCTAACGTGTGACATCTTGCTAACTGCTCTCGGCCGCCCTGAGAAGGGTCTGCCTCACCCCATTTCTTGACCAACAAGGAGCAGAGCCCCAAAGGAAGCGTGCAGTCACCCGAGGCTCCTGCCCTTCTATGTGGCAGGGTTCAAGTCTCCTCTCGCTGCAGGAACTCGGGCAAGTCAGAGCCCCCGCCCAGAGCCTCAGTTTCCCCACCTGTCAATGAACAGGGGTTCTAACAGTGCCCACTTCACGGGACATGCCCTGAGATGACAGCTGAAGGTCACCGCGGCAGCGAGGCTGGGGAAAAGGCAGCCACTGTCGGTCAGTTTTATTCCTCAGCGACCCCCAAGCTCACCAGGGAGGCCAGGGCCCCAGCCATGGGTAAGAACTGCCCTAAAACCTTCCCCCGCCACACCCCCGTCCCTGGCGACAAGGTTCTTCTCCTGGTACCAAACCCTGGCCCTTGGCACAAAGAAGGTTAGGCAGTGCCCCAGGAGGCCTGGCCAGGTCATGGCCCCTGGCCCGTGCCTGCCACGCCTGCCCTGGTACCCAAATGGGGCCCCAGATCCTCGGTGACTCGATCCCTCCAAATTCAGGTGATCTCCCCCGGCTCCAAACTGCTGAACCCTCCCAGGTCCCACGCCAGACGGAGCCGAGCCCCAACCAGGGAGGGCCTCGGAGCACCAGGACGCCAACACCACCGTCTCCAGGACCCGGGTTTGGGGTGAAAGATGGTGCTGACCGGGCGCAGCTGGCTCCTCCTCAGCGGTGAGTGAGAGTGGCACCCCACCAGAACCTCAACCCCCGATGGCCTCAGAGAAGGGAGGGGACCCCCAGCCCCAGAGAGGGAAGGCGTGAGCAGAAGTCCAGAGTGCTGGCTAGGAAGGGCCGCTCCGCTCCACGCAGGCACCGTTTGCTCCTCCCAGAGGCACCGGCATGGGTGGGCCGGGGACAGCTGGCAGGGTGGCTTTGGAGATTTCCAAGATCGGAGCGTGACCCTGGGCAAGGCAGCCACTGCTACCCCTTCATGCTCATGGCAAACCCTTCATGAGTTCCGGGAGCTCAACTAGCTTGCGTTCTACCCGGCAGCTCTGAACCTCCCCAAGGACATGGCTTTGGGTGGCTGCCTCCCCCTTCTCAGCCTCGGTTTCCTCCTCTGTGAAATGAGCCCAACTCGCAGGGTCGTTTGAAGGTCATCCCAAGTGGCGTTGCTAGTGCACACTGCCCTTGGAGCTGTGCTAAGTGCTCCCGTGTGTTCACAAGCACCCTCAGAAGGAGGCCCACTCACGACCGCCATATCGTAGATGAGAGAAGCCTGAGGCTCAGAGAAGTGAAGTCGTTGGCCAGGGTGGCCCAGCCAGAAAACGCTGGGGCTGCGTGCTAGACACAGAACCCTCAGTCCTAGCTGTGCTCTGTCAGCCCTGGAAAGTCCCGGAAACCAGGCCAGGCACATGAGAACTTCTTACGTGAGAAAGGCCAACGGCCACTATCCCAAGGAACCACACGTAATTCAAACCCAAGCAGCCCTGACCAGCTAGTCGGGTTCAGGCTTCTCTGTTGGGTTCAGAAGAAAAGGGGTGGGGTAGAGCAGGGGACGAGCACCGGACTAGGAGTCGGGGCCAAGGGGCCGGAAGAGCCAGCCCGATCTTGTAAGACATGGTTCGGTGACTCTCAGAGGGAGAAAGCCCTCTGGGTCCCACGAAATCCCAAGGCCCCATGGGCTGAGCATGAGCCATGTACCTGCTGTGTGCAAAGCCTCATGCGGGGTCTTTGGCACAGCCCAGCACGTTCAACCCTCAGAACAACCCCCCCTTCCAAGACTGAGGCTCTGCAGCTGGCTAACTTTTATTGAGCACTTACTGTATACCAGGAACACATACATCAGGAGCCCATGTCTCTTCCTCCTCCATCGAATGGGGGGACGGGCCGAGCCTGCCTCATCCGACCCCCCTGACTCCTTTCCACAGCTGTGTTCCTCAGTACAGGGGCCGAGATCTCTATCACCCCTGAGCCTGACCAGCCAGCCGAAGGGGACAACATCACACTGGTTGCCCACGGGCTTTCTGGGGAGCTGCTTGCCTACAACTGGTATGCGGGGCCCACACTCAACCTGGCTTACCTGGTGGCCAGCTACATCGTAAGCACAGGCGATGAGACCCCTGGCCCGGCCCACACGGGGCGGGAGGCCGTGCGCCCTGATGGCAGCCTGGACATCCAGGGCGTCCAGCCTGGGCATTCCGGCACCTACATCCTGCAGACTCTCAACAGGCAGTTTCAGACGGAGGTGGGCTACGGACACTTGCGGGTCTATGGTGAGACACCCCGCCCCCCTTCCTCAGCCAGGCCTTCCCGCTTCCTTCCCAATCCCTTTTAAAAAAAAAAACATTCTAAAAAATTATAAAACCATTTTAATAAACTTAAAATAACATGCAAGTGCTCACCTCCTTCAGGATGGCTTCTAGGATCAGACCTACCTCCTATCCTATTCTTTGCCCCTCTGGCTGGGGGTACAGGGGCCCCTCCAGGATCACCATGTCCCTTGCCTGGGAAGCCGGAGGCTCTGGGAGCAGGTGGTGCCTGGCCCCCTCCCCCTCCGTCTCTTGCCCCACAGAGATCCTGGCCCAGCCCGTGGTCATGGCCAACAGCACGGAGCTGGTGGAGCGCCGAGACACCCTGCGCCTGATATGCAGCAGCCCCAGTCCCGCTGAGGTCCGCTGGTTTCTCAATGGCGAGGCGCTGCCCATTGCCATCCGCCTCGGACTGTCCCCCGACGGCCGGGTGCTGACCCGGCATGGCATCCGCAGGGAGGAGGCCGGAGCCTACCAGTGTGAGGTCTGGAACCCAGTCAGTGTCAGCCGCAGCGAGCCCGTCGACCTGACGGTGTACTGTGAGTCCTCCTGGCCCCAGAGACACCCAGTGCCCAAACCTCACAGATGGGGAAACTGAGGCCCAGAGAGGGTGCCCTAGGGCGTGCAGCATGCCAGCAGGCAAGCTGGAGTTAAGAACCGAAGAGCCCTCGTAAAACGCACTTGGCCCATCTCCTAAGGACCGAAGACACTTTTGAAATTGAATAATTCTCCATTTTGAAGCAATAATCGCAGGGAAGGGACACAGGTGTGGCTGGTTTTGAAAGGGAGGTGGGAAGTAAGTGGTAAAATGGGAGGGACGATAAAATGAAAACACTACCAAAGCGCGGAGGGAGCCATTGCCAGGGGCAGCCCATATGCGACGCGCCCCGCATTCCGGATTCTGGGGAAATAAGTCACGGAGGTGGGCTGGTGACACAGACTAACTTGGAGCCTGGAATCCTACGACCGGAAATTCCAGATTTAAAAAGCACTGAATTCTAGATTCTGAGGATCCTAAAAACTCTAGAAGCAGAGATTCTTAGATTTGATTCTAAAATCTTAGAGCCACCCAATCCTAGAAGCTTAGAAACGTAGATTCTTAGAGTCTTAGAATCCTAGAATCTAAGACGTAGCTCCCGGAGCCTTAGAATTCCAGACTTAGAATGGCTTATCAGACACCAATCGTTTAGACTTCTTTTACCTAATTTTCGAATAGAGCCATAGATTTCAAAATTATCTTGCACTTTCGTCTGGCTCAACACCCTCTTTTTGCAGAAGAGAAACTGAGATCCCCTGAGAGAGAAAGTGATTCTCAAGATCCTAGAGCAAGTTAGAGATCCATGTGGAACTCGAAAAGGCCACAGCTTCTTCCCTCCACTAGGCCCAGAGACTCCCCAGGGGCCCAGCCTGGTGGAAAGAAAGCCAGGGGTGCCCACCTCGGCCCCCTCTCCCTCTCCCGCCCCCCGTTTCTCTCCATCTTGCCCCCACAGTCGGCCCGGAACGCGTGGCCATCCTCCAGGACTCCACCACCCGCACGGGCTGCACCATCAAAGTCGACTTCAACACGTCGCTCACCTTGTGGTGCGTGTCCCGCTCCTGCCCAGAGCCCGAGTACGTGTGGGCCTTCAACGGGCGGGCCCTCAAGGACAGTCAAGACCACATCAACATCAGCAGCATGACGGCGGCCCAGGAGGGCACGTACACGTGCATCGCTAAGAACCCCAAGACCCTGCTCTCCGGATCGGCCTCGGTGGTGGTCAAGCTCTCCGGTGAGTCGCCCCCAGCCTGACCGCCCCTCCCCCCGGACGGACGCCCAGTTGGACTGTGAAGGTGCGGCTGCTGCACCAACACTTAGGCCACCTTCTGCCCAGCAAAGGCCTGAAAAGCAAGAGATTCTCAACCCATTTGTTGGCCAAGTGACAAAGTGGCATGTCAGGTGGGTCCCTTTTCATCCAGGTGACTAAAGGAGACAAGTCCATACCTTGTCACCTGGGAAACAAATGACAAGTCTGGCTCTCTTCCTTGAGGGATGGCAAAGTGAGAAATGGGCCACATTATGTGGCGATAATGGGAAAACATCTGAATGTCCCTTTATCTAAGAATCCCTGTCTAAATGCAGTCATCAGCTGCTCGGGGGCTCGACCCCATTCCCTGCCACACAGACAGCGGAATTTCTGGGTAGCTGACTAGATTGTCCGGTCATCGGGCCCAGACGACAGCGTGCGCCCGCACACACACACGTGCACACGCACGCGTGTGAGCACACACGGAAAATCGCGGCCAGTTGTTGGCAAGTGAAAAGCACAGCTGGGGAGGCATTGGCTCATCCTCGTCCTTGAGCGACCTGGGGCTGGAGGTAGTACGTGAGCAGCTGGTGTTTTCAGAGCCATCAGAATCCTCAGGGGACATTTTCTTATCCCCTGGGGATGGTGGCTTTGAACATTAGGGTCTGATTAATTCTGCCTTGGTTCTTTTGCAAGTGGCCACCACCCCCTGGGGACAGTGGAGACAGTCCTTTCCTTCCTCCCTTCCCCCCACTCCACCCACCACTAACAGGCTGGGTCTCATCCAAAGGGTGGATCCTCTCACACCCAAAGCAGAAATGACATCCCCGGAGGTAAGTACACCTCCTGCCCCACCCCACCCGGGGCCCCAGCAGCTGGTATTGGCAGGGGACAGCGGGGTAGACCAGACGACCTCAGATGCAGCCCCTAAGCCCTGCCCGTGCAAGCCGACATGGGGGGGTCATACACAGGGCCTGCAGGTATTGTCAGGGCATGCGTACAGTGGCCCCCTTGACATCCTGAACTGTCAGCAGCCTTGTGGCAGGTGCCAGGGAAGAGACAGAGGAAAGAGAGTCACCACCCCTCCCCCAGCTGATCTGATGAAGGAGACATGGCCTCTGCCCTTAAAGATACAGTCCTGGAGGACAGGGAAGCACATGCTCCTTACTCAGAGAGAAGAGGCAACGCCTCATACTCTGTAGACTTCTCGGCGGTGACAGAGGAGGCACAACACCCACCCCCAGTGAGCTTCTGATTAGACGGAGGAGACACAGTCCACACTTGAGATTTTCTACTCTGATGGGGGAGACGTGGTCTTGAGGAGACATGGCCTCTTTTTTTAATATTATTATTATTATTATTATTATTAAATTTTTTTAGAATTCCTAGCCTGATGGGGAGACACAGTTCCCACCTTTGGGGTACTCCTGGTCTGATGGGGGAGTATGGGCCTCCCACTTTCTAGGAATTTCCAGTATGATAGGAAAGACCCAACCCAATAATCTGAAATTTTCAATCTGGTGAAAGCGAGGTGGCCTCCCACTCTCTGGAAACTTTCAACCCAATGGGAAACTGTAACCCCCACATTCTGAGGTCTCTCGGTCTGCAAGAAGAGACGTGACCTGGGGTACACGACTCCCAGCTATCTGACGGGGGAGACACGGTCCCCTATATTCTAGAATTTCCAATCTGATGGAGGAGACATGGCCTGACTCTCTAGGGTCTTGTGGTTCAATGGGAGAGGCACCCCCCTCCCCAGCACCTGGAGTTTCCTAGTCTAAGAGGGGAGAGATGGCACCCACCCCCTGGGGCCTCCCATGCTGGTGGGGGAAGGCCTTGGAGGGACACAAAACCCACTGCCGCTACCTCCCGAGTCACCGCCTTCCTCTGTCTCCTTCCCACAGCCCTGCACGAGGGAGCGCCAGGCAGCTGTGGGGGAGAATAGATGAGCCGGCGGGGGGCGGGATGGGGTCACGGCGCCCGGCGCAGGCCCAGCCAACCCAGCGTCCTCCCTCTCCCTCCCCAGCGGCAGCCGTCACCATGTCCATCGTGCCTGTGCCGACCAAGCCGATGGAGGGCCAGGACGTGACCCTGACCGTCCAGGGCTACCCCCGGGACCTGCTGGTCTATGCCTGGTACCGCGGGCCTGCGTCCGAGCCCAACCGGCTGCTCAGCCAGCTGCCATCTGGGAGCTGGATCGCGGGCCCCGCGCACACGGGCCGGGAGGCGGGCTTCGCCAACTGCTCGCTGCTGGTGCAGAAGCTGAACCTCACGGATGCCGGACGCTACACGCTCAAGACCGTCACGCTGCAGGGCAAGACCGAGACGCTGGAGCTGGAGCTGCAGGTGGCCCGTGAGTGTGCGGAGGGGGTCGGAGGGCACCTCGCTCCAGACGGGGCTCCTGGCGGGGGACTGTGACACCTCCGCGAGGCTGGGGGCCAGAGGTCAAGGACGGATCTGCCTCCCCACCAGACTTCAAAAAGGGACCTTGTCTCCTTCATCTGACTTGGGGGTCCCCAAATAGAGCGCTTGCCTCTTCTGTCAAACTGATGACCTGGAGCAGGGGTAGATAGGCCTCCTCCATCAGACTGGGGGCTCCCAGAGTCAGGAGCCATGTCTCCTCCATCAGACTGGGGGCTCCCAGAATTAGGGGCCATGTCTCCCCATCAGACTAGGGGCTCCCAGAGTCAGGGGCCATGTCTCCCCATCAGACTAGGGGCTCCCAGAGTCAGGGGCCATGTCTCCTCCATCAGACTGGGGGCTCCCAGAGTCAGGGGCCACGTCTCCTCCATCAGACTGGGGGCTCCCAGGTGTTAGGGACCATGTCTCCTCCATCAGACTGGGGGCTCCCAGGTGTTAGGGACCATGTCTCCTCCATCAGACTGGGGGCTCCCAGGTGTTGGGGACCGTGTCTCCCCATCAGAGTGGGGGCTCCCAGAATCAGGGGCCATGTCTCCCCATCAGACTGGGGGCTCCCAGAGTCAGGGGCCATGTCTCCTCCACCACACTGGGGGCTCCCAGGTGTTGGTGACTGTGTCTCCTCCATCAGACTGGGGGCTCCTAGAGTCAGGGGCCATGTCTCCTCCACCAGACTGGGGGCTCCCAAAGTCAGGGGCCATGTCTCCTCCATCAGACTGGAGGCTCCCAGAGTCAGGAGCCATGTCTCCGCATCAGACTGGGGGCTTCAGGTGTTGGAGACGTGTCCTCTTCATCAGGCTGAACACCCCGAGAGGTCCGAGAGGCCACGTCCCTGACAGAGTGGGCCAGGTCCCACCCATTAGACCAGGAGCTCTCAGACACTGTGGACTGGGTCCCTCCCCAGACCTCCCCCACCAACAGGACACTCTCAGAGTGTCTGAGTCAGGAACAGTGTCCCCCTCCCTCAGGCTTGAAACTCCAGAGATCAGGGACCTCATCACAGGCAGACACTCCTAGACCCTCTCCTTCATCCATTCACTCATCAAACCCTGGTTTTCTGGGTCAGCCTTCGGGGGAAGAATGCTGTCCCGTGACAGCCAGCCACCCCCGACGAAGCCTCGGAATTCCCTTTCATCTGTCTCTCTTCTCACAGTCAACCTCCCTTTCCCGCACGAGGACCAACGCCACCTTCCTGAACCTGAACCTGGCACAGGCTGAGCGTGGGGTGGACGGGGCTGACGGGAGGCGGGGGGTGGGCAGGGAGCAGCAGGGATGGGGGCACCGGGGACCTGGTCCTCTACCTCCCTGACGGCCTCCTCCGTTCCTTTGCCCCATCCTCCCCCACAGCCCTGGAGTAGCAACGCGACCCTGGAGACCTCCAGAGAGAAGAGCTCATCCTACCATCCTCCCGTCGCCTCCCCTGAGCAGAGGGTCACCAAGTCCTCTGCTCTCCTGCTTCCACACTAGAGTTAGAGCCAACAGGGCCCGACTCCTGCTCTGAGCTGTCGGAGAGCCGCAGAGGCCATAAACGTCCTGGTTAACACAAGTGTGTGTCAGCCTCTCCTTCCACCACCTCCAACCCTGCCACTTCCCGGTCACCCATTTGCTTCCTTTCTCTCTCGAGATTATTCTCAGTGGGAGCATGCGTGCTCTGGGATGCCCCAATCACAGGGCTGCAAGCCCCCACTGCTTGATGTCAGGGCCTCAGACCCTTCCCATGTCTCCCCACATTATATCTTTTGGCCCCAGTGGGCCAAAAACTGTTCCTCTTTAGGGCACCAAACAGAGCTGGGTTCTGCAGCACGTGACCCTCCCCTACACTGCACCTCACTCCGTCACCCAAGTCCTGAAGCGAAGAAGCACAGGACAGGGAATGAGCCAATTTCTCAAGAAGAGTTCCGGCACCTTCCAGCCCTCATCCATTTAACCAAAGATGCCCCTTTGGGTCCTCCATTGTTTTGGGGTCTCCCTCACCCCATGTTGTTCTCAAACATCACATACACAACCCTAAAAACACACAAAAAAAGGCCTATGAATAAATGAATGCAAATGGGGCAGGGGTGAGATGAGGGGTGGAGATGGAGCTGTGGAAGCCAGAGAGAGTGTGTCCTCTGACTCCTCTCACTAGCAGCATCTGAGCCGAAGGCTTCACCCAGCCAAGATGCCGCACTAGAGCGAGACTCTTGGTATTGGTCAGAAGTGGTGACGGCAGATTCCAGGCTTGGAGTCGAAAGAGAGATTTAGGCAGGGATGGAAAGGCTTAGTAGATTTCCCAAAAATTTTCAAGACACCCTTTCTGAAGATGGCCGTATTGAGTTGGGATGGTAGGTGGTGAAATATCTCCAATTATAGGATCTGGGTTATGATCCCACATTTGCTACAAATTTCCTACACCCTCAGTTTGACCATCATTAAAACAATGTGGATTTAGGGTAGACTAGAGTTTTTCAAACCATCTTATTAGCCTCAGAGCTCTTTCTTCAAATGCAAGCTTACATGGTAGGTCAATATATTATTCAAAATAGCAATGTAATAAAAGTAGATATCAGCTCAAAAGCTATAGCCCTTTTTCTCAGAATTGCTACACTCTTGAAAACGATTTAAGTTTAAATAATACTTAGATTACAGAAGCCATTAAAATGCAAAATACCAACCAGAATCGAATGGTAATAAAAACACCAGACATAGAAAACTGTGGGATGCGGCCAAAGATACACTTGGATTTAAAAAATATATATAAAAATAAATAAAAATAAAAACCAAAGATGGACTTAGAGGGAGAATAAAAGCCTTAAAAACTTATATGTGTGCAGAATCCTAAAAGAAAAAAATTTGAAAATGAACAAAATAGGCTTCCCACTCAAGAAACTAGAAAAAAATCCACAAAAGGAACCAAAGCAAATGGTAAGAAATTGAGAAAGGTAAAAGTAGAAATGGGTGACATAGAAAACAAAATTAGAGTCAATCAATAAAACCTAAAGCTGGTTCTTTGAAAATGCCAGTGAAATAGACACACTTTTTGTAAATGTGATGAGAGACAGAGGAGACAAATATATAAAATAAAAGAGAAACTGGTCTGGTTGAAGTAGGGGGTTTCTGCCAGGTTAGATGCTCAATAAACATATGTGGAAGGAAGAGGGCATGACAAGTTCTTTGGATTACTCCCCAGCAGCCCCTCCCATCTCCTCTTCCATGATGGCAGGCTCCGCCTCCCATGAAAGGAACTGAAATCTTCAGGTACTCACTTTCCCAGACTGCTTGGCAGCTACAGGTGGTCATGTGACCAATTCTGGCCAATGAAAGAAGGAGAGAGCCATAAGCCCTATCTACTGACTCCAGGAGGCACTAAGTTTGGATGCTATTAATTAAATTGGTGGTCTCCAACATGAAGTTTCCAGGCAATAGCTCAGCTAGGAACTGAGAATAGATTTGAGCCCATACTCTTATCCCCAACACTATTCAGCCCCAAGACGGGAAATAGCATCCATATTCTCCCCATCCCTTCAAGTTCACATAAGAGTCAATGATGCATATAAGGCTAGAGCCTAGGTATACACTTTAGAATTTCTCTTCAGTGACTAGCTAGTAAGAGAGACTGGAAACAACACAAGCAACAAAAAGAAGACTAATATATAAGATAAAAAGAGAAGCTGGTATATGTAAGAGTTGCTTGCATGGATGGAAGATTGTTTCTCTCTCCCATAAAAGGCACCCATAAATAGATTGTTTAGAGCTGGAATGGTGGCTCTATAGCTCTATTTATCTTTCTCCTCCATTATTCTTAGCCTGGGGCTTCCATTCTCTCTATCACCTTGTGGTCCAAGATGGCTGCTGGAGCTACAGCTGCCTCGTCCATGTTCCAGGCGGAAAGCAGAAAGAAGAAGACAAAGGGCAACAACAGCTCCACATCAGTTTATGGACTGTGCCCCTTTTAAGGAACCTTCCCCAAAGTAGCATCTTACAACTTCCACTTGCATCTGATTGGTCAACTCTTAGTCATGTGGTGACCCAAGCTGCAAGGGAGGCTGGGAAGTGGTATCTTGCTGCCCCAAAGAACAGCAGGGAAGACAGGAAGAATGGAGCCCAGCTGAGCTGCTGGCCAGCGCCAGACCTTGAAACTCCTACCTCCTGAGCTGGCCTTTCTTACCTAAGCCTAAAGAGAAGGAGCCACAGTGACAGTCGCAGGGGACTGGGAAAGACGAATTGTGTTCAGTTGGAGCTTGCTTTTGTATTAAAGAATGAGGCCAGTGGGAGGGGCGGAGGGAGAAAAGGAGGGGGCAGCTCAGGTTTCTAGGTCAAGCCAGATCCCATGTCCTCAGGGTATGGAGGCTCAGGTGTTCCCAAAACTAAGTCTCCCACCCCTCTCGGCATCTCTGGGCTCCTTGACGGAATCCTCCAGGCTGTCCCAATTTCCTCCTTTCAGTCTGGGAAAGAGCAATGATAACCACAAGATAACAATGGCTCCTGTATCTTGATCACTAGCTTTGTCCCTTGGCATGTACAATCTTAACGAATTCCTACAACAACCCTTATGAGTTGTTACTGCCAGTTCCCCCAATTTACAGGTGAGGAAACTGAGGCACAGAGCTGAAAACCTTGTTCCGGGTCTCACAGTTCCCACAGCTGCTGGGGAAGGCACCAGCTAGTGAGTCCCCTTTGTTCCTCAGCTCAGGCTCGGAGCCCAGAAGGAGCTGAGTTGGCCACTCTTAGCTGTGAGCACGTTACTTTTGCTCACTCGTAGAAGAGATAATAATAGTACTCACCTCCTAGGATTGTTGAAAAGATTAAAGGAGTCAATACGAGTAAAGAGTCTAGCACATAAAGGTCTGATAAATGCTTTTGACTCCCCATTAAAGTGTTAGCGTTTGGCAACAGACAGATGGAAAAGCCAAAAACACCAATTTTTCTGCGATGCCCTCTTCCTGGGGGCACTTAATTAACTCTACCACATGGGTTTGCCTCATATTAAGTACTACGCGATGTTCTTGAAAACTGTAATCGCCGAAAATGGCTTACAAGAAAAAATGACAAACGCGTAGGAGCGATGTTAATGGGGTAACGGGCTCTGAGCACAGATCCTCAGATTTGCTCCTTGGCCTCCCTTTGAAGGGGCCACTTTTCCCTAGTCATCTCCAGGGAAGGGACATGGAAACTAAAGTTTTCAAATAAATAGCCTGGGTGATTTTGTCAGAAGTTGGGCTACCCAGATGTAGAAACTGCTTGACAAAAAAAAAAAAAAGGAAAGTGGAGCAGAGAGAGGAGGCAACTTGCCCAAAGTCACTCAGTCAGGAAGGGAAGGGGCCAGGAATTAGCTCAGAGAGGGGCAGGAACCGGCAGCCCGGGATCATACAGCAGGCTTCAGATTGAGGGCTTAGACTCGTACCCTCCTCTGCCCTGGAGGATGATAGTGCCCCCCCAACACACACACACACACACACACACACACACACACACACACACACACACACACACACAAAGCTGGATGATGCTCGGGGTCCTACAATTTCACTAGCCATGGATGGCAGCCTGGTCCAGGTCTCTAGGGCAGCCTCTGCCTCTCTCTGCCCCCCTTCCTCCCCGCTCCCCATGCCTTTTCTCAAGTAACACTTCTGTAGGGGGGAGGGCAGGGAGTAGGGGTGGGAATGACCTTGAGGCCAGAACTCACAATGGCCCAGTCACTGTTTGGAGACCTGCCAGGGAGAGGAAGGAAACCTGCCCTGTTTTTCTCCCCTGGCCTGGAATGTTAACTCAGGATGGACAGAGGGGAGGAGGGTGAGCCAGAGGGAGGAGGAGGGAAGAGAAGAAGGGAGCGAGAGAAGGGAGGAGGGCGAAAGTAAAGGGAGAGGAGAAGGAGGGATGAGGCTAGAATAGGGAGGAAGGCGAGGGAGCAGGAGGTGGGATGAGAGAGGAAGCAGAAAGATGAGGAGAAGGAAGAAGGGGAAAAGGGGTGTGCCTGGGACCGGGGTGCCAAGGCCAGACTCTGGCGAGCCCCAGGCCTGTCCTGACGCATAGTGCAGAGTCCAGAGAGGGCACCCTAGTCCCCCTAGGTTGCACAGGGCCAGGCCGGCCAAAAGGCCCCACCTGTGCTGCTAACGACTACAGTGACCTTCGGAAGCAGGCGTCAGCCTGCGCCTTCCTCAGAAAAGGAAATCGAGTTCCCCAGAAGTAAGAGTACACTTCTGGAATCATCCCCCCTCTGGATCGCAGCCCATACCATGCTCCTCTCACTCTGCTCCAGCCATGCTGGCCTCCTGGCTGTCCTCTGCACAAACCGAGCGACTCCTGCCTTGGGGCCTTTGCACTAGCCATTCCCCCCTCCCCCACCCACCCACCACTGGAATGGTCTTCTCCTAGATACCTGAATCACTCCATTCGGGTCTCTGCTCAAATGTCACCTCCTCAGAGGGAGCCCCTGAGCACCTAACGTTGTCTAGCTTTGTTCTTCATAGAGCTTATGACACACACGCCGGACTTTATATCCTGTCTTCTCTACTTCACTTGTTCATTATTCGTCTTCTCCACCAGAGAGCATGCAATGTGAGGCAGGAATTTTATCTCCTTTGTTCACTACCGATGTGTTGATCACCTAAATCAGTGCTTGGCAGACAGGAGGGGCTCAATATATAGCAGCAGTAGTAGTAATGATAAGGAGACCTTCCCTACCAGGTAACAAAACACACCTTAGAGCTAGTGTATTAGTTATCGACTACAGTGTAACAAATTCCCCCAACACTCAGCGGCTTTATTATCTCCCAGTGTCTGTGAGTCAAGAATCCAGGAGTGGCTTAGCTGGGTGGTTCCGGCTCAGGGTCTCTCATGAGGGTGCATTTAAGGTGACAGCTGGGCTCCAGTCGTCTGAAGGCTTGGGTGGGGCTAACGGACCCACTTTCTGGCTCACTCGCACGGCTGTTGGCAGGAGGCCTCAGTTCTTCTTGCCACATGGACCTCTCCACACATTGTCCTCATGACAAGGCGGCTGGATTCTCTAGAGCAAAGGATCTAGTGGGAGAACAAAGAGGAAGCCACGATGCCTTTAAGACCTGTCTTAGAAGTCATACACCGCCACTGCCACCATATTCTATTTGCTAGCAGCAAGTCACTATGTTCAGCCACATCTCCATCTCCATCTTCTGAGGGGAGGATCGTCAAAGAAGTTGTGGACATACTTTAAAACCATCATGGCTGTAATCATTAAAACAGTGCGAAATCAGCCAAAGAATCAACAGAAAGACAACGATTTTGGGGTTCTGGAGGCTAGAAAGTCCAAGATCAAGGTGCCAGCAAAGTAGGTTTCATTCTGAGGCCCCTTCCCATGCCTCGCAGGTGGCTGCCATCTTGCTGTGGGCTCACATGTCCTCTCCTTTACGGGTTCACGGGGACAGAGAGAAGGCAAGCTCTCTGGTGTCCCTTCTTATAAGGACACCAGTCCTAGCAGATTGGGGCTCCACCCTCAGGACCTCATTTAACCTTAATTACCTCCCTATAGGCTCTGTCTCCTAATACAGGCACACTGGGGGTTAGGGTTTCAGTATATATGAATCGGGGGGGACACAAATATTCACTCTGTAATAAGGGGCAACATAAGAGCAGACCCACTGCCTGCATCCCCCAGCTCCAAGAACAGTGCCAGGTAATGCTCAATAAATCATTGATAAGGAAATGGGTGAATAGATGAATGAATGAATGAATGAATGATTTCAACCAACATCTGTTGAGTGTGAACCCTGAGTGGTTACCATATAAAGTCATGGGTACACGTGTTAACCCACATAACTGAATCCCTGGCCTCACAGAGCCCACAGTCCCGAGTAGGAGACAGATAATTAACAAGGCAGTAGACAAAGACATTACAAAGTGTCGTGATGTTCTGGCAGAAAAGTGTGTGTCCTGAGAGAGAGACGCCATAGCATGAAATTTAGGCAGAGACTCCAAAGCAGCCTCCCAGAGGGGTGACATTTAATGCGTGTATTAGTTTCTTGTGGCCGCTGTAACAAATGCCATATATTTAGTGGCTTAAACCAGCAGAAATGTATTCTCTTACAATTCTGGAAGTCAGGGACCTAAAATGAATCTTATGGGGCTAAAAGCAAGGTGTCGACAGGACTGGTTCCTTCTGGAGGCTGCAGGGGCGAATCTGCTCCTGTTCCTTCCAGCTTCTGCCCGCAGCCGGCATTCCTCGGCTTGTGGCTGCATCGCGCTGACCTCCGCTTCTATTGCCATGTCCCCTTCTCTTTTATATTTGAGCCTCCCTCTGCCTTACGAAGACACTTGAAGTGGCATTCAGGGCCTACCCAGATGATGCGGGATCATCTCCCCCATCTCACTGAGAAGGCCCTTTTATCATACGCTGTAACATTCCCAGGTTCCAGAGATTCAGATGGGGGATATGACTCGGCCAACCACAAGGTGAGCCCTGAAAGGTCACAGGAGCTGGGTGGAGAGTTGACGGGGAAGGCATTTCGAGCAGAGGACATAGGATGTGCACAGCCCAGGAGGCGAGAAAGCTTCGAGACCAGTGTGGCTGGAGTGGAGGAAGCCAGGGGAGAGTGGAGGAAGTGAGAGCACATGAAAACAGGGATTCTACAGGGCCCCATGTGCCACGATGAAGACTGGCTGTCACCGCAAGCGAGGTAGGAGCCATGGGAGACCTCTGAGCAGCATGTGCAAAGGCCCAGCGCTCTTTCTCACATTCTGACAGGATCCCTCTGGCCACATGTCGGAAGAGAACGTGGGGGCAAAGGTAAGAGCAGGGAGCCCAGCAAGGAGGCGACAGCAGTGGTGACAGGGGGTGATGACAGTTAGAGGCAGGGTGGCGGCCAAGGTGGGGAGCATAGATTTTGCAGGTGGAGCCGACAGCATTTGCTGGGGGACCAGGCATGGCCGAAAGGCAGAGAGGAGTCATGGCGTCTCCAGCTCTGGGCCTGAGCAGACACAGGATGGAGCTGCCGTCCACGATGCTGGAAGGCTGAAGGCGGAGCAGGGTCAGAGGCTGGAAAGAAGACGGGTCGTGTCTGAGAGGCCACTGAGTGGAAAGACTTGCCGGGACCCCAGGGCACACAGGCTCCGGGGGGGAAGTTGGAAGCCAGTTGCGGACTGTGGTTTTCACCCACCTCGAGGGGCCCCTTATCCTGTCCCCCGACTTCCCCTCACGCCCGGGTGGAGCCTGTCTTGTTTGCTTCCCTCTCGTCATCCGTTTTATGATGGGGAAGGCTGGTTTTCCCCTAACCCAACAGACGCCTCTTCCCTCTGCCTGTCCCCGACCCTCCCGCCTTGGGAAGCCCCGCGCCAGCCTCCTGAAATGTCCCAGCAGGATGGGGCCCTGGCCACCAGTTCATCCAGCCAGATGGGCCCCAAAAGGGGAAGTGGGTCACCCACAGTCACCCGGCATGCTGTCGGCTCAGGGCTTCAGGGTCTCGCCTCCTCGATGTCCCACTGCAGCCCTGGGAGGCTAGGGGAGGAGCCGTCAGCTCTTTACACATTTCACATGAGAAAACTGGGGCTCCAGGGGAGGCCTGTGCTCACCCAAGACGCCTCGAATAGGGGAGTCGGGATTTAAAGCCTGGTCCCGACAGAAGGATGTGTCTGTCGTAAGCTCTGAGGAGGAGACAGTGAGTGAACAGGGCCCAGAGTCACAGACAGTGACAACCCAGCAATGCTCAGGGCTGAGATGGGGGAGTGGAGGAGGCTGGATGGGGGGACGCCTGACCCAGCTGGTGGTCAACGAGGGCTTCCTGGAAGAAGAGACGACTCACTGGGACCTAGAGGATGAGCGGCAGTTAATAGGTGCGAATGTTTCAGGGAAAAAAAGCAACACATGCAAAGGCCTAGGATTAAGAGGGAACCTGGAAGCTTCTAAATCTGACCATGTCCCTCCCTGATTAAACTCTCCCATGGCTGCCCTGGCAAACTCTTCAGCCTGGTATCCATTCATCCATTCATTCACTCACTCATTCATTTATTCCAATAAACATGCCCTGGAGTTTATAGTTGGTGTCGGGCCCTGTAGGGACACAGCAGTGACCACAGCAGCCCCGCAGGACTGTGCCCTTGACCTGGGGAGTCAGAGAGGGGCTCTGGAGGAGGATCTACTCCAAGACCTAAAGGAGGAGTAAGAGATGTTGGGGAAAGACGGGGAAGGGTGTTGCAGATGGAGGGAACAGCCCGTGCAAAGGCCTGAGGGTGAGTTCTGAGAATGGCTTGCTCTGGAACCGGCTCCGGTTCGGCTGAAGCACAAGGTGGTTGGGGAGAGGCTAGAAAGGCCGGCTTTGTGGCCTGCGAGCGTGGGCTCCTTTCTAGGGCACTGGGGAGCCACAGAAAAGGCGCAAGAAGAGGAGAGGGAGGGGTAAGTCGGAAAGACAACCCCCCCCATCTGCCACATGGAGAATGAACGTGGTGAAGCCACAGAATCATGGATGGGTTTTCTCGGAGGGGGCGGGGCTCGCACCCACGTCCGAGGGAGGGAGGGAGTCCAGGTCTCCCGTGGGCTCCACGCTCTTCCCGCTCTGCGTGGGAGGCCTGGCCCACAGCTGCCGCTAGGTGGCGCCAGCACACCACAGCCGGGCCTGAGCTCGTCCAGCAGGCGGCAGGCCCAGAGCCGTGACCCGCCCCTGGGTCACAGGTGTTAAGTCCCACATGCCTTCTGCTTCTCCGTCCCTTGGTCCTGATCCTCTCCAGAGCTGAGACGTCAAGCATGCGGGGGCTCTGCGACTCCAGGGCTCAGGAAAGAGCAGGCTGAGCTGCAACCAACATGCTGGTCCCCGGAAGCTCAGAGGAGCAAGCATGTCACCTCCCCCTTCAGAAAGGAAGTGTCTCACCTGCCCCATCAGACAGGGGCTACCTGTCTCCTCTATCAGATTAGAAACTCATCTCACACATCGGAGTGGGCCCTCCCCGCCTCCCTCAACGGACTAGAAATCTGCGGGACTTCTCTGTCCAATATGGGACATCTCGTCGCCCCCATCAGACTTGGTGTGGGCCCGTTGAGGTCCCCATGGGTCTGGGGCGCCTTGTCTGCCCCATTAGACAGGGGAAACCTTTGTCTCCCCCCCAGACCACCCTGGCCAAGCTGCAGGTCCTTCCATTCATGGGAGGAGCCACGCCTGTGTACTGAGAGGGAAACTGAGGCACAGAGCAGCAAAGTGGCATGACCCTGGCAAGCCGAGCTGTCCCCCTTCTCCCTTTGTCCTCTCTGCACCTGCCCCCCCCCCGCCCTCCCTGCGTCCCGGGTCACTCCCCTGGCACCGGGGGAAGGGGAATTCTGCCTGCCCGCCTCCGTGCTTGCTGCTGGTGGCCCGGGGTTAAAGTCCTTTGCTGGGTTTGGGGCTCAGGGCGGGGATGGAGGGTGGGGTGGCGGCCTAACCACGCCTGGGGACTCCCCAGAGGTTAAGCCCTCCAGACTGCGAGGGTGAGGGATGGGCAGGGCCCGCAACCCAGCCTTACACAGGGAAGTAGGGTGTGGGTCGGAACCTCCCTGCTGCAGTTCTGGACTGTGTAGCCCTGGACCGGAAAACCGGCCACTTCCCCAAGCCTCAGTTTCCCCAGCTGTCAGGAGTAGACGGCACAGAAGCTTAAAGGCCCTGGAGTCAGACTGAATTCACCTCTCCCAGCCTCAGTTCCCCCAGCTGTGAAAAGGGGATGGTTCTTGGGTGGTTGTGAAGACCTGTCGAGTTTACGCCTGAGAAACCTTTGGGACAGTGGCCGATAGTGCCCCCCCGGGAAGCCAGCAAGGACCCCACCATCTATCTCCCTTCCCCAGAAGGTTGTCTCCTAAGTCTCTGAAGCGGATCTGCTTTACTCCTCCCTCGCCCACTCTCCCAACCCAAGCCGCCCGCTCTTCTGAGGCACACCTGGCCTCCCTGCACTGCCAGAGGGGTCTTTCCAAAAGTCGACCCTGACCCCTGCCCAGAACCTGCTATGGCTCCCTGTTGCCCTCAGGACAAAGCCCAGAGCTGCATCACAGCCGTGGGCCTCCTGGGCACTGCTGGCCTGACCACTGCTCGTCTCCACCCTCCTGTCTGTTTTCCTAACGGACCCTTGTGCTCTCCTCCTGCAGACACGTCCTCACCTGCTTCAGGTCTCAGCTGAAACATCAGGGTCCCAGAGGTGTCTTCCCTGGTCACCACAAGCCAGGCCTGTCCCCTCACTCCTCCCTCTCCTGGTCCCCTGAAGCTCTCCACTCAGCCCCTACCACACGCTGAAGTAAGATGAATCAAAATGGCCTCTGACTGTAGCCTCTTCTCTCCGCCTCAACTCCACCGCCCCGACCCAGCCACCGTCACATCACCTACAGCCTGGATCATTGCCATGTCCTCTTCGCTGGGCTCCCAGCCTCTGTCCTTGCCCCCCCACCCCCATGCAGCCAGAGGGACCCTAAGTCAGATCACTTCCCTGCCCTACTCAGAACCCTCCTGTGGCTCCTGTCTCCTTCTGAGTAAACAGCAAAGTCCCTGTCATGGCCCACGGGACCCGAAGGATCTGCTACACACGCCCCCTCCCGCCCCCTCAGTCTCCCTTCCACTCCCACTCACTCACTCCACTCCAGCCGCATCGGCCTCAGAGAGCCAGTACGAACCACCACAGGGCCTTTGCACCTGCTGCTCCCACGGCCTACAACGCCCTCTTCTTAGATGTCCACATGCTCCTTCTCTCACCTCCTGCACATCTCCTTGCCTAAATATCACTCCCTACAGGGGCTTTCCCTCGGCCACTGAATTTAAAAAATGCTTTAAAACCACTCCCCACTTTCCTCCCTGCAGTCCCTTGCCAGCTTCGCTTTTCTCTGCAGCAAACAGGTGACACGGTCTACGTTTTCCATGTCCTTCTGACAATCTGTCTCCAGGAGTGGATTCTGACTTGGGGAGGGCCGGAACCATATTCGTTCACCACCAGAGCCAGGCTCGAAACACCCGTTAGAGGAGCAAACGAATGGTAGCTGATTGTTTTGAAGAAGTATGACATTCCCAAGTTTCAAAATCCAAAAAGCACAAAATAGAAATGAGCAGCCATCTGCCTACCGTGACCCCTGCCTCACCCCTTTCTGGTCCTGCTCCTATCTCCCAGTTTCGATCTTACCAGTTTCTTGTGTTTGATTCCAGAAATAGTCTATGCCAGAACAACAACAACAAAATATGTGCACACATTTCTTCCCCCATCCCTCCTGACACCTGCGACACACACTCTTATCCTGTTCTGCATTTTCCCCCTAGCAACGCATCTGGGGGATCACGCCACATCAGCCCAGAAGTCCTTCCTCTTTTTAATTTTATTTTATATATAGTTTTTCTCTTGAAGCAGCTGCTTGCATGGTGCCTGAGGTGGAGAGAGCTTTTGTCACAATCTTTATTTTTCGGGAGCGGTGCTTGGTGGCCCAGCGCTCAGCCCCGTCTCCTAGACCCGGAGTCACATAGTTGTTCCACACACTCGCTGCTGGTGGGAATGCAAACCGGAGTAGCCACCTTGAAAAACAGTTTGCCAATTTCCCCTGAGGTTAAACATCCACTCCTCATATGACCCAGCGATTTCGTTCCTGGGTATTTACCGAAGAGCAATGCAGACCTCTGGTCACACGAAAACCTGCCCGTGCTTGTTTATGGCACCTCTGCTCGTGACCGCCAACAACTGGAAACAACCCAAATGTTTTCAAACTGTGTTCCATTCACACGGGAACATTACCCACCGATGAAAAGCAACAAGCTACAGAGACGCGTGACAACATGGGTGAATCTCAAGTGCATGAAGCTAAGTGACTCAAATGACTACATTATTCCATTGATACGACATTCAGAAAAAGGCCATATGATAAGGACACAGCACAGATCGGTAGTTACAGGGGTGGCTGGGGGAAGGGTGTGACCACCAAGGGCCAGAATGAGGGGATTTCAAAGGGTGATGAAAATCACCTTCATTCTGATTCTGCGTTGGCTACGCAAGTGCATGCATGTCACAGAGCTAATAAAACAGTACATCAAAACGAGTGACTTTTACCACCTGTAAATTTTTAATGAATTTTTTGAAAGGCTACATACCGTATGATCCCGTTCCTACGACATTCTGGAAAAACAAAACTACAGAGATTAAAACTCGATGAGTGGCTGCCAGGGACTGGGTATGAGGGGAGGGTCTGACGACAAAGGGGCGCTGGGGTAACTCGGAACTATGAAAATATTCCCCATCTCGATTACGATACTATTATAGGACTCTAAACGTTTATCAGAACTCATCCAAAGTACACACTTAAAAAAATGGGTGTGTTTTATTGTACATCCATTATGCCTCAATAAAGTTGATTTTAAAAATCTTATCTCCCTTGCCCTTCCCTAGTTGTGTGACCTCAGGCAAAGCCCCTAACCTCTCTGTGCCTCAGATGAAGGAGGAGAGAGGTGGGGGAGGGCGGATCCACACCCAAGGTAGGTGTTAGGGTCTCAGAGCAGGTACACACAAGAAACGTTTACAAACAAAACAGAGGTGCTTTATGAATGAGCCTCGAGGGTGGAACCGGTGACAGAGACCTGAGCGGCTGACACGGCTCCCGTGTCTCAGGAGGGCAAGTCTCGGGCTAAGCACTGTGCTAAGCACTGTCAGGCCTTATTACTGGAGTTCCTTTGAGCTACTGGGCACTCCTTTGTTGACCTAGAAAAGCAAGTAGAGCCACCCCTGAGTCCCAGACTGAGGGCACCAGGAGGCACAATTCAAAAGGAGGTGTTTTCAAAAGTCAGATGGGCCTGACAGACCCATTTCCTGAGTTCTCTGCTATTTGGGACATTCACAGTGGCAGTGGTGACAGCCTGGGACCTGTCCTCACAGGCTCACTCACACACTGGCAGAGCCTGGCTGCCCCCAGATAGTGATATCCCAGAATGGTTGGAGAACTCAGAGGGGACACCTGACCCAGCCTATGAAGACAAATCACAGAGGGCTTCCTGGAAGAGGGCGGGGGGGGGGGCAGCCAGCACTGAGACCCAATATGTTCATTAAACACCTATCGCATGCCCTGGTTTGGATCTCGCAGGGGGAGGCATATTTTTTAGGCTGCAGTGAAAGGGGCGTGTGTGGGCAGGAGGGCAGAGGGAGAGGCTGCTGCTCCAAGCAGGGGTGTGGGTGGGGGCAGAGCAGTGGGAGATAAGGCAGGAGAGAGGTGGTGCCTGGTGCGGAGCCTCTGTGACAGGAGCCTGGACTTTCTCACGCAGACGCCCAGGCAGGAGCAGCTTCCTCAGAACGCAGGAGGCACGAGACGGGAGGAGGCCAGGAGGGCGAGGGGAGGTGATGGCCATGAGAAGGGGGAGCAGACAGAGGCCTTGTCTGCTCGGCGCCACCAGACACACCTCCAGCCCTGAGCTGCGAGGCCTTCGCCCCTGGAGCCTCCTCGTTTCTACAGCTTGAAGACACTGAGCCTGAGGTTTGCCAAGGATGCAGTTTTATAATTTTTCAGTTCCTGAGACCCTCTAACCTGATCCTTCGTCATTTCTTAAATTCTATTAGCCTTTGTGCCTAAAGTTCTAGAATTGCAAGTTTCTTTGATCTTTTGATTCTAGGACTCATTCATTCAGTAAATATTTACTGAGCCTCTATCCTGTTTTAGGTTCCAAGGAGACAGAAAAGAACAAAATGGATGAAATTCCTGCCTTAGGAAAAACGTGTTTACTGCTTATTCATACACTCTAGGCTCTGTTCTGGGTGTGAACATATAACAGTCACCGGCCCTATGAGTTAGAGACTTGTATTATTCCTATTACACAAATGAGGAAACTGAGGCTGTCTTATTCCTAAATGTCTGGGACTCTAGAATTCTTTGCCTCTTCGATTCCAAGGTTCTAGAATATTTTGTCCCAAATAATCTGTTACATTAGGATGTGAGCAGACACTGGACACAGGGAAAAAGTGCTCGACCTCATTATTGAGCCAGGAATTGCAAATTAGAACCACCGTGAGATACACACACACACACACACACACACACACACACACACACACCAGAATGACTCATATTTTAAAAGTCTAGTCAGATCCAGGGCCGGCAAGGATATGGGGCAAGTAAAACTCACAGCAGATGTTAGAGATGGTAGTGAAAATGGGCACAGCCGCATGGGAAAACTGTCTGGCCATACCTTCCCCAGCTGGACACATGTACTCCCTGTGTCCCAACGATGCCACTCTTGGGTCATGCAGAAAAATGTGTGCTCACAGGCACCAGGAGATGCACAAAGCTTTGTTCAAAAGAGTCAGAAATGGAGACCACTCACATACCCATCAAGAGGAGAATGGATTGATCGATTATGGTATATCCATTCAGGGGACTAGTATACAGCAACGAAAACGGACACTCCAATAGATACCGGACTATGAATGAATCTCAGAGGCACAAAATTGACTGGAAGAAGCCAGAGCCTAGAAGTTGTACTCTGAGACCCTCTTTATTAAAAATCGAAACCGTACTGGTCAGGTGTACCTTCATAGGTAAAAAAAAAAAAAAAAGTGTAAAGAAAAGCAATAAAATCATAAAAGAATACAGGTCACCTTGAGGGGAGGGAAAGAGTTGTGATTTGAAGGAGACATGAGGGGTTTCTGAGGAACTGGCAACACAGTTTCTGAACTTAACTGTTCCCTTTTACGGTAGTTAGTGAAATAGAACATTATATTTTAGACAATTCTCCACATTATATTTCATAATTTTTAAATACATATATTTTTAAATCTCACGATTCCACATTTCTCTGTTCCTTAGATGACTTGGTTCTCCAGGGGGCAAATTCCCGACCGAGGCATGGAGGCTGGAGGGTGCAGCAGGAACCCACGAGAAGAGGATTCAGGATCTGAAACACACAATACGATTAGATTTTCCCAGAAGTGAGCAAACATACTGTGACTCTGTGTGACCACAGCAGGCCAAAGGGACAAGTTCAGAGGTGGGTAATATCCAAAGTAGATGCCACAAGCCAACCCCCATCCCAACCCCTCCTCCTGCAGAGTGCGACAGTGAGAGCTCCCGTTGTTCCCGTCCCTCACTAGCCACAGAGCCAAATGCCCGGGTGCGTGAGCTCACCCAAGCCGGGCACCATCCGCACGCTTTCAGATGTGGAAACCAAGCCTGCCTGGGGTTGCACAGCCAGGAGGCGGCAGGCATTTGCTCTCAACGTGCAACACATTTCTACACACACACACACACACACACACACACACACACACACACACACGTCGGCGCTCTTGTGGGACAGTGCTGGAGAGCAAGGATGCTCCCAATTGGGATGGAGGCTGGGGACAGAGGAGGTGACTCCAGAGAGGCTCAAATGAGGAAGGGCCTGGTATGACCTCTGACCTCGACTTTCTCAGGAGCCTGGGGGACTTTTGCATCTGTACATTTAGGCCCTAGTGGCCACAGTGGAGGTCGCAGCCTTGGCTAGGGAGGTGCCAACTTGCGGGGCGGGGGGAAGCTTGGCTTTTCAGGGAAGGTGCTGTCCCTTCCTCTGTGATGGGCTCTGTGCTCTGCCCTGGGGACGTGGGAAGGGGGACGGCTCGGCTCGTTCACTGGGGAAGCCTTCCCCACTTCAGGTCACGGGTAGGCTAATGAGGGTGGCATGCTTCCCCAACTCAAGGCCTCAGAAGCAAGCACTAACCTGATCAAGGCGGCATGCACCGCCTTGCTCCTGGGTTTACAATCGAGGACCTCACTGTCACAGTGCTCCTAGGATGATGGCCAGTTCGAACCACACAACTCAGTGAGCTAGCCAGACAGAGGGGGCAGGACCCAGACTCATCCTCTGGGAGCATCAGCATGACGAAGGAGACATGCCCGCCATGTCCAGGAAGCTCTGGTCTAGTCTAGTACTCATCCAAATGTTCCCTGGGAGGGGGACGTGAAACCGTCCCCTGGGCTGAGAACCACTGTCCTAGACAGATGAGGGAACTCCCAGTCTAATGAGAGGCGTGCCCCAGACACCCCCCCTCCCCCAGGGCGGGAGAAGGGGGGTAGTTTCAAGTTCCAAGTCCAGATGGGAGAGGCATCACCCAGCCACTCTCAGAAATATCAAATCTGTGGAGAAGCCACGCCCTCCTCAGGAAGCGTTTGCTCTGATGAAGGAGGAAGAACGCATCTCAAACTCATAAGGAATTCCTGCACGGATGGAGGCCGCTTCCCCACCGCAGGCACCTTGGCGTCTGGGGAGCTCCGTCTGTCCAGCGAGGCAGCCCCGCCCCCGCCCGCCTCGCGTCTTGCACTTTCGCCGCGCTCCCCTGCTGACGGAATGAGCAGTCAGGGGGCTCCCCCCTCCTCACCTCCGTGGTGTATCTTAGAATCGGGAACTGCTGCAGGAGGACACACGCTTTCCCCGCCCTGGGACTTCCCTTTATTTCTCAGCCCAAGCCCTGGGCCTCGCGAGGGGTCAGACACGCCCACCCTGCCGATCCCCGCGCCCCTCTCGGCCCCTCGTGCAGTCACAGTGGCGACAACACGGAGCGTCCAGGGTGCCAGGTTTGGTGGGCGCCTTCCGCGCCTGCCCTCGATGGTGCCCCACGCTGGGAAGGAGGGGCCCATGTCCACCGTACTGACCAGGCTCAGAGGGGACAGCGGCTGCCCCGCCACACCGCCGGGCACTGGCGGAGTGGACCGTAGACCCAAAATCCTCGGGCTCCTTAGGGCCGAGTGGGAGTATCTGCACCAGGCAACGGGTGACTCGATCTTCCCCACCATCGTGTTATTATTCTCATGGCTCAGAGGGGGAAACTGAGGCCCAGAGGGCTCAGGTGCTGCTCCAAAGCCACCCAGGCAGAGCTGATACTTCCCTTTAGGCTGACTCCAAAGGCCGTTGTCCTTTGGAGCTGGATTGGGTCCTGCAGAAAGACGCCGAGAGTTTAGAGGGCAAAAGTTTATGGAGAACAAGCAACGGTGGGTCGGGAGCAGGACCAGGTCTGGGGAACCGTGGGCCGCAGTGTCAGCCTGCGGGGGGTCCCTGGAGCACACTGCTCGTTAGAGGAACTTCGCAGTGGGCAGAGTGGCCAGAGCCTCCTACCCTACCTGGCTCAGCCTGTGGCCGAAGACTGCCAAAGGGCCCGGCAAGCTAAGGCAGACCCCGACAGAGCCAGCCTTGGGAGGCTGTCAGCCACTGTCAGCCACCCCCACGCCTGGCAGCTGGGCCACCGTCTTTTCTTGAAGCGGAAGCCAAGCAGCGTGCCTCTGTGGCAGTCATTCCCAGTCACCCCACTCTCTAGATTAATAATACCAATCATTTAAAAACAATATCCGCCATCTACTGTGTGTGAACCCATCTGACACTCACAACGACCTATGAGGCATGCATTATCTTTGCTTCCATTTTATAGACAAAGAAACGGAGGCTCAGAGAGTGTAAGTCACTTGCCCAGGGTCACAAAGTTGGTGAGTAGTGGAGGTGGAACTCAAACCTAAACAATTAGACAGGGAGCCCCACTTACACATGAGGACCCCCAGGCCAGCATTACAGTGCCTGCTGGCCTCCGGCACCTTGCCCTACATCCGCCCTTCCCAGACGCTCCCTCCCACCACACCAGCCTGTCCGACCAAGGCAGTGCTTGGGGGTGGCGGGGGAGGGTGTCCAGTCTTGGGGCCCCATGAGAGAGGATGTTGCAATCCTCTGACTCAGCATTATGCATGCAGACCCAGTAAGAGGGAGAAAGGGGAAGATTAAGTCCTGGCCAAGTCCCCAGATAGGCTGATTTGGCTTGGTGACAGGGGGGTTCCAGCAGCTGCCAAGGCCTCGGCGTGGTGGGTAGGGAGGAACCAGGAGGCTCAGACCGTGCTCCAGGAGGCTGGCCTCCACTCGGCCCTGGTTGTAGGGTCGGAGCAGCCACGGGAGCTGCAGACCCGGGGTGGTCTTCCAGTCCAGAGCCCGGAGGGAGGCTGTGTGACCTGGGGCAAGTCCCTCCCCATCCGGGCTCACAGTCTCCGTCTTTGTGAAATTCACTTGCCCTCCCTGAGCCTCTCTGAAGTCTCACTCTCTTCCTTCCTCTCCATCTGCTCCACCCTCCCTGTGCCTGGAGGCAGGGACCATGGTAATCCCCGAAGTGCCCTTGGGCATAGGACTTCAGCCACTTCCATCCTCAGTTTTCCCACTTAAACCATTCCTTCCCAGGGAATAAGGGTCTAGTATGGAGCTGGGAGGGACAGCCTGCAATCTCTGGGACTAATGGCTACACTCCCAGGTCAGTGGGTGCAGCAACCAGGGTGCTGTGGTCACAGCGACCTGTCTTAAAATCTTGACCCCCCTTGGCCCTTGCCATATGACCCCGGGAAGTTACTTCTCTCCTCTGTGCCTGTTTCCTCCTCTGTAAGATGGGGATTTTTGTTGAATTTTCCTCACATGGTGCCAAGAGGATTAAGTGGGCCAATTCCTAGTGGGATCTCAGCCAAGAGTAAATGGGACCATATTGCTTCATTTCTGGGCAGTAAAAGGAGGCAAGGAAGGCCTGGTAATGGGTCAAGGCCGGCAATGTGGAGACAAGAATGGATGTTATTCATTCCTTCCTTCATTCATTCCTTCATTCATTCTGCACACCTGGTCTCACTTCATCTACTCAGCATCCTGTGAGGCAGAAGCTGTTTCATGCCCAACTATAAAGTCACAAGAAAGGCACAGAGACAGACTGAAAGCCACCTCTCCAAGGTCACGCAGCTAACATGTGGCAGAGCTGGGTCTCAAATGCATGTCTCTATGCCCAGCATGTTGAATCCAAATTTCCTCAACGAAACGGGTCCTGCTGTTGAAAATTTGAGTTAATTGATGATGATGATGATAATAATAATCGGTATTCCTATGGTTATGAGAAGAATAATAACAATAGTTCTGTTGAATGGAGCAATTTCTGACCATCAGGGCTTGTGGGATAGAAGTATTATTTTCTTGATTGACTCATTTTATAGATGAGGATTTTTTTAATTAATTAATTTTTTATGGTGACATTGGTTAACGAAATCCAGTAAGTTCCAGCCATATACTTTAACGGTAAGGCATATATACATTTACACTGTGTGTTCACCTCCCATAGTTAGATTTCTTTCTGTCACCACATATTTGACCCCCTTTACCCCGTCTACCTCTCCCCCTCCCCACACCCTCTGGTAACCACTAGTCTATAGTCCATGTCCCTGAATCTCTGTTTGTACTATTCATTTGTTGCTTTTAGGTTTATATCCCACATATAAGTGATATCATGTGATTTTCACCTTTTTCTGTCTGGCTTATTTCGCTTAGCATGATAATCTCAAGGTCCATCCATGTTGTCGCAAATGACAGTATTTCATCTCTTCTTATGGCTGAGTAATGTTCCATTGTCTCTATGTACCACAGCTTCCTTAGCCAATCGTCTATCACAAGACACTTCGGTTGCTTCCATGTCCTGGCCACAGTGAATAATGCAGCTATGAACATCGGTGTGCAAATTAGATGAGGATGTTTTGTGGAGAGCTGAGGCTCTGTGAGGTAGTTTCTAAGCTAATGAAAGCAGGAGACAGGATTTGCACCCAGGCCTCAGCTAAAAGCAAAGCAGGATGAGGCCCAGAAATTAAGCCAACAGGAACTTAGGATCTGACTGCCCTATCCTCTCCTCTTAGAAGGGGAAACTGAGGGCCCCAAGAGCAAGGAAGCTGCCCCGGGCCCACAGGCTTCCAGCTGGGACTTCATTTTCCTCTCAGACCTGGACCAGGTACAATATTGTCTCTTCCTTCCTCAGGGCCATTTAGGGGAAGGCAAGGGGGAAAGAAGCAGCCGGAAGAAGCTCCCAACAGGTGTGAAGGGCAGACCGAATAAGGGAAAGTGGTTAGACACCAAGCAGGACCTCTGGGCCTTCTCTGGGAAGTTACTGGGACTCATCCAGGGACTGCCCCTGCCTGCAGGGGGCCTCCAGAGTACAAGGCCCAGAAAGGGGAGACCCTAGTCCTCCCCGTTTGGGGTAGAGGGAGCCAGGGGGGAAAAGAGGGGGTAGCCATCCTGGTTCCGCATCCTCCATTCCCGACAACTGAGGGAGGTGGCTGTGGGAGCCGGGACTTTCCTGAGCAGCAGAAGATTCTGGGAAATCAGAGACAG
This sequence comes from Eidolon dupreanum, assembly GCA_028627145.1. Taxonomy (NCBI): domain Eukaryota; kingdom Metazoa; phylum Chordata; class Mammalia; order Chiroptera; family Pteropodidae; genus Eidolon; species Eidolon dupreanum. The sequence goes on along the minus strand of CM053508.1, from coordinate 92,133,251 downwards.
CTGCAGGGCGGGGCTGACTCCAGGCCTCCCCTTTCTTCCCTCCCCTTAGTCCCCACTCTTCCCCATGCGCACCTCTCTTCCCCCACTTCCCTTGCCCACAAGGAGGCCCTCCCCAACTGCTCCTCCTCTTCAGCTCTCCCCCCTCTATCAGGCCGTTTACCTCTCTCTCAGACCTATCTTCCCTCTTCACCTCCTCCTCCTGCCTCAGACTCTTTTATTCCTCATCCATATTCAGACTGGGAACCACCAGTGCCCTCTCCCTCAGCCCTTCCAAGCCCCCTTTGGGCCCAGAGCCATCGCTCCACCTGCCACAGGGAGCAGGGGGTGGGGGGACCTTGGGTGTCCTTCCAACCCTGCCTCCTAGGGTCACCACCTTGACGAGCCCACTCCTCTGAGGCTCAGCTTCCCTTGCTGTTCAGGGGGGTCCTGCTCTGCATACCGACCCTCTCAAGTGTCTGACAGTCCCCAGAGGTGAGGGCTGGGTGGGCGGGAACAGCTGTGCCCAGGCTTTCCAACCTCTCCTCTGTCCTAGCCCACAGCACTGAGAAGCAGCGGTCGACGTTGGCCCCATTTGCCAGAAAAACAAAGAGTCTCGAGAGAGGACTGGGCTGAGATCCCAGGGAAGCAAGGGGTGGAGGTGGGATTTGAACTCAGGTTTTGCCTCCACCATGTCCCCCCGTTACAGGGGACTGAGGGGGGAGATCCAGAGAGAGGCAGAAAGCGGCCAGGGGGGAAGAGGTCAGGCTTTCTCCCCCTGCCCGCAGCTGCTCTTACATCCCGGATTAACGCCCCACTGGGGTGGGGCCTGCGTCCCAGGTAAAGTCCTTTCCTGGGGACGGGGCCCCACACGCACTTTCGGGGTCCTGGAGAGACAGAGACACAGATAGAGATCTCGAGAGATAAAAAGATAGACGGGGCGGCCGCAGACGGCGAGAGGGAGGCCAGGGATGGAGGGACAGAGCTGCAAAAACAGGGCGAGACGCACAGAGAGAACCGGGGGACCCTGCGTGCCGCCTGGAAAGACCCGGGGTGCAGCCCCCATTCCCCCGCGCCCCGTTAGGTCCCCAAAGCCTCTCTCTCCGCCTGCTGTAACTCAGTGACCTGGACTCAACCTCAACGAGGGCGCCGCCCCCAGGGAAATCCGGGAAAGCCCCACGCCGCCGGGGCCCCGCCCCGGGGCGGGGAGAAGGGTGGCAGAGGAGGGGACCGGGAGAGGCCCGCCTCCCCCCTTCCCCCTTCAGCTCCAGCCGGCCTTCGAGTCCCGCCCCCCAACCCGCCTGGCCTGTTCCCCACCCTTCAACCTCGCCCAGGATGGGAGGGGAACGTGGGGGAGAAGGGGAGCCAGACGGCCCCCCGCCCTGGGGCCGGGCCTTGGTCGCTCCGACGCTTGTCTGTGTTTCTTCGTCTCTTGCTGTCTCCGGCTCTGGTTTCCTTGGTCCCTCACGATCTCCACGCCTCTGACACCACGTCTCTTTCTCCCTGTGCCCTCAGGATTCCCGGTGTCCGGCGGCGTGGGCTGGGTTCGGGGACATCAAGTGGAGAGACACGTTTTGCGTTTCTCCGTGCACCCGCCACCGCACCCCGCCCACCCGCAGCGAGGTTCAGACCCAAGGCCGCGGAGCACCTGGGGAGGCAGAGGCGAGGGCAGAAGGGCGGGGGGTAGTGCCTGGCGCCTGCGGAGTGCGGTGCCAGGCCTGGGTGCGTCTTGTCGCTCCCACAAAGGAGGAAACGGCTCAGAGAGCGGGAAGTGCGTGGTCAGGGTCACCCCGCGAGGAAGTGGGAGTCGGGACTCGAACCCGCGCCCTAGGGACCCTCGGGGATCACAGAATTGTCTCTCTGGGGGAGAGGCCGAGAAGCAGACAGCACTCGAGAGACAAAGAGATGGTGAGAGACGCAGAGATAATAGACAGAGGTAGTGAGGACAGAGATGGAGAGAGAGAAACGGGGGGCGGTACTCAGAGACGTCCATCTGGACAGGAGAGCCGGACAGAGTCACAGGGACCGAGAGATACGGAGAGACACACACGGCCATCATGCCAAAAACAGAGATAACGACGGAGAGAGGCCCGCAGCCGCAGGGGTGGGGCGCCCCGAACCCCGACCCCGCCTCCTCCCCACCCCCAGCCGAGGCCTGACCCCTAGGGGCGCCGCGGGGTCGGGAGGGGCGGGCCTGGGGCGCAGGGCGGCGGGCGGGGTGCGCGGCGGTGGGAGAGGCGACGCGTCCAGGAAACCCCTGGGGCCGACGGGTGGCCCCGGGGGGGCCAGGGGCGGGGAGGCGGGCGGCCCGGCACCGCCCCAGCCGACAAAAGTCCCTTCAGTTCAGCCGGCGGCAGGGGAAGTCCCGGCGCTCGGCAGAGCCTCCCTGCAGCCGAGCCGAGCCGCGCTCCGGCCGCCCGCTCGGCCGCCGTCCCAGGCGGCCTCATGCCCCGATGCCCCGCGGGGGCCATGGACGAGGGGCCCGTGGACCTGCGCACCCGGCCCAAGGCCGCGGGACCCCCCGGCCCCGCGCTGCCGCTCCGCAAGCGCCCCCTGCGTGCGCCCTCCCCGGAACCTGCCGCCCCCCGCGGCGCTGCGGGCCCCTTTGTCACCCGGGATCCCCTACGCTGCGGTTCTGACACGCCGGCGGTCCCCGCGCCCCACGCGTCCCACCACGGCCTGCCCCGGCCAGAGGCGCTCTACTACCCGGGTGAGTGGCTCCCTCTGGTCAGGGTTGGGTTGGAGGGCACAGGGTCACCAGAGCGAGGTGACAGAGCTCAGAAACAAATATAGGGGGTTGAGTGAGCTGAGCAACAGAGGGAGAGAAACTAAGTTCCCAAGGACACAGATATGAGGCTCTTGGGGGGGGGAGGGGAAGGGGCAGAGCCTGAGGTCCTAGGGATACAGGTAGGGGAGCATCAGGGAGCAGTGCTTTGGGACACAGATATGGGGTCCTAGAAAGCTGGATGTCGGGAGGGGAGGCCCGGGGGACAGACCCCAGGGTCTGAATGCCACAGATATGGGGATCCAGGGGACACTGCCCAGGAGTACAGATTTTGGGTCTCAGGGAATCAAGGGGGTAGAGCCTGAAGCTCCAGGAACAGAGCATTATAAACTCTTAAGAATATCTATGGCTATGAGGAATAAGTGCTCAGGCCCAAGAAACTGAGGTTCTTGGAGTCCAGGTATGTAGGGTCAAAGGGAGTCAAGAGAATAGAAACTGGGTTCTAAGGAGACAGATTATTAGGGATCTTAGGATGTCAAAATCTCAGGAACCAAGACATCAGGGGACCTTGGAAATTAGGAGAGCAAAGTCAGAGTTCTGAGCACCCTAATATCTGGGATCACTGGGATCCAAGGAAACAGACCCAGATACGAGGATTCCTAAGGAGCCCACAGGACATGGACCTGGGTCCTGGGCACCCAGTTATGTCTACTTACCAGGGATCAGAGTCTCACCTGGGATCATTTCATCAGGTAGTCTTGGGGGGCTTGGAGACTGAGGATTCTAAGAATCGGGGTGAGGACTGGGGAGATCTGGGACTCAAGGATTTAGGGCCAGGATGAAGGATTCAGGGGTCTCGGGGCAGAAGGCCTTGGTACACCAAGGCCTGGTACTGGAGATACAGGGGGCAAGAAACTTGGGGGTTTCAGGAATGGGGGTCCCCAAGGATCAGATGACAGAAGACCAAACACCATTCTCCCTATCCTGTCTCTATCCCTGATCTCGAAGAAGAAGCATCCCCCGCCACAGCTGCCACACCATCCCCAAGTGTCCCCCAAAGTGTCAGAGTCCATACCTGGCGTCTCCAGACCTTTGCCCAGTTTCTATACCTTCCACCCAACCAGGATACAGCCTCGAGCTGTGCATTGGTAAACCTGTCACTGCCTCCCCTGCTCTCTCAGTCCCTCGAACCCAGGCCTGTTCTCCCCACTTGTGTGCTGGGTGGATATGGATTTGACTGTTGCCATAGTCCCTTCTGACGCTGTGATCTGAACAGACTCCTCACCTCCCGCCCCACCCCTCTCCCCAAAGGCTCTAGGCATTCCTCCCACACCCCACACCCCATGTTTCATCCAACCTAAGCCATAGGTTCACTCAGCAGGCAGGCCCTTATGTCCCCCTGCTGGGTGATGATGTGGGTTCAGTCTTTAAGGGACTGTGTAGCTCCAGGAGATGGGGAGGGGCAGACATAAGAAAAGATAAGTGACAGTGGGAATGACCAGGGCTGGGGGTCACAGACTGCGGGGGGGAGGAAGTTGTGAGAGCCCAGAGGAGGGACTTGGAAAAGGGGTTTGTGTTGAGCCTTGAGGACCCAGGATGAGATACAAAAGGGACCTGGGAAAAAGGGCAGGTGACACTCAGGAGTGAAGGCCTGGAGGTGAGGCATGGGTTCAGGATCTGTGGTCTTGGTCTCACCCATGTCCTTTCTCTGCCCAGGACCTTTATTGCCCCTGTACCCCACCCCGACCATGGGCTCCCCCTTTCCTCTGCTGAGCCTGCCTCCACCCCTCTATCCTATGGTGTGCTCGATGGAACACCCCCTATCAGCAGACATCGCCATGGCCACCCGCGCCGATGAGGACGGAGACACGTGAGTAATAGCCCCCCATTAATGGGGAGGGAGGATGGGGACAGGAAGGCCAGCCCTCTGCTGACCTCACCCACCACAGCACAGGGGCACTCTGTTCAGCCTTACGAGTTAACTCGACCCCAATTCAAATCCTGTCTCTACCACTGGCTGTGTGACTTCGAGCAAGACCCATTCCCTCTCTGAGCCTCAATTTCCTCTTCTGGAAAATGGGTACCCTGAGAGCACTTACCTCTTAGACTGTTTTTGGAGCAGGGGGCTTCCCATTTTTTATCACAGTCCAAAAATGAGAAAGACATTTTGTTGATTGATTTAGTGTCGAATTATACACGTTAAGTTCCTAGTACTGAGCCTAGTAGATTCTAAGTATTCAATAGGTATTAATATTATTATTGTTATTACTTTATATTATACCCAGCACATACACACACTTGGAACTCACCCTCACTATGTGGGATCTACTTTAGAGTTTTCCGTTCTGTTATATTTCATTGTTTTGTGGTCATAACCCACTAAATTAATTTGACGATCCCATAAATCGATTTCGCAAATCTCACGGTTTTATCACTTGCACTTTGAGGAACATATCCTGGGAGCTGCTGAGAAATCCTGAACAGATGGGTTTAGCCCTGTGCCTAGCACACAGTAAGCACTCAGCGCACTTGACCATCACGCTCATTATTATTCTAGCCACCTAAGTTTGACTCGCAGCTGGCCGCTTTCTCGCCCCCCTCCGCCTCAGTTTCTCCCTGTAAAAACAGGAACCATCAGCGTGCAAGGGTCTCTGTAGACAGAAATGAGATTTCTATAAAGAGCTTCTCTGGGAATGTCGAGACGAGACGAACAGGCCTATTTCTTCAGGGAAGCGAGGGTGCTCCGCCACTGGCCGGCTGGGTGACTTCACATCCACAAGCCTCAGTTTCCCTATCTGGAAATCGGGACTCACAGCAGCACCTATCACAATGAAGGTTCAGAGCAGTGATATTCATACATGGGGTGCATGGAACAGGGCCAGACACACAGTGGGTGCTCAGTACGTGGGAGTGGATGTCGTTGGATCCGAGCGCCCGGGGTGTTTTTGGGCCACGGTGTGCACCCAAGCAGGAGAAAGTGTCTGAGATACACAACGGCTGGGTAAAGCTAGTTTCCTCTCCCTCTGGCTACCTCTGGGGTCATCTGTGAAATAGATTTAATGTGTGTCTGCCCCCCCCCCCCAGGGCTGAGTTGTTTGTAGCCTGTGAAAGCAGGGTGCAGAAGACCAGCACACCCGTCTGTGGCCTCGAGCGCCACCACCCACCCCCGCTCTCCCCAGCTCCCCCCTCTCCCCCAAAGCAAACACTTCTGCCTCAGCTGCCTGTCGGGGGAAATCCCTTCCCGCAGAACTTGACCGCAGCCCAGCTGCTCTGCCTCCCCCACGTCAGCACCCGTCACTCACTCGCAGCCTCCCCCTCCCGGCGCTCCCTCTAACCTTAACCCCTTCCGCTGAGGCCAAGGCTTTACCGGAATGGGCAGCTGGCACAGCCTGGGGGCGGGGGACAGGGACACGCTAGGGATGGGTCCCCAAAGCTGCAAAACTTGGTTTGGAGGCTGGACTTCTAAGAGACTCGAGGGAGCAAGGAATCTCAGGGCATCTGGACTCCATTTGGGTCTTGAAGAGAGGGGAGAGCCAGTACTGGGGTTAGGCCACAGAGAACAGGGGTTGGGCCACTGCATTCCTTGATCTCTGGGCGGTAAGGAGCACGGTGCAGGGCAGCTTGGGGGTCTACAGCTGAGAGGGACTGGAAAGTCCGTAACCGCCAAGTCCGTAACTCCAAGAGACCTTGGAGATGAATGCTGGGATATGGGGGACAAGGAGCCACCTGGAGTGTGAGCCCTGAAAGACGGAGTTCCAGAGGGGCCCCCAGGCTGGAGGATTTGGGGTCCTACCAACTAGAGAAGCGAGGTCCCTTTGGGTTGTGTTCCCCCCTCCGCCCCACTCGACGATGGAAGTCGGGGTGCCAGGGGTGGCCGGGGTAGATCCCCGGCGAGACAGGCTTCCCTCCCCCGGGAGCAGGAAGCGGAGCCCCGCCCAGCAGACCTGTTACTGGAAGTCCGAGGGCAGGGCCGCCCCTCCCGTCCCCACTTCCTCCAGCCCCGCCCCACCCCCTGCGGCCCGCGCGTTTATGGGAACTCAGGCCTGGATGGTTTCTCTGAAATCATTCGCTCGCTCTGCCCTCACTTAACCCCGCCGGCCCCGACAGGGACCCGGACCCGGACCCGGACCCGGCGTCCTGGGAAATCTGGGGAGGGAAGGGGGCCCTTCTCAGAGGGCCCAGGTCTGGCCCCTCCCCCAACATTTTGTTTTTAAACTGAGCTTTCACCGATTAGAATCCAGGTTCAGCGTTTCACCTGCGTAATCTCCTGGGAGGTGGGCTACATGTCAGAGAAAACCCAGGCTCCGAAGGGCTAGGAGGACAACACCCAATTTGCAACCCTGGCCTCCTTAGCCCCCCAGAGCCCTCTGGGCTGCAGAATTTCTCCAGTCCAAACACCAAGGGAGCTCGTTTAAAAAGTGGGTCCGGGATTCACACTGCGCAGTTGGGAGGTGTGGGTTGGTAAGCAGGCAGTGGTGCGTGAGAAAGCAGTTCTCCAGTAAGTGGACTTGGAGGAGAGGGTGTGCGGCCTGTGTAGGTGAAGTCAGCCTTGGGCTCTCAGTGCCAATGTCCCCCCACCCCCAGCAAACATGCCTTGGTCCCTGCACAGTCATCCCAGATTGCCCTCAGCTCAAAATGGCTGTTCTAGGTGGGGGGCCCAGGGAAGAGGGAGAAGTTGAGCTGCTGGGTAGTCTCAACAGGGTCTCAGCTGTCCCACAGGGGATATTGCAGCTGGAGCGGCCTTCAGAGTTGAGGCCAGAAGGCTGGGCCTGCTATGCCAGCCACCGGATGCCACCAGGATGGCGGCTGCCGCCTCTCATGACCTGGGCAAACAGCTCTTTTCAGCAGAGGGTAATTCCCAGAGAATGCTGGGAGCTGACAATCTTCCCAGAAGCTGGGGGAATGAGGCCTTCAGTCAGAAGCGGGGATCTGGGTTGCACAGCCCAACCTCCAGAAGGAAGACTCGTCCCAGCTTGTCCTACTCCCCTTTTGTGCAAAAACTTTTGGGTTGGAGGCTGAATGCGATGTACAGTCACAATGGATGGAGACCTTGTGAGGGCGTCTAGCTCATCCCCGCTTATTTCACAGATGATAAAACCGTGGCCCACAGAGGGGTGGGAACGTGGTCACCAGCTTCCTGGATGGCCAGGGATCACTGAGATGGATTCAGCATGTTTACGAGCACCTGCTCAGGCATTGTCCTAGGCACTGGGCAGTGACCAGAGCAGACAAAATGCCCTGCCCTGGTGGGGCTGACATTCTAGTGGTGGAGATTCAGACAGGAAGCAAGTAAACTGTACAATGTCAGGTAATGATGTAGAGGAAAATTAAGCAGGGTAAGGGGGTGGGGAGCAAGCCACAGCTGTACCATTTTCGCAGAGGCCCTGCAAATATCTGGGAGAAGACTGTTCCAGGCAGAGGGAACAGCCAGTGCAAAAGCCCTGGGAGGCAAGCGTGCTCAGTGTGTTTAAGGAACAGCAAGGAGGCCAGTGGCCAGATCAGAGTGAAGCCAGTGGACAGAGACGAAGTCAAGGGGATTGAGGAGGGGGAGACAAAATCACAGAGGGCCTGTGGGCCAAGGCGAGGACTTGGCCTTCACCCTGAGGGTTCTGAGCAGAAGGGGGGCATGACCTGACTTAGGTTCTAAAAAGATCCCTCTGGTGACTATGTGGGGGACAGTCAGGCAGCGGTGGGAGCAGGGAGGCCAGTGAGGAGACAGTCCAGGAAAAAGATGACGGTGGCTGAATCAGGGTGGGGGGAGTGGGGATGAGGGGAAGTGGCTGGGTTCTGGAGATACTTCTAAAGTCTCTGGCACATGTTGGCAACAGCTAGTGCTGCTAAGAGTATAGGGGTGACGGGTGACCAGCCTCTAATGCCTGTGATGCCGCCACCCCCAGGCCACTTCACATTGCCGTGGTACAGGGCCATCTGCCAGCTGTGCATCGGCTGGTCAACCTCTTCCAGCACGGGGGCCGGGAGCTGGATATTTACAACAACCTCCGGCAGGTGAGGCTGGGTGGGGACGCAGGGGTCTGCTCTCCAGGGTCTGGGGGGGGTTGGTGCTCCAGATTTCCAGCTCCTGAGTAAGGCTGCAGCTGGGGGTCAGGACTGGGACGCAGGGCAGGGCGCGGGTCCTTCACCGTCTCTGTTCCCCAGACACCACTGCATCTGGCTGTGATCACCACTTTGCCATCTGTGGTTCGGCTCTTGGTGATGGCTGGTGCCAGCCCCATGGCACTGGACCGCCATGGCCAGACGGCAGCCCACCTGGCGTGCGAGCACCGCAGCCCGACCTGCCTGCGGGCCCTGCTGGACAGCGCGGCTCCGGGCACAGTGGACCTGGAGGCCCGCAATTACGACGGTGAGCGCAGGCCCTGGCGCAGGGTGGGGCGGTCTGGCAGGACCTGGCGTCCTCCTGCGGCTGCAAAGCCCCAGGCCCAGGTTTGACTGAGTCTCCCCCTCCTTCAGGGCTCACTGCCCTGCACGTGGCCGTGAACACCGAGTGCCACGAAGCCGTGCTGCTCTTGCTGGAGCGCGGCGCCGACATCGACGCAGTGGTGAGCGCCGGAGCGCGGGCCGCGGGTGGGGCCGCGAGGGGCGGAGCCCAAGGGGGCGGGGCTGGCGCGGGACAGCGCCGCGCGCGTGGGCGGGGCTCGGGGGTCCCTACCCGGGCTGAGACGCTGGACCTAGCGGTCTGGCTGCGGGCCGCGGGCTCTTCGCGCAGCCCTTGGAGAGACTTAAAGACTTTCCCTCCCTGCCCCAGGACATTAAGAGCGGCCGCTCGCCACTCATCCACGCCGTGGAAAACAACAGCCTGAGCATGGTGCAGCTGCTGCTGCAGGTTCGGATGGCCCTGCTCTTGGCCTCTCGCCCCCCCCTTTCCTCTGGCACCGACCGGCCATCGCCCCCGCCTTTCCAGCTCTGATCTGTGCTTCTGGGCCTAGTTCTGGCAACCCTATGACTTCACCCTCAGGCTGCGAACTTGTCCCGGGGCCTCTCCCATTCCTCCCCTCCCCTCGAACGGCCCAGGCCTCGTCTAGCAGCGAGGCCGCTGTCGCTGCCTTCCGGCTTTGGCCCCGTCCCGGGCTGTCCCTTCCGCCCAGACTCGCCCCCGGCCTCTTCCCTTCTCTGCCAACGCCCCTACTTCGGCCGGACTGCGGGGTCCGGCTCTGGGCGATTCGGCGCTGCCGGCGCGATCCCGCGCAGACCCGACCTGGGTTCTAGCTTCCACCTCTTCTTTCGCCCCTCCCGCGACCTAGTCCTGCCCCAGGTTTGGGCCAGATCCCCGTCCCGCCCCCACCCCCAGACCGGGCCCAGGTCGCGCCCCGCGGCGGTGGCTCTGACTCGCCCCCCGCCCCCGCAGCACGGCGCCAACGTGAACGCGCAGATGTACTCGGGCAGCTCGGCGCTGCACTCGGCGTCCGGCCGCGGCCTGCTGCCGCTGGTGCGCACGCTGGTCCGCAGCGGCGCGGACAGCGGCCTCAAGAACTGTCACAACGACACGCCGCTCATGGTGGCGCGCAGCCGCCGGGTAAGTACGCGCGTAGGCGGGGGTCGGGGGGGGCGGGGGGGCTTGGGGAGCTCTGTTCCCCAGGGCCAGTCCGTGTATGTGTGTGCAGGGGTGAAGGGGTGCGCGTGTGCCAGTGTGGGTAGGGAAGCGGGTGAGCCTGTGAGTGTGTGGGTGTGAGGTCTAGACAGGAGGAGAGACTGAGGCACAGTCAAAGGAAGCGACATGCCCACCTTCACATACTGAGAAACGAGCCATGCTTACTGACAGACCCCACGAGCAAGGGGGTGGCCTGGCGGTGACTTCGCATCTTCCCGCAGGTCATTGACATCCTGAGGGGGAAGGCCACGCGGCCTGCTCCTGCGTCACAGCCAGAGCCCTCCCCTGACAGGAGTGCCCCCACCTCCCCTGAAAGCAGCAGCCGCCTCAGCTCCAATGGTGAGAAGCCAGCTCCCACGCAGCCTGCAGCCCGCCCCCCATCAGAGCCCGGATTGACACCCCCACCCTCCTCTCTGACCTGGTCTCTCACTGCTGTCCTCACCCCTCCTCTCTCTCTTCTTTCCACAGGTCTTCTCTCCGCATCACCATCCTCTTCACCCTCCCAGTCTCCCCCCAAGGATCCTTCTGGATTCCCCATGGCTCCTCCCAATTTCTTCCTTTCTTCTTCATCTCCACCTGCCTTCTTGCCCTTTGCTGGGGTCCTCCGAGCCCCTGGTCGGCCGGTCCCCCCCTCCCCAGCTTCAGGAGGCAGCTGAGAGGGATGGGGGGGCAGATCTTGGACTCATGAGGAGGGACCTCCCTGCCTGTGGGGTCAACCCTTCTGGAAACTGTGAAGATCTCACTCTGCCCCCCCCCAATCTTCAGAATCAGGATTTGCACAGAGCACATGCATCCCCTTTTCTCAGAACAGATACTCCCCCCATCTCATCCCCCGCCCAGAAGTCTTGCCCTATTATTCTCAGGCACCAGTCTCCTGCCTGGACCTCCACCCAGATGTTCACTTCCTTCTCCTCCTCCCGAGCTGGTGGAACCAGGGAACAACCGCTCCCCTCTGCCCAGGTCCATGACGAGGGAGGGATGGGCTCTAGCAGGACACTGATATCGATGTAAATTATTAGGCATTTTGGTTGGATTTCTTTTGTAATAAACTATTTTTGTACCATATCCCTGACTTGACTGGCCTCTTTCATGAGGTCTGGAGAAAGTGCGTTTGTGTGTGTGTGCACACCTGTACGCCATAGCCAGTTGACTGTGTGAGTGACCCGGAGGGTCTCAGACTGACGATGACATGTGTGGGTGACTCTGGGACTCCTAGTGTGTTTGAATGTTCTGTCATTGTCACTGTGCCATTGTTTCTGGGGATGACATGGTGTGTGACATCTTTCCTTTTCCATAGTGAACCTGGGTATGTGTGCGTGTGGCTGTGTGTTTCCGAGGAGTACCACAGCTGACCATCGTGTGACTCCCATTGTCTCTGGGTCTCTCCATGTGTGACATTTGTGAGTTTTCCTAACATTGAGACCTCCAGTCATCACATGAAGTTTCTATGTGACTGCCTTGCAAGCTGTGTCACATTTTACTCAGTAGCCCCAAGTCCCCCTGATGTAAAATGTCTATATCTATATCTTGACTCTGTGGACATATCTTTTGTGTATCAATCATTAATTGTTGCCTCTGTAACAAAGCACCATGAATTCCTTGGCTTAAAGCAATACAAATGTATTCTCTTACACTTCCGGAAGTCGGAAGTCCAAAATCAGTTTCACTGGGCCAAAGTCAAGGTGTCGGCAGAGCTGGTTCCTTCTGCGAGATCGAGGGGAGAATCCGTTCCCTTGCATTTACCAGCTTCCAGAGGCTCCTGGAAGCCTCATGGCCCCTTCCTCGTGGCCCTTTCTTCTTATCACTCCAACCTCTTGCTTCCATCGGCAATCCCCTCTTCTGATCTCCCACCTCCCTCTTGGGAGGACCCTGTGATCACATGGAACCCACCCAGGTATTCCATCTCAAGATCCTCAACTTCATCACATCTGTAAAGTTCCTTTTGCCATATAAAGTGCCATCACAGATTCGAGAGGCTTATTCGGGCTTATATCAGAGAGTCAACATTACGAGAAGGTCGATATAGGGATAAGAGGTTTGTTACAGGGGTTGACTTTCAGGAAGGGAAGATGGATGTGTGCCGGGAAGAGCAAGGACAAGCTGGAACCCCCGAGGTAGGACTGGAACCCAGGTCAGTCCTTGCTGTCCCCAGCCCTGAAGGAAGAAGCCGACGACCTTGGTCCCATTGTATTGGTCTTCATGAGTGGCCGAGTGTCCCTGTGTTTCTGAGTGATGGTGAGTGTTGCGATTTCAGCCTGGGGGGGCCCCCTGGGCCCAGGACCTTTGTATGTCTTGGCAGTTATGAGCATTTCTACTGTCATGACTCTGTCGCATGTTGGATCTGCGGGGCCGACGGCCTTAACAGCTTCCTGCGAGGCACTGCTGGGCTCCAGGAATAGCTGGAAATGTGCACACATGTGCACACACACCCATGCGCACCCACTTCCAGGTCCGCTCTGACTGGGTGATGTGTATTTACCTGGCCCTCCTGACTTGGGTGGCCATGTGTCTTTATGTGTTTCTGTGACCACATGCCTGTGTTTCTGGCCCTGCCTCTGGGCTGTGGTATCCCTTGAGCTGACTTGGAAGATATATTGGTTTCCTGTGGCTGCTGCAACAAATGACCATGAACTTGGTGGCTTAAAACAGAAATCTATTCTCTCACAGTTCTGGAGGCCAGAAGTCAAAAATCAAGGTGTCGGCGGGGGAGGATGCTCCCTTGCCTCTCCCAGCTTCTGGTGGCTCCAGCCATTCCTGGGCTTGTGGCCGAAGCACTCTGACCTCTGCCTCCATCTTCACATGGCTTCTCCTCTGTGTGTCCGTGTCTTCTCGTCCGTCTCTTATAAGGACGATTGTCATTGGATTAGGGCCTGAGTGATTCACGATAATCCTATCTCAAGGTCCTTACCTAATTACATCTGCAAAGACCCCTTTTCCAAATAAGGTCACCTTCACAGGTTCTGGGGACGTACATTTTGGGGGGGCACCATTCGACCCACTGCAGGGGTTGACCGTTGGGCCCTGCAAGCAGCCGTGTGTGAGAACTTCGCATGTGCTTATCTCACCACACGTAGAGGTCATGTGCAATGACCCTGAGCTCTGGGAGGGCAGTGCAGGGCCTCCTTCACTGCCACCGCCCTGCCCACAGCGGCCAGCCTGGCATGGAACAGACCCTTGAGAAGTGACCGGAGAATGAGAGCCTTGACCCTCCCCCACCGCCCACTGTATTACGCTGTCCGCAATTCTTTGTGGCTGTGTCTGGTGCCTTGTCACACTGTGTGACCGGCTTGAGAATGTGAACAGAAAAGCGAAGATTAGCAGCCACTTACTGATCATGACGGTGCCCATATTCCAGATGAGGAAACCGAGGCTCAGGCAGAGGAAGCTGCCTGTCCAATCCCATGTCTACTGCCTCTAGAACCCATGCTTCTTGCCTTGCAGGAAGGCCGTGTGTGGTTGTGTATTATTTTCAGTGTGTGTGCACCAAGGTGCAAGTATGTGCACGTGTGTGCTACCAGAAAGTGTGCAAATAACAGATAGGTGTACCATTGAGAGCATGGGCCCCAATGGAGTCAGCACTGAGTTCGAATCCTGCCTTTCTGTTTCCTAGTTGTGTGACCTTGATCATATGACTTCACAGCCCTGAGCTTCAGTCTCCTCAACTGTGAAAATGAGGGCATAAAAATAGCATCTACCTTATAGGGCTGTTGTGAGGAATTAAACTTGAATGGATTGTGCCTCAGGACAGGGCACGCTGCTGAGGATGAACTTGATACATGGGAATTGCCGTTATCATCTGGGAATTGTTTTTGAGGACATAAAGGGGGGAAAAAAAGTGAGATGATGGGACCTATTCTTTGTTCTGATGGAAAAATGTGTTAATGAGGGCCTAGTCTAGATGCGTGTGTGTTAGCTAGATTTTTTATCCAGCTGTCATGATAAAAACTTAAAAACATAGTGGCTTAAATGAGATGAAAGTCTACTTTTCTTCCATGTTCCTAGTTAACACCCAGGCCTAAAATGGTAGCTTGAGAATGTCAAAGACCTAGGTTCCTTCTGCCTCGTTGCTCTGCTGCCTTCACCTCTCGCTTTCCCTATGTTGTCCAAAGTGGCTGCTCCAGCTCCCATCATCACATGCACGTCCCACCTATTGGGAAGAAAAAAAAAGAAAGTGAATTATATGTCCCTTTAAAGCTATGACTCAGAAGTTATACGCATCACATTCCATTAGCTAGGATTTAGTCATGTGGTCACTTCTATTGTGTGGAAAGCTGGAAAATGTAATTTTATCTGGGCAGCACGCACCCAGCTAAAATTTTGAGGTTCTGTTACAAAAGGAAGTGGAGAGAATACTTATAGAGGGACAAGAGTATACCTGTCACACCAGGGTTCTACTACCAAATGGCCATGTGACCCTTGAGCAAAGTGACTTCACTGCCCTGAGCCTCAGTTTCCTCCTCTGAAAATGGTTTTACTATCTACATCTTAGTGTTGATGGGTTGATGAGGATTTAATAAGAGTGTAGGTTCCAAGGGTTTAGTGCTGGGCCTGGCTATTGTCAGCCTGGAGTATGCATTGGGAGCCTCCTTGTACCTGTGTGTGCAGGCTGTGGGTGATGTGCCTCTGTGTGTGTGTGAGAAACTAGTCCTGGGTACAAGAGCTGAACCCAACATTGACCTTGGTAAGTTACTTCTCTAAAATAATCTGGCTTCTCCACACATGGAAATCCCCTCTCAGCCTCCTGACCTTGGGACTGGGCACACATCCTTCCACAGCCATCCCCCACACCCTGGAGAAAGGCAGACTCCAAGGGGGGGAGGGGGTTCACAGATAGGGTCTCCAGCACCCCAGCCCTCGTGGAATTCAACACCCATCCCTTAATTCATGTCACCAAGACCGTTCTCCTCATCCGTGACAACCCTAGCATTCTAAAGCCAGAAGTCACACTTTCAACTCTTTTCTCGGGGGCCCAGCCCCTGTTGCAAAGTTTCACTTGTTATCAGCTCCTTGGGTAAACCCAGACAGTCAGAGAATGCCTTTGCCAGGTGCATGTATGATATCTGCCAAATTGTAAATGTTGGCACTGTGCCAAAGAAATGATTTTTAAGAGCATGAGAATTACACAAGCTGCCGGCTAGGTGTTTGTAGACCCTCGTGTAAGCCACACTTCCATTTCACAGAAAAAGAAACCAACACCCAAGAAGGGAAGAAACTGACCTGGTACATTTATGAATCCAGGATTCCATGATTCACATTAACTAAGTGATAGAATTCACGCCAATGATAGGACACGCAACATCGTGTGCCTTCTGATACGATGCACAAAGAAAGACACAACATCACTTCTATAATATTCTGGCCACCAGAATGTAATCACAAGGAAATATCAGACAAACCCAAATCTCAGGGAACGTCTTACAAAGGAACTGGCCTATAATGTTCAAAAATGTCAACCTCATGAAACACAGGGAAAGGCTGAGCAATTGTACCAGACTGGAGGAAACTCAAAAGCCATGAAGCTATTAAACGCATCACCTCGGAGTGGCTGCTGGACTGAGAAAAAAATGTTTTGCTATAAAGGATAGTTTGGGGACCACTGGTGATTTTAATATAGACTGCACTGTTAGATACAAGTGTCATATCACTGTTAAATGTCCTGCTTTTGATAAGTGTACTGTGACTATGTAAGAGAATTGTCCTTGTATGTGGAAATACACACCGAAGTATTAGGTGGCTGAGGAACGTTAATGTCTGACACTCTCAAATGGCTGGGTAGAGGGGCAAGAAAGAGCCAATGATAAAGCAAATTGGAACTTGTTAATAATTGGTGAACAATTGGCTAAGGGCATACAAGAAGAGTTTGTCTTATTCTTGCAACTTTTCTGTAAGTTTAAATGAGTTCAAAAAAGAAAAAAAAGGATTACAAATTAATAGTTTAAAAGTCCATGGTTTTAAGGGTCTTTGTTTCTAGAAGTATCTAGTCTGTGCATACATACATCTGTGGTCAGGGTTTGGCGAGTTGCGAGGGTGAATTTGCTGCTTCAGACACTGCTTTGGGGTGTGACCAGCGCCTTAGGGTGTGGTTAAGGTCTGGGGTGTGGCCAGGCACTTGGGGGTGTGGCCAAAGGCTCACATGGCTGGGATGAGGGGCAGGCCGTACCCTGGGGCGTGGTCAGAACCCTGGGGCCTGGTCAGATTTCAGAGTCTGGGGTTATGATCTGAGAAACTCATCACGAGGAGGTAAGCCTGTACTTAGAGCGCCCTCTTGAGGCTATCCTGGGGTCCGACTCCCTTTTTTTTAAATAGCTGTATTGAGAGATAATGCATATATATATCCAGCAATTTAACCAAAGTGTATAATTCAATGATTTTAGTAAATTCAAAGAATTATTTTAAGACATATCTTCACCCCCGACCCCCTTCGGTCTTAGGCAACCCCCAAAATACTTTCTGTCTCTTTAGATTTGCCTATTCTGGACATTTTATATAAATTGAATCATACTTGTGGTCTTCTGTGACTGGCTTCTTTTTTCTTTTTAATGCCAGTTTATTGTTTTCATACTATATATACATAATTTTAAAAATATATTTTAGTTTTCTAATTTCCCCCTCCCTTCTGGTAGCTACTAGTCCATTGTCCATGTCCATGAGTCTCTGTTTGTCCTGTTCATTTGCTGCTTTTAGGTTTATATCCTACATATGTGATATCATGTGACTTTCAATGTTTTCTGTCTGGCTTATTTCACTTAGTATGATTATTTCAAGGTCCATCCCTGTTGTTACAAATGGCAATATTTCATCTCTTCTTATGGCTGAGTAATATTCCATTGTATATATGTACCACAGCTTCTTTAGCCAATCATCTATCATAGGACACTTCAGTTGCTGTGACTGGCTTCTTTCACTTGGCATAATGTTTTTGAGGTTCATTCCTGTTGTAGCATGTTATCAGTACTTCATTCCTTTTAATGGCCGAATAATATTCCTTATATGGGTATAAGGAATACCCATTTTTCAGTTGATGGATATTTAGGGTTTTTTTTTTCCCCACAAATCTTTGGGTGGATATATGTTTTTGATTCTCTGGGATAGATACACAGGAGTGGAAAGGCTGGGTCATATGGTCACGATGTTTAATCTCTTGAGAAACCTCTATGCTTGTTTTCCAAAGCAGCCGCCTCATTCTACACTCCCGCCAGCAGTATCTCAGGGTTCCAAATTGTCCCACAGCCTCTATTGTCTGTCTTTTTTGTTGCGGCCATTGTAGTAACTGCAAAGTGGGATCCCACTGAGGTTTGCATTTGCATTTTCCTAACTGATGATGATGTTGAGTATCTTTTCCCATCATCTACTTCTTCTGTATCCGTTATGCAACCATGTGAACTCTTAGCCATTTTGACATATTTGATCTAGATTTTTTAAATTAAGCATTAATGATTTTGTTGAAGTCCCAGTGTATCCTCAGAATTCATCCTTTTCCTACATTTAATGTTTAGCATTACCACACATATTTTCATACTAGCATCACATAGCTATGTAGCCCCAAATGATACAGAGCACTGGTTTTGAAGGTTTGCAAACTTGGTATAAATGACATTGTTCTTTCACACTTGCTTCCCCAACTCCCTCATCCTATTAGTTTCCTAGAGTTTCTTTAACAAAGAACCATAAATGGAGTGACTCAGCAGAAATGTATTCTCTCACAATTCTGGAGACTAGAAGTCCAAAATCAAGGTGTTGGCAGGCTCTAGAGGAGGGTCCTTGTTGGCCTCTTCCTGTGTCTGATGTTTGCCAGCAATTCTTGGCATTCCTTGGCTTAGAAATGCATCACTACAATATCCGCTTTTGTCATCATATGGCTTTCTCCCTGTTAAGTGTACCTGTGTCTGTGTCCAAATTTCCAGTCGCACTGGATTTAGGATCCATCCACCCTAATCGAGTATGACCTCATCTTAACGTGGTTACATTTGCAAAACCTCTATTTCTAAATAAGGTCACATTCACAGGTTCCTGAGAACATAAATGAAGAGGATGGGAGGGACTCTATTTAACCTAGTACACTCATCATTATGTTTTTACGATTCATGCTATTGGTATGTGTGTTCGATTCATTCATTTGAATTGCTGTGTGGGAGTCCTTTGTGAGAGTATACCACAATTTATTCATCCATTCTCCTGGTAGCAGACACCTACCTTGTTTCCAGTCTTCTCTATTTCCCACAAAGCTGCAATTAATATTTTGGAACATGTCTCTTGGAGTTTTTTACAGCAATATTTTTCAACCTGCCGGACAAGATCCATTAGTGGGTTGCAAAATCAATTTAGTGGGTTGCAAACGATTTTCCCTTTAATGAAATGGAATTAAACAGAATAGAAGGTATTAGAACACAGGCACATAGTTGGGGTAAAGATTACCCTCTAAAACCGTTTGCTTCGGGTGTATAATATCTTGACATGAGCAAAAGTGGTCGCAAACCACAGCTCTGAAGGATGCAGAGGGCCATGGACTCGCCCTGTCAAAGGTTTGATGGATCCTGCCAAATTATCCTCCAACGTAATTTGTTCTTTTACACTTCCATCGCCTCCTCAAAGCTTGACATCATCAAAAGCTTGAATTTTTACTAGGCCAATAGGTTTTCATCCTATTTTCTGGAGGAGGAAACTGAGGCAGACTCAGAGAGGGGAGCGGACCGTACCATTCTGACTGCAAAGACCCTTCTCTGCTTCGTCTGAGATGGAACCTCGAAGATTCTACAAGTTAAGGATTCTCGGGTCCTGAGAGATGGGGGTTGGGGACTGACGAGGGGAGTGGGGTGTGATGGGAGATACAGCTCTCATCCTAAACCCTCTCCCCTCCCTCCACTTCAAAGAGGTTTTAAAAATTCAGTGAGAAAATGTAGTTTGACATACAGAGCCCGACCGAGAGAGTTTAATAAATGTTAGCTATTACTATTATTCTCTAGCTCGGAATTCACTAGGTATGTACATGTTTGTAATCAGAATTTGGCCTGATCCCCTGAAACGTGTCGTGGATGTTCAGGAGAAGGGGCCTAGGTGTCCTGGGGAGGAGGGACGCCCCCGCCCACAGCGCCCCCGGTGGCGGCCCGGCGCTCAGCAGGGACTGGGCAGGTGCTACAGGTGGCGCACGCTGGGGAGAAAACCACACCCCTCCAGCCTTGCGCCCAACAGCCTAATTGCCCGCAAGTCCCTGCCGTGGGGACCCAGGAATTATGTCACCGAATTTTTGCTCACTCGGACACCCTCTTCTCAACCTCTGCTCCCAGGGGGTCTGGTCGCGCTGTGTCTTCCGTCTCGGGGACAAAGGGATCGCACTATCTCCTGGACTTTTCCTCCTAGAAAGTTCAGCTCTCGGACCTTTAATTCCATTCAACGACCAAAGATCAAACGTTCACACAGGAGTGCTCCATCCCAGCCCCACCTCGCTGCGGGGTTCGGATAGGACCCAGCCCTACTTCCGCCCCCAGCAAAATTTCCGGGTCTCCCCCAGGCCCTCCTCCACTTCGAGAGCCAGCGCTCAGCCCCTCCCTCAGCCCCTAGCGGGGCGCAGGCATCATACCTGCAATTCCCACCCGACAGGGGACCCTCTCTTATCTCCACCCACCGAAGCCATCCCATCTCGCTGTCCTTTGGGGATCAGACTTGCAAACCCCGTCTCTAGGGAACCCCCGGGCCGGAGCCCTAGGCCCCGCCCCCTTTGGAGACAGGTACCTGCCCTTCGCTCCCGGGCTCCCCGGTCCCGCCCCCAACCTGAACTGGGGCGGGGCCGAGCCTCTCGCTGCACCCGACCTTCCTAAGGCACCAGAGGCTCCTATGGCTGCGGCCGCGGCCCCGCGGGGCTGGCAGTGGGGAGAGGCCCGCGCCATCGGCCGGGCGGTGATGCTGCTGCAGCGCCTGGAGGGGCAGTGCGGAGACCCCCGGCTCACCTCGAGTCCCCCCTCGCTCCGCGACCTGCTGCCCCGCACCGCGCAGCTGCTGCGGGAGGTGGCCCAGGCCCGGCGTGCTGCCGGCCGAGACGCCACGGAGGATCCCGGAGGTGCCAGGGACTTCCTCGTCGTCTACCTGGCTAACCTGGTGGCCAAGGGCAGGCAGGTGGCGGCACTGCTGCCACCGCCCGGACGAAGGAGTGCCAGTGATGAACTCTTCCGGGAGGGCTCCACACTCAGGTGAGCGGACACACTGCCCCGAATGAGCATGGGATCGCGAAGGAGGCCCAGGGCCTGCTCCCGGGCCCCTCCTCCCGCAGACCCAGGAGTCCTCCCCCAGACTCAGCAGTCCGGGCCCCAGCCCCTCCGCCCCCAGACCCAGAAGTCCGGGCCCCCAGCCCCTAACCCAGGCCCAGGAGTCCTCCTCCAGACTCAGGAGTCCGGGCCCCAGCCCCTCCGCCCCCAGACCCAGGAGTCCTGGCCCCCAGCCCCTACCCCAGGCCCAGGAGTCCTGGCCCCAGCCCCTCCTCGTCCAGCCCCTTCACCCCCAGACCCAGGAGTCTGGGTCCCTGCCCCCTTCTCCCCCAGTTCCTCCTCCCTCAGACCTAGGGGTCCAGGCCCTCAGCCCCTCCTTTCTCAGGACCCAGGAGTCCATATCCCAAACCATTCTCCATTAGGGAACCTGAACCACTGGGCCACCCAGTTCTTTCCTTCCTGGGACATCTATACTCTCAGCCCCCCACATTCCCTCCTTCTTGGCCATCCTGCAGTCTCCTCTCATTACCACACTCTCCTGGAGGCCTTGGACACACACTGGGAGACCGTGGGGTCCCCAGGGAACTTCCTGCAGGAGGTGCGGGGATTGACATCCCATCACCGCCCCTGCCTGGGAGACTCAGGCCCCTTCTGTTGGTTGGCACCTAAGGAACAGCTGGCTCAGGTCCTAGGGCTTGTCTGCAGGACACCTGCTCTGGTTCTGACCCCCAGGGGAGGGGCTGCTGAGCAACACAGGCAGGTGAGGTTTGAGATCTAGAGCCTTGAACAAGGTCTGGACCACCGGGTCTCAACCCAGTCACCCCACACACCCCTTCTTTATAGAAAACATTTTGTAATGTCTCCTTAAATTCATCTTAAAATGGAATACCTAAGGTAAATAACTTACTTATATATTTTTAATCAGTATAACGCCCGAACTGTACTATAAGGGAGTGATGAAGGAATGTTCTTCATAATAACATCATCTGTATTTTGAAGGGCAATGCCACGGCACAATCACAATTATCCGGCAAGGTAGAATTGATGAGTCAGACGCTTGCACGTGTAGAAAGAGTCACTACAGTGCTAAATCAGTCTTCCCTTGACGTAAAGAAGAGTTGCATTTCTGTAAAATTCAGTATAAATTTTAAACGTGCAAAAAATGCTTGTGGAAAACAGAATTGGGTTCTAAGCTCAGGTCATTATAAATGGATTTTGAGCTTTCGTGACTGTCAGGTGGGACAGTGCAAAGTTGCGTGGATGCAGGCAAATCTTGCTAGGAGGGACTGTCCCCCACGTTCTCGCCTCCCCCAATCGCTATGACAAGCGAATGTCTAGACACTCCTCAGAATGGTGGTGGAACTCCTCTGAGAGCCGCTGTTCTAGATTCAGTGGGTTCTAGAAGCTTGGAAGCTTAGGAGCTCCGTGAGGGTCTGAGTAGGTGTCCTAGAGCCACTGGGGGCCTCACGGCTGTTTGAAGGAGATTCTACACCAGCGCTGTCCACTCCAGCCTGATGTGAGCCGTTACGTAGTGTTCCATTCTCTAGTAGACGTATTTCAAAAAGATTTTTTAAACAGGTGAAGTGAGTTTTGATAACATTTTCTTTAACTCGTCACTATAGCCAAAATATTATCATCACAATTTGTAACCAATATAAAGCAATGACTAATGAGATCATTCACTTTTTTTTTTTTTTTTTGCACTGAGTTTCTGAAATCTCGTATTTCCCGTTTAGAGCACATCTCAGTTTGGACCAGCCACAGGTGGATAGTGCCTCTAGGTAGGGGGTTACTTAGATGCTGTCAGGGGTGGCCCAATAGAAGGTATCAGGAACCTATACACCTGGTCCAAGGAGTCCCAGGGTCCAGCCACATCCTCAGAGCCCATCCCTACAGGCGACAGCTGGCCAAGCTGGCGCTGATCTTCAGCCACATGCTCACGGAGCTTAACGCGCTCTTTCCCGGGGGAAAGTACTGTGGACACACGTACCAGCTGACCCAGGCCCCAGCCCACACCTTCTGGAGGAAGCACTGTGGAGCCCGGTAAGTGAGCACCTGTCTCCGGGGCCCCTCGGCTGCTGGTGCCTCATCTGCGCCTGCCCAGGGACCCAGCCCCTCCTGCCCCCAGACCCAGGAGCCTAAGCCCCCAGCCCCTCCTCCCCTAGACGCAGGAGTCTGGGCCCCCAGCCCTTCCTCCCCAGACCCAGCTGCCTCCTTCCTAGAGTTCCTCCCATCCTGGACTCCCAGAGGCCTCACCTGCACCATCCCCCTTCCGACCAGGTGTGTGCTGCCCTGGGCTGAGTTTGAGTCTTTCCTGTGCACCTGCCACCCCGTGGAGCCAGGCTCCACGGCCCTGGCCTTGCGCTCCACCATCGACCTCACCTGCAGCGGCCACGTGTCCATCTTTGAGTTTGACATCTTCACCAGGCTTTTCCAGGTCAGGGAAGGCCAAGGCGGGGGCCCAGGCTCATGTCCTGAGGGAGGAGGGGGTTGGGACCCTGACTCCTGGCTCAGAGGGAGGAGGGGCTGGGGGCTTAGAATCCAGGTCAGAGGGAGGAGGGCTGGGGGCCTGGACTCCTGGGCCTGGGGGAGGATTGGCTGGAGGCCTCTGTGTAAGAGACCCCTGAGGCCCACAGCAGGTGTGAGTGAGGCAGTCGGGTTCTTGGACCCTCGGAAGCAGTGGGAGAGTGGCTGCTTCCTCAGCCCCTCCGTGACCCAAGCATCACTCTACTCTAGCCATGGCCAACACTCCTCGAGAACTGGAAGCTCCTGGCAGTCAACCACCCGGGCTACATGGCCTTCCTCACGTACGACGAGGTTGGAGCACGTCTCCAGGCCTGCAGGGAAAAGCCAGGCAGGTAAGCGGCAGACCTCAGGAGGCGGTGGCCAGGGGTCGGGGCTCTGGGTCCAGGCTGGGGGGTGGCAGAAAGCAGACATTCTTCAGAGAAAGGAAGGACTGTAGGGCTGAGATACCTGGGCCCCCGAGGAGTAGAAGACTCAGAGGTAGGATGCTGAGTGCCCCCTGGTACCCTTCCTCTCCTCTTGGGACCTCCTGGACCTTCCCACAATCCAACAGCGAAAGGCTCAACACCTGCTCTGGCAGGGGGCCTCAAGACCCTGCCCCAGGAAAAGGCCCGTTTCTGATAGGTCAGAGCCCATGCTGTACCATCTACAAAATACTTTCAATATGACCCCCCACCATGACCTGTTGGGTAGGGTGTTGAAATCAGATACCTGAATACTGAAATTATTTCACGCCAGGAGCTTTGAGCTATTGGGTCCCCCAGAAAGTTAAGTATTGAGGGGCTGAGCTCCCTGGAACACCAAGAGATTAAGGAAATAGAAGGTCAGATTTGTGAGTCTTTGCAGGGCTGGGGTGTGGGACTCCCCAAGACAGCACTTTTCCAGTTACGCTATATACTGGCTTCACTGGGAAAGAAAAAAGGATGAATTATAGGAATAGTTGAAAAGACCAGGTGCGAGTTCCGGGCAGCTGAATCCAGGAGCTTGCATGCTGTAGTCAGGAATCGTTCCTGTTTATCCATCTCTGCTTTCCTCCGTTAGCTTCGTTTGCAGCTACGGTCTCTCGTCAAGGTGGCAAACGGTTTCTAGGATCCCCTACCGTATACCCTGCCAGCTTAGCTACCTCGGTATTAATGGGGAACCTTTCTGGGAATTACAGCAGAAGTCCCCTGGCAAATTCGCATCACTGTTGTCAGGGGCCCTGACGTGCACTGACTGGCCAAGCCAGAATCAGCCTAAACCCCAGTAGAGGAGGAGCAGGAGCCCAGCAGGTAAAAACAACAGATAATTGTAGGGCAGACAAGGATCTAACGCCTCATTGCTTAAGAAGTGGGAAGCTGGGTTATAAGGGGGCTAGGACTTCGACACCTGGATCCCCAACAATGTGAGGGGCTGCGAGGTCCCAGAAGGGACGGTGGTGACCACTCCCTCCCCACCATCCTTCCTGCCTCCTCCTCCAGCTACATCTTCCGGCCCAGCTGTACTCGCCTGGGGCAGTGGGCCATCGGGTACGTGAGCTCAGACGGCAGCATCCTGCAGACCATCCCTCTCAACAAAACCCTGCTCACGGCGCTCCTGGACGGACAGAAGGAAGGCTTGTGAGTCCCCGTCCTGGCAGAGGGAGGGTGTCGGCAGAATGCACCTCACACGGCTGTTCGTGTGGAACACTGCCCCGGATCCCCGCGGCCGAGGGCACAGTTCACACAGCAGACGCCATACTCTTGCAATACCGCAGTGCTCCAGCAGGCGGCAGGCCAGGGCCTTGAGCACGGGGCACCTCGTCTGGTTCCAACAAAGCTGCGCTATGGCCTACCAGCAGCTCAAGGAAGGATGTGTGTGGGGAGTTGGGCACAGCCCCAGCGGCTCCATTCCTTGGAATTGCACTCAGAGCTTTTGCTTCTAGATGTCCAGGCCCTGTTCTAGAATCCAGAGTGTTAGGGAACTGGGAAAACAGCTAGACCAGTTGTTTTCCGTCTGTAACTGTGGCTACCCCAGGGCCTCGCAGAAGCCGCCCTGTGTGTGTGTGGGGGGGGGTGCGGACAAGGCAGGTGGGGTTCTCAAAGGTCCCATCCTGGACCTTTAACCAGAGCCTTCTTAGAAGTCATATCGATATGATATGATAGGAGATAGATTGTCAGATAGGCAGTCGATTCTCATTATCCGTGGAAGTTCTATTCTATTATATTGTGCAAACACAGAATTAGCAAATACTCAGCCATTGCTCCTAGAGGAAACACAGGTTTAGGCTCCTGCAAGATTGGTCACTTCTTTGTCAACCAGCCACCGCATAATAACCTTTACGTGTGTTTCCGTTTAAAGACACCTCATGCGGGAGCTAAGCAGGGTCGGGCCTGGTTAGTAGTCGGATGGGAGACCACCTACGAATACAACTGCTGTAGGCGTAAAAAATAAAAAAATATGGAATTGTAACCTGACAAGGTCCTTGCAATCTGTGAGGTCAACCAAGGGTTGCCTCACCTTAAATAAAATAAATAATGGAAGGGAGGGAGGGAGGGAGAGAGAGAGAGAGAAAGAGAAAGACCTCACGTAATATGTATGGTATCGTATCGTTATATCTTTAACTTTGAACACACGGCCAACAGCACATAACTCGTGCCTGAATGAAACTTCTGTAACTCTTGTATTTTCTCCGTAAGGCACACCCCAGCCTTCCCGCGGCTAGGAATGCTAGACAGAGCATCAGCCTGGGCCTGGGAAGCATTTTAAATTGCTAAATCACCAAGAGAAAGCACAAAACTGCAAGGAACGTGACGCTAAATAGACTTCAAAAAGGACACTGGTTTACAGCAGGAGAGTTAGAACAAGATGGCCAAGTGTCGCCTTGTTCAGCCTCACCTGGGGGGTATGCCTGTGGGGTGACTCAAATTTGTTGCCACTGTGCGCATGTCCACCAATTACCACAAAAGTGCCATGGCTATCGATTTTGGGATTACGAGTAAATTTTAGTGCATGGGTAAATTTGCATATGCACACATATATTATTATCTCCCTATTTGACTGCTGAGGAAACTGAGGCACAGAGAAACTTGCCCAGGTCACACAGCTGCTGAGCTAACGAGCTAGGGTTTGAAGCCAGGCAGCCAGGCTCAGAATATGGGCCCTTACCCGCTATGCTGTCCTGAGCTCCAGGTCATAGCTCGTCGGAGAGGATTTCAGAGTAAATGTGAACACCATCAATCCGATTTAACCCCCATGCTCTACACACACGCGTGCACACACACGCCACCGCCACCAGCTCCGCCACCATTTCATAGATGAGAAAATCAAAGCCCTGAGAGGGAAGGGACGCCCAGCTCTCCCCACCCCTCCGTGAGGCAGGCGGCTTTCTGGGTCTGAGGCGGAGCATGGAAGCACCCTCTCGTCGGGCGTCTGGCCGTGGCAGAGGGCCGCTGAGCGTTTTACAAGCTCCGTAGTAGGTAGTTAATCCTCGCTGCCCGTCTCTGGTGTGATTTGACAGAAGGGGAAACTGAGGCCAGCCCAGGTCACACAGTGTGTTTATGGGACAACCTCACAGGGGTCCAGGCCAGGCACAGCCACCCCCCTAAGGGACTTGGGACCTCGCTGTTGGTCTGGAGGTGCAGGTCTGACCTGGGTGGGAGACCCGGAAGGTGCAGAGCCTTCTCAGCTCCCTGGATCCCGGTGCTCAGACCTGCCCACAACCCTGGTCGGTGGCTCTCCGGGCCTCACCGTGGCCTTGGGCGGTCACCCCCCTCACAACGGGCCTCGTCACCAGCTGTGAAATGAGGAGTCGTGTAGGTGGTCCAGGAGGGCCCTAGGGTTTGATCACTCTAGCAGTCTGTGACTCTGAGATGCTATTGTGCTCGGGCCTCAAAACTCTAGGACAGGGGACACTCTGGGAGGACAAGGCTTGGATTTTGATCAGTGTCCTGGTCCCCATTCATCTGATCTGTGTTCCCAGAGTTTAGGTCACTGAGGTTATTTGTGCCTGACTCTGGGTTCCTGAGGGGACACGGCTTGGCCTGGGGAGTGCCAATTTGAGGAGAGACAAGGAAAAATATCCCGGGCCAGCAAGGGATTTATGGCAAATGCTCCTTCAGGAGCTCTGGGCCCTGCAGTGGGGCTGCGGGAGTCCTTGTTACTATTGGGGGACAGGCTCCACAGGCCCTTGGTACCCCTCTCTGTCCTCCCTCAGGTACCTCTACCCAGATGGAAAGAATCACAACCCGGACCTGACTGAACTCTGCCAGGTGGAGCCCCACCAGCGCATCCAAGTGTCAGAGGTGAGCCCAGGCCTGTGTCCCCCTCTGTGTACCCCCCATCCCTGCTGACTGCCCCCCTCGACCACCACGCTTGGCTCAGGAATTCTCTCCCTTGGAGTCAGGCTCTGGTGCTTGCGCGGTGGCTGTGTGACCTGGGGCAAATTACTTGGCCTCTCTGAGCCCCCGTTCCTCCTCTAGAAAATACAGCTTCTCCTGCCTCCCACCCAGGGGTTTTTGTGGGGATTAAAGCAGGAAATGACACTCCTGAGATCATGCACTTGTGCATTCACCAGTGACAGCCCCTGTGCCTTAGTCTTCACAGTCTCCCCACGGGCGGAAAAGTAACAACGAATAATTCTTTTTTTTTTTTCAGTATATCCCATACAATATTTGGGACATAATTGTACCTAAAAATGTATTCTTTGTGTGTTTGAAAATCAAATATAATAGTATTTTCAGCTGCTCAGCTTAGCAACCCTGAGCGCACACCACCCCAGAGAACAAATCTCATACATGTAGGAGGCAGCTAGACACGTGGCCTTGAGCTTGGGAGAGGGTTTGGGGCTGGCTTCCCGGGGCCCGACTCGTGTCCCCATGGCTGACATCACCGCCTCTTCCCATCCTCCCCACCCTCTCCCCTTCCAGGAGCAGCTGCAGCTGTACTGGGCCATGGACTCCACATTTGAGCTCTGTAAGATCTGTGCCGAGAGCAACAAGGACGTGAAAATCGAGCCTTGTGGGCACCTGCTCTGTAGCCGCTGCCTGGCTGCGTGGCTGGTGAGACCCAGACCTGCCTTTCTGCCCAGGCCCCTCCCATTCTCTGTGGTAAAATTCCCTAAAGGATCTCCCATAGGCCTCAGTCAGATGGGGAAACTGAGGCTCGGGGAGAGTGCAGACTCACTCAGGGTCACTCAGGAGTGAGGACCAGGACCCCGCCTGTCTGTGTCTGTGTCTCTGTCCCCACCTCGCTATGCACCTGTCACCTCCGCTTCTCCTCGAGCTACATTGTTCATGGAGAGGGCTCCTTCCTTCCCTCGCCGGGCCATCTGGGGCTGGTGGCTTCCCTTCTCTGAGCCTCAGCCTGGGTCTGTGGAGAATAGAGCTGACAGTAACCTCCCAAGGGCCGGAGTGAGGGTCCAAGCCCCGACGCCCTCAGAAAAGATCCCTGGGGAAAGGGAACCGCAGCCGCTCTGGAGCGTTGCCTGGCATTAAGCTTTTGGATTGTGTGAGAGCATGACATTAAGCTTTTGATTGCCAACTCATCCATTTCGATAAACAAATTACCCACCATGTGACGCAGCTGCTAGAGAAAGGAACCAGGCCATCCTACCACCACTAGGTTCCCCTTTAGAAAGCCCTGGGTAACCTAGGTAACGGGCAGCTTCGGCTTCTCCCGTCCTGCGCCTTAATTCATGCCCTGTGCTTTAAATTCGCCAATAAAGAGCCCATAAGCACCCCGCTGGGCGTCTGATAAAGGCAAAGCGCAGGGTCCATGCATCCCGCTCACTCTACCTGCCACCTTGCTGTGTGGCACCCCCGTTGTGTGGCCTTCGGGGCATGCCGTTGACCCTCCAGGAACTGTCAGTAATAAATCTTGTTCTTCAGAGTTCCCTGATGGTTTTGGCTGAGGCGCGTCCCGCAGTCATAACCCACGAAGGCCAGTGCGGCCACAGCGCTGGCCCCAGTGGTGACAGCGGAATGGCTGGGGAGAGTGCCTCGGTCATTCCTAGCCAGTAGCATCATTCAAGGGCTGAGACTCACACGACACCCCGGCTCCCCCGGGCTCCCCATTAGTGTGCCCTCCCGGCCTCGGGCTCCGGTCCAGTCTCCCCTTCCCATCCTGCATCTCTCTCCCCATCTCCCTCTCTTCATGACTCTCTCTCTCCATCGTCCTCCCTCTGACTGTCCTCCCTGCATCACTCAGTTGGAGGTTAAGGCCCTCGTGGTCCCAGGGGATGTGGAGGAAACCAGGAGACCCTGACCCTTCCCTCCCCGCCCACAGCAGTCAGACAGCCAGACCTGCCCCTTCTGCCGCACCGAGATCAAGGGCCGAGAGGTCGTGAGTATCCACCATTTCCAAGAGAGGCCAGCGGAAGAAGCCGGGGCCACTGCTGAGGCCCTGGTGTATAGCAGTGACCAGGAAGTCGAAGAGGAGGAGCTGGGGCAGGTAAGCAGGGCCAGGCGGGAGCTGGAACTAAAATTCCCAGGTCTGACGGAGGAGGAGCCTGGGGGCTGGATTCATGGTTTGAGGGAGGAGGGGGCTGGGGGCTGGACTCCTGGGTCTGGGGAAGGAGAGGCTGAGGGCCCAGACTCCCAGGTCTGATGGAGGAGGGGGCTCGTGGCAGGATTCTAGGGTCCTAGGGGCCAGGCCTTTTGCTTCCCTGAAGGTCTGGGTCTGTGGCCGTCTTCCCTTGGGGACCCTCCTGGGGGTTAGGACTGTCTCATTCTCTCTTATACCTCCAGCATCTAGATCAGTGCTCGGTTAAGTGCCGGGAAGCCAGGCGGGAAGATGTAGGTGAGAAGAAAATGACAGCTCCCAACCCCTCCCCACCCTCTGTCTTCCCCAGGTGGCCCCCTCACCTCCCCCACTGCCCCCCCGGCTGGTTCTGTTCCCTGACAGCCCCAGGAGTAAAGGCCAGCTGAAGGCGGTGAGTCAGGTGCTGGTCTGAGGTGGGTGGCCTGGGTCTCATCCCACCGCCGGGCCCCGGTCTGGCTCGGCACTCATTCTCTGCACCTAGTTACAAGGTGCCGTGTGGTCTGACGTGCACCCCTCTATGGCCTCTTCCCTTGCTTTCTCCCATACTCAGTCCCCCTCCCTGGCTGTCTGTCTCCTTCCAGCCTCCCAAGCACGTCCTGCCCTGGAGCTGTTCCCTCTGCCTGGGTCTCTTTCCTTCAGGCCTACATTCTCATCCCTTCCTCAAGGAGGTCTTCTCTGACCATCCTATTGAAAAGTACCCCGGTCCTTCCAAACCCCCATCTGCTGCATTTTCTTGGTCCTTGTCATCACTCAACAAAAAGGACAGTTTCTGCTGTTTTCTGTCACCAGCAGCAGGTCGCCACCCTCCTGAAGGAAAGGACTTTGCCTTATTCTGTAACATACATCTCCACAGTCTTGGACAGTGCCTGGCACCTAGTAGGTGCTCACTAAATGGGCATTGTGTGAATAAGTCGAACTGCGTCTCCCCAATAGCCCATGAAGTCGAAAATGTTCCAGTCCTCATCTTTCAGAGGAAAAATGTCCAGAGAGGTGACTGCACCTGCCCAAACCCACACAGCCTGAGAGAGGAGAAGCCAGCATTGGGGGGGGGGGCCTTAAAAACCCCCAAAACCATCTGCTATTTTTTTTAATGCTCTATGATCAAATAGGTTTAATAGCTAGGAGTTGCAGAATATATTCTTATGATCTTATTTTCTAAGCTAGCCCAGCTTTACTTGCTTCTCCAACCCTGCACCTCCCACTCCAGGATTTTCTGAGACCCTGGCCTCCTGGGGAGGGGCAGCTCTGTCAGCATCTCAGACTGAGTACACACAAGATCAAATCAATACCTCTGACTTCAAACAGCTCAGGAAGTCCGGGAACTTTTCGACCACAGCAAACAAGAGAGCCAGCAGGAAGGGGTTGGGGTGGGGGGGCAGGTGACACCAGCCAGAGAAGCTAAAAACAGATTCCAGCCTGCAGCCAAAAGCAAATGGAAACATTAGGAGGCACTCAGCCGGTCCCCTGAGGACAGCAGGGGGACTCAGCCAGAACTTCAGGCTGAGGGGCACGTCTGGCCACGCGGTCGCCCCTTTGCATAGGGCTGTGCCCTCCACCTGCCGTGCCCCTTCCCATTCTCCCCAAACCCTGCCTGTTTCAGAGTCCAGGCATCTCCCACTTCTTCATCCTTCAAAACACCTGTGAGAGAGACGGCCCTGGGGGTGCCACTTCCCAGCGAAGTGACTGTCATAATGAGAATGGTTACTGTGCGTATCACTCTTCCAGAATGATGCCTGGCACTGCTTTTTTAAAACAAATTTCTTAAAGTTTAGTTGACGTTTAATGTTAGTTTCAGGAGTACCGCAGAGTGATCCCACATTTATATCCCTTATGCTGTGATCACGATAAGTCTAATAACCATCTGTCACCATGTTAGTGTAATAATAATACACTGTCATTGAGCATATTCTGTCAACTGTACCTGGCACTGCTTTTTAATGTATTCGTTTAATTGTCATGACAACCCAATGTGTCAGGTACTGTTAGGATAGCCACACAGAGGGGGACCCTGAGGTGCAGATCTGGAGGTGATGGTCAGGCCCGGAAGCCAGGCCCCCGGCTCCAGACTCCAGAGCCCGCCCTCCACTCCTTCCACGGGCCTCGAGTCCCTTGTGTGTAAGGTTGGGCTTGATGCTGGCCCGTGCCGCGTGGGGCCGCTGTGGGCACGGGGTGGACGAGGCTGCGTGAGGGGTCAGTGTCACCAGGTGCGATTTGCACATGGTGCTCCCGCACACTGTTGTTCTTCCTCTGAGAAACCCACCTCTAGAGGGTGACACCATGCAGCAGCACCTGGCACCTGGCTGACCCCTGGGGACCTCTCCCATCCTCAGTGTCTCCTTGTGGAAAATGGGGACAAGCCTGGCATGGGCCTTACGGGGTCTGGTGGAGTCAGCAAGGTTGGGCGTCTGTAACTGAGTCAGACCCCCTCCCTGACCTCTCAGAAGCCCCCTCGAGCTCCCCAGGGCTCCAAGAATTGAAGCCAGCACCCTCCCCACAGCCCACAAGACCTGAGCATCCGGCCCCTCCCCACCTCTCCGCTGACCACCTACCACCCTCAGCTCCTTCTCAGCAGCAACGGACTCCTCGCTGTTCCCCTAACAGGCTGGCAAGCCCACCACCTGGCTCAGGGCCTCGCCCCACACCCTTCTCGCACGCAGGCTTCTGCTCAGTTGTCCCCTCCTCCAAGGAGGTCTTCCCCAGCTACTCACACGTCCAGGAACCCCCGCCCCCATGCACACACACTCCGTGCCTGTGACAGTTCTCTGATGGACACCTGATTCTGTCTGGGACGTTTCTTTGCTCCCATACTGACCACTCACGGTCATCCTCATTCAGGAGGTCATCTGCTCCATGAGGAGGGAGGTTTTTGTCTGGTTCATGACTGTCACTTCAGAGCCTAGGACAATACCTGACACAATGTAGATGCTCAGGAAATGTTTGTGGGAATGAACAAATGAGTGGATGGAGAGATGGAGGGATGGACGGACAGACGGACGGACAGATGGATGGATGGATGGATGGATGGATGGATGGATGGATGGACAATTAAAACTTCCTATTTGAGCCAGAGGTATTAGGGGAAAAAGAGCGTGAGCTGGGAACAAGACCTTCTCCCACTGCCCCCCTGCAACCCCCCACCCCCGTGTGACCCCTGCCCGGGCTGTGAAATTAAGCTGCACCTCGCTGTAAACGTCCTTGTTCTCCCTCCCGCCAGGCCTTCCCCAGACTTCGGGCCCCTCTTACTTTGCCAAGAATCAGGACCGCGGCCTCAGCCACATGGGAAATCACCTCTGGGCCCCAGGCCAGGGAGGGAGCCACAGGGTAAGTGGAGAGGGCAAATGGGTGCCCCTGGGTCGAAGGGAAGAGGGCGTGGGGGCAGAAGGCAAACACCGGTCCTAAGAAGCCAACAGCCCCCTCAAACTCGCCCTACTGCAGAAACTCCTAAAGGAAAGGTCACCCCTCCAGCTGCCCCCGTGGGGCCCGGGACCGCTGCCCAGGCCTGGAGGCCAGGTGAGTCCCCCTACTTGCCCGGTCCCCTCCCTTCCTCCTGCGCCCCTCCCGCCATCTGGATGTGATATTCTCTAAACCACCTCTCTTTCCACCTCACAGGGCACCAAGATGTGCTGCTAAAGGGAGCCCCAGGGGCTGGAAGGGGGTGGTGAAGTGAAAATAAACTGCCAAGCCTTTGTCCTCTGGTGTGTGGAGAAAGTACAGCGGCCACTAGGGGGCAGCTTGGCACCGGGAGCCAGCAGTCCCACGGCCTGAGGCCCCCCTGACCAATACGCTGGGTTCTGGGATCAGAGAGCCGAGATTGGGGGGACCAGCTCCTTCAGGTCCAGAAGACTGGGCCCCCTGACCCTTCCTCCCTCAGATCCAGAAGTCCCAAGTCCCAGATTCTTAGAGAATCAGGCAGCCAACCCCCTTTCCTCATCATGGCAAAAAAAATTCCTGCGCCCAGACCTAGACATCCAAGTTTTAAGTCCCCTAGTCAAAAAGACCCCTCATTTCCTTGAGAGTCATGTACTCAGTCTTGCCACAACTGTTCCCATCCCTCCCTCTCTGTTCTTAGAGTAACAGTGACTTCCGGTCCAAGTCAAGCTGAGGCAGTGTCTCCCACCTCAACACTAGTCCCAGAGGGACCCCTGCCCTGTGCCCAGCCCCAGGTTGGGCAATGCTGGCGTGAGGCAGTGATCACTGTTCTCCTGGGCTCACAGTCAAGTGGGGGAGACAGACCTGTCCCAGACAGTGACAATCAGAATGGGCAAGACTGGGACGGGAGAGCCCAGGGGGCTGCAGGAGCCCAGAGCGGGCAGCTGATGCAGCCTGGGGGGTCAGGGAGGGCTTCCAGGAAGAGGAGACACCCAAGCTGAGACCGAAAATGTATTGCATTATAAAGAAAACTGGAAATGTGCATCACATATTTAGTTCCAAGCAACAGATGCCACCTCTGGGGCAGAAAGGAAATTGATTGAAAGGACTTAGGCTCACTCACAGAATCCCAGAAGTGATTAAAGAATCAGGATTGGAAAGTGAACGGGAACGCTGGCAGCGGGCCTCCAACCATGGCCTGGCCGTGATCACGCCACAGAACCGGTCTGATGAGGATACACTGGTGCCTGATGACCTCTGGGCACTAGTCATCTGGCTGCTTCTGCTGCCCCAGAAACGGCCATGTCCGCTAGCTCTTGCTCAGAGCAAATCGTGAACACTCACTGGCGGACAACAATCATGTTATCATTTCTCCTGGGTGCTTTGGGCCAGGATTTGGGGAAGGGCTTGGTCGGGTGGTTCTGGCTCACGGTGTGAGCAAAGGGTTTGTCTGATCAAATGGTGCTTGGGGCAGGCAGCTGGGCACTGGCCGGGTGGCCCTCTGCAGCCTCAGCCCTCTCCACATGGAACCGATAGAAAGTGGCAGAAGTGAAGAAAGTGGTAGAGTAGTCTCACACGTGCTAGTTTGGGCTTCCTTGCAGCATGGCTGCCTCCAGGTACTCGGACTGCTTGGGTGATGATCGAAGGCCTCGTAGGACAGTATCCCAGTCACCCCAGCAGAAAGCTTCATGGCTTTTCTACCTAATCTCGGGAGTCCCGCAATGTCACTTCACTTCTGCCACTTTCTATCGGTTCCATGTGAGTCACACAACTGGACAGATTTGAGAGGAGGGGATACGGACCCCACTTCCCGGGCGAGTGTCAAGATCAGAGTGTAGAAGAGCAGGGGGCGTGAGATGAGAGAGACTGTCGCAGCTGTCTTTGGAAAATGGAATTGGTCCCAGCGGCCATAGCGGGACTAGCTTTGCTGGTCCCTGCTGCCTTGGCGCTATTAACCCTGATTCCCAAGGATGTGCCAAGGTCACCTTAGCGCCAACAGAGGCAGGCAACATATCCGTCCTCGTTGCCTCCAGCAGAGGACACGACAGGCTTTCAGACAGCCAGGATTTTTCAAACTGGGAAGGGAGTGCAGACGCTAGCTCGTCCACCCCTTTGAACATTCCACATCGGTCTGTACCCTTCCTCCTGTACTTCCATTCTTTTCCCCCAAAAGTCTCTATCTGACCCCTTGTCCACTCAGAACTGCATTCACACTGCCCCCGCCCCCCACACACACAACAACGCCACCTCTCAATAACTACATTTTCCAGATGTAAATCTGGAAACATTGGGGAGTAGCCATCCCCCCTGAAACGTCTCATGATCCCGTATTCCACGAGCTGCGAACTAGTTTTAAAGTTAACCATCACACGTCGTGTGGAGAGAAATGGATAAAGGTGGAGAAAAGATGAGGCTGGCTAATTAAAATGTGTAAGTATGTGCAGAGAGACAGCAAGCATGGAACTGGGAAATTAAATCGTTGAACTCGTATTCAGCTCGTGACAAGCACTGTTCTAGGCACTGGAGGTATAGTATGAACAAAACCACTTGGAGTTTATGTTCTGTGCAAGACAAAAACTATAGGTAGCAGTGGTAAGTGCTATGGAGAAAAACACAGTTAAGATAACGGAAGCAAGACGTGGCTATTTAGGTGGGATGGTTAAGGGAAGCTCTTTGATGAGGTAGTGTTAGTTTGGCCTTGAGATTAGAAGCAGGTATGCGGGAGGAGAATGTCCCAGCAGAGGGGAAAGCAAGTGCAAAGGCCCTGAGGCTGAAACATACCTGTCAGTGGAGGAACAGCGAGGCAGAAAGGAGACCAACATGGCAAGAGCAGAGACAGCAGGCAGGACAAGAGGACAATGGGGTCAGGGACGTAACTAGGACCAGGTCGGGGACCTCTGAGCTGTAGAGCAGACTTTAGCTTTTACTTGGCAAAGGGAGCCAGGGGAGAATTCTGAGCAGGAAAGTCGAATGAGCTGACTCAAATTTTAATGGAATCCCTCTGGCTATTTTGTGGGAATAAATTATAGGGGACAAGGACAGGTGATGTCACAGAACTAGTTTCTGCAAGTCTGCCAGGGACCGTGGCTGGTATTTATGGCTTTGCTCCTTCTTGCACACTCCATACAGCCCTCCGTTGCCTAGAACCTCAGCGGGTTAGGTTCTTGAGGAAAGTGGAAGGTGGGTAGCTGATGCCGGACCCTACCGGGGTCCGGTCCAAAAGCGGGAGGTGCCCAAGCTGGGGTGGAAGGGCTGGGAGTGGGTGTCTGGGTTCGCAGTGCATGAGCTCGTCTGGGAGTGTGACTGCATTCGTCCTCGAGTGAGTTTGTATCATGGGTCCTGTAGGTGAACCTGTGTGCTCCTGCGTTTGAGCCTTGCAAACCTTCCCTGAGCGCCTTCTCTGTTTCTGGCCTCGAGCTAGGGACACAGCAGTGCCCGAGAGAGCCCTGGCCTTGCCCTCACGGACTCACAGTCCAGTGCGGGAGACAGGCCCATCCCGGGACAGGGATGACCCAGAGTGAGCAGGACAGGCGGGGGAGCCCAGCGGGGACACCTGACCCAGCCAGGGAAGCAGGGAGGGCGTCCTGGAGGAGGGAGTGGTGTGGTTACTGCTAAAAGGTCACCTCTCTCGGTGTGATAATGCTTTCCTGTATCGCTAATGGATAAAGGAGCTTTGCCCAGTCTACTCCTGGCTGGACCTGTAATATGAGCTTCCCCTCTGTGTCTGATGGGCAAAGCCCGGCCTCACCAGCGCCTCCCAGACTGACCAGAGGCCTGGGGCACCTCTCCCAGCATGACCAGCTACCCCCCACCCCCTTTCTGACCAGTGCCCAGTGCTTAACTTCTCCCTGGCAACTTGGGACATCTCCTGACCCCTGGCCCCCAGCTAGCAGTCCGGCGATTTTGCCCAGTCCGACCTGGCCTGTGAGGAGCCGGGGGACTCTGATCTGTGCCCTTCAGTGTGACCTGTGACCCTTCCTCCTGACCCATGGCCACACTTCCTCCCTTCTCTCAGGTGCCCTGGCCTCCTCCCCTCACCCACTCACCTGCTTCTGCCAGCCTGATTCTCCTCCCCTCCCCGCAAGATAGGGAGGAAGTAAAGGGAAGAGGGAGGGGGGAGGGGTGTGGCATTCCTGGGATTCCCTGGATGGGGAGAGGAAGGGCCCTACAGGAGAGGGCCAAGGAGAGAGCACCCCACAATCCCCCCACCCCATCATCACAGAGGCCTGTGCAGAACTGGGGTTTAGGGACCATTATATACGAGATTAAACTGAAGGGTTGCAGGCCACTGGTCAGACAGGAAAGCAGCCCAGATCACTGGCCACAGGGGAGGGATTCCCAGGGCATCCTGGGAGAAGCCATACTAGGCCACTGGTCAGGCTGGGCGCTGCTGGTTGTATTGAGAGAGGCCCGTGTAGGCCAGGGGTTGTTCTGGGGTCAGCTAGGTCAAACCCGCAAGGCAAGCCCAGGCCACTGGCCATAGCAAGAACGAGGCTCCTGGTCAGAAGTAGCGGGAGAGGGTCCTCGGTTGTCTGCCGAGGTCCCAGCTGAGGACACACTGGCTGGACTGGTCTATCGAGCTACCTGCTGACGGGTGCTGGTCAGCCAAAGCGATAGCCCGGGGCTGGGGGCAGAGGGAGCCCCGCTCCAGGCCAAGTGCTGGGAGGTCCTCTCCGGGAAGTGGGAGGTCCTGGCCAGGCGCCCGGGTTTGGGGGGAACCAGGGGGGCCGAGAGGGCGGGGCGGGGCCTCCTGCTCCTCCCAGCCCCGCGGCGGCCGCCCCGCCCCGCCGCAGCCCGGGCTCTCAGTCGCAGCCAGCACCACCGCCGTGGACATGGAGCCCCCAGACGCCTGGGCCAGGACGCGCGGGGCCCCGCGGCTGCTGGTGCTGGCGCTCCTGCTCGGGGCGCAGCCAGGTATGCTCTGGCTGAGGGCGGGGCGCGGCGGGGGGCGGCCCCTGGGGACCGCAGGGAGAAAGGGGGGAGGGTCTTTCACCCACCCGGAGAAGTCAAACCTCGAGACCCCAGAAAGGAGGGATATGATAGTATGGGGGGCGTCCCTCCCAATAAGAGACCCTGGGACAGGAGCTGGAGACACAATGACAATGAATTAGAGGCCACCAGAGAAGTCAGAGTCCCTGACCACTCTGGACCCAGGAACGGGGAGGGTCCCTGGATTTGGGTCTTGAGCCCTCGGCTCCCTCAGATCCAGGGGTCCAGGCCCCAGTTGCTGGAGTGGCTTCCCCGGGAACCCAGGGCTCCCTGAAAGGTTGTCAAGTTTTGAGGGAGTCGGGGACCCTACAGCCAGAAACCAGAGTCACAGGCGCTAGATGGTTCGCCATCTAGATTCAGAGCCCAAACTCTAAAGGGCCGGCCTCCCTCAGGGACCAGCCGGAGCGCTGGCCCTGGGCAGTGGCAGCGGAACAAAGTGTTTCCGAGTGACAGTGCCCCTTCCTGGGCCCCAGATAATCCACACACCTGCGAGGTGGTGGGAGGGAGGGGGCCCGGGGGCTGGCAGCGGAGGGCCGCAGCTGAGAGGGACAAGGGAGGAGAGGGGGAGGTCTCTCTCTGCTGCCGAGACCCAACCCCAGGCACCTGCCTGGCCCCACGCCCCTCCCCTGGGACAGGCCTCGGGCCAGAGGTGGGTCTCTGGGAATCCAGGCCCCGTCACAAGCGCTGCAAATAGTGGGTCCCCAGGGGCAGGGCTGGACCAGGCCGGGAGGGGGAGGGAAGGGAGGTTCTAAGAACTGAGAGCGATGCCAGGGTGCCAGCCCAGAGCAGGGAAAGCCTGGTTTCCTATGAGAATGGCTCTATCTGCCAGGATCTAGGGCCAGGAGTCCAGGCCCATCCGCCTACTCCCCCAGGACCCAGGAGTCCAAGCCTCCAGCTCCCTCCTCCCTCGGAACCTGGGCTATCCAGGGCCTCAAACCTGTCCTTCCTAGGTGACGCACCGTAGCTCTCCCCCGCACCCCACCATCAAAGAGGCAGAGGGGCCAAGGGGCGGATAGGGGGCTCTGGCGCCAAGCCGGGCAGGTCTGAGCCAGCCTGTCCCTCCCACATTCCTGCTACCTGCCCAGCCCTGTCCCCCCCTCACCACCCCCACACACCCATCCCGCCTCAGCTCCAGGCCCAGCCGCAGCCCACACCTCGTCCCAGGCCCCCACTCATGAGGGAGAGAGACCCAGGGGCTGAGAGAGATGGAAACAGAGTGTGACAGGCTGAGAGAGACAGAGGCAGAGACAGAGGAGCTAAGAGATGGAGCCCCAGAGGCCGAGCCGGAGACTAAGATGGAGAGTTTATCCCATGTCACTGTGCCAGGCCCCGCACAGAGTGAGTGAGGCCAAGGGATGAGCTAGCCCTGGCCCTCCCTGCCCGTGAGGGGCATTCAGTCCAGCGGGAAAAGCAGGGACAGGCACAGTTTTACCCTGGAGGGTTGAATGGAGGCCATTAGGGCCTTATGTCACCCACAGGAGGAGCCCTTAGTCCTGCAAATGAAGAGAGAGATGGAGGGAAATGCTGATGAGTCTGCAGCTCAGAGACATAGAGAAAAGAGATGGAGAGAGGAGCTGCTGATTCTGGGGGGGGAGGGGATGGAGGAGGGGGCTGGGCGCCCGGACCCCTGGGTCCGAGGGAGGAGGGGCTGGGGGCCGGACTCCTGGGTGCCGGGGAAAGAGGCTCTTGGTCCAGAGGTGTCTCCCTGGTGGTGGCGGTGGGAGAGAGTTCAGTCGTTCTCCCACAGGTGCCCAAGCTGAGGTGCAGGTGTCTGTGCCCCCCCTGGTGGAGGTGATGCGGGGGGAGTCCGTCGCCCTGAACTGCACTCCCTTGGGCGTCCCTGACTATTTCATGCTGGAGTGGTTCCTGGTGAGTGCTGCGGGCTGGGGACCACAGGGTAGCAGAGGGGGGTCCGGAAGTGAGGGAGCAGTGGGGCTGTAAACCTCTGTTCTCTCGTCAGAGTCCAAAGGACCCTCAGAGCAGCACGAGGCTGCTGCCTTTCCATTTTACAGATGGGGAAATTGAGGCCCAGCGAAGGGAAGGCACTCTCCGGGGTCCGCTGGCGTCCGGGCACGGCCGAGACTAGTCAGTCCCCCTTCAAAGGGCTGGGGCGAGGGCAGAGGTGATGTCTAGCCCCGCCAGACCTCTTGAGAAGGGACATTCAGAGACAGATACCAAGAAAGCAAGACTAAGGGGTGGGACTAAAGAGGAGAGGAAACAAGAAGCAGAGCGAGCCAGGGCGGGAGAAGGCGACAGAGACAGTGAGAGAGAAATGGGAACAGAGCGAAATGGAGGAAGAAGGAGATGAGCAAATGGGACAGCGGGTAGGGAACAAGGGCGGGAAGCAGGTGGAGAGAGGGACCGAGGGGCCAGAGAGAGACGACAGGGGGAAAGGAGACGGAGCCACAGAGCAGCAGAAAGAGACAGAGACCCCGAGGAGGGCGGCCAGGCAGCCCCGCGCTGAGGGGCCCCCTGCCCACAGGCCGACCGCTCCGGGGCCCGCCACCGTCTGGCTTCACGCGAACTCCGGGGCTCCGAGATCCGGGGCGGGGTGCACAGCTCCCGGGGCCGCAGCCCCCCATACCAGCTGGACTCCCAGGGGCACCTGGTGCTGGCCGAGGCCCAGGTGGGCGATGAGCGGGACTACGTATGTGTGGTGACAGTGGGAGCGGCTGTCACTGCCGAGGCCACCGTGAGGCTCCAGGTATTTGGTGAGTGTCCGTGGACACCCCGGGTAGGGGCAGACAGGGGAGAGCCCAGCCAGGGGTTTCTGACAGTAACATTTCCCCCGTAGCAAAACCAGAGGCCACCGAGGTCACCCCCAACAGAGGGACACTGTCTGTGACAGACAACATTGCCCAGGAGGTACCTCAGACGGACCTGGATTACGGGGTCCTGGGGGAGGGGAGGGCTGGAGGCCCAGAACCCCGCATGTGAGTGGGGAGAACTCCCGAGGAACGGGGACCAGGGTGCAGGGTCCTGGCTCAGGGCCCAGGGCCATCCATGCCCATGTCTGCTTCAGATCGCCACCTGCAGCAGCCACAACGGGAACCCGGTCCCTAAGATCACGTGGCATCGGAACGGGGAGCCTCTGCAGGCGCCCATGGAGGTGAACTCAGGTGAGCAGGCACGGGGCCGGCACAGCTAGCCGTGGGTGGGGTGGGGTGGCTGGCGGCTGGGCCCGCTGACCGCGCCCTCCCACCCTCCCAGAGGGCTACATGACCAGCCGCACCGTGCGGGAGGCCTCCGGCCTGCAGTCCCTCACCAGCACCCTCTACCTGCGGCTCCACAAGACGGACCGGGAAGCCAGCTTCCACTGCTCGGTGCACTACCTCCTGCCCAAGGGCCAGCACGGCCGCCTAGACAGCCCTCCCTTCAGCCTCACCCTGCACTGTGAGTCCATGCTGGCCCCGCTCTCCCCCACCTCGGGCCCCATACCTCACTGAGGCCTGACCCTCCAAGCGTGCCCACGCCCCGCCCCCGCCACTGTCCACTCTGGCCCTCCCTCTCCCCTCCTCATGCTGGCACGTGCTCTGGTTGCTGACCTCTCACCTTAAAGAGCAGCGTGACCCCACCCTGACCTCTCACCCCTCCCCGCCGCATTATGAGCCTCCCGGAGTTTCCTGACTAAACTGTGCCCTGTCCTCTCACACCCGGATCTCACGCTGACCTCAGCTCGGCTCATCCTCCAGCTTCTGGTCTCTGAACCTGTGAACCGGAGCCTCTAACCTTCGAGCATCCATAGCCCTCCCCTGTGCTGCGGCCATAACCTCTGTCCCTCGACCCAGCCCTGCCTTTTGCCCTTGACCTGCCCTTGCCCTTGACCGTAAGCGCCCCTCCCCCGCCCGCCCTTCCCCTTAGATCCCACGGAGCACGTGCAGTTCTGGGTGGGCAGCCCGGCCACCACGGAGGGCTGGGTCCGCGAGGGTGACTCTGTGCAGCTGTTCTGCCGTGGGGATGGCAGCCCCAGCCCGGAGTACACATTCTACCGCCTTCAGGTGACTCACCCCGTCGTTCTTTTGGAAGCCCTGGCCCCTGACCTCTGTGACATTCTGACTTGTCCCAACTTCTAACCTTTCACCTGGGTGGCCCTTGGCTTAGCAAGACACCAGGATGGTGACCCAGGAGCTAACGAGACCTCTGATGCCTGATTCAAGAGAGTCCCAACTGAGCATGATCCCAGACTCGAGAGACCCCCGGCCCAGCAAGGCCTCTGCCTCCTTGCTCGAGTGGGCTCTGATCTAGCGTGACGCTAGCCTGGTGACCTTGACCGAGCATGACCCTGCCGGGCCAGGGTGGCTCCTGAGCCGAGTCCCTCATCCCTGGTCACCCAGGACAAGCAGGAAGACGTGCTGAAAACAAATCTCGAGGGGAACTTGACCCTGGAGAGGGTGCAGCGGGGCCAGAGCGGGACCTACGGCTGCAGGGTGGAGGACTACGACGCTGACGAGGACGCCGAGCTATCCCAGACCCTGGAGCTTCGTGTGGCCTGTGAGAGCCCTGGGAGGGTAGGGTGGGGGGGACCCTGGCCCAGGCTGCCTCGTCACCCTCGCCTGCCATGGCTCTGCCGCCTAATGTATGGTCCAGACTCCCACACCGGGCAGCCAGAGAGCTCTTTCCAAAGCATAAACTTGACCTTCCCCCGCTCCAGAACCTGCCGTGGCTCCCCAGTGCCCTCGGGGAAAGCCCAGGTGCCTCAGCACAGCTCATAGAGCCCATCTGGCTGACTTCACCTGTGGCTGACTCTTCTCTCCCACCAACACATTTTCCTCATCACACCCCAGCTCTCATTCCCATGG
The DNA here is from genome assembly GCA_028627145.1 of Eidolon dupreanum. NCBI lineage: Eukaryota > Metazoa > Chordata > Mammalia > Chiroptera > Pteropodidae > Eidolon > Eidolon dupreanum. The sequence continues at coordinate 92,090,567 of CM053508.1, read as the reverse complement.
TAACTCCCCATCCTTCTCCCATCCGTTTCTGACCAGTATCTTGGGTCTGGTCTTCTAAGAAGCTCTCCCGGTTCACTTGCTCCCCTCCCCTTGCCATCCCCGTGGGTCCCTGAGGCTATGTTCCTCCTCAGCATTCCTTACACCTCCTTTCTTGGTAAATTCTAACAAGACACTTTGGGGTAGCAAGCCTGTGTCTGCAGGGACTAATGCGGATGCATAGGATAAGGAATTGGCCCGGTGAGCGGGGAAGAGTTTAGATGGCGGGGCGGGGTGTTGGCAGGCCATGTCCCCAGGAAGCTGATTCTGAAGGCAGGAAGTTTATGGGGAGTGCCTTGGCATCCACACCTACGGGGGGGGGGTGGGGGGTGGGGAGGGGAAGGAAGCAGTTTGGGGCAGAGGGAGAAGTTGGGCTGCAGTGTAAGAAGGCCTCGGTTGGCCCACAGGGCGCTTGGAAGCTGGAATGTCCACGGTGGGGCCGAGGGGCCCTGGCCTTGATACCTCCACATTGACCAGTCGTCGGCTGTTGGGCTGCCTGAGGAAGGGAGCATGGCCTTGAGCGAGGGGCGCTCAGCAGCTGAGGCAGTTCCCAGGGAGGGCCGACAGCTGAGGGCCGACAGCTGAGGGCCCTGGCAGCAACTGAAGCTGAGATCTGAGTGCTCACAATAGAGGGTCAGAGAGGCCTCTCCGAGAAGGGGACATTTATTTGACTAGGAAACCACGGAATGGAATCAGAAATGCAAAGAGCCGGAAGACGAGCGCTCCAGGCAAAGGGAACAGCAGGTGCCAAGGCCCTGAGGCAGGACTCGACTGGCAAACTAGACAAAAACGGCTGGCCGGCGAGGGCAGCTGGAGCTCAGGGGGCGAGGAAGGAGGGCGGGAGACAGAGGCTGGCAGGGGTCAGACCAGCAGGGCCTTTTGGCCTTTATGCCGGGGTACTGCAGGATTTTAAGCAGAGAGAAGGGCTGACCAGAGGGATTTTTTAAAAAGATCCCTTCAGCTACACAGTGGAGAATGGACTGGAAAGAAAAGAGTCCTGCCCAGCAGGAAGGCTGGTGAGGGGGCGACTGCAGCGGTCAAGGCAGCTGGACTTTGGGGGGCTCAAAATGGAAGGATCCATTTAGAGGGCAGAGTAGAAAAAGACTTGCTGACCGAAGGGGCAGTGGAGAGGGGAAGGCAAGGGTCTGGGCTCGAGCACAAGGTTTTGGCGGTCAGACAGGGAACACCGCCCACCTTCGAGGTCATCCGTTAACCTTGGGCCCAGACGTCAGCTCTGGGGGAGCGTGGCCAAGGCGGCCACGGATTTTGGAGGTAGACTCCCAGGTTTGGGCTTGAGATTTGGCCCGGGTGGGAGAGAGGACAGTTCGTGAAGATGGGGAGAACGAGGAGGAACGCTTGGTCTTCTCTGCTGACGCTTGTGCATTCACGTCTGCACCCACGACAGCCCTGGAGCGCCCCTAAGCGGGTGGGCGAGGGTCTGGGGAAGGTGACAGTCTGTACCCCCTCCAGACCTGGACCCCCTCGAGCTCAGCAATGGGGAGGAGCTTGCCTTACCCCTGGGCGGCAGCCTGGCCACGAACTGCTCCGTGCAAGGCCTACCCACCCCCACGCTACGCTGGACCAAGGTGAGGGGGAAAGGAGCCACCCCCCCCGCCCTGGGTCCCCCTCCCTCCCCGCACCCCCTTCCCTCCTCTCACATGCCGCCTGGCCTCTTCTCTCCTCCCCGCCCCACAGGACTCGATACCCCTGGGGGACGGCCCCACGCTCTCACTCAGCTTCCTCACTTTTGATTCCGCCGGCAGCTACACGTGTGAGGCCTCCATGCCCACGGTCCCCCTCCTGAGTCGCAACCGGATCCTCAGGCTGCTGGTTGAAGGTTCGGGGGTAGGGACAGCCTGGGGTGGAGACAGTGGGGACGGAGGGCCAGGACCAACTGGGCTGGTCCCATGGCCGGTCCCTCTGTATCCTACTCTGTTCCTTGCCCCTCTCTCTCTCTCCTTCTCGTTCTTGCTCCCTCCTTTCGCCAGCGTGCCTCCTCCTCACCGCTTTCCCCCCTCCCCACCCATCACCCACAGGGTCACCAGAGTTAAGGCCAGAGGAGACTCTGCCCAAGGCCGAGGGCAGCTGGACAGAAGGGGATGAAGTCAAGCTGGTCTGCTCTGCCCGCGGTTACCCGGAGCCCAAACTCAAGTGGAGCCAAATGGGAGGCAGTGTGAGTAAGGGCCCCTCCTGTCCCCTCTGGACTCTCTCTCTCCGGAACCCAGGTCCCTGGGGGACCCTGCCCCATCACCGATCCAAACACTGTGCCCCCTCTCCCACTTCCTGGGGGGCTGGACATCACCTCTGCCCTCACCCCAGCCCTTGATCCCACGGGCCCAGGCCTGACCTGAGCCCCCACAGCCGGCAGAGCCAGCCCCCGGAGGCCAGGGCTGGGTGAGCAGCTCCCTGACCCTGAGGGTGACCAGTGCCCTGAGCCAAGACGGCGTGTACTGCGAGGCCTCCAACCCCCACGGGAACGCCCGGCACGTGTTCCACTTCGGCCCTGGTGAGTAGCTGCCGTGGTGACAGGGCCGGGCGCGGGGTGCAGAGCGCGGCCGCTGAGCGCCTCCTCGGTCTCTTCCCCACAGTGGCCCCCCAGACCTCCCAGGCTGGAGTGGCTGTCATGGCCGTGGCCGTCAGCGTGGGCCTCCTGCTGCTCGTGGTCGCTGCCTTCTACTGCATGAGACGCAAGGGGCGCCCCTACTGCTGCCGGCGGGGGGAGAAGGGGGCTCCGTGAGTGGCCCACACCCACAGAACTGACCTCTGCAACCCGACCCCCGCCCACCTCTGGCCTCGCCGCCAAACCCAGATGCAATGCAGTCCCATCTCCAACCTCAAACCCTTCCCCCTCGTCACCCCCAACTACAGCCCACCCCACCCATGACCATCCTCAAACCCACCCGCGCCCAACTTAACCCCAGCCCTAACCTCTTCTACCCCATCTCATCCCCACCTCCCATCCCAACCTTAACGCAACCATCTTAACCCCCGTCTCCTCTCCAACCCCTGTCTCATCCTCATCAGCAACTCCAACCGCATCTCCAGTCCCAGCCCTCCCCCACCCCCAAGCCCACCCATCTAACCCCCTCTCCATCTCTCCATTGCCAGCGCCCACGTGACCGTCCCCATCCTCAGCCCCAACCCCAGCCTCACCTGGAACTCCAGCATCTCTAGTCCCAACCTTCCCCCCCGACCACACCCCTCACTCCAACCCACAAATAGCACCAAACCCACCTTCAACTATATCCCCATCCCCAAGGCTCCCAACCCCATCTCGGTCCCACTCCTAACCCCAAACCCACCCCATCTAACCTTATCTTCAACCCCAACCACAGGACCACCTTCAACTCCAACCCATAGCTACTCCCAAACCTGCCCCCGAGTTGACCCCAGCTACGCTACCACCTCCAACCCCAGCAGCATCTTCGACCCTTGCCCCACCCCACCCCAACCCCAATGCCGTTGCCGCCCCTTACCCCATCCCCAGTTCCTTCCCGAGCTGTGACCGCCTCTAGTGTGCTACCTCTTCCCCCCCAGGCCACCTGGGGATCCAGAGCTGAGCCACTCAGGGTCCCAGCGTACGGAGCAGACGGGCCTTCTCATGGGAGGTGCCTCTGGAGGAACCAGGAGTAGCAGTGGGGGCTTCAGAGATGAGGTGGGTGAGGGCCTGGGCACCCTGGCGAGAGGGTGCCTGCAGGGGGGGCGCAGTGTAGCTGCCTCCGTGGGCACGGCCTAACCAGTCCCTCTTCTCCCCAGTGCTGAGTCTAGGACCTCGGAGAGGCGAGTCACTGGACCTGACCTGGAGCTGCAGGCATCAGAGAACCGGCCCTGCTCACGCCCCGCCCGCCCCGTGCCTTCCTGGTCTTCCCACCCCACCCTCCCTTCCTTTCTCTACAGGCTGGGTAGGGACCTACAGCTGCTGCTGCTGCTGCTGCTGCTGCTGCTGCTGCTGCTGCTGCTGCTGCTGCTGCTGCTGCTGCTGCTGCTGCGAGGGAGGAAGGGTGTGATGGGGGAGTGGGAGGGGACCTTCCTCCAGGGAGTATGACTCTCCCAGGTCCCAGAATAGCTCCTGGAGCCGAGCCCAGGGCCCCAGCCTGGGATGGGGCTCTGAGGGTCGGGTCGACTGGCCCGGGCTATTTTTACCTCCTGCCTCCATTGCTGGTGCCCCCACCTGACGTCCTGCTGCATAGTCTGACACTGGATCCCCACCCCCTGCCCCACCCCCTCATCTGTGGACACTGGAGTCTGGAATAAATGCTATCTGTCACGTTGACACCATCCTGTGGCCAGAGCCTCCTCTAGTGGATGAGAGGGGAAGGGGGCACAGGTGCCGCTCCCCTTCCTACTGCTCCTCCCGCCCCCTCTCAGGACCTGGGAGAAGTCTGATGTCATGGAGAAAGAAAGGAGACTGGGAGAGCAGAGGGTGACTCAGCTGGCCAAGGGTGGAAAAGAGAGATACCAGGGGGGTCCGGAGGGCACCGAGCCTGGTCCCTGAGGACCGGTGCCTGCCTGGTGGGCGGGGTGCCGTCCCCTTAAGGAAAAGTTCCCAGGCTCTCTTGCCAGAGCCCCAAAGGGAATTGAAGCTGCGAGAAGAGAAACTCTGAGCTACAGAATGCATGGAATTAGGAATGGAGCTGCCTCCTCTGGGAAAGACACGGTTCTCGCAGCCGGGGGAGGAGGTTGGAGCTTGAAGGAACCCAGACCGGCAGAGAGAAGAGGCGGCAGGAACAGCGGGGCCAGCCAGAGAGAGAGACTGAGGCAGAAGGAGAGGGGTTTGAGAGAGGGAGGGGGGTAAGAGGGATGGGCTGGGGCAGCACAGAGGCAGACACAGACAGAGAGGTTCAGGGGAGAGAGAGGCGGGGACTATGAGAAACAGAAACACGGTGATAACCGGGATACAGAGAGAGAATTAGAGCCAGGAAAAAAAAAAAGAAAGAAAGAAAACATTGAAAGGAGCGGCCCAGAGGCAGTGGGAGGGTAGTGGGAGGTGGGCCTGTGACCTTGGCCCTGTGACTTTCCCTCCCTGAGGCCACCAAACAGATAAATCACACCTGGGCAGCTGGGAGGCTTGGGTGTGGCAATCCCTGAGTGACAGGTACACAGGGGGATCTCTGCACTCAGACACCTAATCTCAGCAGGTGACTCCGCCTCTCTGTCCTCGGTTTGCTCAGCCAAAACTGGCAAGAGGCTTTGGGAGCCCCCTGGTAGCTGCCTGAGCAGCCCCTGCAGACACCTGGAGCAGCAGAGCCCACCGGCCTGACTCAGGTGCTCCGGTCCCAGGGTTTGCGGCATCAGTCTGGAACAAACGCAAGAAACAGAGGTGGATCAGGTTAATGCACTTAGTTTGGGGCACGAACGGTCAGAGGTCTCCTGAGTCCCGTCTCACTCCCCACGATGTGGTTTTAACCCCCAGAGTGGAAGGTGAGCACCCGGAAGCTGCCAGGGCCACGCAGCGGGGCAAATGAGCCTGGCTTTTACCTGAGTGACTTGTGCACAGGACTTATGGAACAGAGCCAGAGTCACCAACGAGAAGCACCTTTAGGACGCCTGGAACTTGAAGCTCACTCCATCCTTCTATCCTCCTCTTATGTGTTTAACTCACTTAATACGTCTAGCAGGCCTCATGAGTTGCTTCTTCATATCTATCCCTCGTTTCATCTGTCTCCTTATTTGTGTGGCTTTTCTGTTTTCTCCATGACGGAATTGAATATTCTTTAAAAAAAAAAAATACAGCAGACACAGAGGATCGTAGGGTGGTTGGGAGAATTTGATGAGACTGCGGTGGAAGGTGTTTAGTACACAGCCTGGCATGGAGCATGTGCTCGGTACATGTTTATTAGCAGCAGCAGTCACATTCAAGGGAAATGGGGGGAAAGAGAGAAAAGCAAAATAGGGTCCCTTGATCCAGGCAAGGAACCAGGTGTAAAGAGGTCCCACTCTAAGAGCAGACATTGGGGAGCAGGGATCTGGGGAGCTGAACAGATGTCTGAAGGGAGGAGAGAAAGGGAACCACAGGGATGGAGGGGTTCTCTGCCCAGCACGTGGTTCCCAAGTTAATGAGGGGAGGGTCCTGGCCTGCCTCCCAGGAGGGCATACATTTGCATAAGATCCTTCATCTGCATAGCATCTCAGGTAATTTACATATAGAGGGAAACCTGAGCCCTCCTCAGCCTGACCCCCCCCTTACACTTTAGCAAAAGGGTCTGAGGATGAGCAAGGGGGAGGGGTGAATCACAGGATCTGGGGCTCCAGGAAGCAAAGGAAAGTCTGGGGTAGACTCCCCTTGTCATTGACCTTCCGTGGCTCCCTGTTGCTGTCAGGAACACGAGCCACCCGAACCTTCTCAGATGTTGTTGCTCACACCTACCCACTGCTCCCCATCTCACACATGCTCCGCCCTTGTGCCTTTGTGACTTTACTACTCCCCTTACCTAGAATGTTCTATCCTATTTCCCCTCACTGTGACAAAGCTTGACTGTCCTTCAAAGCTTGGACATCTCAAAGAGTTCTAAAAAGTGTTCACACCCACTTTCTCTGCCCTTGAAACTATAGGAAGCTATGCCTCATCTGAACTCAAACGGATTTTATTAGTTAAAATCCTTTGGTTGCAAATGACAACAGCAAAAAAAACGGAAGTCAATAATTTGTGTAAATAAAAAGGAAAAGTTATTCACTCATATAACCGGGAAGATCAAAGGCCGATTCCTTCAGGCATAGCTGATGTAGGGACTCAAACGGGTCTTTTGTCTCCAGTGCCCCCCACACTGCCAGGTTTCTCCCCTACCAGCCTGGCAATCCCCACCAAAAGAGGATGTCCCTTTTCCAATTAGTTCAAGCAAAAGCCTCAGGGCTGATTGTCATTGGTCAGGAATGGGTCTCACCTCCTGGCCAGGGGATCAAATGCTCTGATTAGCCAGGACAGGGTCAGGCTCATTCTGAACCATAAGGACTAGATGTAGGGGACTCCCCATAGGAAAAGTGGGGACTCCCCATAGGAAAAGTGGGGTCGGGGGAGCTGAAAGAAGGGAAAGAGGTTGCTGGGCAGGTAAAATACAGTTGACCCTTGAATAACGTGGGGATTATGGGCACTGCCCTGCGCAGAAGAAAATCTGTGTGTAACTACAACTTGGCACCAACTCCACGGCTGCATCAGGAGGCATTTGGCCCTGTGCCCCTACCTCCTGGTGATTATGACTCTTCAGTGAAGTGCCAACTTTGGGATTTGTTGACACTGGAAGTCAGCTCTCCAGGCATGAGACCCACCCAGTAATTCGTCAACAAACACCCAGTGCTCCACATTATGTATATGACTGGAGGGGCGTGGTGAGTGAAACTCCAGCCTACCCTCCTGGGGCTTGCCTCCTGGACTCACCTGTGCCCACAGAGAAGAGCTGGGAGAGCTGAGCCCATTCACTGACAGGCCTGGAGAAGAGTGGGTCCAAGGGGCCCTTCCTGCCTTCCTGGAAGAAGTCTCCTGGGAACTGGTTATTTTGCTCAAGGGAGAAACAGAAGGCCCAGAATTTTACAAAGCAAGTTAGTAGCAAGGTTGGCACTAAAACCCAGAGATCCTGACCCCCTAGTCTAGCCCCAGATTGGGGAGAGAAAGAAAAATCTAGAGTGCATTTCTTATGTACCTATTTGTCCAGTTGGCCTCACACCAGGCTGTGCCAAATCTAAAATACATGTCATCTGGGGGTCCCAGTCTGCTGCTTCCTGCTGGGTAGCTTGGGGCAGATAACGACTCAGTGTACTTTTCAGTGAAATAGGGGTCATGAGAGTGTCTGCCCCTTCAAGGGGTTCTTGAAAGGTAAGTCAGTTCTGGATCTGCCAGTTTGTAACTCTGACTTTGGGCTAAGTTACTTCATCTCTCTGTGCCTGTTTCCTTATCACATAGGGTGCTGTGTGGGTTATTTGAGATAACACTTAGAGTACACTTAGATCAGTGGCTGGCACACGGTAAGTGTTAAATAAATTTAATAAGAGCACTATTACCAAGATGTGAATGCCAGTCAATAAGAGTCTCCACTACTTGAGACCTTGCCCTTCTGGAGAGGAAAGCTCAGGTGTATGGCGGTGGGGGAGGGAGGGCAAGTCTAAGGGGTCCTCCTGCTAGAAAGTGGGACAGAAAGCGTCTCTCCCCGGTTGATCGGCTCAGCGACTTCCCGCCCTAGAGGAACTGAAACAGAGATTTCAGGCGCTCAGTGGCATCTCCTCCCTCGGCCACCTGCTCTGACCTCACCCCACACGCTGGGCGGGCCTCACTAGCTCCCCCGGGCAGCCCAAGGAATGTGAAGAGGTAGGTGGGGGTGGGGAGGAGCGGGAGCCTCCGGGGAGAGACAAAGGGGCCGAGTCAGAGCGGGAGACACAAAGACGCGAGGAGGCTGGAGATAGAGAAGTGGGACAAGGACACAGGGAGGGACTGGCAGAGTCTGGAAGCCGGACCCTGGCCCAGCTCCGCATAGCCAACAGAGCGCGGGGGCCGGTCTGTGCTGCCTCCTGGCGGACGGGCGCGGTACGGAGGCTGTAGGGACCAGATGCAGGAGGCGACGGAGGACGCCGGATGGCACGGATGGAGGGAAAGACGGAGACAGACACAGAAAGAAACAAGAGACTGAAAGACACGGAGACGCACATAGAGACAGAGGGACAGTGACAGGCACAGAAAGATACAGAGACAGTGACACAGAGAGACAGACAAATGGATGGAAAGAGACACGGGGACCAAACGACACAGTGATAGAAAAACAGAGTCCAGAAACACAAAACGACACCGACACGTCAGGACTGAAGGACTCAGAGACAGAGACAGGATGGGGAAGGAGACCCAAAGACAGTGTGAGGCACAAAGACAGAGACACTAAGACACAGAGAAATCTAGAAAGAAACAATGCAGCGACTCCGAGTCCGAGGCAGAGATTAGGCAGAGAAGAGATACGCTCAGATACCCCCAAACACTTGACAGACACCCGACGAGGGCCTAGAACAGAAGTCGAGAGGCGGGGGGATTGGGGGGTTCAGACTCAGCTCGGGGTCGGGGCTTCAGAGCCGGCGGGCCTAAGAGAAGCCGCGTGCCTCGGGCAGGTGTGCCAAGAGGGCCTGGGCTAATACTGAAGGGGGCGGGGTCAGACCTTTGGGCGGGGCTGAGACCAGGCCGGACTGAGCTCTCTGGAAAAAGCGGAACAGACTCTCGGGAGAGCGGATGGACCGGGGTCCCGGGGGCGTGGCTTCACGAGGGACCGCCGGAAGCTCGGAAGGGGGCGTGGCAAAATCTTGGAGCCGCCAGTAGACTGGGGGCGGGGCGTCTTCGAGAGCAAAGGGGGCGTGGTTAGGAGACAAAGCGGGAGGGGTTTGAAAACCCCAGAGAGTTGAGAGAATTCTGGAGGAGGGGAGATCCTGGAGAATCCTGGGGAGCGGCAGGTGGAGAATCCTGGGAGGGGGCGGGTGCAGAATGCCGGAGGGCAAGGAGTGCAGAATTCTGGGAGGGGGCGGGGCAGAAAGCTGGGGGGCGGGCTATTGAATCCCGGGGAAGGACAACACGGAATCCCAGGAGGGGGTGGGGCCGGGGACCGGGATCGGCTCGGCTGTGGCTGGGGGCGGAGGCTGGAAAGGGGGCGGGGTCCTGTGACGTCAGCGAGTCCGAACCGCCGGAAAGAAGCGAGGGGCCGGGGGCACGCAGCCTGGAGAGCCGGACCCCTGCGGTCAGATCCCGGAGTGCGGAGCGCAGCGGCACCCGGCCGGAATCCCTCAGGCACCTGCTCGCCTACCCAGCCGATCGGCGCACGCAGAGTGGCCCGCAGCCCCCCGCCCGGGCCCAGTCCTTCCCCGGGCCCCCCATGGCCCGGGCCGCAGCCCTCCCGCCGTCGAGAACGTCGCCGACCCTGCGGCTGCTGCCGTTGCTGCTGCTGCTGCTCCGAGAAACCGGTGAGAGTCCACGGGCGCCTCCCTCCCCGCGAGACCCAGCCCCTCCGCACCTTCTGAGTGGGGGCAGCCTGAGCCTTCCCCCACTCCTCCCCCAGATCGCCGAGACCCCGTGTCTCCGGCCCCTTTCCTGGCTGGCCCCACAGACCCCGACCCCCCACACCCCATTCCCTTACCTCTCTGCGTCCCTCTCCCCCCAACGTCCTTCTTAATCCCAACTCCCCATCCTACACCGGACTTTTACCCCCTATCCCGACGCGGAAAGGGTTAAATCCGAGGCCTCGCGCCCCCTCCCCACCCCGCGCCGTTCAGTTAACCTGGATCTGGGTTTCCATCTCCGCTTCCTCCCTCAGGAATGGGGGAATGTCTCCCACTCCCTCTAGCTGGAGAGTCGCGATGGTGAGGACAGATCACCCCCCATTTTCCGTTTTCCCAGGGTCAGGCGTCTGAGGCGCGGGGAGAATTGCGGTCAGGGGACCAGAGGTCGGTGAGAGGAGTAGGGAACCCGACTCTCGGTCCCTTGGAGGGATGAGAGTTGGGGTAGCCTGGGGAGGGGCTCCAGAAGAATTAGGGACTGGGAGCTCTGTCTCCTGGGTCCCAGGTAGAATGAAGGGTCGGGGCTATGTCTACTGGGGCGCTGGTCGAATCGCGGGGTAGGAGCTCAAATTTGTAGGTTCCAGATTCATTGCTCTCTTTCCTGGGTCCCAGGTCAAACTGGGGAGGGGTGCAAGAGGCCCTGTGTGGCGGGCTTCAGAATTGGAATGTCTCTCGATATCCAGATATGAGTGTGGACAGGGGACCCTGTCCTGTCTCTTGGGTTCTAGATGTGATCGAGAGCTGGAGGCTCGGTCGGCTAGTGGAGTAGGAGCCGGAGGCAGGGACGTCTCGGGAGAAGTTTTCCCGGTTTCACTTTCGCCGAGCCTGGGTTGGGCGAGGCGGGTGCTCTCCTGGCTCCCGGTTCCCGACTCCCGAGTTTCGGGACCTTCTTTCCTTTAGTCGCGCCTTTGTCCTCAGAGCCGCATCGGGAGGTGAACGCGAGGAGACACCGCCCTAATCTCCCGCCCCTCCCTCTGTTTAGCCTACTAGCCTCCTCCTGTTCCCCACCCCCAACCCTGGTGGGGGAGGGGATGGGAGGAACAGGTGAAGCAGGCTCTGGTCCCGGCCCTTGCAGGTGACCCCAGCTGTTTGTTTATTTCCAAGCTGGAAGCTCAGGATCCTGGGTTTCCCAAGGGTTTGCCCAAGGGAATCTAAGAACCTGGGTCACCTCTGGCCTCATTTTCCCCCCACCCCAGCCTTTCCCATCCCCTGCCTCTCCCTTCTGTGTCAGATAGGGACCTGAGGTCAGGACCTACCAGTCCTGGGGGAGTGCTCAGACTCCACCCGACTTTGAGCCAGGCGTGGACTTGGTGCTTGATCTCCTGAAAGGCATTAGATCACCCTGGATTAGATCACCCTAGGAAACGTTCTGTTGCATTTCCCATTTTGCAGATGAGGAAACAGAGGCTTAAAAATGTCTGGCCACTCTCCCAGGCCACACAGCCAGTCTCACCCTGGGAAGCCAGACTGCAGACTTCAGAACCCCTCTTGGCCCTGCTCTACCCAGTGGGCTCCAGAAAGTGCCTCTAAGCCTCCATTTCCTCCCTTGTAAAACCATCACAGGGCCTCCTGGCAGCGCCCCGGGAGGAGCCAAGGTCCCTCTGATCCCAAGAGAAAGCTCTTAGCACCTGGGGAGGGGGCCTTCCTGTTTCCTGACCCTCCATCCTGTGCCTTCATGCTCCGCCTCTCCCTCCCTCTCTCTCTTCTCTCCTTCTCTGCCTCTCCCTCCCTCTCTTCTCCCCTTCTCTGTCTCCCTCCTTCCCTTCCTTCCTCTCTCTCCCTCTCTCCCTCTCTGCCTCTCTTATTCCCCCCACCCTCTGCCCCTCTTCTCTGCCTCCATCCCCTAGCACTTTCTCTCTTTCCTTCTCTCCATCTCTCCTTTCCTCCCATCTCTTTTAACCTGTCTCTGGCTCCTCCTTGGCCTCCACAAAGGAGGGCGCATCACCTGGGCCTCCTGCTGGGCCGGCTCCCTCCCCACCTTTCACTACCCATCCATGTTAGCCAGGCAGCTCACGGTAGTGGAGGGGGATGGGAGGAGAGGGGACTGCAGGCCTGCTGTCTCTTCTCATTAGGGAAGGGGGACTGGGCAGAGGGGGTGCATCTGCTCACATACTGGGCGAGGAGATGGAGAGAGGGATGCTTGGAGAGGCTAGAGATACAGGAATGGGAACAGAAGACAAACAGATTTAAGGATGGAATCAGAGACACAGGAGTGGAGCTGAGAGATGGAGGAAAAGGGGGGCAGAAAGAACTGGAGTGGGACAGAAAGGCCAGGGGAAGGGAGCTGGACAGAAACCCCAGGATAAAGGCAGGAACTGCCTAAAGAGAGAGACCTAGAGGTTTGGTGACAGGCAGGGAGCCTAGAAAAACCCCCTCCATGACCGATGGAGACGTTATGACCCTGGAGGTCAAGGCCAGCAGTGTGTGGGGCCACAGAGAGCGTTGGACATGGGAGGGACAGGGAGTTGGGCATGCCACTGGCCAGTTCCCCCGCCCCCGCCTGGGACGCTGTTACATTTTTAATGTCCTGGAGATGCAGAGGAATGAGGCAAGAGGGGGAGGAGGTGAGGGGACCCAGCGAGATGGCCCAGGCAGAGAGAAAGTGTGTCAGAGGTGTGCAGAGACATGGGGAGACCCAGGAGACAGGGACATCCGAAGGTCCAAGATACAGAGGAGGAGGGATCCTGAGAGGCAGGGACCAGAAGACCATGAGAGATCGGAGACCCTGGGAATAGATGCAGAACCAGATTGCAGAGACTGGGGGACCTGGACCCAGAAACACCGAGCCCGCAGGTGTCAGAGATACAGGGGAGAGAGACCGTGGGAACGGCGGGGGACATACGTATCTTCCTGGGCTGGCGAACATCTGAAATTGATGGTGCTGATGGATGCACAAATCTATGAATATCCTAAAAGCCATTGAAACTGCACGCTGTAAGCGAGCGAATTGTACAGTCTGGGAACGTCACTCAATAAAGCTGTTAAGAGAGAATATGAGGGACACAGAGCAGGGACCAGGGACTCCTGGGAGACACAGGTATGACTGACAGCCTGTGAGGGACAGAGGCGAAGACCAGAGCCCCTGGAAGCTGGAGACACAGAAGGGCAGATTTGGACCCTAAGAACCAGCTGGAGAGAGAGACAGAAACGTTGAGGTGTCAACTCTGGGCTGGGCAGAGTGGTGTGTGAGGGGTTCTATCTGAGGGGCTCAGCCAGGAAGATGAGTCCTAGAGATTCACCCCCCAGAAATACGAGACCCCACAGGGGAGCGCTTCAGGGTGTCAAGCCCCTGCCAAAAGGGGAGGCGAGGCCAACAACCCCATACATCCTGGCTGCGGCTGCTACTGCTACTCACCTCTCAAACTGGCTCCCGGATGTCCGCTGTGGGGGTGGGCACTGTGATTAATGCAATTAATTAATTAACGAGGTGGCTGAGGCAGCAGCTGAGGCCAGCGCTCAAAGCACGCTTGCCTTCAAGGGCCTGCTGGAGTCTGGCCGCACCCTGTGGGAGAGGACGGGTCACACTGGGCTTTGTAGGTCTGCAGGGGATGAGCCCAGCCCTGAGGAGCCAGCCAGGCAGGAGCACAGTCTCAGACCCTGGAGACCAGGTCCCCAGCCGCCTCTTCCTCCAAGCCTCCTTAAGTCACTTTGCCCCCTCCTCTTCTTTCGATTTACCATTCCCTGGATGTCGGGGTATCAGGCTCTGTTCTCTGTCCCCCAAAGTTTTACCCTGGGCTTACACATGCATCCCACTCTGCCACCACAGGAAGCCCGCAGGCCCTGGCCATGAGCAGAGGAAATATGTCTGGGGACCCAGCTGACACCTCGTGAAGCTATCACCAGTCTGGCCTCCCAGGGGAAGCTGAGGGAGTCCGATGTTCCCACAGCACTGTCTCCCGCTGTGGGTCTGGTCGTGTCCCAGCCAAGGTCAGGGCAGGGGCGCCCGCCCAGCAGCGTGCTGGGCCCTAGGGTCCAGCCATCCTCACGAAGTCATTTCCCCGGCCTCCACCTGAGACGCAAACTGTCTGGGCGTGGGCCACACCCGTCCCCCTCATCCCCATAGCCGGTCAGCCTCCAAACCGTTCCAGCTTCTGACTGTGTTCCAGTCCAGTTTGTCCTTCATCCCCACCGCCCCTACCCTGGCTCAGGCGCCTCCTTCCGCCGGATCCCCGCCCCCACCCGTTCTGAGGGCTCTTTCTAAAACACAAACCTAACCCTGTTCTTCTCCCTGCTTCTAACTCTCTATGGCTCCCCAGCGTCCTCAGGAAAAAGCCCAAGCTTGAACTCATCCTCAGCCTGTGTTATCTAGTGCACTGTTGATTTCCCATCCTCATTCATTCATTTATTCATTCATTCAGTACATTTATGTTGAACGCGCTCCTGCCGTGTGCCAGGCACTGTGCTAGGCTCCAGTGATGCCACAGGAAACAAGACAGGATGAAAATTCCGCCTCCTGGCACTGATGGTCAAGTGGGGAAGATGCATCAGGTGCTAAAGGAAAGATAAAACAGGGTCCGGGAGTTTTTGCTGTTATCATTAGTGTGGGAAAGACCTAAAGGAAGGGAGGGAGGGAGGGAGCTGAGCACAGGTGGCAGAAGAGCATTCCAGAACCAGGGAACAGCAAGCGCAGAGACCCTGAGGTGGGACTCACCTGACGTGTTTGAGGAACAGAGTGAAGGAGCCAGTGTGACTAAGCAGGGCGAGCCAAGGAGAGAGAGTGGGAGGTGAGGTCAGAACGTAAACACGAGAGCTTTTTTCCTGAGTGAGCAGAGAGGGGCTTTGCTGCCGTAGCCTCTAACGGGACCCCTCTGGCTGCCTGTGGGAACAGACCGTATGTGGCAACTGCCATCCTACGTGGGAGGAATGACCCCGCGGGTAGGCGACTGGATTAGACTAGGATGGGGGAAGTTCAGGGGTTAGACGTGATCTGTTCAGAGATGGATTTTGAAGACGGAGCTGACGGGATTTCCTGAGGGGTTGCATGTGGGGTAGGAGAGAAGACGGGATGACGCCAGCCTCCGATCCTAAACCTTTCACTGAAGTGGCACGCCTGGAAAAGGGACTGTTAAGGCCACGGGGGCGCCGAGCCGCCCTGCTCATTCTTCCAGAGTGAGAAGCTCCGAATGGGACCCTGATAGACCCTGGTCAGGGAGGGAGGGGCGTGTGGCCATCTGGGACAGCATCCGGGGTGAAAGAGCTACCTGAGGAGTTAGCCCCACAAGAAGCTAAAAGCGGGTGTTTTTTTTTTTAATCGTCAGAAGCCGACAGTGCTGAGCCGCTGCCCTAGGTGTGGGGCTGCAGCCTCCCTCAGAGGAGAAATGGAGGCATCTTGCAATCACAAGGGCTTCCTTAGGACAGGAAATTTGAGTCCCAGGGGGGACCACGGTCCCGGAGAGGGATGTGGGGACTCTGTGGGCCTGAAGCTTGGCTTCCCTTGGGAAGGAGTCAGGTTCTCCTCCTTCAGGAAGCCCTCCAGCCTCTGGGTTCTTCCCCCACTGCAGTTTTAATAGCATCCTTGGTGATGACTGTTTACAGTATTTGTCTTCCCCACAGGAATGTCACCTCCCAGAGGACATGCACCTGATTTGGCCGGGCACTTCCGTGGCACCTGCTCCAAGCACAGAGCCCGATATTCACTTGACAGTATTTATTGAGCACCTACTACATGCCAGGCCATGGTGTAGGCTCTGGGGATACAGGAGGGAACGAGACAGACAATTCCCTGTCCTCCAGGGCTGACCTTCTTACCACCCAGGACCCGTTTGTTGAGCCACTGTTTGGATTTGCAGAGAACAGGAAAGAATGGTGGGGAGAAGAGTCTTGTCAGGTTCGGCCCTCTCCCCCATCGCTGTGCCCCTTCAAGTTTGGTTTCAGTCTTGACTTCTAGATTTTTTTTTTTATCCACACCTCTTTCGTCTGATAATCCATTTCTGTCCAGCTCCACCTTCCCCTTGACCCCCCCCCCTTGCTTTAAGCCAAGTCGTTCTCTAGCCGAGGGGCCTTCCATGGCTCCCACTTGCCTCAAGGAGACAATCTAGCTCCTTGATCCCACCCTACCTCGCTCTCCTTAGTTTCCTGCGGTGGATGTTTTTCCTGACCGAGTGCCCTTCCTTGCTCACCCAGCAAGAAAGGGGCAGAGCCTTTGGGGACCCTCGTGTGCACTCTGCCTTTGGGGTCCCGGTGGGCGAAGGGTCCTGGCACCTGATGGAAGGAGGTGGCTCTTCCTCAGCTCCACCCGCTGTCCCCCCCCCGGGAGCCCCATGTTCGTCTTTGTCTGGATTTTGACATTTAATCTCCAGACCCTTCTGTGCCGCTAGTTCAGCCTGAAACAATGCTGCGGGGGCCGAAAGAACATACGAGAGAGAGCGGATTTGGCCTGCGGCGGGCAGCTGATTGCCTCTGCCCCCCCAACTGTGCCCTGCAGGCCCTGCGAAGAACTTAGGGGAGAAAATCATCTCATGGACTTGTCACAAGGGGCCCTGCTGGGCAGCTTAAACATCCCCCATTTTACAAGTGGAGGGACTCAGGCTCAGAAACAAGGTCACCCACCTGGAAAGAGCCAGAAAGAATCCCAAGTGATCCGCTGCAGGGTCTCGCACTCCTGAGACTCTGCAGTGTGGACCCTCCAGAGGGGCGCAGCCCCATCTCCCACGGCGGCACCCCAGGTTTGAGTCATAGGACATATGTGGATATTCTATGAGCTCGTGTATGAGTCACACAATGGACTTCACTGCTGGCTTTTTTCCGAAAGTCCCCGGGACAGCCCCGCCTGAGGGACTGCCTTCTGCCAGGCACCCTCTCCTTAGAATCACCTAGATTCCTGTGTGAGGCCAAAGGCTCTGTCAGAGAGAGCTGGGCCACAGTCGCCTGTTGAGGACAGGGCATGTGCCCTTGGCCTTGCCTCGAGGCTGAGTGTCAAGGCCACTTGTAATGATACGTAGCTGGCTGTGTTTATTTAATAAACATTGATCACGTGTTTCCTGTGAGCCCGAGCCAGGTGCTCTTCAAATATTCTTCAAAGCTTATAACAATCCCTAGGAGGTAGCCACAGTTATTATCCTCATTTTACAATTGAGGAAACTGAGGCACAGAGAGGTTAGATTACTTGCCCAACCAAGGTCATACAGCCAGCAAGTGGCAGAGCCGGGATTCAAACACAGGCAGTCTGCACCATCAACCACCATGCTGTCCTGCCTGGCACAGCAGAGAAATGTCTGTCTCTTTATTCTAATCTATATTAAAAGTGGGAAAACAAAAGATAAGCTGAGAAATAAAAATGCATTCCCACAAAAACATGTACCTAAATGTTCACAGCAGTTTTATTCATAATCGCCCCAAAGTGGAAACAACCGAATGTCCATCAACTGAATAGACAAACCAAATGTCTATCCAGGCAATGGAATATTATACAGCCGTGAAAAGGAACAAAGTACCGGCACAGGCTACAGCGTGGATGTACCCTGAAAACATCAGCTGAGTGAAATAGCCAGCCACAGAAGGCCATGTTTTTATAAGAAATGTCCAGAATAGAGCAATCTATAGAGATGGAAAGTAGATTAGTGATTGTTAGGGCTGCGGGGAGGGGGAATGGGTGACATTTAATGGGTATAGGGATTTCTTTGGGGGATTATAAAAATGTTCTAAAATTGATTATGGTGATGGGTGCGCAACTCTTGTGAATATACAAAAAGCCATTGAATTATATACTTTTAATGGATGAATGGAAATTAATCTCAATAAGCTTGTTTAAAAAAAAAAGATAGTCTAAGAGAGCTGTAGGCTTTATAGAAAGGCGAGGGGAAGTTTATTATTGCACAGAGAAGGATAAAGACAGGCTTCACACTTCAAATTTTTAAAAATTTATTTTGCGATAGACTTTTTTTTATTGATTTAGTTTCAGAGAATTATTTTTTCTTCCCAACATTTGATAATGAAAAATTTCAAACATACAGTTATGAGTTGGAAGAATGGCCCAGGAACCTTCCTCCCGCCCTCACTAGACTTGACAGTGGGTTACATTTTTGCCACATTTGTTTTATCGCCTTTTCTCTATTTTTTTTTGTTTGTTTTTTGCTGAAAAAAACATTTGAGAGTACGTCGCAGACATGACATTTCAACCCCGTGCCTTCTAAGAAAAAGGAATACTGTGTAACCACAATTGCATTGTAACATCTAAGGATATTAACAGTAATTCCATAATGATTTGTAATCTAGTTCAGACTCGCATGCCCCTAGTTTCCCTCAAAATGTTTTTTCTGGCTGGCCTTGGAATGGGGACCCAAGCAGGCTTGTGCATTGCATTTGGGGCCCGCGTCTCCCCAGGACCCCGCGTCTCCCCAGGACCCCCTCTCAGCGACCATCGTGCTGGGCTTGGAGGTGTCTATGTCCTTCCCCTACCTGACCTCTCTCTTTCCTCTCTCCCCAGGAGCCCAGGATGTGCGAGTCCACATGCCCGCTGAGGTACGGGGCCAGCTGGGGGACACCGTGAAGCTGCCATGCCACCTCCTGCCACAAGGGCCTGAAGGCAATGTCTCACAGGTGACGTGGCAACGCCTGGACCCATCCAAGGAGAGCCAGAGTGTGGCCGCCTTTCACCCTTCGCATGGTCTCAGCTTCCCCAGCCCACAGTTTAGCAAGAAGCGGCTGTCCTTCCTCACTATGGGACAGAGCACTGGGGCCAGGCAAGGCCCAGAGATGCGCGACGCCACGCTGGTCCTCCAGGGGCTGACAGTGAAGGACGAGGGCAACTACTCCTGCGAGTTTGCCACCTTCCCCCAGGGCACCAGCCGTGGGGTGACCTGGCTCAGAGCCGTAGGTGAGCAGTGCGGGTGGGGATGCAGGGCACTGGAAGGGGCGCAGCATTTGTGGGGGGCCCCCTGCGGGTTCATTTCTCTCTCTGCTTTCTTCGTGGTCGTCAGTCAATTGGCAAATATTTATTAAGCACCTGCTTTTTGCCAGATGCTGTTCCGCAAGTTGGGGATACAGCAGGCGACAAGGTATTCAACAGATGTACAGCGAGTACTTACTGTATGCCAGACACTGTTCTAGGCTCTAGGGATAAAGCAGTGAGTAAGACAGAGCTCGCCAGCCTCCTGGAGCTTCTACTCCAGTCAGGGGGTTCCAGGGCGTAAATAACGTAAATAAGAAAAAGAAGAGTAAGTCAGGTGGTTCTAGGTGCTGTGGAAGATGGAGGGGAGCTGGTTACAGTTTTAGCTAGGTCAGTCTGTGGTATCTGAACAAAAACTAGAAGGAAGTGAAGGTGGGAGCCTTGCAGGTCTGTCTGACCGATGGGAGCTCGGGCCGAGGGAGTAACAAGTGCAAAGGCCCTGAGGCAGGGCGCTCCTGGAATGCCTGAGGAAGAGCAAAGACATCCCTGTGGCTGGAGATGCAGGAATGGGAGGAAGTAGGAAGGAACAAGGCTGAGGAGGTGATGGAGGCGTGGATCACAGACGGCCTGAGAGAGCATGCGAAGACTTTGGTGTTTGCCTGGGAGAGTAGGAGCTACGGCAAGTCCTGTGCAGAGAAGGGTGTGATCTGACTTGGGTTTTCACAGGTTGCTTCTGGCTGTGTGGGGGCAGCGAGGGTGGAAGCTGGGAGACCACAGAGCAGGTGACTGCATAAGTACAAGTAGGAGGCCACGGCAGCTAGACCAGGGCGGAGGCGGTGGGGGGTGAGGACTCTTAGGGGTAAAGCCAGAGGACAATCAAATTAGTGAAGAAAGGGGACACCAGGATGCTATAGTAGTTATACTATAAGGGTAAGAGTAAGGGACCCGGGGGCCTTATTTAGACAGACTGGTCAGGGAAAGCCTCTTAGTCAAGTCCTACAGTGTAGGAAAGAGCCACCCACGGGCAGGTAGTCGTAAGCAGAGGAATGAATGGCCTATGCAAAAGCTGGGACGTGAGAGTGAGCTTGGCATGTTCCAGGAACAGAAACGAGGCTGGGGAGGCTGGGGCCAGGGCTCGCGTGACACTCAGCGAGGCACGAAAGCCAACAGGGCCAGACTGCATGGGCCTCGAAAGCCAAGGCAAGGAGGCTGGACCTCACCTCGGAGGGGAGCGTGCCACAGGGGCACCCTGATTGGATCGTTTAAACATTATTAAAAGATAGCAGGATGTCAGAGGAGGAGGCGGAAGTAAATGGAGCTGGGAGACCAGGCGAGAGTCAGACTTCAGGCATTGGCTTGGGAGAGGTGGAAGTGGGGCAGGGTGGGTGGAATAAAGGCCACCCAGGTGCTTGTCTGAATCGAGGGAGGAGGATGAGGAAGGGCTCCCAAGCTTCCGGCTCCCCCGGGAGAGTGAGTGGCGGAACCACCCAGTGAAGCGGAGCTGACTCAGGGATGGCGTTTTTTTTTTCTTTTTTTTTTTTGAAGGATGCTTTCTTGCTAAATCTTGGCATTTTCCTAGAATCTCACCTTCCCTGACAATGTCCCAGAAGCCATGTTGCTCTGGACCCTTTATTTTCCCCCTCTCAGCCCCAGAGTTTGAGAAGTCTACCCTGTACCATCTCCAGGTAAACACTTCTTTGTAAGGAGCTGAAACCACAGTTTTGCATAACTCGAAGCATAACTCTTCTCCCCCGACCCCTCCCAAAGGTCTCTCTCCTTGTGCTATCATTTGTACTGTTCAGGAGATACACAGAGGGCGCCTGTCGTGCACCAGGCACCTGCCTGGACTAGGAGTGCGGAACAGCCCGGCCTCTGCCTTCTTGGAGGGAGCGGGTGATGCCAGCGCCACTAACGAGCGAGAGTCAGACTTCAGGAAAGGTCCCTTGAGGAAGCGAGAAGAGCAAGCCACGGAGAAGGGAGGCCAGGGGGTGTCAGGCGCAAGGTCATCAAGACCCCGCAGTGGGCTGGGGCGGGGGATGGGGCGGAGTGCCTGGAGCAGTCAGAGGACAGATGGGGGTGACCAGGGAGGCTATGGGGAGGCCTCTCGGAGGCTCTGTGGTGGTCAGTGAGAAGGAGGGAAGAAGAAAGGAGAGGAGAGCTCAACCACGTTAAGAAGCTCAGGAGATACTCAGACGGAGAGGTCCAGGAGGCACCTGCAGATGGGAGTCAGAACGCGGGAGAGTCTGGTTAAGGACACACATCAGTAACAATGGGTCGGCATTCTCATTCCTCACGGAGGTTTTTATTCCTCCTAATATTCGTCCATGTTTTCCAGGAGGATGGGTGAAAGGGGCAAAAATTACAAGCGTTGGCCACTTCTGCCACCACAGCGTAATGGCGATTCTAGGAAGAGAAGTAGGAGGCCTTTCCTCTGGACCTCTGAACCACGCTGTTCTGCTTTGGCTTTTCTTTTTAAATCTCAGCTTCTCCCAGGCTTTTGGACACTGTGCTTTTCTAGCAGAGCGGATCAGGTAGTATAATGGCTGACCTTAGGTAGCACAGTGAGTGTCAGGCACTGTCCTAAGAGCTTTACATATCAGTTTATTTAACCCACAGCACAGTTCTCTGGGGTGGGTACTACTATTATCCCCACTTTACAGAATAGGAAACTGAGGTGCAGAGCTGGGAAACGACTCATCCAAGCTGAGCGGCTGCTAAGCAGCAGAGCCGGGGTTTGAACCCACGCAGTCGAGGCTTAGCTGCTCGGCTCCACTGCTGAGGTGTTTGTTGAATGACTACAGGCGAGTGACACACTCCCTCTGTTCTTCCCAGCCGAGCCCCAGAACCACGCTGAAGCGCAGGAGGTCACATTCAGCCTGGAGCCTGTGCCCGTGGCCCGCTGTGTCTCCGCAGGGGGCCGCCCACCCGCCCGCATCTCCTGGTCCTCGTCCCTGGATGGGGAGGCCAGAGAAAGCCAGGATCCGGGGACCCAGCCTGGCACATTCACCATCACCAGCCGCTATACCTTGGCCCCCTCGGGCAAAGCAGATGGTGTCAAGATCACCTGCAAAGTAGAGCACGAGACCCTCAAGGAGCCAGTCCTGCTGCCCGTGACTCTCTCTGTGCGCTGTGAGTGCATCAGGATGTGACTGCGTCCCCAGTGCTATCTACGCTGGCTCTCTAGGGCGCCGTCTCAACTATCCCCGAGGGTCACATCTGCACCGCTCGCTGCCCATTGTCTGTTCTTCTGCACCGGCTGCCCCTGGCCACATGTGCACACCGCCCCCTCACTGCCTACACTGGCTCCCCTCGGCTTTTTTCTCACGGCCACAATCGAAGGTCAACACTGCCCCACCTGGCTCCCTCACTGTATCAACTACTCTGGGTCTGTACTGCCCAGCCCCACGTGGTCGGCACGCACACACACGCACACACACACTCGCGCTGTCTAAATTGGCATCCCCGGGCACTGTCTCTATTGACTCTCCTGGGGTCCCTACACCGATTCCTGCCCCCTGGAGTGATTCCCGTCAGCCCCTCTGGGCCCTGTCAATACTGACCCCTCCAGTATGTTCTGTGCTGGCTCTTCCAAACATCGCCCACGCTGACACCCCCTAGAATTACCCATAGAGGTGCCCCCTGGCACTCTTCTCCTGGGCCTTGTCAAATAGTGACTTTACCAGCTCTTCCAGTCGCTGTCCGGATGTATTCCACACCCCAACTCGGCACGTTCCGTGCTGCTCCGTGGGCAGCACCTTCAGTTAAACCAGGAGTCTAACCAGATGCCCTTATCTACTCTGGGCACGTTGGGAATAACGCGTGTCGTCGGTAGGGGCTCCCTCAGGCTCTGCCTGCACTGAACAGTAACTCCGCAGAGCGATCCGGGTGGTGTCCCTGGGTGGTGTCCCTCCTGGCCTGGACGGATTTGCCCCTGGCAGTGTCCACGAGTCTACCTTCCGCCAGCCCGCTTCGTTTCTGTAGGATTCCCACCTGTCTGCTTACCTGTCACCTGCTTTGGGATGCTCCCATCTCTGAGCCAGTCCCCCCGTTTCCTACAGATCCCCCTGAGGTCTCCATCTCTGGCTATGATGACAACTGGTATCTTGGCCGTAGTGAGGCCACCCTGAACTGTGACGTCCACAGCAACCCAGAGCCCACAGGCTATGACTGGAGCACGTGAGTCCTGGGTGGACCTGGACCCCTGGGGCTGATGGAGGAGTGGGCTGGGGGGCCTGGACTCCCAGGTCTGATGGAGGAGGGTGCTGGGGGCCCGGACTTCCAGATCTGGGGGAGGAGGGGGCTGGGGGATGGACTCTTGGTTTTGGGGAGGAGGTGCTAGGGGCCCAGACTCCTGGGTCTGAGGGAGGAGGGGGCTGGGAGCCTGAACCATGAGTCCTCTAGAAAGAGGGAGGTGGCAGTTTGGAGTTTCAAGGAATAAGTTGTAGGTCCTTGGAGCTTAGCTCCTGAGAGCCGTGTCATCAGTGACCAGGCCTCTGCTCCTCTGGATTCTGCTGTCCCCCTCACATGACCCCCACGTCCCCTAGGACGTCAGGCGTCTTCCCAACCTCAGCAATAGTCCAGGGCTCCCAGGTGATCATCCACTCGGTGGACAGGCTGGTCAACACCACCTTCATCTGCACTGTCACCAACGCCGTGGGCACGGGCCACGCCGAGCAGGTGGTCCTCGTTCGAGGTGAGTGGGTCTCGGGGGCAGCGTGTGGTGACGGAGTCTGCTTCCAGGTGTTGGGGTTGCGTTGGAGGAGGCTGTGCCGCCGGCTGGGGGAGGGGTTCAGACCCGCCTCACTGTTGGGAGAGGAGGGTGATGTGGCTTTCTCTCTTGCCCTCGGACTGGGGTGACAGGGCAGGTGGTGGCAGAGGAGTTAGGAGCCTGTGTTGGGGACTTCCTAGAAAGTAGAGACCTGGGAAGGGTCTTCAGAAAGAGACGTGGGGACATTGCCCCGAGCTCCAGCCAGTGAGACAGAATCACACACCTAATAGTCAGAGGGTTGTGTGTCTGGCAGCTGTACAGAGACAAACACTCGCAGGAACACGCGTTCCTTACAGCGCGTGCTGGTCAGTGCCATCTGGAAGCCGCGCGACTTTGTGTCGGCGTGTTTGTGCGTCTAGAGCTGGTTCTTTGGAAACGGTGGCCGGTGGAGAAATGTGTCTGTGGGGTAGAAGGTTCTCCGAGTCTCCCTGATGTTAACTCGGAAACACAGGTGGGCCCCAAGACACATGGCCGGGGGACGAAAACGCAGGCAAACGCGGCTGATGGAAACGGGGTCGGGATCGCGACTGGTAGTCCCACACGCCACGCAGGGGCAGGCAGGGACGCAGACAATACCATGCCCCATGAGACTCAGACACACACTGAACCCATGGCTGGGAACAGTCCCCTTCATGTCAGAGCCTCAGCCTGCAGGACCCGCATCTGCAGACACGCCCTGCACTTCAAAACGCATTGGAATCAGAACAGACACTCGCCCATAATGTAATCCACACGCTCAGAGCCTCAGCCTGCAGGACCCGCATCTGCGGACACGCCCTGCGCTTCAGAATGCGTGGGAATCAAGACAGACGCTCGTCCATAACCTTACCCTCACACTCAAACCCATTGTCACCAAGACACACACCCCAAGAGGCAGGGCGCCAGCCAATACACGGCACAAAGCCAGAGCCTGCGAGGTGCCACACGTACCTGGGAAGGGCCATTCTGGGGAAGGTCCTCCTGGCGCAGCTCCGTGCTGCATGCCCGTGCGAAACACAACGCCGAGAACAGTGGCCCGGGTCCCAAGAGATGACTGCAGACAGATGCACAGACATACTACCCCCCAAGCTAGAGACAGCCAAGAATAAAACAGACCCCCTTACCGAGGCATACCCTTACCACGTACACACGTGTGCGCACGCGCACACACACATATCCTCCCCTCCGACACACACGCACACGCCTAGAAAGATACACAGATGGCCACGGATCTCTCTTCAGGAATTCACTCACCAGGGAGGTATGATGGACCTATTCAGAAACACTGTCACAAACGAGACACACCCGGAGAGACAGCTGACCCACCCTCAGCACTTGGTCACACTCAGGCACACACACACTTGAAGGGAGGCACTATCACACAGACGCACTGGGACGGAAAAGGGTGACACCCAGCAGCAAGTCACACACGGAAACATCTCACTTGTGCAGATTCTGAAGGAAGCACCCCGCAGCGGTCTCGGGGTGCACGCCCTCAGAAACTCTCCAGAAACCGTTGTAGAGATTCTCTTTCAACAAATCGTCATCTGACAAATATTTGTTGAGGTTTTCTCTTGTCCAGGCTTTCTCCTTGATGCTGGGAGCACAATGGTGAGCGAGACACAGCCCTTGCCCTCAAAGGTGCACCCAGAGGAGGCCAGCTCCACCCACAGCAAGGCACCCAACTGGAAATACACCCCTGAACCTCTACCCCAGAAACACACCTAAGAAATGGGTCCCCACCCACGCTCTGTCAGTAGCCACCTCCAAGGGGTGCAGCCTGTGGAACACAGAGGCAGCCACACTTAAGGGTCACTAGAGGAATACACAGCCGTGAAAACATGCCCCCCAAGACACACACACACGGAAAACTCAGGGTTGTCAGGGAACAGAGCAGCCCCAGAGTTCAGCCCTTCGGCGCAATATTCACCCAGTGAAACACACATTCTCAGAGGCTCGTCACAAACTGAAGTCGGGGGGGTGCACACAGAATCATACCCCTGGAGAAATATAGCACCAAGAAAGGACGCCCCATCTCTGACTACCCCAGGGATAATCACAGACCAACATACACTCAAAAACATCATCACAAAGACACACACCTACAGGCGGATGCCAACGAAAATGGGGACACGCTCCGAGCACCCTAGAAATCCAGGCCCGGGTAATGAGTGTGCCAACAGATGGCCTCGCCCGGAGAGAAAACTCCCAGCTCTTGGCAGAGTCGGTCCCCGAGGGGCTCAGGGACACACCGCGTTCCCACGCAGACCCAGATACGCCGTCATAGACATGTCGCCGCACCACAGTATGCAGGCCACCCCGCGGGCCACATGTCATTTCAGGGAGAACTTTAGCCCACAGACACATGGACACACTGCTGTCTCCAAAACACTACTTCCAGAAACAGACAGATATCCCAACACGCGGCGTGGCTGGCTTCCAGACGCTGTGGAGGCGGTCTGCTTCTGTCTCCCCCCTCCAGTGTCCAGGAGAGACCTATGTCCCCCCCCCACCACCACCAAAAGGTTGACAAAATAGTACTTACCCTTCCTGCTTGAGGTATACCTTTTCTCTTGTACTTTTTTTTTTTTTTTTTTTTTTTTACTGCTGCTTGTCAGTCACTTGATTTGACAGCCCACCAGGTCATGACTCCCTTTTTAAAAACTCCCTAAAACACATGCCCTCAGGAGCCTGGGGTCCAGCCCCTCCTGTGAACGGAGGTGTGGGGAGGGGAGGGGAGAGTGTAAGCAGCTCCCCACAGTCTCTCCTGGGCAGGCCCTGCCTGCAGCGGGTGAGGGGGGGTGTGTGTGGCGGGATTCCCGTTGCGTCATGTCTGTCCCTGGTGTGGGACCCAGATGCCTCCCTTCTTCATCCTTACACCTCCCTCCTTAGGGACCCCTGGCTTGCTTTTCTGCCTCCCCCAGATCCCTCCCCTCCCACCACTCGGCCTCCGCTGGGACAACTTGAGGAAGAAGGGACAGTGGGCTTTGTGAGCCCCGTTTTCCACACTGGGGATGGGTGGCCACACCTCCCGGACCAGGTACCCCCAGCGCTCCGAGGGAGAAGCTATCGGGAGGCCCCTCACCCTCCTGTTCCCCTCCTCTCAGGCAGAGAGCTTTGGGATCAGACAGCCTCACGCTCATATCCGCTCTTCCCTTTTCCTGGCTGGATCTGCCCCTGGATTTCGCGACGTTACCTCAGAGCCCATCCTCGGGGCGTCCCGAACTCACGTGCCTACTGCGTCCCTGTAGGTGACCTGGTGGCCAGCTGTGGACCTCGGTTCCCAGCCTTCACTCAGCTGCAGCCCACCACCAGGTGGAGGGAACAAGCGTTTGGTGTTTCCGTTCTGATTTTCTTTCCCCCCAAACGAAATCTGGAATCTTTGATAAAATCATCTGGTTTTTGAAATGTTGGCTAGCAAGTTTAATAACACTGTGTAGGTATAAGGAAACACTCCTGGGGGTACCAGCTGGCAACCCCTCCGTGTACAAAGCGCCCAACCTATAGCAAAGAGTGAGGGGTTCTCCCTCTCCCCCTCCACCCCCATCCATTCCTCCCAGAGTCACCTCCCCAATCCCTGTCACCACCCCCGCCACCCCCCACCAGGTGTATCCTCTTGACCTCGTGTCTCCCTTTCTTTCTCACCCCTGCTTCTCTCTCCTCAGACACCCCCCGGGCCTCGCCCCAAGACGTGGGTCCCATGGTGTGGGGGGCCGTGGGGGGGACACTCCTGGTGCTGCTGCTTCTGGCTGGGGGGTTCTTGGCCTTTATCCTGCTGAGGATGAGGAGGAGGAGGAAAAGCCCTGGAGGAGGAAGAGGAGGAGACGGCGGGGGAGGATCCTCTGATCCGAAAACTCAGGTGTTGGGGAACGGGGGACCCCCCGTCTTCTGGACAACAACAGCCCCTGGTCCCCTGAGGCTAGATGGCCAGGACACGGAGAACTACGAGGAAGAAGAGGAGAAGGCAGAGAAAGGCCTCATGTTGCCTCCACCCCTGGCACCCGAGGACGACATGGAGTCCCAGCTGGACGGCTCCCTCATCTCCCGGCGGGCGGTTTACGTGTGACCCCCAAGACAGACGGACGGAAAGACAAGAGACAGAGCCAGCCGGTGCTAGCCACGGGTTCCAGACTGGTTGGACTCGTTTGTCTGGAAGACACTGGAACTCAGATGCTACCTCCCACTTTCCTGGGATCCAGAGGGAGGTGGAATATCACATACTGGGCTCATGTCTCCAGGGCTGCATGGGGTGGGGAAGGGGGACCCACAGAGGACCCCCCGCCAGAGACTTGGTTTTGGCTCTGGCCCACCCCAGCCTCTGCCCTGTGACACTCAGGAGTCAATAAACGCCTTGGAGGAAAACATCAGGGGTGTCTTGTAATACGTCGGACCCCCTCCTCGGGGGGCGTGACAGGGACTGCTAGGTCCCAGGGGTGGGAAGAGCTGAACTGGGCCCAGGGAGCGGGAGCCTGGTGGGGCTAGACGTGGGGAGGCTGGGGGCTCTGGCCATGTGGGTCCTCAAAGGACACCTTGGATGCTGAGACCCCCAGGGCCAGTGGGACTGGGAGCTGGGCTTAGAGACTGGGGTGCTTGGCCCAAGGTTCCGGCCCGAGGCTGCCTTCCTGGCTGTGGTGGCCAGACTATGAGGGGCCTGACTTCCCCAAGAGAGGTGGGCCGGGACCCCGGACCCCTGGGCCCCTGCACGGGGTGCTTTGGTCTGATCCTCTGGGGACAGCTCAGACCTGACCCCTCCCCCACCCCGAAAGTCGCTGAGGACCTGGGGAGGGAGGACTGCCCCCTGCATTCTCAGGGCCCTAGGGTACAGAGCAGGCAGGGGGACTGAGAGACCAGGAAAGTCCCGCCTTGCCACACCACTCCACACCACTAGTGGCCTTTCCCAGCCTCCTTCCTCGTCGTCTCTGGGGGCCCACCTAGAGGGGATTTTCAGTGATTCAGAGGGAGAAGCTGCAGCTCTGTATCTCCTTCATCCCCCTAACCAGCCATCCTAAGCCCAGGCTGGGGGCCGAGGCAGGGGGAACGGGAGGGGCAGGCGTGAATCCCAGTCGGCTCTGCTCCCCCGCCCCACGACCATCTCTGGAAAACGAGGTTGGCCTTCATCCCTGCTCCTGAGGCTGTCACCAGAAGGGGCTTTGTGAGTTTACTGCCCTCACCAGTTTTGACTTCCACTTACTGCTGGGGACACAGTGGTGACTTGGGCAAACCTAGCCCTGCCCTCCTGGGCATGCAGTCAGTAAGGAAGACAGGAATAACAGTAATTTTAAGACGACTGGGTGTGGACTGAGCGGCAATTATTTTGTCATTCTCCCACGCTGAGCCCTCCCGGGGATGCCAGGTGTGGCACAGGAAGTCCAGCGGTCCAGTTGTCCAGACGCGGTTCCTCTGGGGGGCTTTATCTCATCTTTGAAGTGGGCTTGATGGAAGAGCGAAGCCTGTGACTGGGGCTTTTGCACATGTGTTACTTCCTCTGTTAGTTTATTGTCTGTCCCGCCCCTCCAGTCCCCTGCCCCTCCTCCCGCCCTGGGAGGGTAGAGCCAAGGGGGGCGCAGATTCTGTCAGCATTGCATACAGTAGGTCTCGAGCGCCCACGCCAGCCCCTCCTTCCACATCTAGCAAACGCCAACTGTGCCAAACGTGCCCCTTGGAGCTCAGAGTCTAGTGTGGAAATTGGCAAGTAAACAGGTAATGGTTCCAATAACAACTTTAGGAAGTGGGAAGTGCTACACGGGGGAGGCCAGGGGGCCGGGAGCTTCTGTCCAGCTCGTTTCCTGGTGGGTCGGAGGAGCTCTGCTCCCCCGCCCAGGAAGACTCCATCCCTGTAATGAATGAGGGGGTCTGCTCCCAATCCCAGAATCCTCCCTCATCCTCTGCCATCTCTCTGCCCGCCACCTCCCTCCCCTCATCTCCCTGCGCTTCCCCTCATCACTCTGCCCTGCGATCTCCTTCCTTTCCTCAAAAACACGAGGCTTCCTCGTCAGGGCCTTTGCACTGGCTGTCACCTCTGCCCTGATTTTCTCATGGTTCACCCCCTCCAGCTCCTTCAGATCTTTGCACACACGTCACCTTGCAGGAAGGCTCTCTGTGACTACCTGCCCTGTCACTTTCTATCACCTTCCGCACTGTGTAGTTTCATCCTACGTCACTGACTGCCACCTGGCATTTAGCTTTCGTACGTTTCTGTAGTGTTGGTCCCCCTGCCCAGCTAGAACATAAGTTCCATGGGGGGGGCGGGGACTTTTGTATGTTTTGTTCACGATTCTATCCCACAACAAATGCTCAGTGAGGATTAGTCGAATGAAAGAATGTCCCCTTGCGCGAAGAGATAGGCGAGTGGCTGGTGACTTGGGGAGGAGGGAATAAGGAGATGCGGTTTCCTCCTGGACACCCCTTTACACTGTCCCTCTTCTTGCAGAGAAGCCGAGCACAGCAGGCGCAGGGGCCACGGGTGGCATCATCGGGGGCATCATCGCTGCCATCATTGCTACCGCTGTGGCTGCCACAGGCATCCTCATCTGCCGGCAACAGAGGAAGGAGCAGAGGCTACAGGGGGCAGAGGAGGAGGATGAGTGAGTGGTGGGTCCTGAGAAGTGGAGGGGGGAAGGGTCCCAGAACTGGGGAGTCCGGGGCGGGAAGTGAAAGTGGGAGAACATATCCCTAAAGGCTGTGTGAAACAGAGAGACCCAAAATAACTGACTTAAATGGGATGGAGAAGAGAGTTTTGGTTCTGTCTCCCAGTGAAATCATCAAAACCCAGGTTCCTGCTACCTTGTTGCTCCATCTTTGTGGCCTTTGTTCACATTTCAAGATCTCGCCCCACTCTTCTATCGTGGTCTATATATTTGATAAGCACAAATGGCTATTCCAGCCTCAAAGCCCCCATTCCTGCCAGTGGGAAAAGGAAACAGAAATAAAGCACAGTCCTTTAAGGGAACCCATCACTTCCTCTCACTTCTCATTGGCCAGAATTAGTCAAATTAGTCAAACAGGTGTCCTCAGCTGCAGGGGAAGCTGGGAAATGTAGTCTTTGCCCAGCTAAAATCTTTATTAGTATAAGAAAGGAGGAGCCTGGACATTGGGCGAAACTAGCCACACGGACTCTGTGTACTCTGTGTGCCGGGACTGGGGAGATGTGTAACCTCAGTGAAGCCTCACATCCATTCATTGATTCCACACGTATTCAGAAAGTACCCACGCAGAGTCAGGCCTTGGAGGTTAGGAATGCAGTGATGAGATAAACATTTTAAAAATGTCCATACATGTAAATATACCACGGAAACAAATTCTCACAGGTTGCTAATCTTAACCGTTTATGAAAGAGAAAGCAGGTTCAGAGAGGTGAGATCAGTTGCTGAAATTCATCCAGCAAGTAAGCATTTAGGGGGTGAAAGGTTTTGAAATAACACTACCCAGTGTGTGGGGTGAGGAGGCAGGGAACACTTGTTAGAAATGCGTATTCCTGGTCTTATAGCAAACCTACTAAATCAATTTTCATAAAAAGGGCTCAGAGTCTGCATTTAAAACAAGCTCCCTGAGTCATTCCGATGCACAAGAAAGTGTATGAACCACTGTTTCAACCATCTAATCAATGCAAAACAACTTGCTATTGATCTCTCCTATGCCCAGCCCAGTGCGGAGACTCAGTGGTACCTGAGGTGGCTGTAGCCCTGCCCTCCCGGGATTCACAGTCTGGAAGAGACGGACCGTCTCCTGATGGTCCCGCATGGCCATGGATGGGTTAGGGAATCTGAGGGAGCTGGAGCTGTAGAGACCAGAGGGTCACGGAAGGCTTCCTGGAGTAGGGGAGAGCTGAGCTGGGATTGCGGGCATAGTGAGCATCCATCTTTATTATGTATACAGTATGCTCTGGTCTGTAGCTAGGAAGAATGGGAACTTAACATAGTTTCGGGACAGGCAAGCATTTCATTCATTTATTCTTTTAACAAATATTTGCTGAATTCCTCATAATGAGTTCTGGGAATACCGTGTTGAACAAAGATCTCGTTTTCTCCCTCACATTGCTTACAGTGGGGTACAGTCATTGAATAACATAAGAAATAGCATTTCAAATATAAATTCAGTTAAGTGCCCCGAGAGGGAGTACAGCTAGATGTGACCATACAACAGGAGTTCCTGATCCTCCTGGAGAATCAGGGAGGCTTCGTGGAAGAAGAAAATTCATGGAATGAGTAGGAGTTAGCCAGGCAAGGGGGATGGGGGTTGTGGAAAGAGAGATCAGGCAGAGGGATGAGCATGTGCAGTGGCCTGGGGTAGGAGGGCTTCTCAGGTCTCAGCTTCTACTTTACCTACCTCATACCCCACAGCCTGGAGGGGCCTCCCTCATACAAGCCACCGACCCCAAAGGCAAAGCTGGAGGAGCCAGAGATGGTGAGCACTTCCCCTGGAGCCCAGGCCGCCCCACCTCCATACCCACGTTTCCCCACTGAGGAGGAGGGGCTGGGGGAAGAGGCTGGCTGTGTGAGGGTCCTGACCTGCCCCTCCTCTTCCATTGCAGCCCTCCCAGCTCTTCACCCTGGGAGCCTCGGAGCACAGCCCACTCAAGACCCCCTACTTTGATGCTGGAGTCTCATGCACTGAACAGGTAGGAATTTGGGAGAAGACAAGGGCGGGTTCACAGTCTGGGTTTAAGGGCCAGGGGTCAGTCCCTGACATAAGAGGTCAAAGACTCAACTCAAGTTCAAGGCTGTGTCTCTGGTCAGAGCTTAGGGCATTGAGATGTGTTTGGAATTCATTGGGGAAGGTCCTGATTGAAAGAATCCAAGGACATGAGGTCAGAGTTTAAAGTCGGTTAAGGAAGATGGTTGAACATCTACGTTTGCTAGATACTGTGAGACAAGACAGACAAGTCACTCCCCTCAGCAGTCTGCTGGAGGTCGGGAGTCAGATACTGAAGCTGTGGCAAGTCAAGGTTTAAGGAACTTTTCAGGCTTAAGGTTAAGTAGTTGAGGTCAAGACTGGAATCAGAGGTTCGTGAGGCAAAACTTGGGGTCAGGACTCCAAAGACAAAGTAGGGACTCAGGATTGACAGAGTGAGGTCAATGCTCTCAGCTGAGTTAGGGTCAAGCCATATGATTGCCCCAGTGCAGTACTGACCCAGGTGACAAGGGGCGTGATCAGGTCTGGTTGGCATGGGGAGATGGTCAGAATATTGGAGTCAAGGGGGCAGATTGGGGTTCTGTGTCATATTCAAGAGGTGACCTTGGGCTCCTATTCCCTCCCTGCCTCCAGGAAATGCCTCGGTACCATGAGCTGCCCACCTTGGAAGAGCGGTCAGGGCCCCTGCTCCTGGGGGCCACAAGCCTGGGGTCCCCCATCCTGGTTCCCCCAGGGCTGCCTGTTGTCGAGGGGGTTTCCCTGGACCTAGAGGATGAGGAAGAGGAGGAGGAAGACTTCCTGGACAAGATCAATCCCATCTATGACGCCCTGTCTTACTCCAGCCCCTCTGATTCCTATCAGGGCAAAGGCTTTGTTATGTCCCGGGCCATGTATGTGTGAGCAACTGTGCCCTGGCCTCTGCCTCTCACTTTCTGATCCCTCAACTTTCTGCTGGGGATCTAGTGCCCCCGACCTCTGGCCAGGCCACTGTCAGTTCAGACTTCTACCTTGGTGGCTCCACTCTGACCTCTAACCCATGATCTCTGACCCAGAGACACAGGCCGTGACAGTGGAAACCTGGTATCTCATGAGTGTGAGCGTGTGGGGGTGATATGTGTCTATACAACCTTTGACCCAAAGACTGTGTTGTGACCTTAGTTTATATTCTCATGTCCCACCATCTACAGTCTCCTCCCAAATTTCAGAGAAGACCCCAGACCTCTGGTTTGTCCTCAGGCAGTAAACTCCCAATAGCTCTGCTGGGTTGGGCTTTGGGGTGGCACTCTGCTGCTCAGACCTGAGCCTTCCAGGTAGCAGAGCCCCACTCGCCTGCTCCCTGCCCTGTCTTTCCCCAAAGGTGACAAGGAGGGGAGTCCCCAGCCAGAGGAAGAGCTTCCCCGTCTCTCTCCTGCAGGCAGGAGTCTCAGGGGTCCAGATCCTTCCCTGAGTCCCCACTGCCCCAATTCCTGTCTACAGGGAATTAAGCCCCAGCCCAGGGTTAGGTGAGGCAAGCATCATGCAGAGTGTCTCGCTGGCCCCAGCCTTGAGAGAAGAATTTCCTGTTACTTTGAAGACTACTGAGTCCTATTCCTCCTGCCCAGCAGTATAGAACCCAAACATCTCCCTACAGTGGGGAGAAAGAGGGTCACCTGGGTTGGGGTTGGAGGATCTGATATTGTTTTGTAATATGGCATTTCCTACAAAATAAGAATTTATACTTTGACCAGGTCTCAACTTGTGTTTTCTGTGGGATGTGAAGGGGATGTGGGTGGAACATGATGGGTAATGAATAGGGGGCCCAGGGCTTGAGGGAATCGGTAGACTAGAGGTCAGGATGGGTTACTGACAAAAACAAAAGAGCCAAAGACATGAAAAAATTAAGCGAGGGGATAATAAGTAAAAATGCATGAACCAAAAACATAATGAAGTAATGAAATGAGGAGGAGGAGCCCAGGGCGTGGTAGTTAATGAAAAGGATCAGTGCAATAGCTGTCTAATGGGTATTGGACAGAAATAAACGGAACAAAGTTAGGAATGGTAGTAATTAAGTACGAGGGGCTCAGGGATGGCAAGAATAGGCTATAGGCAAAATTATGAATAATGTAATAGGAGCTCCGAACACGATGGGTAACATCTGAATGAATGAGCCAGAGGCAGAGGGATGAATAATGGAGAAATAGGGGATGCAGGCATGATGGGTAATTAAGGCCTAAAAGAACGACGATAATGAACAGGCAGAAACGGGCTAAAGGTAGTATAGGCGATGAACCTGAAATGAATGGGGCAGAGGCATGCTGGGTAATGGGACAGGAATGAATGGGCCAAACATAGAAGTCGCAGTGACGCAGGTCTGGAGTGTGGGAAGGTGGGGGATAGAAGGCATAATGGGTAACAAGAGGGATGGGTCTATGGCAGCTGCCGCGTTCAACAGGTAAAGGGCATTGTGGGCAACAAGAAGCCGGACAGGGTTCACATAACCGGTTAGAATTCTCCCAAGGCACTGTGGGAAGCACTTCCGGTTTTCGGTCGCCGACCCGGGACTGGGGGGGGCTGCCCCTCTGTCGCGGTGCCTGACGGGACGCGAGGCCTGACCTTGCTGCCTAGCAGCCTCTGCCGCGCAACCCACCTTTACCCGTGTCCCTCGACCCTAGCAGGTTAGCCAATGAACGCACCAGACTGATTATGTCACCACTGTGCCTGCCGGAGCCAATCAGGATGCTGCAAGGGCCAATACCAACCAATTATCAAGGAAACTTCGCCGCGGGGCCGGGTCGAAAGAGGAGCGCCTTCTGAAGAGGGGCGGAGGCGACAAGTCGGTGGGCGTTGCAAAGTGCTCAGCACAGACCAATAGCAGGCGAGCACCGGAACCCGCGGCGTTGCGAGCCACTAGGCGTGGTCTCTGCGAGCTAATGGGAAGGGCAGGGAGGTGTGCTTTGACCCTCTGCGTTTGGGAGCCAATAGGAAAGGAGGTTCCAAAAAAGTGGGTCAATAGCAAGGCCAGGCCCCGAAGCTGGTGGGCGGATCTCAGGACATTTTGGACCAATCGGCTAGGCGGGGCGGGACGGCGGTGGTGGTGGCGGCGGCGGCAGTGGGTTCGGTTGCGCGTGGCGCACGGGGTGGGAGCGGAGCCCAGGCCGGGAGCAGGCGCTGCCGCCAGT
Source organism: Eidolon dupreanum (assembly GCA_028627145.1). Lineage (NCBI taxonomy): Eukaryota > Metazoa > Chordata > Mammalia > Chiroptera > Pteropodidae > Eidolon > Eidolon dupreanum. The sequence continues at coordinate 92,055,154 of CM053508.1, read as the reverse complement.
GAGAACTGGAGACCGGAGTAGGGTGGGGGTTGGCTGGGGACCGGGCCGGGAACGCGCGGCCCCTGACCCCCGCCCTTTGACCTTTCCCCTGCAGGCGACCATGGGGAACGTATTGGCCGCTAGCTCGCCGCCCGCAGGGCCGCCGCCAGCGCCTGCCCTCGTGGGACTGCCGCCGCCGCCGCCGTCTCCTCCGGGTTTCACGCTGCCGCCACTCGGGGGCGGCCTGGGGGCTGGGGCTGGGGCGGGTCGAGGTTCGGAACGGACGCCCGGGACTGCGGCCGCCAGCCCCGCAGGAACCGCGGACGATGGGGCCTGCGGCTGCCTTCCCAACCCGGGCACGTTCGAGGAGTGCCACCGGAAGTGCAAGGGTGAGGGGCGAGGGACCTGGCGGGGGTGTCATGGCCCAGATCTCGGGAAAACGGGCAACACATTGAGGCAACCTTGGGAATTGGCACGGACCATTGGAATTATTTAATAGAGCGTTCGTTAAGCGTTGACGTTAGGATCGAATGGTGGAACATTGGACTTGGGGCTTAGAACGATGGGATTAAATGATGGAATCTCGGATGGAATGCCTTTCCTAGAAAAGCCTCTGGGACCTCAGGAGCACCAGGGATCAGTCAAGCCAGCCTCCTCGTGTGATCAGGAAAGAAACTGAGGCCCAAGGTCACAGTGTTAGTCAGGTGTCAGCAAGAATCTAGTGGGGGTGGAAACACAAGCTTCTGGATCCTGGCTTGGAAGAATTGCGATAGCAAAAGTGTTGGAGGTTTATGTTGAGCACTGTTCTGGCGTTCGTTCGGTATGTGTTAATTCGTTAAATCTTTGCAATGTTTCCATGTGGTGAGCATCATCTTACAGATGACAAGTTTGACGTAGGTAAAGTAACTTACCTAAAGCCACACAGTACTGGGTGGTGGCACTGGGATTTGGAGTCAGGCAGAAGTCCTGATCTAGGCCCCATCCATTAGGCTATACTACCATTTTACTGGCTGGGAGCATTCTGTGATTCCTTGGAGAAGGGAGAGCTGGGGGGGATAGGAAAGGCAGGGATGAGAGAGAGAGTGTGTGTGTGGAGCATGGAGTATGACAGCGTTTCTCTTCTTCAGAGCTGTTTCCTATTCAGATGGAAGGTGTCAAGCTCACAGTCAACAAAGGGTTGAGTAACCATTTCCAGGTGAGCCTTCCTGGTGCCCTTACCCTCTAGAGATCTTCTCAGCCATCCCTCTGCATCTGCACATACAGCCCCCTTAACTCCTCCCTAAAACGCTGGGCTCCTTGGTATTTGAAAAGACCCAGAGATACAGTACCAGGCTGACTACTCAATGGGGGCCAGAGGTAGTGTTTAGGGACCCAGAATCCAGAGATGCCCCGCCCCCCATAACATCCAGGCAGGAGTGAAGTGCCAGGAATAGAGCCGCAGCACATTTTTTCTCTAAGTCTTTAGTCAGGACACACCTCCCAGCCTTTACCCCCTGCCCAGCCCAGAGATGCCTATCTTTTTCTTTTTTATGGGGAAGCCTGATTGGCAGGTGACCCCCATCCCAGGCTGGAGGGAAGCTGTACAGGAGATGGGCTCTCCCTGTGGGTGTGACCCACAGCCTGATCCCCACAACCCTCCCTCTGCTCTCAGGTGAACCACACAGTAGCCCTCAGCACAATCGGGGAGTCCAACTACCACTTCGGGGTCACGTATGTGGGGACGAAGCAGCTGAGTCCCACAGAGGTGAGATTGCTCCTGTCATTTATTGTATCCTTTTTCTAACAATTGTAGCGAAATACCAGGCTAAAAGCTTTGTGGGTAGGAGGCCAGAGCTGCTGAGGGAGCTAAGGGTGTTGGAAGAGGGGACTGTGTCTCTCTAAGGTGTGTTAGAACAGCAGTCATTCCTTCATCCTTAACCCCTGCTCCCTGCCCAGTCCTGTGCTGGATGAGGCTTTGAATGCCAGACTAGGCAGCTGAACTTTCTCTAGGGGGCACTGGAGAGCCATGGGAAGATTTGAACTAGGGAAAGTCATGATCAGGTTGATGCTTTAGAGATGTCTCTCAGGCTGCCAGGCAGAGAGGTTAGGGGAGTGGGGGCAAAACTAGAGACCTGGAGGGAAGCAGGACTCAGCTGGAGTTGGGAGACTAAATGAGGTCTTTGTTTGTATTAATTATTTCTGTTCAGTAAATTCATTTATTCAACAAAACATTATAACCCTGTTCTGTGCCCAACCCTGTGCTGGGGGCATAGCAGTGACTGAAACAGCTATGGGGCTCATGGTCTAATGGAGACAGGACAGGTTTGTCCCCAGAGAATATTAGTCCAGGGTGGGCGGGACTGAAATGCGGGAACCCCAAGGCTGTGGGATCTCAGAGGGGAACCTGATGCAGCCTAGGTGGTCAGGGAGGACTTCCTGGAAGGGAGGACCTTGAGCTGAGGCTGTCTGATCCTAGGCTTCTCACCTTGTCCCATCACTCATGTAATTTCATTACGCCAGACCTCTGATCTCTAACCTTGCCCTTTGACTCACAGGCATTCCCCGTGCTGGTGGGCGACATGGACAATAGTGGCAGCCTCAATGCTCAGGTCATTCATCAGCTGGGCCCTGGCCTCAGGTCCAAGATGGCCATCCAGGTGAGTGAGAGGCGAGTCGGCTGCTCCCCCAGCCACCCTAAGCACCGGGCTGCCCTCACACTCCTCCTCCTCCCCCACAGACCCAGCAGTCAAAGTTTGTGAACTGGCAAGTGGACGGGGAGTACCGGGGTTCTGACTTCACCGCGGCTGTCACCCTGGGGAACCCAGACGTCCTGGTGGGTTCAGGTAAGAGGCTCAGGGTTAGGGGATGATCAAACCCCAGCCGCAGCTTTACCAGCAAGCCAATCCCCTTCTGTGGACCTCCCTTCGACCATCGGAGAAAAGGGGCGGGAGAGGTTTTGAAACATCAGACAGCATAGCATCGTAGGTGAGAAAGATTCAAACCCCGGCTCTGCTGCTGGCAGAACTACAGTTGTAGGCAGCTTCCAGCACCCCGATGGGCCTCAGTTTCCTTGTCTGTAAGACTGGGCCACCTCACAGTGTGAAAAGGGGGTCAGGTGTGTAACATGTCCCAAGGAAGTGAGCTGTTATTATTAGCCATGGGACTCTGGGGTTGTTTGGGGACACAGAGCAGACCCCAGGGCCGGCGGGGTCTTCGTGCAGTTGAGGTAGGACACAGGTAGTCTGAGATGGAGGCTGATGGCAAAAACCGTCTGAGTTCTGTCTGTACTTCAAGACTCTGTAGTGTTTTTGTTTGTTTGTTTTATTTGTTTGTTTGTTTTTGTCTTGGGGTGTCTGCCTTTGATTTCTCCACATTGATTTAATGAGTATTTATCGATCGCGAACTGTATATGTTCTAAGCACAGAGGATAAGGTGGTGAACAAAGAATTAAGTCTCCCTTCCACGGAGCTTCCATGTTAGTGGAGGCAGATGCAACTAAAGCAGTACATAAAGAAAAGATGTCAGGTGATGGGGGCTGTCGGGAAAGATAAGGACAGGAGGGACAGTGCCAAGCAGGTGCATGGGAAAAGAGCTTTTCCACCAGAGGAAACAGCAAGGGCAAGGGCCCCAGGCACCCCATGCTGGAGCATCGAGGAGGAGAGTGGCTTTAATGGGTGAGAAGTCATGGGTGAGGGGGCCAAGTCACATAACATTTTGTGGAACTTTGGCCTTTACTCTGAGTCAGGGATCACCATTTGAGAGGGACAGGATCCGACATGGCTTCTAACAGGATCCCTTGTGCTGACGTGTGATGCGTAGACTACAAAGGGACCGGCCGCAGGGGCAGTGGAGGCGGGGAGAAGTAGTCGGAGCTGGGTGCACTTCAAAGGTGGAGCTGATGGAATTTGATGATGGATTTGATGTAGGCCAGGAGATAAGAGAAAGGAATCTGGATGACTCCTGAGTTTGGGGCTTGAACCAAAGGATGGAGTTGGTGGTTCCCACGTGTGCTCTGTCCTGGGGAGCAGGCTCTTGGGCAGTGAATACTGAGTGCATTTGTGAAGGCAGGAAACAGAATCCCTGGGAGGGGGTGCCTAGGGAGAGCTCTTCTGCCTGCCAAGGCTGAGGAGGCTTCTCAGAGGAGGTATCACCTTTGAGCTTCCAAAGGAAGGGGAGGAGGGGGGCAGCTGCAAAGAGTAGGGGAGAGGGAAGGGCCCTGTCATGAAAGGCGGGAAGCAGGGAAGCTGGGCATGGGAGGCTGCCTAGGTGAGGCTTCGTCCGTGGGGGTCCTGGGCGGAATGAGGGGCCTAGGGCAGGAAGCAACATTTTCTTTCCTCTGCTGACCTCTGAAGCCATCACCCACTCTGCTCACATGCTCACTGCCATTGGGCCACGTGAACTTTGCTGTCGCTTCCTGGAACCGCTGTGTTCTTTCTACCCCAGGACTTTTTTACATGCCGTTCCCACTGCTTAGAATTCTTCTCTGGTTTTGATGCGGCTGAAAGAGGGAGTCTCAGGGTGCCCGTCACCCCGACTAGAAGCCCTTCTATGACTAAAGCACACACCTTCGCACTGTATCGCGTCACCCTGTCCCTTCGTCTTTGTAAGCACTTCCCTCTGAAGTTGTCTCGCTCTTTATCGCCTGTCTCCTACGTCAGGATAACAACTCCTTCAGACCTGGAACCTTGCCAGGAGCGAGTAAGTGCTTAGAAAACACTGAGCAAAGGAGTAAGTGGTGCTCACAGCAAGTCCCATCTTTTACTTCTTCCCTTTGTCGGGCCCCAAACACGCCATGTGCATCCTCCCCTTCGTTCACCTGTGGGGTAGGTGCTGACATTATCCCCATACTATCGAGGCCCAGAGAGGGGAAGTGCTTCCCCAAGGTCACATAGTCCACGCGCTTCTCTCCGGCACCAGGCATCACCCCCTGCACAGCCTCGCCAGCATCATCCTCGTGCTCCCCAACACTGGCCTCCAGGCCTCTCTTCCCCAGAGCCCAGGGCCACCGGCTATACTCATGTCAGTTCTCACAGGTGTCTCTTCCTCCCCTCAGACACGAATGAAAACTGTGCCTCCTGGGCCAGGTCAGTGCTGCGCACACACGTAACTCACTACCAGCCGCTCAGACTCAGGTCCCTGGTGGCTCCACCCCCCTGAGCCTCAGCTTCCTCGCCTGTCACAGGAGCACAATAGCAGTGACCACCTTGCCGAAGGAGTCAATGGGGGTCGCATCTTCAGCCCTACGCCCCAGGCCAGCCGCGCAGTTAGCGCTCGCTCTGTCTGGTCTGCATGCCGCCCCACAGTGCTCAGAGATGTGTTTTCAGGCCCCCATCTCACAGATGGAGAAAGTGGGGCCCAGGGTGGAATCTGGCCTAGGACCACCCGGCGAGGAGGCAGAGGAGCTGGAACTTGGCGCGACCTAACTCAAAGGCCCCCCCACCCCCCCGTTCTTACCTGGCTCCCTCCCCATGGCCTCCACTCCTCTAGAGCATCTCTCCTGTGCCGGCCCTGAGCAAGGCAGTGCTGGGTCGCCGAGACAGCCAGCCACTTCCTGCCCTCCTGGGGCTCACGGGCCGGGGGAGAGATGTGTGCTTTCGAACAGAAGGTCACACAGTGACTTCATTGCTATAGTGAGAAATCCTACACAGGGAAAGTCCGCATTGCTGCGGGAGCTGATAACAGGGATCTCGTCTCCCCTGGAGTGACAGGGACAGACATCCTTTCTAAAATGACAGTGTCTCATCCAAGGGAGGGTGGCGTGAAGGGTGGCCCTCAGGAAAGGTACTGCATTGAGGGGGGCAGAAAGAGGTCCTGCCCAGCTGGCACCAAGACCCACCTTCCCTTCAGATGCTGCCCCGACCTGAGCATCCGCCCTGGGTGTGCGCCAGTCCTGCCCCAGGCAACTGCCCCAAGGAATCCTGGCGTGGCCCAACCCTGCAGGGGAAAGGTCTGGGGGCGGCGCCCAAATCTCCTGCCTAGCAGGTTTGGGAGACAGATCGGGAGACAGGACTGCTTTTGCAGAGCTGGGCTCTGCCCCTTGCCCGAGGCTTTCTCTCTCAGACCTCTGACCAACTTTCTCTCCTTCCAGTGGGGTTGGGACTCACCAGGTTCTCCAACCCCTGCAGGATGCCCCCCCAACCCCCCCACCCCACCCCCAATGAGAGCTTCCCTTCTCAGCAAAGCCCCGGCCTCACGGAGCCCATGTGCCACGGGAAAGCTGGGTCTGGAAGGAGGGAAAACCAGAGCGGGTTAAGGGGACAGAGAAGCAGGAAGGGGTCAGATGTTCAAGGAAGAGGCCTGCTAGGACCTGAGTGCTGGCAGCGTCTTGCGCAGCTCCAGGAGGAAGAGCAGCCTGGGCCGCTGTGACCACAGCCGAGGGCGTGCGCCTCGGGAGCAGAGAGAAGGCTGCGGGGTGGGGATGAACAGGGGCCGAGGGGGCCAGGGAAGATTCAGCAGTGGAGACTGCGCTCAGCCTTGGGCTCCCACAGACTCAGTCTCTGCTCTCACTAGTGATAGGAGCTGGGTGGAAGCAGGGAACCAGGGCAGGGCAACTGCCAGGGTCCCATGGGGGGTGGTGGCTCCGTGTGGCAGCGTGCCGGAGAAAAGTAGCCAAATGCAGGAGATGCTTAGGTGCAGATATTTAGTTGGCGGGACCAGGCAGAGGGGAGGGTACACTGGGCGGGGGGCGGGGGAGCAGTGTGTGCATGGGCCCAGGGGGCCGAGAGAGCTCTGTGGCTCTGCCACCTAGACACAGGTGTGGCCAACTGTGTCAGGGAAAGAGGAAGTGGCTTTCTTTGGAAGCTGGGGTGGAGCCGTGCAGGTGTGCTGTGAGGAGCCAGGGCCTCCTTGGCACTGGGGAGCCACAGCGGGTTCTCTGAGCAGGGGGAGAGCAGGGTTGAGTGTGTGTTGTAGCAGGATCCCTCTGCTGCACATGCAGTTAGTTGCTGGGAGAGGGTGAGGCTCAGGCAGGAGACCAGGATGGAGAGCGGGGTTAGGGGCGGAGCTGGGAGTAGGGGCGGGGCCTGCCCGGAGATAGGAGGAAGGGTCTGAGAGATGTCTCAAGGCCCTCAGTCTCAACAATTGGCAGAGCTGGAAGGCCCGTGAGTTTTAAGTCTCGTGTGACTCTAATAGACGAGTCACTTTTCCCTCTATGGACCTCAGCTGAGTGAGTGGATGGGCCAGGCCAGAGGTGTGCAGTGATGGTTTAATAGCCGGTGGGCAGGAGGGGTCAATTGTATCATCTGCTTGTTGGGAGAGGAAATGTAAGCTCAGAGTGGCCAGCTTCAGCCCACCCGGGACCCTGACTTCCCCAGAATACACCACCAGGGCCCTGGCCATGAACTCTCCCTTAGCCGCACTGGCAGCCCCCTCCTGGGTGTGCCCAACCCCGATCGTGTCCCCCCATTCCTGCCTTGCTCCCTCGGCCAGTCCGAGTCTGTGCCTCTGGTTTTCTCTGAGAAACAGGGTCGTGCTTCCTGCTCTGTCCTGTCCCTGCTTGTCCCCACCTCCCCTTTCTTAGGTCTTCCTCTTTCTTGCTGGGTCGCGACCGTTCAGCCTGTCTCTGCTCAATCTTGGCTGGTTTCTCTCCAGAGAACCTTAAGTTTCTTTCCCCTCCATTTCTGATTCTGCTTCCTTGTCTCCGTAAGTATCTGTGTTGTCTGTTTTCTTGTCACTCCTGCATCCCCCACCCCTGGTTCTTCTCCTCCCGTAAGATCACATCTGTGGTATCTGCTTTCCTGGGCGTGAATGAATCTCAGGCCTTAGCTCATGGAGAGTCATCTGTTAGCAAACGCAGGGGCCTCAGGGCATGAGGGGCATCCACTCCTTGGGGCTTTGTCTCCACTTCGAGAGGTAGTCCTGTCTACAGAGGAATGAAGCCAGTGGCCCGCGGTTACTCTGCCAGCAAGTGGTACGGCAGGAACGTGAACCTGGGCTGTCCAGTCCCCGTAGGCGTGCTTTCCCAGCGGCAGAGTGGTTCACACGCACTTTGTGACCGCGGGTGAGTGACTTAGCCTCCTCTGTAAATGGTGACAAATGAATGCCAGCCGTACTGGGTTGTACAGACCAAGTGAGCTCCCATGGGCCAGAAGGGCTGACCTCAGAGCCCTGTCATCAGCTCGATGGAGAAGCAGGTGTGGGAGGCCTGAGGCCAGGCCCCAGGCCCCAGGCCTCCGGCGGGGGCCAGCTTAAAAAGCTGTCTAGAGCAGGCATCTGGCCTAGCACACTGGCCAGGCAGAAAGTGACCACCATGAAGCCCAGGTGACACCCTGCCGTCTTACCCATAGGAATCCTCGTGGCCCACTACCTCCAGAGCATCACACCGTGTCTAGCACTGGGCGGAGAGCTGGTCTACCACCGGCGGCCCGGGGAAGAGGGCACTGTCATGTCTCTAGCCGGGAAATACACATGTGAGCCTGGGGCCTGAGGGTAGGATTCTGGGCTACGGGCCCAGACTCCTGGGTCTGGGGGAAGAGGGGCCGGGGGCCTGGACTCCTGGGACTGAGGGAGGAGGGGCTGGGTCCCCGAGTCCCCTTGGTAACCTTCCCCACCCCTCACCCTGCTCTCTTACAGTAAACAACTGGTTGGCGACAGTAACATTGGGCCAGGCGGGCATGCATGCAACTTACTACCACAAAGCCAGTAACCAGGTGAGCTGGCTGACGCCGCTGCCAGGGCGTACTGCCAGGCGTGGGTTGCCAGGGGCTCGTGTGCCGGGGGCTCCAGCCCAGGAAGCTGACGCTGTTGCCCCGGCCCCTCCAGCTGCAGGTGGGCGTGGAGTTTGAGGCCAGCACACGGATGCAGGACACAAGTGTCTCCTTCGGGTACCAGCTGGACCTGCCCAAGGCCAACCTCCTCTTCAAAGGTACAGGCCTCAGTTTCCCCTGGAAAACAGTGAGAGGCAACTCACCTCTGAGCAGGTGTAGGCTGAAGATGATGGAGGGCAGTGTGCCGGGACTTCGTGGGTCTCCACGTTACCCAGGAATGCTCGTTAAGAAGGTGGGGGCCTGGGCCCCGAGCTTGGCACCTCCCACGTCCCTTCCTCATCACCCCAGCCAGCAGCCCTCTCCCCCCTCTGCGCTGTGCCCTCTTGGTTCCGTTTCCGTGAATGGAAGGCAGCCCGGAGCACGTCTGGCCACCCCATGCACCTCTCAGCGGAAACCAAGGCTCCCGAGGTTGCCCAGCCACTGCCAGGTCCAGAACCTCCCCTCGGCTCCCCGGCTCTCGGCCTGAGCACCAGTTTTAAGGTTTCCTTTTTGGACCTTAGTGGTTCTAGGCTCGGGGGCGTGAAGACCACCAACCCCGAGGCTTCTTCAGTCAGCCTACGGCAGGACTGCCCCCGGTAGTGATTAGGCCCAGGGGCTTCTTGGCATCCGAAGCCTCTCAGCCCTCGCTCTGCTGTCAGCTCAGTGACAGAGGCTGGGTTGGGGTCCATCCCTGCTCCGTGAAGTGAGTGAGCCCCCCTCCCACGTGGGGTTGGCTCCGTGTACCCGTCTCTGCAGATGAGCCCAAGAGGAGACTTCCGTTTTTTGTTCAGTAGACAATGAGCACCCACTGTGCCCAGCCTTGTACTTGGGGTGCTACGGACACAGCAGCCTCACAGGGCTGTGAGGACACGGAGTCCTCACAGGGCTCACACTGGGAAGGACAGACCCATCCCCAGAGAGCTAGGACCTAGTCTGGACAGGACTTGGGATGGGGAAGCCCGTGGGTGGCAGAGGCTCCGTGGAAGGAAGGGGACACTGAGCTGAGAGCGGAGGAAGACTAAGCCAGCTGCTCCCAGGGCTGAGTACTTGGGGTACAGGAGGAGGTTTATGGGAACAGCCCGGCCAGAGGTCTGGGAGCTGGCATCTGGCTGGCGGTGTCCAAGGTGGCCTGGAGTGTGACTTCGGGGACAGTGGGAAGCTGGCACATCGCTCTCACGGCAGCTGTCTGCCCACAGGCTCTGTGGACAGCAACTGGATCGTGGGCGCCACACTGGAGAAGAAGCTCCCGCCTCTGCCCCTGACGCTGGCCCTCGGGGCCTTCCTGAATCACCGGAAGAACAAGTTCCAGTGTGGCTTTGGCCTCACCATCGGCTGAGCCCCTCCTGGTCCCCGCCTCCCACACCCTTCCTTCAGATCCCACCCCCTCCCCTGTCAAGGAGGGGAGATCTGAGCCCCCTCCCCATCCCTTCCCTCCCTCCCGGGGGTCGTGGGGGGGAAGCGGAAAGGAGGGGACCCATCACCCCAGCAGCTGAGGGGGGGATTCTGGAACCACGGGTACTTCAGGATTTGGAGCGCCAGGGGCAGCATGCCCAGTGGCCCTAAGGTCCCAGAAGGGGTTCCGGAAATGAGGGGCATGCCAGATTCGGAGCACCAGAGGCAGAGGCAGCCAGACAGCCTCAGGGAGGTGTTGGGGTGTCCCCACCCTCTAAAGGGCCCTGGGCCCTGGCCCGGGGGGGAGGGGACAGCAGGATGAGGAGCTTCCCCATTACCGGCCCACCCCATCCACTCTCCCATCTACCCCGTGGTATAAATCATGTTTATAAGTTATGGAAGAACTGGGACTTTTTACAGAAAAAAAAAAAAACAAAAAACAACAAAAAATATACATTAAAAAAAAAAGCAAAATGGGAGGCCTTGGTTTTCCTACCAGTCTGTGGCCCTGTTTTGCTCCATCCAGTCTGACCTTCCCACAGCCGTCGGTAGAGGGCACCAAAGGCTGGAGCGCCTAAGGGTGATGCTGCAAGGGGGTCAAGCCTGGCTCAGGATCACACAGCCACCCTGTGACTTCTGCCCTCCCTGGGAAATCACAGGCCTTCCCTCACCAGGAAGGCGGGGTCTCCTGGTCACTGGCTGCCGCGTGGCCTGGCCAGAGTGGCTGTAGGAGACTTTGTGCCTACACGCTAAAGCAACAGGGATGGCACTGTCCGAGTACTGGGGCGGAGGCAGCAGCTGAGACAGGCTTTCCAGGTGCCAAAAGGGGCCTGGGGTGATGGGGCGTTTAGACTTCTTCCTGACAGGGAGGTCCAAGCTTCCAGATGCTTCATGAAGGGTTCAAGCACCTGGAAAGATTTAAGAATCAGTTACTGAGCCTGACTGGGGAGAGTGGCTTGGGCGAAGGACTCCCGGGCCTGGGGCAGGGCCTGAAGTCTCTGACCCTGGTGCGGAGGAGGCTCAGGGGCTGAGTCACCAGTGTCTCAGGCATCCGATGCAGGGAGCAGGGGGGATTAGTTTGGCCCACCAAGGGCCCAGGTAAACACACCCCGACCCCCCAGATGAGAACAGAAAGCCACACACAAAGGGTCTAGAGAGGGAGGCAGCTAGGCAGAGATGACCCCTTGTTACCTGGAGAAGCCACAGTGCCCGCTCTGTCAGCGCCCTCAAAGGCCACAGCAAACAGGCCTGGCTGGCGTCGGGGCCCACTTCCTGGGACCAGGCGTTTGGCCTCCCCTGACCCCATGGAATCCCATCCCAATTCTGGTTCTTCCTGTGTGGCCTTGGCTCTGAACCTGGAGTTTCTCATCTGTGAGACAGCTGTATTCTTGTAACAGGGCTGCTAGAGGTGACAGTATCAGCGCATTCACTATGGCCAGTCACCGCACTTAGATCTAACTGGAGACCCACTGTGTGCCAAGGGTGTTCTCTCCCTCATTAGTAGGGTACAGCAGGTTCTCAATGCTTTGTTCCACGTCGTTTCCTTATAACAAGATACCGGTAGGAACTTAACTCATTTCTATCAATTAGCCTCTGGTAAAATTGGTTTTATTATACATTGTTTTGCCGAAGTTCCAAGAACCATCTGTCAACAAGGTTAAGTAAGGACTTCTTGTAGCTCGTTGCATCACCGAATGATGGTGTAAATGCGGCTGTTTCTCCGCTTTTGTGTACCAAGAAACAGTGTTCAGAGAGGCCTGGTCATTTGCCCAAGGTCACACAGCTGGCAACTGACAGCACCCAGATTCAGGCCATGGCAGTTTGGTTCAGAGTCCTCAGTCCTGACCAGGCAGCATAAATGCTTCAAGCCCAGTGAAGACACACTCTTCGGGTATCTCCTGGAATCCACAGGGCTTGTGCTGGATTTTCATTTCACACATGCAGGCAGGGGCTCAAATAGGCTCATTCAAACCCAAAGTCACGACCAAAGAGGGAGCTAGGATTGAGACCCAAGTTTCATTCTCGAAGCCCAGGCTTTTTCAGCAGATGCCTTCCACTGCCCTCAGCCTCCCATCCCGTTTGTCGGCCTCCAGTCTCCTCCCTCAGACCCAGGAATCCAAGCCCCTTGCCTCTCCTCCCTCTAACCCAGGATTTTGGGACCCCAGCCCTCTCCCAAAATTTTATTCATCCACAAGAAAAGAGCAAACAAGGGGTGCGCTCAGCGGCTGCCTGCGCCTTCCCCTTCCATGCCCAGCCCCCCATAATAGAGGGCGCCTGAGTTACTGGGTAAGATGGTGCCTCCCCTCATGGGGGCTGGGGGCGTCACAGGGCCTCCAAGCCCCACCTCCTTTCCTCCCTGCTGTGTGAAGGGGGAGAACAGCCCACCTCGTGACTGGGGGCTGGCCCAGCTGTTCTAGCCCTGGAGGAATGGGCGGGGCAGGGGGAGCCCTATAATTGGAGGAGTCTGGGATCTCTCCTCGAGTTCTACTCAGCCAGAGCGGAGGTGGAGGACGGCTTCCCCAGGAGCCGGTGAGAAGCAGACGTAGGAGCACAGAGACCAGCTCAGGGCTTCTGTGCGGGGTGGGCCGGGGGGAGGAGGTGGCCGTCCTACGCCTGGCTCAGAACAGAATCAGGAGCTGGGGATGAGGCCAGAGGCTGGGGACTGGATCTATGGGGGGCGCGGTCCGGTCCCGGGGCGACCTGACTCGGCTAGAAGGTGGGGTGAGTGGAGCATCCGGACTAACAGAAGAGTCAGATGAGCCATAGCGGGAGCCCACTTGTTGTCATGCATTTGTTGGGCACCTACCGGATGCCCCTGCATCCTCAGATCCCCATTACCTGGAGACTCGGGGGCGGCGGCGGGATAGCTAGGGTATTCGTGGGAGGATTTTAAATGAGAATTAACTTAGCCGATAGGTGGAAGGCGGCACTTGATTGTGAAGCTGGAGCTGAGAATGTGAAGGCAGAGTGAGGAATGCTGAGCTGGAACTTAGAATGCCCAGCTGGAGCCACATGGAAGGCGGGCGGGCGGGCGGGGTGAGTGGAATTTGAACCCTGGGAGAGCGAGATGGAATTTTGGCGGGGAGGCTGACCTTGGGATGAGGAGACAGAAGACAATGAGGGAGTTAAATAGACAATGGAGGACACTAGGTAAATGTTTGTGATGAGATTAGGATGATGCAGATCTGGGGCTAGGGGAGGCTTTGAAGACCTCATAGGGGTTGGGGGTGGGGCTATGGCTGGACGGAGACTCCACTGATTGTTTGTTGATTGACAGTTTCTCCCTCCCCCAGACTGACCTGCTGAAGATGAAGTTTCTGTGGGCTGCCCTAGTGGTCACGCTCCTGGCAGGTATGGGGTGGGGCTTGCTGAGGTTCCTGCCCCTCCCCTTTCCATCTCACCTGTACCCCCTGCCTCCTTCCATCCCCGGGTCCCCCCTTCTGCTGGTCTCTCTCCCCCTTGAGAGGAGGTTCAGGTCTGAGGCCTCTTTTAATATTCATTGGCTCTGAGCAACTGTTTACTCTCTCGGGGCCTCAGTTACCCCATCCTTAAAACAGGTGTTATAACATTTTTCTAATACATTGTCGTCGGGCAGGTAGTGACCACTATGTCAGTGTCAGCTGTGCCTATCTTTATTCTCCATCACCCCCAGCACGGCCCTGCGTGGAACACACACTCAGTAAATGCCTGTTACGTGATGAAACTGGCTGGCCGTCCCTCCATCCCCTCCCTGCCCATCAGTGCCCCAAGAAGTGCACAAGCATTTGTGGAGCACCTACTGTGTGCCTGGAGGGGAGGGAGGACCTTGACGGCCTTGAACTTGCTTGAACTGCTCCACGCAGGATGCCAGGCCGATGTGGAGGAGGAGGTGAAGCTGGGGCAGGAGCCCGACAGGTGGCAGGCCAACCAGCCCTGGGAGCAGGCGCTGGGCCGCTTCTGGGAATACCTGCGCTGGGTGCAGACGCTGTCTGACAAGGTGAAGGAGGAGCTGCTCAGCAGCCAGGTCACTGAGGAGATGAAGTGAGTGTCCCCGCCTGGCCCCAGCCCCTCCTGGTGGGCAGTTCGTTCGGGACCCGCAACTTGCACCGCTCTGGGTTTCTTTCCGGCCCTGTCACCAGCTCCTAGGGGATCTGTTCATTTCTTACTTCCTCTTTCTGCCTCGGACTCCAGGTTTTACCTCTCTGGTTCTGTCTCTGGCGTGTTCCTGTCCGTCTCTTCCTCCATCATTCTAGGTCAGTGTCTCACACTCTTCTCTCTTGTTTCTGCGGCTGTCTCGTCCTCTTGGCCTGTGCCTCTTTGGGGTCTCTCTCCCTACACTCCATCTTTCTCCTTTTGTCTCTCTCCACCCACATGCTCCCTCCACCCCTTTGGCCCGCAGGCTGCTGATAGAGGAGACCGTGAAGGAGGTGAAGGCCTACAAGGAGGAGCTGGAGAAGCAGGTGGGCCCCATAGCCCAGGAGACGCAGGCCCGCCTATCCAAGGAGCTGCAGGCAGCGCAGTCCCGGCTGGAGTCGGACATGGAGGACGTGCGCAGCCGCCTGGCACAGTACCGCAGCGAGGCTCAGGCCGCGCTGGGCCAGAACACCGATGACCTGCAGGGCCGCCTGGCCACCCACCTGCGCAAGCTGCGCCGGCGGCTGCTCCGTGATGCGGAAGACCTGCAGAAGCGCCTGGCCGTCTACCAGGCCGGGGCCCGCGAGGCCGCGGAGCGCGGCGTCAGCGCCATCCACGAGCGCCTCGTGCCTCTGATGGTGGAGGGCCCCGTGCAGCCCGCCGCCCCCAGCCAGCAGCTGCGGGAGCGGGCAGAGGCCTGGGGCCAGAAGGTCCGCGGGCGGCTGGAGTCGGTGGGCAGCCAGGCCCGCGACCGCCTGGACGAAATGCGCGATCAGATGGAGGAGTTGAAGGCCAAGGTGGAGGAGCAGGCCAACCAGGTGCACCTGCAGGCCGAGGCCTTCCAGACCCGTCTCAAGAGCTGGTTCGAGCCCCTGGTGCAAGACATGCAGCGCCAGTGGGTCAGCCTGGTGGAGAAGGTGCAGTCCGCCTTGGGCATCAGCCCCTCCACCAAGCCCAGCAAGACCAAATGAGTGCCGGGCATGCTGCCGGCGGGCCCCCTCCTGCCCCTGGTGCCCTCGCCTCTCCCAGCCCCCGCCGGCCCCCGGGGGCCCCGGCTTAATAAAGATTCAGCAAGTTTCACAGCAGTGGCCGGAGTCTTGAGTGTGATTTCTCACAGTTCCAGCCTCAATTTCTCCTTCCGCAACATGGGTCTTGGTCCCGACCCCTCTGCCCGTGTTTCTGTTGTTGTTTTTTTTTTTTGTTTTTTTTTGTTTTTTTTGTCTCTCTTAACTGTCTTTGCTTCCTTCTGTCCCTTTCTGGGGTTTTCTGCCACTGACCCCCTCTCCTCTGCCTCTTTCCATTCTGTCTCTGGACGTGGTTCTGGAACAAATCCACCCCTGGATTCAATCCTGCAGTTGGCCCTGACTACTGTGGGCAAAAGCAACCTCTCTGAGCCTCAGTTTACCCAGCTTCATAATATCTGCTTCACAGAGTTGTGACTCAAAAGACCCGAGACCACTGCCATCATGAGGCCATTTTTATTTGTTCCCACTCATTATTCTCTCCCCCAGCTGCATCCATTCCAGTCTCAGCTGATTCTACCTCCTTCCCTCTCCTGGCCTGTCTGTCCTGCTTCCTTTTTCCAGCTTCCTCTTTCTTTTCTCTCTCCCCACCCCGATTTCTCGCACTCTGGCCTAGCTTGTTTTTTCGTTTGTTTTACCCTTGCTCCTCCCCGAGGGTTTGTCCTCCCTGCCATTCTGTTGCACTGGAGCCCTCTGCCCTTCTCCTTCCCTCTGGGTATTCAAGTCCCGTCTCCCTGAGCTGTGCTTCCTTGTCCCATGTTCTCTCTCTGAAGCTGGGTCCAGGCTGGAGACAGAACGGAGAGGAACCTTCCGTGAGGATCTGCATGAGCCCCTGGAGTCCTGGACTGGGAGACTGAGCTGGGAGTTGGCAGAGAGTTGAGGACTGAGACCCCAGAGGGAGTCGCAGGCACCTCCCTCTCCCGCCCACTCTGGTCTCAGAGGAGGGGAGCCCGGCTTTCACCAAAAGACAGGCGAGGCCTGAGCTCGTGTCCCATAGGGGGCCTGTGCTCCTTGACTCAGCCCCGGCTCAGCAGAGAGGGGAAGGGTCAGCGGGCTCGGAAGCAGGGGGGCCTAGTCCCAGCGAGGCCTGCTGCCGATTCGCTGTGCGCCCTAGAGCTGGCGCTGAGCCCTCTCAGAGCCTCAGTTTCCCCAGATGTCAAGGAGGGAGGCAGCATCAGCCACGTCTCCCACTTGAAGAGATGAATTTTTAATTCTCACATGAAGACATCTGAACACCTCACCACAACCCTAGTCAGATCTAAGAGATGGGACAAGAGCTGGGGAAGCAGTTTTGGGAAACTCAGGCTGGCAGGGGGTGCTGTGGGGCGGAGGCTGACTCCAGCAAGGGTCAGGGGAGATAGCCTGGAGTCCGAGAGAGCCCCCCACACTTAACCATTTAATGTCCTTGGCTGTGCCTCAGTTTCCTCATCCATAAACGAAAACCCCTATAGTCAAAAAAGCAAGCATGGCAGAGAGAATGCCATTAATGTGATGGCTAGGTGGAGGGCCAGGGGAGGGAGGGAACAATTGCGGAGATCATTTTATGAACATCATAGATGTCTAATATGCTGTATACTCGAAACTCATTTAAATAATTAGATTTTAAAAAAGACTGGCAAAGCAAAGTTGTTCCATTCCTGTGGGGCGGGGGAGGGTGGGGCAGCCATTGGGATGGGTGTCTGGGGAGTGCCGTGCTCACGGAGGAAGCAGATGTCTGGGAAGACAGCTGGGGTCTGACAGGCACTGGAAGCTGCTGAGCTGGCCAGAGGGGTGTTGCAATCCTGCCAGCCTCGGGTCTGTGAGTCCCTTTCACAACCGTCCCCTCTCGCCCCCAGGCTGACACGTGCTTGTGGGGGCACAGGGCCAGTAGCCTAGAGTCTGGAGCCCAGGGCCACCCTCCCCTGAGCTACCAGAGGTCACTGGCGGTCAAAGGCAGCTGAGAAGCAGCGGGGGAAGCATTGGACTCCAGCCCCGGGGGGTAGATGTAGTGTTAGGGTGCCAGGAGGGGACTGAGGGTGATGAGGAGCAGATGGAGCGTTTATAGGGGCCTTGAAGGCTTGGAGAGTGGCCGGGCGACGGCAGGGTGCGGGGGGACCTGGTAGAATGGATGGAGGGGCGCACGCTAGAAGTCTTGCAGATGAGGCTGTGTGGTTCAGACAGGCTGAAAACACCCTCCCCAAAAGGGAGATCCGGAGCTGTGGAGCGCAGGCTCCAGAGAGCATCCTGAGAGGCCCGGATGCAGCCAGATGCAAGGAGAGAGTGGACTCAAGGGGCTAGTCTGAAAGGAGGGTGGATGGGGTGCGGCGGGCAGGAGTGTGGGGGCAGACCGTGTGACCCCACGGGCACGGAGCAAGAGTTGTTTGAGCTGAAGAAGCTTGCTGAGAAGGGGGAAGGGATGGAAGAGGTGGCCTGGGGACACTGTGTGAATTGAGTTACTGAGTAACAGAGAGCAGGAGGGGGAGAGGATGAAAGCTGTCCCCTGAGGGAACGAGGGGCTCCGGCTGAGGTCCCCTAATAGGGAGATTTGGCGGCAAGGGTAATGAACGGCAAGAGGCTTCAGGCTAAGGGATCTGGCAGTGACCCACCTGACCCCCATCCCCACCAGCGAGGGACAGAAGAGGAAAAGATGGGTGGGCACAGGGAGGCAGGTGCCAGGGGAGGCTCCGAGGGAGGGAAGTGAACTTGCCCCACCCTCTCCCCAGACAATAAAGGCTGAGACCTGCTCCCAGGGCTGTCCAGAGTCTGATCCAGGTTGGTGCTCAGTGCCGGGAAGGGACCCTGGACACACACACCAAGAGCACAAGGAAAGGAGTGGAGGGACCTTGGGGGAGGGAGGAGGGGCACCACTGATCACCCCAACCTCCACCTCTGTTTCTAGACCCCTCCGGCCCAGCCATGAGGCTCATCCTGTCGCTACCGGTCCTGGCAGTGGTTCTGGCGATGGTCTTGGAAGGTAAAAGTGGGATAAGAGAATCGGAGTTTGAGAGTTGGAAGCATGAAGCTGGCCATGAGCCCGGGGCCCAGGCTCGAAGGACCCTGGAGAGCTCTGGGCCCCTCCTGTGCCCTGGTTCCCCCGCTGACCACTGATCAGCAGCACCACCCCCCTTCCCACCCTCCTCTCACACCATCAGATGAGTTCTCAGGGTTCTCTCAAGGGCGGTCCAGCGGGTAGCCAATCTTCCCAGGGGAGCCCTAGCTACAGATGATATAAGGACTCTCACCCCTTCAGCATTGGCTGTCTTGCTTTTATGACCAGAGAGGGGCGGAGGTTGAGGGGGGGTCCAGTGCTAAGAGGAAGGCGATACTCAGCAGCTTGAACGCTACCTGGTCACTCACCTGGTCACTCGTACCGCACCTGCCCCCCCAGTTCTAATACCATAACCCCCAAGAATCCTATTCAAGCGTCTCCTTTTCCGTCCCTGGAAGCTCATTCTAAGGGCCCCCGATACTGAAATTGTCACACCCCTGCCCCTCTTCTGGGCAGGCCCAGCCCCAGCCCAGGCGACCACAGATGTCTCCAGCACCTCGGAGAGCATCCTGGGGAAGCTGAAGGAGTTTGGAAGCACCGTGGAGGAGAAGGTCCGAACAGCCATCGACCAGATCAAAAAGAGCAACGTTCCGGAGAAGACCAAGTTAGGACCCTTCCCCGCACGTGGGAGGGAGGGGGGTATCCACTAACAGACTGGGAAAGTCGGCACTGTCCCTGTGGTCACACAGCTGGATCTCAGGGTGCTGAGACTCGGGGGACAGGTTCCCTGATTCCCCCATCTAGCCCCACTGTAGAGATAGATGGTCCTGGGTGTTGATGAAAGACTCAAGTTTGGGGGTTGGACAGACTAGGCTGGCAAAGACTCACTCCGCCCTGTGTGATCGCGAGCCTCAGTTTCCTTACCTGTGAAGTGGGTGATTCTAAGGGGAGGTAAACTAGGGGACTGGCATAGCGCTTGGCACGTTGTAAATGCCCGACACAGTATTTAAGCAACGCTGGCTCCATTTGGTGAGTTAGAAAATCATTTATTCATGAACAAACGTTTACTGAGCACCTGCTAAGTGCCAGGAGCAAGAGAAAGTCCCAGCGCATTGGGGTTGGCGGCTGGGTGGTGCTGGGGGGGGGGGGGGGACTGACATTCTGGAGGGGAGGGAGAGTATGGGGAAGAACAGACAGTAAACCAGTGGATTTCCAGATTAGTCCAGATAGAGCTGAGCCGGGAGAAGAAAAAAAGGGTGAGTTTAAACTGCCAAGAACTGGGGAGGGGCCTTTGAAGACTGGTTTCTGAAGAGATAAGACTTTAAAGTTAAATCCCAATGATTAGGAAAATCCAGCCAGAAATCTGAGAAACCTGGGAAGAATGTCCCCTGTGGAGGGTGGTGCAGAGGCCTGAGGCAGCAAGATCTGTAGATACTCAAGGAGACAGTGGCATCCCCTGCAAGGGGGTGCAGCCAGGCCCAAGGGGCAGGGGACCGGAAAGGGGCCTTGAATGACTAGGGGACTGAGCGGCCTGAGAGGAAGTGTCGGTAGTAAGAGACACAAGGCCTCAAAAGCCAGGCTGAGGCAGAGCGTTCTGACTTTAAGGCTCTCTGGTGTCTCTGGGAAACTGAGGCACAGAAGCTGGGTTTCTCTTCCCCCCACAGGTGGGGGGAGCCCTGCTGTTTTCTTGACGGCAGGATAAGATCAGGGAGTCAGACAGCAGGATTTGGGCGTCCCCAGGGAAGGCAAAGCACGGTAACCCCTCCCCCATCTCTCCCTACAGGAACTGGTTTTCGGAGGTGTTCCAAAAAGTAAAGGAGAAATTTGAAACCACTTTCTCCTGAATGCCAGGGAGCCCCTCTGCTCTGCCTGTGCCCAAGAGGGTGCTCTGAAAACCTTTGGTCCCTATCGCGAGGACCTCCCCTACGATACATGCCCATGTCCGCCCCCTACCACCAGCAATAAAAATCCGATGGAGAATTCTGAGAGCTTCTTTGCTGTGCCGCCAGGGCTGTGGGTCGGGGCGGGGGGATGCACCTCTGGGGAAAGGAAGCGGGACTCGAATTCACTGCAGGTTCTCTACTCACCCTGTGCTGAGGACTCTGGACTTCAGGATCTCAAAAGAATCCTCACAGGAACCTTGAGAGATGGCCCTCCCTAGTAATCCCATAAAGGCCATGAGGTCCAGAGAGGTGAAGTCACTTGCGCAAGGGCACACAGCCAGTAAATGGAGAACTGGATGGGCCCCCCAGCCTGGGGCTAACACTCTGCTATGCTGTACTCTTCCCTGGTGGGCTGCCCAAGATAAGGGACTGAGGCGATTTGTCACCATGCACACAGTAGGTGTTTATACTTTCAATGGAAAATGAAGGGGAATATGGAAGAAGGCAAGCATAGGACTTGGGCTAGAGTTCTGAAAGAGACCGACACAATCCCTACCCCTCAAGTCTCAGTGTTGATGTTCCCTCCTCCAGGAAGCCCTCCTTGACCCCCATGCCGGGTCAAGCATCCCCATCTCAACCTTCCCCCCTCTGGGTCACTGTGTGTGACCCGTCTGTCTTCCCCACTGGACTGTGATTCCCAGAGGACAGGGCCAGGGCTGTCATCGCCACCGTGTCCTCAGGCATAACCTAGCAGAGAGTTCGGCGTGGTACAGAGGCTCAATAATATTCGGTGAAACAAGTGTGCTAAGTCCTGAAAAAAAAAAAAAGCTAAACATTACATTTTCACAAAACCCTCTGAGGTAGATGCTATCATCGACCCTGTCTTACAGAGAAAGAAACTGAGGCACAGAAGGCTAAAGTCACCTACGTAATGTCACAGCCCAAAGTGGGTAGAGCCAGGATTGCACCCAGGGGGCCATCCCAGGTGCCACATTCTTACTCCCCTTTCCTCTTCCCCGAGTCGCCCTGAGGAACGTGGCGGCTGCCACACATATGCCCGGCCCCTGGCCTCATTCACGTCATACCCAGCAGAAGAAAATGCACCCACATCCCTCGGCAGGTGTTAACCGCGTGAGGAGTTGTGTTGCGGTTGGCTACTTGGCATAAGGGTGTGTTCTATACCCATCTAATCGAACAATTACTAGTTTTCACTTGGCCCTTTTCTAGCATTTTGGAGCCAATCAACTTCTTGTCAAGCCTTTTCATCGGCCCCTGGGGAGCTGTCAGGCTGCAGGCCCAGAGACTCACGGGACAGAGTTCACAGAGTGAGTGTACATTTTGTTTGTGAAGACAGCCTCAAGCTCTGAGCAGACACACGCGCTGGGGTCTTGGGGCCTACCACTCCCAAACCCCACTCCCTCCTTGTGACCTCTCTCCACCCATCTCCCCCGAAGTTGTTTATGAGCTGTCTCTAGGTCCACCTCGAACGACCTTCAGCCTGTTTCTGTCCCCGAGATGAGCAAACATTGCGAGAAGCAAACAGCAAACAGCAAACAGCCCACAGTGACCTTGGAGCTGGGGCAGGGGTCAGAGGCCTCCTCTTGGGCCCACCCCTTTCCCTGCCCCAACCTCCCCTCGCCCTCTAGAATTTGAGCAGGGAGATGAGGCAGAGGTTGTCCTGGCTTGGCGGGGTAGAGTGACATGGCCGAGTTCAAATTCACCACTTGCTGGTTGAGAGGCCATGGCTAAGTGGTCTTACCCCTCAACTCCTCCAGCCTCGGTTTCCTCATCTGCAAAATGGGAATGACAGAGATGTTCCCTTCACGGGGCTGCTGTGAGTTAATTCAGTGAGTTCGTGCCTGGTGCATCGCGTGTGTTCAGGAAATGCAAGTTTAATAAACAGCAGATGACATTGACCGAGCGCCTTTGTGGCATAAACAATCTCCTTCACTCTCCAGGGCGGGTGGTCCATGATTCCTATTCGTGGATGAATAAACAGGCCCAGAGAGGTTAAGCAACTTGCACCGGGTCACACAGCCAGAAAGATGTAGAGCCAGGTTCTGAACTCCACACTGTGCTACTTCTCACAACGCGACGCCCGGCAAGCTTTTCCTCTTTCTATTATTATTACAGTAAGGAATGTCTCATAAAATTTCCCATTTTCACCACTTTTAGACGTACAGTTTCGTGGCAGTGGGTACCTTCATACGTCGTGCAACTGTCACCACCATCCATTTCTGGAACTTTTTCATCATTCCAGATAGAACCTCTAGGGGTTTTTATCTGGCTGAAGGTTGTCAGTGAGGAGCTCTGGGAAACGTCTGCTGAGGTTGTCAGATTTACCACCTGAAAATACAAGATGCCGGGCGGGACTTGAATTTCACATAAACAACAGATAATTTTTGGTACAATTCCCAACTATTGCACGGGACATACTTACACTAGAAATAAAATACATTATTTATCTGAAATTCCAGTGTCACCGGGCATCCTGCGTTTTGTCTGACCACTGTGGCCGTAGTCCCCTGGCTGAGCCGTGGGCCATGTGTCCTGGCTCATGGCTGGGTCCTCCAGGACAAATAGGCTCACTTTCTTTCTGTTTAGCTTCGGGCGGAATCTGATGCTGACACCCCCCTACTGTGTAAGCCTGGAGCTTTCCTTCCCCGCCTCACCCACCCCTTGCCCGGGCTCTGTGAGGCAGGCATTTATCACCATGCCCATTTCACAGCCGAAAACACAGAGGCCCAGAGAAAGGGGTGTGTTTACCTAGGACACACAGTGAGGAAGTGTCTGGCGTAGCCAAGGGATGAAATAAATCATCATAAACGGAGATGGTCGTGGGCACCTTCCTTGCCGGGCTCTGTGTTAACACCTTTCTTGGGCCCGTTTCACTGGGTTGATGTCCCGCCTGGTGTATGGATCAGGGCTCATTTTACACAGCAGGAAACTGAGGCCAGAAGGAGGGGCTGTCACATCCAGGATTTGAATGCAGTTCAGCACAGGAGGCCGAAGAGCATTCTGCCTTCCCCTGTCAGACCAGGGTGCTGGGAAGATGGGAAAGAGGGTGAGAGAGGGGGGCGTAGCCTCTGACTATCACTGTCACCTGGGTCCCTCTCTCCGAAGTCTCTGCCAAGGAGTGTGGCGAGGTGGCCAGGGGAGGGCTCTGCCCAGTGTAGCCTCCCCCTCCCCCAGCCCAGAGAGCAGAGCCCAGAGGGACAGAGCCCCCAGAAATGTTGCTCCCTGGACGGTGGCCCCAAGCCCCGCCCTCCTTCAGCCTCTGCATGGCGGTCTTGGTCCATGTTGTGGGCGAGGAGGAGCCGGTGGGCAGCCGTGGAGACCCGGCAGCGATGTGGGGTGTGAGCGTGATTGTGTGATGAGCGGTACAGTTTGCAGACACGTGGGTACGAAGCTTGTGCGCTCTGTAGTGCGCAGATGTGTGTGCGTGTCTGGGAGGACATGTCCGTGGCAGCTGTGTGTGAGGAATAGACGAGAGGCCGGAACTGATGACGGTGGTCGTGCGTGTGTGTTTGAGTGTGTGTAAGTATGAATATGCAGTCGTGGTATATGTGTGTGCAAAAGGTTTGAGTGTGTGTGTCTGCGAGTAGTGGTGTGGCTGTATCTGGGTTGTGCATGTGCATTGACAGTTTTAACATGTGCCTTACACGTGTTCACTCCGAAGTCCCACAATAACCCCATGAGGTAGGTCCAATCATCCCATTCTACAGAAAGGAAACTGAGTCTTGAAGAGGCTGAGTCACTGCCCGAGGGAACACTGCGGGCCAGGTGGGTGCCTCTGTACATGGGTGCACATGTGCACCGCGTGATGGCTGCTCTCCGTGGGCGGGGCTTTGCTCGGGCGCACGCGTGCCGGACAGACAGGTGAGTGCAAGGATGTGGAGGGCAGACCAGGGAGGCACAGCCCTGCCAACCGCCTTCCCCGGGGACGGAGAGTCATCCTGTGTGCACCCGCCACTGCTCGTGGGGGTGGCTCAGACAGCGTGGGAGTCGCAGGAGAACGGAGTGGGCGGCAAGGTCAGGCAGTGCAGGAGGCACCAGGAGGGAGACAAGGGGCCAAAGAGGCAGGGTGACCGGCTAAGGGAGCAAACCAGAGGCAGACAGAGGGGTGACAGGAGGGGCCACGAGCACACGGGGGAACGGAGGTGAGGGGGGGCGAGTGGTCAGAGGGACCTATAAGGAGGTAAAGGCCAATGGTGAGAGGACTGGCAAGGGGCTGCCCCTGGGCCGCCAGGAGTGACGGTGACAGTGAGCATGGAGGAAAAGGCAGGAGGAAGGTTTCTGGGATCCCAGTCCACCCGGGTTGCCCCTGGTCCCACCTAGAATGCCAGCAAGAAGTGCCTGCAGGAACCCTGAGCCCCCTGCCAGGGCCCGCGAGCAGCTCCCGGAGCCCAATGTGGGACAGTGAAGGGTCTGATGGAGCCGCTGCTGACTAGGACCAGAGAGAACTTGCAGTGGTTCCAGCGAGTGTGGACAGGAGGGGCTGGCGGCCCGGCCCCCGGGCTGGGGGGCAGGGGCTGGGGGTCCAGATCCTGGGCTGGGGGAGGACGGGGTGAACAGGGCAGAGAGCTGGGAGTAGTTGGGGTTTCATTTGTGATGACCCTTCTCCTGCAGGGTCCCCAAGGCCTTCTAGGACTTCATGCAGATCTACTATGACAACCACATGTGGGACCTGGGTCCCCATGCCAAGGCCTGGCTTTGCAGCTCCAAGGACGGCATCCTGAACAAGGCCCACGACCTGTGTCCCCAGCATCTGTGTGGGGGACAGAAACCAGGATTAAAATGTTCAAGGCCTCCACAATAAAGAAATTATTCCCTATGTCCCTGTCCCAATCTCCTCAATGAGACCAGAGATGACCTTGCCCCACGCTTCCCCAGCAGTTAATGAGTAGAGGAAGTGACATTTGGCAAGGGAGGGAGGGTTGGGGAGCACTGAGGGAAGGAGTCGGGGAAACGACCACCCCCAGTGCCGAGACCTGCTATGGGCTTGTGGGGCGCAGGAGGCTTCAGGCTTCTCAGTTTGAGATGGAGGGTGAGATCTGGGGAGCAGGCGGGGTTCGCAGGTCTCCACAGTGACTCTTCATTCAGAGCTCTGCCTTTACTTCCCACGCGATGGAGGCCGCAGACCCATTCCTGGTGGGTGCCCAGGACCCCCAGCCCCACTACAGCCCCCACCCAGCCTGTCCCTCTCAGGGGTGGATTTTCAGAGTGGGGGCTCTCTGTGGTTTGACCTCAGGGAACGTCACTGCCCTCTGTGCCCCCATCCCACCCCCTTGGAGGTTCCGCCGGCCTGGACTTTGGCCTAGGCAGCCAGGTGGCGGTGGCGGCCGTGGAGGGGAGGTGGATCCCGGGAGCTATAAAGCCTTTCTCTGCTCCTGGGAGCGGGTGAGGACCGACCGCCGGAGTCTGGTAAGAGAGGGCCCGGAATGGAGGGGTGGTCGGCGGGGAGGGAGCAAAGATTGTTAAATCAGAAACCGCAGGAGTTATGATGCCAGTTGCCGTGTCAGAAACACGGAATTTAGTAACGCAGAGTGTTTGCCCGTGCCGTTCTCCCTCCTGGGTCGGATACCCACCTCGTCACAACCACACGGGTGGGACGGACGGATGGGGATCGAGCAGGGCCCAAGCAGCAGAAACACGCCCAGCCAAGCAGCAGTCTTTGGCCGAGTGCGTGGCACACGTCCCTGCACTGACTGGGTCTTAGCATAAATGTCACCTTTCCCAGGCTGCACGACACACTCTCTGCCCCCACAGCTCTTATCTCCATGTGACATGCTCTATATTTTATTCATTTAATATTCGTTCATTTAATTTCTCTCTCACGTGGGCTTCCTAAGGGCGGGGCCATTGCTGTGTTCACGCCTGGGCCCAGAACTGTGTTTCGGCACGTAGTAGGTGCTCAAGAAATGCTTCTTGAGTGAATGAATGGATGTTAGAATTAAGATGTTAAAATCAGGAGTGGAGTCACAGAATGTTAGAAAGGCCCAAGGCGACCCATGAGGAACCGGACTTGGGTGACGCTGTGGGAGAGGGGGAGACCAGCCGCCTCCTTCTGGGTGAGGGACCCCAGGAATAGACGCCTCCAGCGGCCCTGCTCCACACCCTCCTCAGTGTCCCAGGTCTTCCTCCCACGCCATGGACACCCAATACCTCCTGGCTCTGTTTCTCATCCTTCTGGTATTGGGATTTGGTGAGTGTGGGCCACAGGGAAGGTGGGTCTGTGAGGTGGAGGGTGAACCCTAAGCATCTTCCCTGCCCAGGTCCTGTCTGGCCCAGCCCCTGCCCCCTCCTCTCCTTGCCTGCCTTCCCCTCCCCCACAGGCCTACCAGCTCTTTCAACACACTCTCCCCCTGCAGAGGTCCAGGGGGCCCTCCTGCCCCAGCAAGATGAGGACACCAGCAGCACGCTGTTCTCCCAGGTGAAAGATTCACTCTCTGGTTACTGGGATACAGCCAAAACAGCGGCCCATTCCCTGTACCAGAAGACATACCTTCCCACCATGGACGAGAAAATCAGGTATCACCCCACCTCCACGCCGGGCACCAGGAGTCCCAGCCCCTAGCCCCTTCTTCTCCAGACTCAGAAGTCTGACAAACCTACACTCTGTCAAAGCCTAGATATCCCAACCCTGGCCCCCAGTGCCATCAGAACCCAGGATTCTGAGATCCCAGCCTGCCCTCTCTTAGGATCCAGAAGTTTGGGTTCAGTCCTTTTCTGGCAGGACTCGTGATCCTGGCCCCCAGCCCTTCCTCCCTCAGACCCAGGAGTCTGGGCCCCCAGGCCCCACTACCCCAGACCCAAGAGTGCAGGTCCCCGCCTCCCCTTCCTCAGACTTTTTGTCCTTTCTCCCCAGGGACATGTACAGCGTAAGCACTGCAACTGTGAGCACTTATGTGGGAATCTTTACTGACCAGGTCCTTTCTCTGCTGAAGGGAGACCCGTAACAACTGGGCCCCCTATCACAGAGAAGGGGAGAGTCCAGAATCCAGCAACCACTTGGCTCTGTGACTTACCCCTACATCCTAGCAGCTCCCAGGCATCCTGCTCCCAGCTTTAGCCTGATTTCTCATTAATAAAAAAAGCCAAGTTTATTCTCTTCCATGTGATTGCTTTTCTAAGACCTCAGGAGCCAAAATGGAGGACTCATTAAGTCAGGCCAACATTTATTGAGAGCCTAGCATTCGTATGTAGTCCTAACTTGGTCAGTCGGAATA
Source organism: Eidolon dupreanum (assembly GCA_028627145.1). Lineage (NCBI taxonomy): Eukaryota > Metazoa > Chordata > Mammalia > Chiroptera > Pteropodidae > Eidolon > Eidolon dupreanum. The sequence goes on along the minus strand of CM053508.1, from coordinate 92,027,845 downwards.
AAGAGCTGAATAACAATATGTGATCATAACAACAAAATTAGAGATTGTTCTTCACTGAGGTCCTTTCTCATCTGTAAAATGACAAACCATGGACAAGCTAACCTGCAGTGGCCTCTAGCAGTGTCCAGGCCATGGGATGACACTTTACATCTGTCATTGCATGGAGCTGTCCAACAGTGCTGTGACACAGGGGAGACTGGTGCCCATAAGTCACTGCTGAGCATAGGAAGTCAGTGCCCAGGTTGGCCGGGACCCACGAGGACAGACCTGCCAAAGCCATGCTCCACGACAGTTCTTATACATTCGTCTCACGTGCATTTACCGAGACCCCACCAGGCCCTGAAATTCCAGCGGGGAAAGGACAGAGACAGTCTTGTCTCCATGTGACCCCTCAAAACACTGCTGATCTGGTCCTGGCCCAACTCCATGTGGTTTAGTGAGTACAGCTTTGTGGCATGTTTTGTCTGTCATTTGCTTCTTATTAGCAACAGTCATGACATTTCCTGAGCTCCTACTCAGGGCCAGGCCCTCTGTTTCATCCTGAGGCCACAAATAGAGAGGCTGGAGCGGGGAGCAGGGAGGAGGCAGAAGATGAGCAAGCAGACCCAATGCAGAAGAGAACTCCACAGCAACACAGGCCAGGGAGAAAAGAGGAAGTCAGCAGATCAAGGCCTGGGGGTGGCTGCCTTGGATAGGTAGTGGGTTCTGGTCCAGGAAGGGCCTCCCACGCTTCTGCATCACAAGGAAGGGTTGTTGGAGAATGGGGGAGGGGAAGGGGCACTGGCTTGGCTCCCAGGTCCGCCTGGGATGGTTAGTGGTCGGAAGGGGGTCTCTGGGCAGTGGAGAATTGCAGGCAAAAAGCACAGGGTGTGCAAATGAGAACTGAGGCTCTGGTCTGAGAGAAGCCAGTGCTGAAGCCCATGGTAGAGGGGCTGGGGGCCTTGACTCCTGGACCCTGAGGGAATAGAGGGTGGTCCTGGTCCCCAAGCCCTAGGGGTGGGGCTGTTGGCCTCTGGGACCCAGGGCCTGCATTTCTCCTAATCTGCTTGGCACTAACCTCCTGCCAGCCTTTCAGCACTGTTGGGGCAGTTTTCCCAGGTCCTGAGGCGGGCAACTGTGAGTCTAGTGGAAAACAGGGGCCTTGGGGAGGGGTTGTGGGAAATGTCCCCAAGTCCCCAGGGCCTGGGAAGAGCTGAGGCTGCCAAACCTAGCGGGTGATGGGGAAGGGGGACCTTGGGGGAACAATCCCTGCTCTGTCCACTTGTTTCCCACGAACTCAAGCCAAACCAAACCTCTGCCCAGGCCAGTTCTACTTCCAACCAATCCTGATGCCCTTCCCAGGCTCCTCCTTCCTTCCTCAGCGCCCCTCCCCCACCAAGTCCTATTCCCCTTAAGACCCCAGAATCAGGTCCCCAGACTCCTCCTCCCCCAGAATTCAGAAATCTGGGACCCCAGACTTCACTTCCTTCAGACTCAGGAGTCGGGGATCCCTAACCTTAGGACCCAGAAGTTCAGGTCCTCAGCCTCCTCCTCCCTTAGAACCTGAAATCACAGCTTCTGGTCGGTGTTGGGCGTCCCCTAGTGGAGGGGAGAGTGGGTCTGGCCTGTAATTTACCAGTTAGGAATGGAAGAATTGATCTGGTCACTCAACAGATATGGCCAAGGGCTTTGCAGGGGTCCCATCTAAGGTCACAGTCTAGCAGAGAGCCTCTCATTCTTCAATACATCAGGACTCAACTGCGTATGAAAGAGGGAAGATTGAGATATTTGGTATCTAGAGCTGAGAGCAGAGATGGGGTTAGTTACAGGGAAGCTGGAGATTAAGCTTCAAAGTCCCCCACTTGTCTGGGATTTCTGTGGTGCTCTATTTAAATTTGTACGTGTAATTTTGTACTTTTTTTTTTCTTTTTCTTTTTTAGGTGAGGCAACCCTTGGTTGACCTCACAGATGGCAAAGACCTTGTCAGTTTACAATCCCTTATTTTTTATTTTTTACGCCTACGGCACCTGGTCTTCCTAGGTGGTCTCCCATCCAAGCCCGACCCTGCTTAGCTTCCAAGATCAGACGGGATTGGGCTTGTTCAGGGTGGCATGGCCGTAGACTGTACTTTTGAAAAAAAGGTCCACATTATGCTGTACAACTGACATAAAATCGTATTGACTGTCAACTGTAATTGAGAAATCAAAAAAGGGGGGAGGAAAATATGAAGAGGAATGGGCTTCAAACTTTCAGATATAAACAAATAAGTCATGATGTACAGCATAGGAGATATAGCCAATAATATTGATATACTGAAAAAATAATATTGTGATAGCATTGTATGGTATCAGATGGGTACTGGGCTTATCGCAGTGATCACTTCTTTAGGTATATAAATGTTGAATAACTATGGTGTACACCTGAAATTAACACAATATTGTATTTAGCTATATTTTAATGAAAATCTTTAAAAGTAAATTAAAAAAAAAAAAGAGGCCCATAAAATCTCAATCTGTCCCCCCCGCCCCATTCCCACCGTCTCGGGGGGGCTTAATCAGTGTGTTCATTCGTCCCTACACTTAAGACTGGGCCTACAATTTTGGAATCGTATTGCTACCATTATTATCTGTAAGAGAAGAGGACTGGGCAAGAAGTTTTCTGAGTTTCTTTCTTGCCCCTGTGTTGTTCCCCAGAGGTAAGTCGTTCACCTTTTGCACTCAAGTTTCGTCCTTTCACTCAACAATCACCTCCTGGGGCATTGCTGGAGGGCATAGCAGGACAGCCCTGGGCGTGAGCCCAGGGAGGCTTTCCTGGAGGTGATAACGCTGAGCTGAGACCTAGAGGAAAGTGGAGGATGTAGATAGTAAAATAACAAATAATTACAATATCCCAATGCAAAACCTGTTCTCCCTTCCAGCTAATGTATGAAGTAATAAGAACGGAAGACGTTGATCACTTACTAAGTGTGAGGCAGGGGCCAGGAGCTTTACATTGGTGATTTCACTGGGTCTTCCCCCAAATCCGGCAGGACCAAATCCGGCGGGGATGAGGAACAGAGGGTACTATTATAATGCCTAGTTCATGAAAGAGGAAGAAACTGAGGCTTAAAGAGATGTCACTTGGCCAGGATCATTAAGCGGCTGAGAATCTTCTGTCCTCTCTGGGCCCCCGGAACACCCTCCTCAAGCCAGGATCTCTCAACACGTGTCCAGGCCTGGAGCTGTAGAAAGCTATGTGGCTTAGGAAAGGTATGGACTTCTTAGAACCCTTCAAGCCGAGTCAAGAGATGCAAGGTTTGCTAGAAAGCAAAGACCACTAGCAGAACGCGCATGCGCGCCACAGTAGCGGTCTGAGGGCCTGGGGAGGGGCTGACAGAATCCAGTTCGGACGTGTGGTGGCTGTGAGGACCCCGAAATAGTACCCTGGATAAGCCAAGGGAACTTGTCGGGGGAAAAGGCGACCGCACCGGCAGAAAGCCGTGGTCACCAAAGCGGGGTACGGTGGCCGGGAGGGTTCCGTCGCGACACAGGAGGGGCGTGGCCCAGGCGGGATGTTTTGAAGCGTTACGGTGGCCAGGAAAGCTCAAGAATCATGGAACAGGAAGGACTCGAAGAACCGGCGGGGCGAAGCGGGCAGGGCGGCCAAGAAGGTTCATATAACCGGAAGAGGACGGTTTATTAGAGGGGGTAGGAGGAAGCGAGGCCGTGGGAAGCGCACGCGTTGGCCCAGACAGTCCTGCGTCCACTAGGTGACAACAAACGGACTACGAGAAGGGGGCAGTACGGTGGCCGGGCTGGCAGGAAGCCGGAAGCGGCTCTGCCGTGAGGCGTGGCTCAGGCGCTCTTGCCCGGTACGGTGGCCGGTGTGTAGGGCAGAGGGCAAAATCTCGCGCGATCGTGCTGGCGCCGGCGGGGACGGGGCGGTGCTGGCGGCGGGGGCGGGGACCCGGAGCGGGAAGATGGCGGCGGCGCAGGAGGCGGACGGGGCCGGCAGCGCCGTGGTGGCGGCCGGGGGAGGCGGCTCCGGTCAGGTACGGAGGCCGAGAGGGGCCCGAGGGGTTCTTCCCCACCCGGCGGCCTCCCACGGGGCGTGTCCTGCCCCTTCGCGCGGAATCCCGTGCATTGGGGGCTCCTTGCCCAGAGGGACCTTGAATACCGGGCCCAGGCGGGGCCGGGCGGCCCAGGAGGCCGGACAGCGCGGGGAGCGGGGCCCCGTTGCGCGTTGGGTTCCCTGCACGCTCGCGCCGGGCGGCCACCAGGCTCATTGCTCGAGCCGGAGGCTGTGGCGCGGAGGGGACGCAGACTAGTACCCAGGCGCCCTGGATTCTCGACTCCGCGATTCCAGGCTCCGAGACCGTTCCTAGAGTGGTCTGTCGTTCAGGTCTCTCTCGCAGTGCCTGACGTTTGGACAGTGATTGGTTAATTGGGAGTTTTGTAGCCCTGGGGAAGTCAGGTAGTCGTCGTGGGGAAGGGCACAGACTGACAGACCCATTTTATAGACGGGAATCCAAGGAACAGAGAGACTAAGGCGCTTACAGAAGGTCCCCCAGTCGGGTTTGGGGTCTGTTCCGTGTAGCAGTTACCAGACATTGCTGACCCAGGGTGATCAGGACTGGGATGGGTGTGCTTTTATCATAAACTAATCCTGTGGCGGAATCAGTCCAGGTGCTGCTGGTGCTTTCTGACCCATTGCCACCTCAGTTAAACTGAGGGTGCAGTACATACTAGCTAGTTCAGGCAGCCACCTTTCAGGCATTTAGGGAATGGATGGAGTGACAGCGAGGTGCTGTCGACCCACCCACTGAGATGTCACTGACATGTGGGAGGCAGTACAGGGGAGAGGAGCACAAGTTGGGAGGGGAGAGTGAAGCTGATTTTCTCTGTGACCTTGTGCTAGTTCCTTTCTTTCTCTGGACCCTTTTTCTCCAGTGGTAAAAGGAGGGGTTGGACAGGAGGGCCAGCCATGTGATGAGCCACAAAGATGGGTATAGCCGTGTCCCTGGCTTCAGTGGAGTGGGAGAGAAGACTGACATGTAAAGAATTATAATCCTAGATGACTAGGGTGGTGATGAAAGTCTGCCAGGGACTGAGGCTGCCAAGAGGAGGGGCAAATAATATCACCTGGGAGGACACCAGGATGAGATTTGTGTGACAGAGCCCAGCACACCTGGTTTGGCGTCTTAAACTGGGGCCTGGCCGGAGGTGGCCTCAGGAAACGTTTGCTGAATTAGCAGTGGAACCAAGCCTGGGTCCCTGTCTTCAGGGGCTTCCCAGGCTTGCAGAAAGAGGGTCTTTCCCCCTCTTGAGTTTCTGTGGTAGGGGCGATCAGAGAGACTAGGACCCAGGTCGCCCTGATTGCCCTGAGCTCACAGAGATACCCCCTCCCCCATTTTCTCTTGTTCCACCTCTGCTGAAAACCTTTCAAGACTTATTTTTTTGCCCTCAGGATAAAGTACAAATTCTTTAGCAGATCAAGGTCTTACATGATCTGATTTTTCTTCGGACTACACTAGGATTTCTCCACCTCAGCACCATTGACATTTGGGTTGGATAATTCTTCAGTGCGGGGGGGTGTCCTGTGCATTTTGGGATGTTTAGCATCATCCTTGGCCTCTACACATTAGATGTCGGTAGTACACACACCCTTCCCCAGTTGCAATAACCAAAAATGTCTTCAGATGTTGCCATATGTCCCCTGGGGGTGCAAAATTGCCACTGGATAGGAAGAGCATCAGCCACTCTGAGGCTCTTTGATTTCCAGGAGTGTGCCTAGCCGACTCTTCCTCGTAGCCTTTGGACGTGGTTCTCCCTTCTTTACCTGGTCGAGGTTCTCCCTTCTTTACCTGGTCGAACCTCACTATTTCTGCACATCTCAGATGTTTCCTCACCGAGGAAGCCCTCTCTGACCTTCTCAGACTGGCCTCCCACAGCCCCTTGGGTTTCCTGTCCCAAGCCCTGCCCACTCCTGGTTGTCACTGTCTTTCTGTCTCCTCCACTGGACTGGGAGCCCCTGGAGGGCAGAACCAGGACTGTCTTGGTCATCACTGTGTTTCCAGCACTGTCCAGCTGAGGATGGGCACAGAGCAGATGCTTAGTGTTTGTGGAATGAATGAGACTTGAGGTGGAGGCTGGGCCTAGGTGGAATTCCCGTGGCAGATCCAAGTACTCACTGAGTTCGTGCTGGAAAGCCTGTCTTCACACTCCCAGCCCCGGCCCAGCCTCATGGTCTCAGCCACTTCCTTAGTGGGTTTTCCTGGGGATTGAGTGTGAGGTTGGGCATGCAGGTCCAAGGGCAGGGACTGTGTCTCAGCCACTGCTGTGTCCACCGCCCTTCCACGGCCTGTGGGGTCTAGACAGGTCTCTGCAGTCTCCCGCTCCAGCCAGCCTGCTCTTCCTCCCGCCATCAGCTCAGATACACGCCCCACAGCTCCGCCATTCATTCCTTCAGCTAATGCATACTGAGTCCCCACTGTAGGCTAGGCCCCATGCTCATGCTGGGGACAAAACAGAGCCCTGCCCTCTCATAGCTCACGTTCTGTTTGAGGGCTTCAGGATAGAAGAATTGACAGGGGCTAACAGTGAAGGAGATAAATAAGAAAATATATAGTGAGTCAGATGGCAGTAAGTGACATGAACAGAGATAAAGCTGGGAGGGGGATTGAAAATGAGGAGTGGATAGGGGGGCTGCAGTTTAAACAGGGTAGTCTGGGAAGACCTTTCTGAGGAGGTGACATTTGAACAAAGACTTGAAGGAAACGAAGGAGGGTAGCACGCAGAGACATGGCAGAAAAGCCTTTCAGGTAAAGGGAACAGCCAGTGCAAAGGCCCTGAGGTGGGAGGTGCCTAACGCGAGGGAGGAAGGGCCAGGAGGCTGAAGGGCCAGGGGTGAGGGGGGAGAGGCGGCAGGGGGCAGATCAGGCGAGGCCTTGGGGCCATGGGGAGGACTTTGCCTTCACTCTGGGGGGAAATGGGAGCCGAAAGAGCGTCCCCTTATTTTATTATTATTTTTAGTCCCTGAGGTATGATTTAAATACTGTAATGGTCACCTGTTGTCAGTAGGGAGTTGAATGGCTTTCGTATATCTGTGCAGGGGTACAGTACAGGTACAGTACAGTGCAGCACACTTCCCTGCCCTCAGAACATTCCCGTCCCTTTGGTTGCCACTCTCTGCCCCCGGCAGTGTTCTTTTTATTGCTCAGTAGTATTCCATTGTGTACGTACATCACAGTCTGTCCATTCACTTATCAAAAGGCAGTTGGGTTGTCTCTGGCTGTTGTGAACAGTGCTGCTGTGGACATTTGCGTGTGATCTTTCGTGTGGTCGTGTGTCCCCGTCTCCCTTGGGTGGAGACCCAGGAGAGGGACTGCTGCTTTGTATGGCCAGCGCACGTTTAACTTTTTAAGCATCAGCCATATTTTCAAAGTGGCGTCTCCATTTTTCCCACCAGCAGTGTACAGTCATTTCAGTTGCTCTGTACCCTCGCCAACACTTGTTGACTGTCCATCGTTTTGATGATGGCCATCCTCGTGAAGTGACGTCTCGTGGCGGTTTTCACTTGTGTTTCTGTGAGAGGGTTTCCAGCCAGTTTGTCCACCATTTGGGATAAGAGAACAGACCTGGGAGGCAGCCAGATGTGTGTTCAAATCCTGGCCTGGCCGCAAGCTTCCATTTCTTAACCCAGAATCAGCTCAGACTTGCTAGAAACCCTTGCTTGGCCCCCCAGTGCTCCCAGGAGCCAGGCCAGCCATGAATGAGGGGCCCCTGTGTCCGTCTGATCTTGCCCCACCCTCGACCAGCTTCTGCCCTGAACCTTTCCCTCTCCCCAGCACACCCCAGCGCCTCGTGGAGGCCTCCCTGATCCCGATTCAAAGTAGGGCCCTGTCCCCCACCTCTGTTGCCTCTGTTGCTGTCATCTCCCCCTGCTTGCTTTCTCCAGAGCACTTTTCCTGTTTATCATTTTTAATTCTCCTGCTTGTTCTGCAGGTGTGTTTCACTCTAGACCCTGAGCTCTGGGAAGGCGGGGCCCAGAGCTGTATGGCCACCACCGGCCCCAGTGCCTAGCATAGGGCCTGGTACACAGTAGGTGCTTAGGAAATATTTTTTTCAACACACAAAGGAAATCTTTTCTGAACAGAACTTACCAGTACTTTCATAGCCTGGCCCTTGGGTGATGGAGGGGAAGTGACGTGCCCAGGGTCTCATCATCGGGGACTGTGGGGTCAGACCCTGGGTCTCTGCCCTTAACACAGTGCTGTCCTGCACTTTGGGAGATGACAGGGAAGAGCTCTTGCTGATGAAGGGGACAGGAGGTAACAAATGACACATCTAACAAACACTGGCCTCAGCTCTCTGGCAGCCCTGTCTGGCCAGTGGTAGGGTCTCTGTCCCTGCTCCCTGGAGTTTTGGAGGCCAGCAGCAGAAGATACTGCAGAGGACCGGGCAGTGGAGGCCCCGGAGGGGGTGGATTTGGGTGGCAGGGGTGTGCGGGGCCAGCCTTTCAGGGAGTACTTGTTGATTCCACAGGTGTTCCCGACCCCCTGCTCTGTGCTGGCCCTGGGCTGGATGATGCTCCCACCTGACAGTGACCATGACAGTCCTGGTCCTGCCTCTTAAAGGCTGGGGGTGAGGGGACAGAGCTGTGGGAAGGAAGAGGGCAGGACCGGGAAGTCAGCAGGTGCAAGGAGAGGAAGAATTTCCCCGTCTTGGGCTCTTCGAATTTGACATCATGAAATTCTCTGCTTCTGAGCTTCTGCTTCTGAGTGAAGAGTCTTCCTCCGGAAAGCCCCAGCCTGCCCGCCCCCTTGTCATCCTGCTGCTGTTGTCCGTCCTGAGTGAGGCAGACGAGCGGCTTCGCCTCCTCAAGCCTCCGTGTGCCCAGCCGCCACATGGGAACGTTCACAGGTTCCGGCCCACGGGGTGGTGTGCGCCGTGTTCGCTGCACGCAGCTCTGTACACGCACAGCAGTGTGGCGCATGCTCCGTCTCACCTGCTGGTTCAGGAGCTCCTGGAGAGATGGGTGCTGCACAGGGTCAACCTTTACCTTTCAGATAAACCCAAGCCTTGCAGAATCTGCCACCTGCCACGTCCCCCAGTATCACCTCTTTGCATCCTTACATCCTGGGCTCTGGCCCCAGGGAGCAGTGGACAGTCCTCAGAGTCAGGCCGTGTCTCTCGCCTTTGTGTCTGCACCTGCCGCTTCCCTCAGTGCCTTCTCTGCACTGGCTACTTGTTATATATTAGGTCGCAGCTCTGATGTCCTGTCTCTGACCCCCCAGGCTGGACCAGGTCTGCTCTGTGCTCACCCTGCACCGAGGTGGTACCTAAAACACAGCTATGCCTCAGGTTGCCTCCTCCCTCCTCACCCTGGCCTCTGTCCTCTGCAGGTGACCAGCAATGGCAGCATCGGGAGGGACCTGCCATCGGAGACCCAGCCCCAGAACCCACCACCCCAGCCAGCACCCAACGCCTGGCAGGTCATCAAAGGCGTGCTGTTCAGGTGAGCCGACGTGGTTTTGGTTTTGTTCATTGAAAAAAGTTAAAATGAGAAAAGCACATCACTTCTCGGCCTTTTGGCTAAGATCAAGTGCAAATAAAAAAGGCATAAAGAAGTCAGGAAAAAATCATCGAGGATGATCATAGTTACCATATTGGTGGAGTGACGGAGAGCCTTTTGTTTTTTCTGTTTTTTCTGTATGATAGAGATTTTCTTTAATGTGGCAAAATATACCACATATTAATATTCTAGGGCTGCTGTAACATAACCCAGACGGAGTGGCTTAAATGAAAGAAATTCATTTTCTCACAATTCTGAAGGCTAGAAATCCAAGATCAAGGTGTCAGCTTGTCTGGTTTCTTCTGAGGCCTGTCGCCTTGGCTTGTAGATGGCCGTCTTCCTGTGTCTTCACATGGTCTTTCCCCTGCGTATGTCTGTGTCCTGACCTCCTCCTCTTAGACGGACACCAGTCCTATTGCATTGGGGTCCACCCTAGGGAGCTCCTCTAGCCTTAATCACCTCTTTACAGTCCCTAGCTCCAAATATAGTCACTGAGGTATGAAGGTGAGGACATCACCATGAGTTTTGGGGGGACACAATTTAGTCACAACATGTACGTTACATAAAATTGACCATTTTAGCTGTTTTTAAGTGTAGTGTCAAGTGACATAAAGTACATTCACATTTTGTACAACCAGTGCCACCATCCATTGCCACAACTTTTTTCTCTTCCCAAACTATAACTCTGTCCCCATTAAACACTAACTCCTCATTTTTCTCTCCCCCCTAGCCCCTGGCACCCACATTTCTACTTTCTGTCTCTGAATTTGACTGTTCTGGGTACCTCATTTAAGTGGAGTCGTGCAGTCTGTCCCTTTGTGACTAGCCAGTGGGGACCCTCTTACACATGGATTCTTGCAGCTATCCCTGGGCAGTGGGAGCCCAGGGCCTGCCTTCTCTCAGCCCGGCCTCTGACTGGGCCCCGGAGAGAAACCGCAGTGGGGGTGGGGGTGGGTATACCGTGGGTTCTGCTCTGCCTGCCTAGACCAGGTGACAGTCCGTTTGCTCTTCTTTCTGGAGAGGTGTTTTTACAAAATGGTCAAGAGACCAGGCCCCATGCAGTTATTATCAGCTACAAGGAACTACAGGACGCAGTTGTTTAATACAGCCATCCCCTTGGCTGGAACGTTCCTAGGCAGCCATGGCCAGATGCAAGGGGGCCTGAGAAGTGTGGTCTTTATTTTGGGAAACCGAGCACCTTGCCGAAAAGCAGGAGTTCTATTGCTGAGGAAGAATGAGACAGTGGTTTTGAGGGAGGCAATGACTCATCTCTTCTTCGCTATCTTTTTAGTTGTTTCCCCCTAAACTTATACATAATTCATGGTTATTGTACAAAATAATTCAAACAATACGGAAGAGTATAAAGAAAGTAACAAAAACATACAATGTATTGGTGGTCATCCCATAAACACGCCCGTAACCAGCCGTAAGTGCAATATCTAAGGATGCTCACAGTTGTTCAAAATAGAAAAAAAATGAGTAGCATCCTTGCCCAATATAGGGGATCAGCTACTGAAATTTGGGAGGCAGATAGCATCAGACTTTGAGAACACAGGCCTGCTGTGACATCTCAGCTCCCCGCCTCTGAGCTGTGTGACCTGGTGCCTGAGTTTCCACCTCAGAGAGGAATCCTGACCGTTAGCTCACAGGTCATCGAAAGGATTCCATGGAAATCCATGTCAGCTGGGGCACAGGAGCTGGCACACACTCAGAGTTGGCCACGATTGCTTTTCAGATTACTTTTGTTCACTGTTAAAAAAAAAAGAGCAAAAAACCTTAGAGCATATATTATAAAGAGGAACAGCCAAGAAATAGCCCATAATCCTCAATGCAGTCACCGATCACTTTCTAGTTCAGGACAGACCTGTCTGCCTTCTGTCCTCTGAGAGTGTCACACGGGACCCCGAGAAGCTGCTCTGCTTGGCCAGGACACGCATACGTCATTCCTAACGTGTGCGCCAGGCTTCCTCAGCTGTGGAGCTTCTGTCCCTTCTCTCTGTTCTTCCTCCCCATCGACTCCGCGTCCAATAGGACTTAGAATTTTCTTATATACCAGTTTCTCTTTTTCATGCTTCAAGCAGCTATGAATAAAGATTATTTTTATCTTTCCTTTTGTTTTTACATAAGAGGTGGCTTACGTTACACAGTTCTGCACCTTGTTTTTTTTTTTTATTAATAATATATCTTAGAAATCTTTCCACCTTAGTACATAAAGGAACTTCCTTCAGATGGGCATTTTTATTACAGTCACAGAGGAGGCTAATTTCCTTCTCCGTCCTTAGAAGCAGGCAGCATTAAACATCGGTTCATAGTCTCATCTGGGGTTATTAAAATGGAATTCAGGGGTTTTTTTTCCAGCGTATGTGAACTCCCTGAAGCTTCAAAGAGATTTTGCTGAAAAGGCATTTTTTGGGGGTAGCGTCCATGGTTCTTAGCACATCCTCAGATTACACCAGTGGTCACTTGGAGAGGGGGGTGGGATGGGAAGTGGGTAGGTAAATGGGGTGGGGGAGGGAGTTTTCATTATACATCTTTTCATGTGTTTAAAAATTTTCCGGACCCGTGAAAGTAATACCTATTTGGGTGGGAGGGAAGATTTAGTCTCTTTTATTTGCTTACTCTGGAAAGTTGCAAAGCATTAGGTGAGGGCTCGTCCCCTGTAGGCCTGGCGTCCTTGGGCAGGGCTTCCTGTCCTGGGATGCATGGATGGAGGGCAGTATCCACGAGGTGTCTGAGAGAGTCCCCAAAACTGTGGGAATATGGGTACACACATTCTTCAGAGGGCTGGGGATCTAGAATCCTAAAAAAGTCTGGTCTGTCTGCCTCGTTTTACACAAGGAGACTCAGAAAGATAGAGGGGTGGAGACCCCCGTAGGCCACACACTAAGCCAGGACAGAGCTGCCTTTGGGCGTCCCTGCTCCCAAACTCTCCCTTGGTGTATTCACTCAAGCAGGAGGCTCTCTTGGAGGGGGAGGGGTCCCCAGAGATATCAGTTCCAGACCATCCCCAGCCACGTGCCCTGGGGACTCTTGGAGAGGCAGCGGATGGCTCAGCCGGGCCGTGGCCCCTGAGACCCCGGACTCCAGGGCTCCATGGCTTCTGCAGGCAGAGACAAGTCCTTGCACCTGATCCTGTCCTTATGGTTTAGGGCTCAGCAGGGAGGCACCCCACCCTCACTAGAATTCCCTCCTACCATTCTTCCATTCCAAAGTTTTTTGTATGCCTTTTTCCCATAATGAAAATAACAATAATAACTAACACTTCTACTTACTGAGTATGTATCAGGCTCCATTCTAGAGGATATATGTATCATTGCATATGTGTGTCTTAGTGCATTTAATGCTTGTAAACAACCCTACAAGGTAGATAGCATTCTATCCCCATTTTGACTATGGAGGAAGCAGGCCTAGAGAAGAGTCTGCCCAAGGTCACACAGTCAGTAAGTGGCAGGCAGAGCTGGGTTTCAGATCCAGGTCTTGCTGCTTAGAGGTGGGCATTTAACTTCTTTGCTACATAGCTTTTTATACCTGTAATTAATAAGTACTTTTCTCATTTAATAATTATATAGCTGCTGTGTCTGAGAGGCCTGAATGAATACGATATTTATTTCTCTCTCACATACCAGCCTGGACCTAGGCAGACCAGGATTCTTCTGTTACCCAGACCCCTTCCTGCTTTTTGTTCCACCATTGCTAGGTGTTGCCCCTTATCCTCATGGCCTAAGATGGCTGCTGAAGATCTAGCCATCACATCCACATTCCAGGGGAGAAGATGAAGTCAAGGAGGGATGTTTTGCTCTTTAAGGACATTTCCCAAAAGCCCAACGTAACACATTTGTTTTTCCATTTTATTACCAAAACGTCACCTTGTGTCACACCCAGCCATAAGCGAGGCCGAAATTGTTTTTATTCTGGGTGGCCAAGGGGTTCAGCTGAAATTTAGCAGTTTGCTTGTTGAGGGAGAAGGGGAAGATGGATATTGGTGCACAGCTATCAATCTACTGCAGTTTTGCTTTGGGGCTTTTATATTCATTCAAAAGAAATGCAAAAAGAAAAGGATAAAGAAGAAGTAAATTTCACCCAAACATACCCGTCATTCATCGTTACTCTGTTGGCGTTGATCCTTTCACATACTGGTTCACGTGCATGCTGTTTTTATTGTGCAGAATTTCCGTATTGTGTTTTGAAGATTTTTGTTTTGTTTTTGCTCGCCTCTACCCCTGCTCCCCCAACGAAAGGAATCCATTTTAAAGTCTGACGTGTATCATTTCATACCTTTCTCTGCTTATATGTCAGTGTAAAGGTGCATATGCAGGTTGGGTGTCTTCTGTTTGTTTGTTTGATTGCCTTTTGTTGTGGTAAAACACATATAAAGTGGACCGTTTTAAGTGTGCAGCGCCATTGTTGTGCTGCCATCATGGCCATCATTGCCGTCCATCTTGGAACTTTTCACCTTCCCCAGCTGACACTGTACCCATTAAACACTCACTCCCATTTCTCCCTCTCCCTGGCCCGGGTTTGCTGTTTTTTAATATAGTTCGTTACACAAAAATGGACTCTATCTGTATACCTGCCTTCATCGGGCCTTTTTCTTTTAACAGTGTATCCTGGAAATACCTCCAATTCAGTTACTTTACGAAGACCGTGTAACATTATGTTGATTTAGTTTTGCGAATTGAGAAACTGACTCTTAAAACATTTATTTTAACTGAGATAGAGTCATTTTGTTTTTGTTTTTTCTGTCATGTTATTCTGAGTATGAGGCTTCTGAAGCTCCCTCAGGGCTTTGTAACACATTCTGACACTTCAGCATTCCACTGAATTTGAAAGTCGATTTTGCTTTCCACTGGTTCTCACTCCTAGTGTCTTGTGTCCTTGTGTACTTGGCCCACCTTTAGCTGTGTGTTAATCATTATACTTGGAAAATTATTTATAGGAATAATTCCAGGCCCAGGACTCGTTTCGCTTTTGCTGGCCGCCTGGGGCGTGACCCATCCAGGGTCTCCCTGCGCCAGGTCCTGAGCTTCGGCCACGTGACCTGGTGTGCGACTCCTAGGGAGCCGGGCCCTGGCTGCTGCCCCTTGTCCTGGTCCTGGAGCCCCGTGGGCCCTTGGCTTTTTATAGGGTAGACCTGTGGTTACCTCACGCAAGCCCTGGGCTAGCATTTCTTTCTGTCACATATCAAAGTACTTAGCAAATGCCCTCAGTTTTCACAAAAAGAAGCTTCTGGTGGCCCTTTACTTCTTTGGGTTCCAATCTTCTCTTCAGTTTTTGCCTGGTGAATCTTTAGTCATCCATCTTCAGTGCTTTTAAGAAGACGTATTTACATAGATTCATGTGTAAACTTGATTAAAAATGTATGAAAGATAACACATGAGCAATATATATTTTTGCTATATCAAGATATGTAATTATATATATATTATTAATGTTGATATTGTCATTGTATTCATTTTTATTAAGCTTTCCTAAGTCACTTCCAGCAGGACACTTGGTGTGAATAACCTAGCCCGCTGCTGCTAGCAGTCAGGACGAACCCACCTTCTGCTCCATTTTCAAGTTGAAGTTCTAAAATGTTGCTCTCTAAGGCCCTGGGCCTCTAAAATGCTGGGATTCCAGATCCTCAGGATCATCTCACTCTGGGGTCCCAGGGGCCTGGCACGTTAGGGTTCCCAGGTTTAAGGTTTTGAGGGTCCCAGGCCCTGTGGCCACCAGGAGCTCCCAGAGGATGCTGTGGGGGGTCTGCGTGGAGACCAGGGCAGTGCCAGGCTCCCGCACTAGCAAACAGTGGCTTCTGGGGTCTCTCCGCAGTCATGGCCTTGGGGATACCTTGTCTTCTCGCCAGCCCTGTGGCTGCCTTCTCAGGGACCCTCCAGTTTGGTCACCAGCCCCTTGCAGGGTCAGGCCCTTGCAGGTGCTGAGTCAAAAAGAAGAGACTGTAACTCACCACCTGCCTGCTTCCCTCCCCAGGATCTTCATCATCTGGGCCATCAGCAGCTGGTTCCGCCGAGGGCAGGCCCCTCAGGACCAGGTGGGCCCTGGAGGAGCCCCGCGCGTCGCCAGCCGCAACCTGTTCCCCAAAGACACTTTAATGGTAACCGCCGGCTGGGAGGCCAGAAACAGGAGATGAGAGCTCGGGGGAGGGTGCAGGGGAGCGACATGGGCAGTGGCCCGGTCCCTGGGCACTGTCAGGCTCGTGAACAGGTCCAGGGCTGAGGCATTCTGGACCTGTCGCTCAAGTGACCCCCATAAGGAAAAAGTAAATTCTTTTGGTTTTGTGGTGGTGCTGTCTCTGGGGAAGAGGGACATCCAAGGAGTCACTCAGTTGTTTAAAAACTATCTTAACAGCGTCCTTAGCAACTTTTATTTCAAAAATACGTTCAGACTTTCACAGTTGCAGAGGGAGGTGCGCAGGGGAGGGGAAAGGAAGGGTGAGGCCGAGAAGGGGCGGGGAGCGGGGCAAAGGCCGGACAGAGGGAGAACCCGGAGTGGCTGGGTTCAGGGGCACCCATGGCAAGTGTTGAGACCCCAGTGATCCCGGCTCCCCCTGCCTCTGTGGTCCTCCGCAGCTGTGGGATTCTAGTTGGCAGGGTGACCACTCTCAGCTATTCTCTGTCAGTAGGCCTTCAGGGCTCTGGAGAAAGATGGCCACAGCGTCTTGAGAAAGGGAGTTCTCGGAGGCCCAGCTGCCCGACGCGCTGTGTCCTCAGTAGCCGGCCGACGCTCCCTCAGGCCTTGGCTGTGCTCAGTCCATAAGCCTACAGACCTCCGAGCAGGAGGGCCACAAGAAGCCGAGAAGGGAGAGGGTAATTCAGGGAGGTCCTGATCCTCCCTAACTCCAAATTCCTACCGCCAGGCCGGCCATTCTTCAGTTCTTTTGCTGATAGATTTCACAGACTCAGACCGGGACCAACGTGGTAGGGGTGTGAGAGAAGAGAAAACGTATCCTCCCAGCCGCCACTCTTCTCCTTGCCGACCCCCTCCCTCTTCCCACAAAGTTGCTCACAGTAGTATGCCGAGCGCTGCCCCAGCTCGTCGTCTGCTCTTTATTAGTCAACCTTCAGAGGCTCCTGAGCAGCCCTGAGTCCCCTGTCCCCTCCCAACAGAACCTGCACGTGTACATCTCAGAGCACGAGCACTTTACGGACTTCAACGCCACGTCAGCCCTCTTCTGGGAGCAGCACGACCTTGTGTATGGTGACTGGACTAGCGGCGAGAACTCGGACGGCTGCTACGAGCACTTCGCTGAGCTCGACATCCCGCAGGTGGGGACAGCCGCCGATTTCTGGCCCCAGGGCTGCGTGGCTCACACTGACGGGCCGGTCCTTGAACCAGCTCCCGGTCCTGCAGCCTGGACGGACCGTAGGTTCCAAGCCTGGCAGTGCCCTCGGTGCACGTGCCATGCGGCCACCGGCGGGTTCCCGAAGCCCCTGGGCCCTGGCCTCCCCACATCCGCATGTGGAGGGAGTTGCAATTGGTGTGCGATCGTCCCAGCAACCTCCAGGGTTGTGTAAACCTGTGGCTTAAACCAGTGAGATTAGCGATCATCCTTGGGCGTGTCCAGTCATCACTAGTTTGTCAGGTGGCCCAGTTTGAAAATAACAGCATTGATTAAGTGCTCGCTGTGTGCAGGACTCCAAGCCAGGCCAGCTGGTGGAAACCTCCCAGCAACCCTGTGAAGTGGGAACTGTTATCTCCATTTGACTCATGAGAACACCAAGGCACAGAGAGGTTAAGTGATTTCCCCAAGGTCACCCAGCTAGTGAGAGATTTCAGCTCAGGCTGGCTGGCTCTGGATCCTGGCAGCCCCAGGTTCAAATCCTGCCTCCTCCCAGAGCCTGACTCTCAGGCTCAGGCAGCCACCCCCTCTGGGCTCTCCCACCCAAGCCCTGCCCACTCTGGGGGTTGGTGCTACCTGGACAGGGACCTGTCCCTCCACGGGGCTGAGAGCCCCCTGAGGGTAAGGCGGGGACTGTCGTCACTGCTGTGTTCCCAGCTCTGCCCAGCACGAGGCTGAGTGGAAATCAGTGAATGTTGAATAGTCACTTAATTTGATGAGTCAATGAAGTTGACATCTCCTTGGGGGTGCTGCCCTCATTCATTTCTTCCTAGTAGATCTCGGGGAGTAGGAAGGGTGTGTCTGCTCTGGCTGTCTCTCGGTCTGTCGGGTTGCCTGGACGCAGGGTGTGGTGGCAGTCTTCTGAGGCAGATAGGCTCATGGGTGCTGAAGGGCGCCTTCCACCGATTCACGCCCAGCCCTCAGGGCCCCACCCCAGGTCCTGGTGAGCTTGCAGGGGAGCAAGCTGGACAGCGAGGGCTTCCCTCAATCACTGGCATCTGACCCTCCTTCCCAGCTTTGGGGTACAAGGGTGTCTCAGTTGTATCTGATTTTAATTTATAGAAGTGACCGAGTGAGCACACGGAGAGGCCAGTGCCACTGAAAGAATTTATTGCTTACATTTCCCAAGAGGAAGGGTCTTGCCACGCCACACAGGGCCACATGGGGAAGCACCAGGTTCAGGTAGGAGCAGAAGGAGCGGGGGCCTAGGTCACCCACTTCTCTGGGACCTCTGTGGGCAAGACGAGGTGGGGCAGCGGAAACGGTCTAGGACTGGCTAGTGTGGGTGACCTTGGCAGACTCTGGGCTAGGGCGCTGGTCTCTAGGTTTCTGATACCCGCTCTGGGTGACTGAGGGCAGCTTGGTGTGTGAGGTCGATGAAGGGGGCACAGGGCTATGGACTTGGGGCCAGTTGGTTTGCACATCAGAGACGTGTTGCAGAGCAGGTGAATCGTTCATCATCTCTGGGAATTAGCCCTGCGGGGCCAGTCTCTCCCTAGCCAGCGGGGTCTGCCGAGGTGTTAAAACAGCATGAAATATAAAAAACCAATGAACGCAGAAGTGGACTCCAAAGGCAGGGAAGCGAGGAGGGCTCGGCGTGGCCAACCGAGTCCCAGCTCCGCAGGGAGGTCAGACGGAGGGCTCCGGTGCGCCCTTGCCACCCACCCATGCCCCTCATCGGTGTCTTCATCTGTGTCTGCTGGGAGTGAGCATAGTCCCCCCTCTCAGGCGGGAGATAAGGGTAGAGGCGTGGGCAGAGAGGCGGGACGCAGATGGCAACAGGCAGAGCCGCCCGGAGCCCGCAGACAGGGTTCGGATCCACTCACTCGCTGTGCGTCACGCAACCCCTCTGCCTAAGCCGCAGTCGGCTCACGTGGGAGGTGGGGGTGAGGTCTTGGCGTGTTTAGGAATGGGAACCCGCTAGGCTGGGCAGTTACCATTCAAAGTGCCCAGAGCAGGGTCTGGGCCCTGCTGTTTGACTGTTGAATGAACTAAGGTCGCTGACGTTCCTTGAGCTCCTGCTGTGTTCCCGGGCGACCCGCTAGGTGCTCTGGGATGATCCCAACAGCACTGCTGTGCCTTCAGCCCTGATGACCTGCGTCCTGCTGGTGGACACTGAGATCAGCGACGGGAAGCCCAAGGCCACACGGCATGGCGTGCCGGAGCTGGGATCCGAACCTGAGTGTCTGTCTGACTCCAGTGTTTGGCTCTTACCCACTCATCTACACTGCCGGCTGGCCTGAGACCAGCGGGAAGCCGCTGGGGTGTGCGCTGGCAAAGGCTACAGCGGTCCCTCCTCCCTGTCGGCCCCCTGCAGAGCGTCCAGCAGAACGGCTCCATCTACATCCACGTCTACTTCACCAAGAGCGGCTTCCACCCGGACCCCCGGCAGAAGGCCCTGTACCGCCGGCTCGCCACCGTCCACATGTCGCGGAGTAAGTCAGTCCCCGCAGCCCAGACCCCCCATCTATCTACGCACCGGCAGCCTGGACACTGCTGGTGGTGCAGGGCCTCTCATCCCAGGTCCACAAGGGCAGGCGGGAACCCCGAGCCCCAGGAAGCCGGGATTGACGGGCTACACGCTGGGCCTCTGTGGACACCTCTCGCGCAGATGGCAGGTCAGCGGGCTTAGGAAGAACAGCTGGACGGAGGGCTGTTGAGGGGAGGTGATGCGGCCGGCTGGTGCGCAGTACTGGGCCTGGTAGAAGTCGATGCTTAAAGAAAGCCTGTGACTAGGTGGTGGGGTGACCGACACTCTAGAACTGCGGTCCCCAACCTTTTTGGCACCAGGGACTGGTACTCCTATGAGAATCTAATGCCTGGTGATCTGAAGCGGAGCTGAGGCCGTGATGCTCGCGCTGGGGAGCGGCTGCAAGTACAGATGAAGCTTCACTGGCTTACCCGCTAACTCACCTCCTGTGGGCGGCCCGATTCCTAACAGGCCATGGACTGGTACCGGTCTGTGGCCCGGGGCTTGGGGACCCCTGCTTTAGAATAGTCTGTGAATGGACGATGGATTGATTGAATGAGCAGAGGGAGAGGGGAGGAGCTTTGAGATCTTTTCATCCAGTGTGAGCTCTGATCGCATCTGTGTCAACTCAGCCTGTGTGAATGGGTGGCGTACATACGCACTGTCCTTGGGATGTCTTGTGGGACAGTGCCCGGCTCCCAGGTGGCCCATTTGCACAGGTCCTGCATAGCTGTGCTGTGGGCGCTCATTCCTGGACACGCACCTCCGAGCAGTCCCCTGCGTTTTCAGAGGCAAGGCACGAGGGCCCGGGCACTGGATAAGGTCCCCCATTCTCATTCTCGCTGACCACTGGCTGGGGAGTCTCAATCAGATGGACAACCCCTGGGACTGTGAGTGACCCTCAGGAAGCCCTGGGTCAGCGCCGGCCATTCATAACAACCTTATGTTGAAACAGGTTTTATCTGTCCAGGGTATCTTAAAAATATTTTTAATCACTTATCACAAGTACCATTGACCCTTGAACAATGCAGGGGTTGGTGGTGTGACAGCCCTCTGCACAGTTGAAAATGCATGTATAATTTTTTACTTCCCCAAAACTTAGTTGTCCCTCGGTATCTGCAGGGGACTGGCTCCCAAAATCTGTACATGCTCGGGTCCCATGTATAAAAGTGGTGTAGGTCGGTGCACGCTGTCGCACCCTGCCCCCCCCCTTACGGATCAAAAACGATACAGGTATTTATTTTTAAAAATCCACCTAGAAGTGGACCTTTGCAATTCAAACCCTTGTTCAAGGGTCAGCTGTATATGGTTTAAAATTCAAATAATCAACAAAACAATGAAACTCATAAGTCTCCTGTTCCTCCCCCCCCCCTCCAGTTCCCATCCCCCAAAAGCAGCTGCTTTCAAGTTCATTTAGCAGTTTCCTCTGCTGCTTAATCTCCAAAGCATCCAGTAACAAGATAGCACAATTTCTTAGTTTTTCGGTTTTAGATACTATGTCTTGACCTCTTCCTCTGGAAGAGGAAATCCCAACACAGGAATTTAATTTTGATTAGGTTAATGTTCAGAGTTCAGGTGACTTGGAGTGTGTGATTCTTATTTACATCTGAACTACACAGCGAACGTCGTTTATTTTTTCCTTCCTGTCCAGCTTCTTGTTTTCCGTGAAATTAATGGGTCTTGGCATTTTTTACTCGCTCTTTGTGTCTTTGTCCATTGTTTCTTGAGCGGCAGTCATAGGAATCTGTCCCCATATTTGAATTTCAGCAGGTCTGGAGAAGGCTCCCTCAGAAAGCTCCGTTCCTTTCCTGTGAATTTTGTTTATTTTATTCTGCCTGTGGATTTGGTGACAATCCATCGGCCGTTTCGTGTGGCACAGTAACAGATGTACTTCTATTCATGTGGGTTAGGTCTTTCCTACTTCTTTTGGTACAAAAATATACCAAAGGATTATAATTTTTTTTCTGTAATTATCTACACTGGATGAAACAAAATGTTGGTGACTCTATGCCGGTCCCCAAAACTGATTTGGAAAAGTCCCGCTATGTGGGCTGAGCACTATTCTAGGTGTGTGTGTGTGCAATGTGCTCTGCGTGATGACCCGCCCACTGTGAGCTGAAGGCCTGTCCCCACAGACATGTCCTCAAAAGTGGGATTTGTCAGGGGTCTGGGGTACATGTGCCTGATGCTTCAGAGGTTGCCTTGACTGTGACCCCAGTGAGTGGCTACTCGGGTGCATCTTCTTTTTTTTTTTTTTAGACGAAGCAACCCTTGGTTGACCTCACAGATTGCAAGGGCCTTGGCAGCTTACAATCCCTTATTTTTTTATATTTTTACACCTACAGCCTCTGGTCTTCCTAGGTGGTCTCCCATCCAAGTACTAACCAGGCCCGACCCCGCTTAGCTTCCGAGATCAGATGGGATCGGGCTTGTTCAGGGTGGCATGGCCGTAGATCATGTGCATCTTCTTTATCTCCATCAGTGCCAGTATTTTTTGTGGTTTTGTCTTTGGTGAACGTGATCCGTGTCGCTGTGTGGCCAGGTAGTGTTCCTGGTCACTGTGACAGATGTCGGCGTGGTCTACAAAACAGAATGTACAGCCAGTGGGCCTGGAAAGTCCACCAGAATCAAGATCACCCAGCTTGCCTAATAGCCGGGACTCCTTGGAGCTGGCCACCCGCCAACTCCAGGGCAAAGAATGAATGGGAGCAGCAGAGCCCCCCTTATCCCCAAAGGGCCAGCAATCAGTACTTTAGAGCAGCACGGCCCCCTAGAGACATAGTGCCAGCCAGAGTCATAAAGTTTTTTAGTGGCCACATTAAAAAAAAAAATAAACTAAAACCATAAAGTTAATATTAATAATTTTATCGAAGTCAACACGTTGTCATTTCAACATGTAATCGGTATAAAAATTAACGATATCATCTTACCTTCTTTTTCCTGCTCTGCACTAAGTTTCAAAATCCAGTGTGTATTTTGTGCTCCCAACACATCTCCGTTTAGGTGAGCCACGTTGTCACTGCCCACTATCCTCACGTGGCTGGCAGCCCCTGTCCTGGCCTGTGCAGCTCTAGAATTTTTAATGTTGAGAAAAGAGGGCTCATTCCTCCCCACAGAAGCCAGGTCCGTTTTGTATTATAATCCCATCCGGGTACTGCCAGGTTGTAGAATGTTCTCCACCGGAGCCAAAGCCTGTCTCCTGCGTCCTGTCCTCCAGGCCCCTGAGGCTCGGCGGACACAGCTCCTCCCTCCCCTGGACAGCCCCTCCTGGGTGTGGAACAGCAGCAAGCATGTCCCCTGGGATTCATTCTTCAGGTTGCCCACCCTTGCTTGTTTCCTGCTCCCCCTGGTCGTGGAGGCGAGGTCTCAAGTGCGTTAAATAGTGGTAGAAGTGAGGGGTGGGCTTAGCGTTAGCAGTAAGAGCAGCAGGTCCTGGGCCGAAGCCCTGAGTCTGTTCCCGGAAGCGTTTTTGAACATGAGTGCGTGCACGGGGTCCAGAAGCCCTGAGCCCTGGCTCTGGATGGGTGGGAGGGATCCGGGCTCTGTGGTTCGTGTAAATGGGACGTGCAGGGACGCTCCGCCTGGTTGGGCTCTGAAGAGCAGAGTTTACGGTGATCCTACCAAGAAGAGGTAGGGCTTTTAGCTCCATTTTCTAGAGGAGGGACAGGGCCCAGGGATATGACGTAGCTTACCAGTGTTCCTCAGCTCATGGGACACAGGGCCAGGATGTGACTCCTGGGTCCTCCTCTTTGCCAGTTCCCTCTCCCATTTTCACATCTCTCCTGGCCTTCAGGGGCAGGATAGAGAAGTCACAGGAGGGGCAGTCTGCATATTGTCCTGACATAAGGAAGAGCTGAAGAGTACCCAGGCATGGTCGACGTGGGGAGATCGTGGTTCAGGGGGCAGAGAACCTGGCCTCCCGAAGAGGAAGTGAGGTCCACTCCTGCTGGGGGTGTACAGTCCCAAAATATTTCTCACACTGGTGGCCCTGGGCCTTCTCCCCAGCCTGCCCGTTTACGTTCACATATTCTACTAGTTGTCACTGGGCACCTACCAAGGGCCCAGCCCCATGCAGTGGGTGCGCCAGCGCGCAAAGCGACCCCCCCGGGGGCCCAGCCCCATGCAGGGGGTGCGCCAGTGTGCAAAGCGACCCTCCTGGGCTTCGCAGACTGGTTGAGGGGACAGACGGCAAACAAGTAAATTGGCGGCGGTGATGGAGAGTTGTGAAGGAAATACGGGGAGAGCATGCCTGGGGAGCCTCCTTGGGCGGGGTGGGCACGGATGTCCTGTGGAAGGGGGACATTTAACCAGGGGCTTGAGAATGAGAAGGAGCCAACCAGGAAGGTTCCCGCCATGGTGGCTATGGGTCAGGGGGACGGAGCAGCGCATCTGAAAGCCCTAGGCTGGCACATTTGAGGAGAGAGGGTGAGACCTGAGGCTGCAGGGGGTGGGCGTGAGCATAGCAGTCCCCCTGCTCGAGCAGTGGGACCTCCGGGCTTTGGAAGCAGCAGGAGGGCACAGTCAGACACCTGGTTTAAGATTTCGGTGGCCCTGCAGAGAAGCCGTATGGAGGCACGGGCTCTGCCAGCAGCCCGGTGAGAAGGGGCCTGTAGTTTCCCAGAAGGGGGACTTGATGTGGCTCGGTGTGGGGCCCTAGAGGTGGCAGCTGTGGTTGGAGTGGAAGCATGTGCCAGAGGGGGCGTCCTCCAGATGGGCAGGGCGGAATGGACACAGCAGATTCTGGAGCCAGAAGACTCCATGTTTCTGCCCAGAGCCATTTGGTGGCTGTTGGTATCACTGCAAAGACGGGGAAAGCGAGGCCGGCTGAGGCTTGAGAAGGCAGGCAGCTCGGGCCTGCTGGTCACCACTGTCACCAGTTGGCAGATGGAAGAGTGGGAGCTGGGAGACCAGTGAGCAGCTTTTGGTGGCAGTGGTCTGGCTCTACCAGGGGCCAGCAGGTCTTATGTCCACTCCCTCTCCCCTGTTCCCACCCCCTCCTGCAGTGATCAACAAATACAAGCGCCGGCGATTCCAGAAAACCAAGAACCTGCTGACAGGAGAGACGGAAGCCGACCCGGAAATGATCAAGGTAAACCTGAGGGGCCGCTGGGCCCAGGGTCGGGCAGCCAGGCCTGGGCACGCGGCTGGCACCACCACTGTGCCGCTGTGGACTCGGTCAAGCCTCCTCACCTCTCTGAGCCTCAGTTTCCCTCTCTGGAAATGGTTAAGAAGCAGAACTTCCTCTCAGGAAGTTGGGAGGGTTCCGGGGGAGGGTGGATCTCGTCGCTGTTCCCATTGTCAGATGGGGAGACTTGCCCGAGTGTCATTGCCAGGAAGTGGCAGGGTGGGATTCACACCCAGGCAGCCAGGCCCCCAGCCCAGGCTCGGCCGGACACAGAATAGGGGCCAATAACTGGGCTCCCATGGGAATTCTCCCTGGCTGGCTGGGGACCAAGAGCCTTCCTCTCCCTGCAAAGAGGTCGTAGGCAGGAGGTCCCCGAGTGTGCAGGCTGCACGTGGGGCCCCCTCTGCCACCCGGCATGCAGTTCCTTCCGATCTGCAGGCCTAGGCTTTCTGCTCTGTCAGGTGGCTAGGGGTCCAGGGCTGCGGGGTCTGCTGTGAAGGCGGGCGTGGGGGCTGGCTTGGGTGAGCCCTTGGCCAAGAATCGCTGTGGTGGTTGCTCTTCTGCTATCGCGATTGTCGTGGGAACCCTCTGAGGCCTACCCCCTCCATTCTTCCCTAGAGGGCCGAGGACTATGGGCCCGTGGAGGTGATCTCCCACTGGCACCCCAACATCACCATCAACATCGTGGACGACCACACGCCATGGGTGAAGGGCAGCGTGCCCCCACCGCTGGACCAGTGTAGGCCCCCAACTCTTGGGCTCCCGACCAAGCCACAGCCTTGTCTCCTGGGTCTCCTGGGTCTCCTCCGGACTGGGTCTTTATCTCCCAAACTCCCTGCCCTGCCCCGCCCCCCAGACACTCCCTCTTCGCATACCCCCTTTGGCTCCAGCACTGACCGACCGCCCAGTATGCCAAAACTGGTCTGCGGACACGGCTCCCGCAGCCCACAGTCTGTTTTCAAAAAATGTGCATCAGTTGCTGACTTTTAAAATTGGGGCAGCATCATTTAAAAACCCAGATTTCTGACTCCTTTGACAAAACCCTGACGTGTGGTCACCCATGGGGCAGCCGTGGGCTGGAGCTGAGCCAGCATCGTCCCCTTCGTTGGGTCCTGCCTGGCTGTTCCTTCCCTGAGCCCTCCACTGGCGTCAAATGGCCCTTCAGCTCCTCATGGTGCACCCGAAAAATGTCCCATCTTCCAGTCTCTGTCAGGGGGTCCCATCTCAATTTGCCACCTTTGTCCTGGGAGGCCTGAGGGGTCTCCCCACCCTCACGGGTGCCTGTGATGCCAACACAGGCTGAGCGGCGCCCTGCCCTTTGCACCCGCAGACGTGAAGTTTGACGCCGTGAGCGGCGACTACTACCCCATCATCTACTTCAACGACTACTGGAACCTGCAGAAGGACTACTACCCCATCAACGAGAGCCTGGCCAGCCTCCCGCTCCGCGTCTCCTTCTGCCCGCTCTCACTGTGGCGCTGGCAGCTCTACGCTGCCCAGAGCACCAAGTCGCCCTGGAACTTCCTGGGCGACGAGCTGTACGAGCAGTCGGACGAGGAGCAAGACTCTGTGAAGGTGAGGTGGGCGCCGGGGGCTTCCCAGTGCCCTCCTGGGCTGCGGGACGGGAAGGGGAAGTAGGCCAGGCTGGAGGCCCGGGGACCTTTGGCCAGTGCTCCCTGCCCAGTTTCACAACCTCTCAGGCCCCCTCCCCGCCTTCAGTCCCGGCTGCTCCTGGGCATCCCGTCTCCAAGGCTTCCGTGGTCCTCCTTGCCGTGGCTTTTCTGACCCCGGCCAGGCCCTCTGGGTCTGATCCTGCCCCTGCCTGCTCCCGTCCCGTAGCTTGTTTCTCCCCGACTTCGGGCTCTGACTCTGCTCCCTGTCACTGTGTCCCTTGACTACTGCCTGGTGTTTCCCTCTTTCTCTGCCTGTGTCTGCGATGTTGAGACTCGGCCGTGCCTGCCTGGGGCTGTCGTCCATGTTGGGCTCCACTCTGACTCTCCTCTCGGTCACACTGCCTCTCTCCCTGTCGCTGTCTCCCTGTCTTGCCATCTCTCTCTCTCCCCACATCACTAGCTTGCCTCCCCACTTGCCTCTCTCTGACCTGCTTCCCTCCTGGCCAGTGTGTGCTCTCCCTCTGGGAAGCCCAGGGGTCGGGTCTGTAGAGAACATCAGCAGATCCTCTCGGGGTCCAGGAGAAGAGAGGCGTAGGCTCATGCAGGTGCTGCATGAGCCAGCGCCCCGGCGAGGGCACGGCACTGCTCACGGGTACCTCCCCCGCAGGTTGCCCTCCTAGAGACCAACCCCTACCTGCTGGCGCTCACCATCATCGTGTCCATCGTCCACAGTGTCTTTGAGTTTCTGGCCTTCAAGAATGGTAGGGGCAAGACCTTGGGGTCTATGAGAGGCTGGGGGGGCTGGGGACGGGAGGGTGCCTAGCGGAGGGATAGGGCCTGCCCTCTCCCTTTTCCCCTCCTTCTGCCTAGGTCCTCCCCCTACCTTGGGTCTCTCAGCCCCTCTCCAGAGGCTTAGTGAACTGGTGAGGGCGATGGCCCCAAAACTCCCAGCCCAGAAACTCCCATCCATTAGGCATTGTGCCGGGGGAGGGGCCAGTCCGGGGAACTCCGAGGCCAGGAGCAGGGAAGCCCCAGAACTGCTCCCATCACCCTGCCCAGCAGGCTGCCCACTGGGGAAGGTCCCTCAGAGCTGGGTGGGTGGGGCCCACCTGAATGGGAAGGTGACAGCCCTGTTCTCAGAAGGTCCCTAGGTTCCAAA
The DNA here is from genome assembly GCA_028627145.1 of Eidolon dupreanum. NCBI lineage: Eukaryota > Metazoa > Chordata > Mammalia > Chiroptera > Pteropodidae > Eidolon > Eidolon dupreanum. The sequence goes on along the minus strand of CM053508.1, from coordinate 92,000,608 downwards.
GACCAACAGTGGTGATGGCCAGGGTTTGAGGGCTACTGGTCACATGCCAGGCACTCACTGTTGTGTGGGCCGTCACCAGTGAGCTCGTTGAGTCCCCATAACCACAGCCTTATCAGGAAGCTCGTCGTCACCCCTTCACTCATGGGGAGGAAGCAAGGGCTCAGGGAGGTTAGGTAACTTGCCCGCAGTCACACAGCTCCCAACGGGCAGAGCCAGGATTTGGACCCAGGCGGCCAGCTCAGCACCCACCTTCGTCCTCTAGGCCCTGCCAGCCACTCATTCCTTCCTAGAGAACCCAGCCCGAGGAAGGCCTGCTGCTCTGCAGCTTCTGGAAGTGGCGGTGGTGACAGATATTATTAAAACAACATTGCCATGGCTGAGAATTCCGTTCTAGATTGTCACATCAAAACTGAACAGAGGCCTAGTGAGCTGAGTCAGCTGGGGTCCCTCTTTTCCTGATGAAAAAAGGCACAGAGAGGGTGGTCACTCGCCCAGGTCATGTGGGGTTCTGGGCCCTGGGCAAGCCCCGCTTTACACAGGCTTGCTGCCTCCCTGGTCTGGGGCAGGACTCAGATCCCCTCAGCAGAACCCCGTCTCTACGTGTGTTTTTCTCAATCAGGATTGGGGGCGTTCTGTGAATGTCCTCTTCAAATCTCAAGGTCTGAGCGGGAGCCCGCCAAGTGTTCGAGAGCTTTGGAATCAGAACCAGGGTGGGGTGGATAGCCAGCATTCACAGCCCTCGGTCACAGGGTATAAAGCCGGCCCTCTGTGACCGCGGGCCTGGTGACACCTCCCTAAGACAGAGTGTGCGGGGCGGCCTCCTTGGCTGCAGGTGTTCGGCGCTCAGCCAGGCGGGGTCAGACAGTGCTGTTACCTCCATCTGGCTGACAGGGTAGCCGGGCCTCGGAGAGGGGCTGACCTGGGCCCCTCGGGTGGGGTCCAGCAGCCGCGGAAGGAGCTTCAGTTTGAGACCAGAGCCTGGGGCCCGTGCGCGTACCCCAGGTGGTTGTGGGCCCCTTCCTCACAGTTTCGGGACAGTGGGCCAGAGGAGGTCCTGAAGTGTGTGTCCCAGGTCTTCCCACCCAGGGGAGGCGGCCCGGCACGAGGGTGGACAGGCCAGGGCTGGTGTCATACAGACCCGGCTTTCATCCAGATTCTGCCAGGCCAGGCTCTGAGGCTTCAGGGAAGTGGCTTCTCTGACGGCCCTTAGCACCTGGCGGGTGGTGAGCACTTGGGATGTGGAGGTGGTGGCCATCACCAGTCAAGGGACTGCGTCCTGGGGGTGTTGGGCGTGAGGACTGCAGAGGTCCTGCCTATCCGGTGCTCCAGGTGGCACCTGAGAAGCAGAGGTTTTTCATGGAAGCGGGGAAGCGTGTGCACCCTCCCGCCTTGGCCTGCCCAGCACCTCCCCAGGGGCCTGAGGAGGGTGGGGCCCGAGGGAGCCACAGGAGGCACTTGGCTCAGCCTCCCTGCTTCCCCCCAACGCCTGCACACAGACATCCAGTTCTGGAACAGCCGACAGTCCCTGGAAGGCCTGTCCGTGCGCTCCGTCTTCTTCGGCGTCTTCCAGTCTTTCGTGGTCCTCCTCTACATCCTGGACAATGAGACCAACTTCGTGGTCCAGGTCAGCGTCTTCATTGGAGTCCTCATCGACCTTTGGAAGATCACCAAGGTCATGGATGTCCGGGTAAGGCCAGGCTGCCATGCCGTTTCGGGGGCCACCAGAGGTGGGGGGGTTGTCCAGTCAGCCAGACCCTGGAGCTGGCCCCGGGGGTTTCCCAATGCCTGCCACACTCCCAGGACCAAGGGGGTTTTCACACCAGGGGATTTTTCGGGTCACATGGGGCAGGGGAATTAGGAACGGTGAGGAAGGACAGGCATGAGGGGCGGGACCCACCATGGCAGCCGACCACGGCCTCCCTCACTGTCTGTAGCTGGACCGGGAGCACAAAGTGGCAGGACTCTTCCCCCGCCCAACGTTCAAAGACAAGTCCACCTACGTCGAGTCCTCAACCAAAGTGTATGATGATGTGAGTGTCCCCCACACTGGGCCGTGGGGATGGTTTCCAAGCACCACACACTCCTGGGGTACCGGGGGATGGGCAGTGGTGGGGGCAGGGCATCTGCTTGTTGACTGACAGAGCCACGCTTTATGGCCTGTCACACCCTCTAGTGTCACCCACCTGTCATGTATACTTCCTGGATGAATCCAAAGTTCCCAGGGCCCCTGGAAATTCCCCCAGGCCGGCCTGCTAGACCAGGTGTGGGTGGCTGAGGATGGGGAATGGCTGCCAGGTGGAGCCTGAGGAGCCGGGTCCCAGCCCCACCCTGTGCCCCACAGATGGCATTTCGGTACCTGTCCTGGATCCTCTTTCCACTGCTGGGCTGCTACGCCATCTACAGCCTCCTGTACCTGGAGCACAAGGGCTGGTACTCCTGGGTGCTCAGCATGCTCTATGGCTTCCTGCTGACCTTCGGTGAGCAGGCCTGGCCCGCCAGTTGGGGCAGGCGCCCAGCAGATGTTCCCCCACCCCACTGGGCCACGCTGGGGTCTCAGCAGTGATAAGTCAGCCTGGCCTGGCCCTCCCGGGGCTCGCAGTCAGTGTGGGAGGCAGGGGTGGCACATGGGGAACCTTGAAGGGACGCCTGGTCTGGGGGTCAGGGGGTTTGGGGAGGCGTGAACAGTGCATTTCAGTCCTCGTCCTCAGGGGAACCCACAGAGAAAATAGCAGACGAGTGACTTATAGCGTGTAATGGGTGCGGGGAAGGGGTTGAGGCAAGGGGTACACATCAGAGGGTGGTCAGGGAGACCCCTCCCAGGAGATGTGTGAACAGCCCTGAAGGGTACCAAGGAGGGAACGGTGCAGAAGCCCTGAGGTAGGGTGTGCCTGGGGGTTGGAAGCAGAGAGGAGGCCAGTGTGGCTGACGCAGAGTGAGGGAGAGGAAGGACGCCGGAAGTGAGGTCAGAGGTCAAGGGTCATGACGTCTTTTTCTCTGTTCATGGGTTCATGGGTGTCCCCTCACCACCACCACAGGCTTCATCACCATGACACCCCAGCTTTTCATCAACTACAAGCTCAAGTCTGTGGCCCATCTGCCCTGGCGCATGCTCACCTACAAGGCCCTCAACACCTTCATTGATGACCTGTTCGCCTTTGTCATCAAGATGCCTGTTATGTACCGGATCGGCTGCCTGCGGGATGGTGAGGCCTGGCGGGTGGGCCGGCAGGGAGGCTCCCAGCGGAGCCACAGGTGGGCTGGACCCGGGCCCTGGGCTGAGGGAGGTGCCCTGGCCTCAGCCCTGCCCGGGGACCCAGTCCGAGGGGCTTGGCCAGTCTTTGCAGGGCCGGGCTGGCCCCTCCCCCTCACGTTGCCCCCCTCACCCCGCCCCCAGATGTGGTCTTTTTCATCTACCTCTACCAACGGTGGATCTACCGCGTCGACCCCACGCGGGTGAACGAGTTTGGCATGAGTGGAGAGGCCCCGACAGCAACAGAGGCCCTCCCACCCCCACCCACCCCTGCCCCCGCCACAGCCACCACCGCCGCCGCCAGGGAGGAGGCCTCCACGCCCCTGCCTGCCAAGCCCACCCAGGGGGCCAGCTCTGCTGCCACCGAGCCCCAGGAAGTCCCTCCAAAGCCAGCACAGGACAAGAAAAGGGATTAACTGTTCCTGGTCCTCGTCCACTCTGGCCCCTGGTGACCAGCGCCCTGCCGCCCCGGGCCCCTTGCCTCTCCTCCCTGTCGCCCTTTCCCTGGACAGATCGGCCGGGGCGGCTGGGGGCCCCCTTGGACTAGGGCCCCGTGTGTGGTGGAGGGGCCAGGGCAGGCCAGAGCACGTGGTTTGTGGAGGCGCCATCTGTCCGTCTGTTCCTGTGTTTCTTCCAGCCATCTCGCCCCGCCAGCCCAGCACCATTGAGAATCATGGTGAAGCCGAGGCGGCGCTGCCGAGGGGGTGGGCCAGGCGGAGGAGGGGCCAGGGCCCCTTTGGGATGCCCATGGCCATCCATCATTTTGTCCCTCGTCCCCCGACTGCCCCCTCCTCTCAGACCGCCGCCCTTTAACACAGTCTGGATTTAATAAATTCATGTGGGTGTTTAACTTAAACTCAGTAACCCCCTCCAGCCTTCCTTCCTCTGTCACCTTGGAGAGCAGATCTGAGAGAGAGACCTGCAGGGTGCAGGACATGGTAAAGTAGGGACAGTGACCCTCTGGGCCAGGCCCCTTTTTTACCCTTCTCCCCTTCCCAGCAGCCTCCCAGGGTCACGTCAGCAGTATGGCATGGTGCATCCTTGCTCAGAGTGGTGCCAGGCTGTAGCGCTCAGAGCTGTTGGGGTGTCACCGGCACCCCCAGAGCCACCAGTGCCGAGGATCCAGCCAAGGTCTGAGTGTGTGGCTCATGTGCTTTCCCAAAACCGGAAGCTGGGGCTGTTCCCTTACCTTATAGGTGAGGAGACAGGTCTCTGGGCGTCCCCGCGCTCCCAGGGGTTGGACCCCACATCTTCAGATTTATTTTGTTTGGGTGGGGGGTGCTGGTGTTAACACTGTAGGGAGAGGAGGCCCAAGGCTGAGGACCATAGCAAGTCCTCTCAGGCCCTACCTGCCACCCTGCTGTGCAGAGTTAGGGAACCCACGGGGTCCTGGGAGACGGTGTGGGCAGAGCCCCATGTGTACACACGCACACGCACTACTGTGGGCTCTGCCGCCGGTGACCTCAGCTCGCTCCACTCCCTCCTCTGCCCTGCACCCTGCCATGGCCCCCAGCACCCTAGGAGAAAGCCCAGGCTCCCCAGCAAGGTTCCTCTGGGGCCTGGGCCCTCAGGCCACCTCAACTCACGGGTCCATCTCCCGGTTCCTCTCACACCCCAGCCTTCGGCAAAGCCCATCAACTGCACCTCACAGTCGCTTGGGACTTTCACCTCGCTTCTCCGGAGACAGCCTGGGCCAGGCTCCTCACCCGCTGGAGTCCCCACCCAGCCTCCTCCCTGGTGTCTTGCCCCAGTCCAGCCCCTCCCATTCACTTTTCACCTAGCAGCCAGAGAGAACTTTCTAAAGCACAAACCCAACCATGCCCGTTCCCTGCTCAGAACCTACCATGGCTCCCCAGTACCCTCTGGAGAGCTATAGTGAGCGAGACCTTGGGGGGGAGGGGTCCTCGACCCCTATACCCTCATCTCCCTTGTTTTAACTTGCCGTGATCTCTTAGCTCCTGGCTCTTGATTATGCTCTTCTCTTACTAGGGGATGCAGGTAAGGCACACAGCTCTTTACCTTACATCATCCAGGTTGTAGTTCCAATGTCTCCTCCAGGAAGCCCTCCCTGACCACCCTCTCTGAGCCTCTCCAGCTCCCTGGACTCCCACATCTAAGCCCTGTCCACTATGGGTCATCATTGTGGACAGGTCATTCTCCACTGGACTGAGCCCATGAGGACAGAGCTAGGCTCTCTTGCTCACAGCTGTGTTCCGGGCACAGGGGAGGCTTTCCGGGAACGTTTGCTGAGTGCACGTTGGCAGTCCTGACTTTCACGGACACGCACACACAGAAGTGTGGATCCTGATGGGGCCCACATTGATACTGGTGCAGAGGCGGACATGCAGTCAGTCAATAGATGCTCCCTGAGCCCCTTGGACATTGCCCTGAGCTGCGGGGGGCGGGGTCCTGTGTACATAGCCCGGACCAAGTCAGCCCCGCAGAAGTGTCACACCCTGAGGGTTTCTGACACATCCTTTAACTCACCCAACACAGAGTTGTGAGACCTGACCTTGGCAAGGGGCAGAGGGTAATTGGGTGGTCTCCCGGTCCTGTAATAGTTGCCACTACTCGACACTCCTTATCATGAGCCAAGTTCTAGTCAAAGTGCTGTATGTGGTTTGCTTCATCCATTAAATTTAATATTAATGTTTGGATCACCTTACAAGCCATCGCTCTACCCCCATCTGCAATGCTTCCCCAGCAGTCTCTCCACTCCAGTTCCTCCCTGTTCCTTGCATATGCCATTTATGTTCCCACCTCAGGGCCTTTGTACTTGCTGTTCCCTGTGCCTTGAATATTTTTCCTTAGATATTCACATGGATCGTTCACTGTTTCAGGTCTCAGCTCAAATGTCATTCTAGACCCTCCTTCAAGTTCCTAACCCAAATAGTACCCTCTGAACTCCATCCACATGTTCTGCTTTATTCTTCTGTAATACCACCATCACCACCAGACATGTATTTGCTTATCTGTTTCTATCTCCCCGACCTGGATTTCAGTGCCATGATAGCAGGGGCTTCTGTCTGTTACGTCCCTTGCTGTGTCTGCAGCTTTTGGAACAGTGCCTGGCAACATTACACTGCGTGTAATAATAACTCTGTAAGTCAAATGTTCGCAAGAGCAGATGAGAAATAAAGTAGTTTGTCCAAGTAATGTGACACAGTATTTAGAACACAAAGTGCTTGGAACGATGCCCAGCACATATAAGAACTATATACAAGTGCCAACTATTATTCGTATCATATAATTCTCACAACCACCCTGTTATTAGACCCATTTTACAGTTCAGGCTCAGAGTAGTGAAGTCAATCGGCCAAGGTCACACAGCGCGTAAGTGGGAGACATAGGATTTGAACCCAGGCACTCTGATTCTGGACCCTCAGTTGTAACCTCGCTTGCAATGCTCTTGTCATATGCAGACTACAGCTTGCAGCCCAAATCCAGCATATCCCAGCTTTTGTGTAGTTTTTACATCTTTTAAGTGGTTAAAAAAATCTCAAGAATATATTGTGTCACATGAAAATTATATGAAATTCAAATTTCTACATCCATAATGGTTTATTGGAACACAGCCACGCTCATTGTTTCTGTTCTGTTGGCTGCTTTTGTGCTGTCAGAGTTGAGCTTGTCTGGTGCTCAAAGCCTGAAGCATAACATATTTGCTACTTGGCCCTTTGCAGTTTTTTAAAAGTTTGCTCTCTATTTTGCTGTCTGGCAGTAGCTTTCCAACTTGAGCTTACACCCGAATCGCCTGAAGGGCTGGGGACCACACTCTGAGAACTGCTGCTGTACACTACTCTGCCTACCAGCCGCAGGTACCAGGCCTGGCCTGGCGCATGCTATGGCCCAGTGTAGGCTCTGGCACACAGCAGGTGCTCAATAAGTAGACATCCAATGAATTGATGAGTCCGTGTGGGCCATGGAGAGAAGAGAAACACTCAAATTTTACGCAAGTAGACAAAGCACTCTGTGGTCTGAAGGTGCCTGGGATCCAAGTTGGAACATAATGGTCACTCGGTGATTCTCAAGGACAAAGGAGGCTTTAGGAATGTGATTTAATCAAATGGCTGCCCCTCCTTGAACTTCAGTCTCCTCCTCTCTGCAAGAATCCTAATTCCATCACATGCCTCTGACGTGACTACAAGGTCTGAGGTATCTGCAAGGCCTCCAAGTAAGCCCTTTGCTCTGGTCAGGCACACAGCTCTGTTATGTACACTGGGGCTCCACAGTTACCATGCCCAGACTGAGTTACTCAGCCTTGGAGCTGCCAGTGCTCTGGGCTATTAGGAACCATGAAAGGGCTGTGGCGAGGAATAAAACATCCGTCCATTCATTCAATAAACACTTGCTGGACACCTACTGTGTTCCAGGTGCAGGGGATACAGCAAAGAACAAAACAGACAAATCCTAGAGCTGACATTCTAGCTTTAAACGTTTAAGAATCGTCACTCTCAATTTACAGTTGATCAAAATGAGGCGTAGACAGACCATGGAGGTTCCGTAAAGATCATTATTATCGATGACAGCTGTATACAGCCCTGGCAACCTCCTTATCCCGAAGCTTCCCTTTCAGCCAGAGAAACAAGTTAAAGTCCCGCTGGTAGACCTAGGGGGATGACCCTCAGTTTCCCGACTTCCTCCACGGATAGAGCCTGAGTGGCCCTAAGTAGGCCTCAGTTGTCTCCGCCTGTGCAATGGCCAGCAGCGCTGGCCCCTCCAGAGCGCCCAGCCTCCTCTTCCCGGCCGGCCCCGCCCCCGCGACCACGTGACGCGTGGGGGTTTTCCCGTTCCCCTTGCGTGACGTAACGACAGGGTGCGAGCCAATGGGCGCGCAGGCCGGCGGCGCCGGGGAATTCCGCCGCCCCGCCCCCGCCCGCCGCTCGCCCGGCCCGGCCCGCCGCCCCCCGCAGCCCCGGGCGCCGCGCGTCCTGCCCGGCCTGCGGCCCCAGCCCCAGCGCCACTCGCCCGACCCGTGATCGTCCGCCGCACCGTGCCGCCTGTTCGCCCGGACTGTCCGCGTGTGTGTTTTGGTCTGGGCCGGCCTCCGGGCCGTCCGTCCCCACTGGTCCGGCCATGCCGAGTCGCCGCGTCGCTAGATCGTCCGCTGCGCCGGAGCTGGGGGCCTTAGGTAAGCGGGGTCGGGGTTCAGGAGAGGATTCTGCGGCGGGACTGGAGGCGCGAGGGTTCTCGGGGTCCCGGACTAGTCTGGGGGTTCCTACAGGAGACTAGGGGTTTTATGGGGAGAGTGTGAAGGTTCTGGGAACACTGTGTTAGAGGGAAGGAAGAAGGCAGAGGATGGTGACAGGGTCCGGTCCAAGGTGAGAGAGAGGCGTCCCACTATAGAGTGAGGAGGGGGCGGGGCTTGATCCTGAGGCAAAGAAGGGGGCGGGGTCCCGACTCAGAGAAGGAGGGGCGGAAACAGCTCCTGCGGAGTGGGGGCGGGGCCAGACTCAGTGGGGGCGAGGGAAGAGGGGCCCGGCTCGCAGAAGGGGCGGGGTCTGCCCCAGAGCGTGGGGAAGGGGCGGGGCCTAACTTAAAGGAGGAAGCAGGATTCTATTCGGACAAAGACTGGGCCTGGGGGAAAGATCCGGGCGGGGGCAGGCTCCGAAAGGGCGAAGGGGCGGGGCCTGACCCTAGTGGAGAGAAGAGGGAGGGTCTGTTCCGAAAGAGGGGCGGGGCCTGGCTCAGAGAAGAAAGAGGGATTGAGGTTTTGCCTTGGAGAGCGCAGTGGCAGGGTCTGAGAGGGAGAAAGGGACAGGCTTGACCCTGAAAAAGTGAAGGGTTAGGGTCTGACCCCGAGAGAAGGAAGGGGGCAGTGGCTTTCCTAACAGGTTGAGATGGGCTCTTCTAGGCCCGACCTTAAGGGAGAGAGGGAACAGGGCTTGACTATGATGAAGAGTAGGATGAATGACAGAAACTAGGGAACGTGTCCACGAGTTAGGGAAGGAGGCAAGGACAGGCTCTTTGGGCGATAAGAGTGAGGGCTTGATCTAAAGCGGCGGGGCCAGGAAAGGAAGGCAGTGGGGCTTGAGAGATTCTGTGGGATCTCCATCACCGCCTGAGACTTGCCTCCCTCCCTGCAGGGTCCGCGGACATCTCCTCGCTCTCGCTGGCGGTTTCGAGGACCACGGGTGAGCAGCCCTCCACAGTTCCTGCCCGCCTGCACTCTCCGGACGAGGGAGGGGGGACGCCATTGGGGATGCGTCTGTCCGGGGGTTTCGCTGAGGTCCACCTCAGCTTTCCTTGATGGTGCCCCTCCCTGCTCGTTGAGATGGGGAGGTTCCAGAGGCCCCTACCTCCCAGGTGATTAGGAGCTGGATAGGTAAAACTAAGCAGCTATTGGCACTGTAAGAGGAGCCCTCTGTAGAGATTAGCTGTGGTGGCGCAGAGGTTAGTAATCGATATCTTGGGCTTTGGGGCTGGGTTTTACATGCTGGTGCCACCCCTGTTCATTGTGGAAATACCTCCAAGTCACTCCCCCTCTCTGGGCCTCAACTGTAAGATAGGCATATCAGTGCCTCCCTTTCAGGGGGTTGGAGAAGATTCATCGAGCCAGGACAGGTAAACTTTCAAAGCAGTGTCTGACACACAGAAAAGGCTCAGTAAATGTTACTGTTATTGTATTATTACGCTAACGCTTGGCATGCAAGTAAGTGTTAGCAGTGTAATAATACAATAATAATAATAATGATAATGATAATAATAATGTTATTATTAGACAGCCTATAGCAGTGATTCTTATACCTTTGTGTGCATCAGAGTCACCCTGAGAGCTTGTTAAAACAGTGTTGGGCCCCACCTCCAGGGTTTCTGATCTAGTAGGTCTAGGATGGGTTCTGAAAGTTTGCATTTCTAGCAAGCTCTCAAGAGAACCACTAGTGTATAAAGTTCCTCAGCCTGTACCATCCAAAATTTAGTGCTGTCCAAGGAAATGCAGAATCGTAGTCAAATGACAACATCCTCCCTCTTATAAATTTGCTGAGATTTGGAAGGCAGACATGAGTCCTGTCACCATGGAGACTCAGTGGCCCTAGAGGGCTGGGTCTGAGCCTCTCTCTGGAGGCAGAGTCTTGGGATGGCCCCCAGAATTGCTGGCCTGGCCGTGGAGGAGGCTGTGTGGGTTCTGTAACAGGTCTGTGAGTTGTGGTGGTGGCGAAAGGTGAGAGATGGCATTTGGGACAGGTACTGCCCAAGCACTGGTTCTGGGCAGGAACAAGGCTGAGGCTTTTCTGACCCGAGACCTAGATCTTTGGTCTCAATTGAGAGTAATTTCTGACGTCATCCGTTCAATAAATATTTATTGAGTGCCAGTTCTGTACCTGGCCTAGTGCTGGGCAGTGCTGCAGACTCAGCAGTGACTGAGACGGCCTTGGCTCTGCCCTCATGGGGTTCTCTACCTAGATGCGGAGGCAGACATGCCAATGATAAGTTATATAATTAAATAAATGATCAAATGCGATAGTCTATGAAGAAATCTTGGGGTCAGTGATAGCTCATAGCAGGGTGGAGATGGGTGAATTGCTGGGATAGAGAGGGAAAATTTTCCCCATTTTGATGAGCCAGATGCATACTGGGCCCTACTTACACAGTGGGGATGGGGTAAACGTGTCCCCACCTTGTGATACAGTCTGCAGGTCACAGATATGAATCACTGTAACATAAGGTCATGTCAAGTCCTAATCAGTGCCACGTAATTGGTTAAACAAAGACACCTAACTCTAAGTGACCGGAGTGGGATTCTGGGGGCTATCCTGGATACAGTGAACAGGAGAGACTTAACTAGGAGGTGACATTTGGGCAGGGACCTGAAAGAAAGCCATTTAAAGAACTGGAAGGAGAGCATTCTGGCACAGACCAGCCTGTGCAAAGGCCCTGAGGCAGGACCTTGAGCATGTGTGCTCAAGCGTGGCCCATCCTGGCTGTCCCTGGATGTTGGCAAGCCTGTGTGGGAGGTTGAGTGGGCAGTGCCAGGTGTTATTTGAGTTGAGCCCTGGGTGAGGAGAAGTTCCCAATATTTTTTGGCTGAAAGAGGATGTTAGATAACGATATTAGCTAAGCTTTATGGAGGACCTAAGGTGGTCAGACCCTGTGCTAAGCAATTTCCTGGTGTAATCCTGAATCCTCACGTTAATGCCTGAGGTCCATTTATAGACCTCATTTTATAGAGAAGGAGGCTCAGAGAGGTTAAGTAGCTTGCCCCAGGCCACACAGCCAGTGAATGACAGCTGGGATTCAAACTAACACCTGTGTGACTCCACACCCTTGTTCTCAAACCGCATCTTCCAACATCCTCATTTTATTGTTATACCAAGGCCTAGAGAGGGGAAGTATTTAAAATAATGTCTCCCGACACTTTGTTTAATAGCAGCCAGCTTTTATGTAGCGCCTACTGTTGTGGTCGTTCTAAGTGCTTCCCGTGTAGCATTAGCTCATTTAATTTTCCCAACAGCCCAACAAAGCAGGCACTCTTATCGTGTCCATTTTATAAATGAAGACACCAAGGCACAAACAGGTTTTGTATTGAGCTCAAGGCCACACAGCTAGCAAGTGGCAGAACCAGAATGTGAACTGAGGCAGTCCAAAGCTCTGGCCACTGCTGTCCGGGCCTCAGTTTCCCCTTGCAGACTAAGCTCCTTGAGGCCCCCAGACAAAGTCTAACTCATCTTTGGGTCCCCAGGTCATCCAGCACAGAAGCCTAAGAAGGTTTTTCCAAGTCGAAGTGACTTAAGGTTGGCCCTGCCAGTGATCTGCAGCACATCCCTTCCTATCTCACAGACTCAGTGTCCCCATCTACCAAGTGCAGGTGTCTTCCCCACCCTGCTGACTTCACAGATCGCATGAGATAATGGGTGCAGGAATACTGCTCTCCAAGGAGCAAAGGTTCAGGGGTCAGGAACCACTCCCCGAGAGTGGAGGAGGAGAACAGTTCAGGCAGTGGGGCTGGTCGGTGTCCGAGGCCAGCGCAGGCAACCCTGGGTGGGGCATTCAGCCCTGACCTGCCCTCCCTTGCTGTGTGACTCCAGGCTCGCGTGTTCTCTCTGGGTTTCCCCTTGTCCCATCTGTGGAATGAAGGGAGGTTGGTTTCGGTTTCTCCATAGCCCCTTGCAGGGCTGAGCTTTCCTGAGGAGGTGACGAGAGCTTTCCCAGAATTACTGTCATATCCCCTCAGGTAGCAGGGGCGAATCCAGGCTGGTGGGTGGACACCAATGGAGGACCGGGCTATGATGCAGAATGGGCCGCTGCCTGGAGGTGGAGGATCAGCCTCCTGGGATCTTCAGATACCAGACAGTGACTCTGGGGGGCCTAGGGTGGGCTATAGAGAGGGAACACACCCATATTTTATGTACAGTCTTGGGTGTTCATTTTCCCCCTGGTGATAAGCCCCTTAGTTTTTCCTCAAATTCCCAATCTCTGGCCTAAATGTTTTTGGAAGGCATTTGAGAGGACCCTGAGCCTGGGACCCCAATATTGGGAGCTAAAGGGAGGGTAGCCCAGGAAGGGGGAGATGGGGCCTGGGGTTTGGCACCCCGATGAGTCAGAACCCAGTTTCCCAGGATGGAGAAAGCAGGACGGGGGAGGGTACCTGGAGGGGACGGGGGTGGCGAATCTGTCTGAAAAGATAAAAGTCTTGACCACATACTGGACCTCACCTTTCTCTTTCTCTTTCTCTTTCTCTTTCTCTTCCCTCCACAGATGAACTGGGTGAGTATCACCGGACAGGTTCGGGAGGAGGATGAGGCATCCAAGTGCTCACAGATGGGGAGCTTGGTGTTTGTTGTTGGGGGGCTGGAAGGAGGGTCACAATGTGACTTCCAGGACTGTAGGGTATTTGAACAAAGTCACGTTCCCATGTAGCAAAGACTCCACATATGTCAGCTGCCTTTAGTATCACTATTACTACTAAATGGTGTTTGTTCCTTTGGTGAATTGTGTTGAGTATCTGCCACCTGCCAGGCACTGTTCTAGGCACTGAGGATTCAGCTAAGACCGAACACTCTAGTGGGGGAGACAGTACAAAAAGGGATGAATGAACAAGATGAAGTTAGGCTGGCCTAAGGGCTGTGAGGGAAAAACAGGAAGAGGGAGAGATGGCCTGAGGAAGACATCCGGTGGGGCCCTTCTGAACAGGTGACATTTGTACTGAGACCAGAGGATGGGAAGGAGCCAGCAGATGTTAAAATGAGGGAAGAGGGGAACAGGTAGATGGGGAAGGAAGGACGCAGCCCTAAAGAGGGCCGGGATTGGTGGGTGCCAGCAACAGACAAAAGACTGGGTCAGGGTGAGGGGTGGGACAGCAGGGGCCGGTACCCAAGGCTCTGTGGCCAGGGTCAGAGGTGTGGGGTTTTGTTTTTGTTTTGTCTTTCTGAGACGAATGGAGTTTAGGGAGATATATGGGCAGGGGGTTGACTTTGATTTTCAGGGAGATGGAGGCCACCTGAGGCTTCAGACAGACCCGGGACAGGGTCTGACATAAGGTCTCTGGCTGTGTGGGGGGGATGGGCTGGGGAAACCGGGAGCAGTGACTCAGATGGAAGACCTGGAGGGGTGGCGGATCAGGGTGGAGGCAGTGAGAGTCCAGAGAAGCGGTGGGATTCGAGGTAGAGGCCGAAGAAGCTGACGCATGGGACCCGCAGACACGGGATCAGGAGCAGCTCACACAGACGCCCACAGTTCCAGCTTGAGCCCTTGGTGGCTGGCGGTTCTGTTTCAGAGGGGAGCGGACGTGGGGGTGCAGAGGGAGAAACCAGGCCAGCCCCACTGGTTTCTGGCTTCAGGAACTGGGGAGCCTGGGGGGCTGTTTGCGGAAAGTTCAGCAAGGCCTTTTTTGTGTATTCAGCGCTGAGGCCTCTACATTCAGCCCGCAAGAAATGTCTAGAAGAAATGAATGGAGTGGAAAAGGCGGGGCGATACGGGTCTTGGGGGTCATCAAGCCTTTACTCGTACAGTCGTCGTCACCCCCGGTTTTCGCTTCTCCCGCAGAGATCATCGACGAGTACATCAAGGAGAACGGCTTCGGCCTGGAGGGGGCGCCGCAGGGCGCGGGCGAGGGGCTGCCGCGCCTGGTGTCCCGCGGGGCGGCCTCCCTGAGCACGGTCACCCTGGGCCCCGCGGCGCCCCCGGCCACGCCGCCGCCCTGGGGCTGCCCCCTGGGCCGCCTCGGGCCGCCGGCCCCGGGCCCCGGGCCGCGGCCGCACCTGGTCATCACGGAGCAGCCCAAGCAACGCGGCATGCGCTTCCGCTACGAGTGCGAGGGCCGCTCGGCCGGCAGCATCCTCGGCGAGAGCAGCACTGAGGCCAGCAAGACGCTGCCCGCCATCGAGGTGGGGCCCGGGGCCGGGGCGCTCGCGCCTCCCGCGCCCGCAGCATTCGCGTGCGTGTGTCGATTCACGTATTTGATGGCGGGTATTATTATTGCTGTCGCTGTTGTTGGAGCCGGTGCTACTAGGTCACCTGGCCCCAAATGCGAAAGAGCATTGAAAGCAAGGCCTCCTTCCCGGCAATGTGGGAGTATTGATCCAGATTATCATTGCCCGCGGAGGCGGTGCAGCTTCCCGGTTCACGAGCCAGGCCTTAAGAATCAGAGAGCCGGGGTTCGAATCCCTCTTCAGCCATTTGTTAGCTGTGCAGCCTTGGGCAGCTCACTCGGTTCCTGTCTGCTTCCTCCTTTTCAAAATGAGATAATAATAATAACCAACCAGCAGGGGTTGTTGGGAAGAGCGAATGACTTAATTATACATGCCGAGTGCTTAATAGAGATGAGTCGCTAGTACTATTATTATTGCTGTCATTATTCTAGGCTGGGCCATTCCACTTCTAGGAATTTATCAGGTAGCAATGTCTGCCTCTGGGCCCAAAAAGGGATGTATGAGGTCATCCAGTGCAGCCTTGTTGTGTAGAGAAGAATTGGAAACTCGGACTGGTAAACTAATCAATAAACATCTACACATCAGAATTCTGTGCTGATGTGACAGATGTTTCTGTGTATATGTGCAGATAAAAAAAATTTCTATGATTAATACTAAAAAATTTTAAATGAAGATTCCCTTAGGTACTGATGTGGAAGTCTCTCCGAGATATATTAATAATCCCCCCCTAATTGAGGCGAAGAACCCTACTTGGGATATTATGCTATTGTGGTAAAAGAGGGAAAAATAAGATTTTGCATTTGCATTTGCGAGTATGCGCATAAACAAACTGGAAGGAAACATAAAACTTAATAGAGGTGATTACTTTTGGGGAGGACTACTGAGTGGATAAGGTACAGGTAAGATTTTTTTTTACTGTATACATATATCTTTATTTCGTTTTAAACTTTTGAATTATATGATGTGTTCAAAACATTCGGAAAAAAAAATGAAGATTCATATAAAGAGAATTTAAATTAAGTTAAAATGAGTAAAAGTCCCCCAGAACCTGTGGGCTGGTTTCTGTCTACAGGTAACCATTGTTAGCAGTATCTCATGTATCCTTCTAGAAGTATTTTATGATAAGATAGGTAAATATATACATATATACTATCCCCCCCTTTTTGTACATAGAGGGGAGCATAACAGATGGTCCCAGACTTACCAGATGGTTCGACTTACGATATTTTGACTTTATGATGGTGCGAAAGTGATACGCATAATAAATTACATGAGGTATTCGACACTTTATTATAAAATGTTTTGTGCGGGATGATTCTGCCCAACCATAGGCTAATGTAGGTGTTCTGAGCACGTGTGAGGTGGACCACACTAAGCTGTGACAGGTCAAGAGTATTAAATGCATTTTGACCTAACGATATTTTCCACTTAAAATGCATTTATTGGGACATAACCCCAACCTAAGTGAAGGAGGATGTATATATATATATATGTGTGTGTGTGTGTGTATTTATATATATATATATACACATGTATATACACATATATATATGCTCATATATATGTGTGTGTAAATATACATACACACACACACACAGAGTGCATTGCTGTTTTTTTACTTAAGAATATATCTGGGAGCTCAGCTCAGATCAGCATACGTAAAGCTGCCTTTTTCTCTTAACCACTGTACTGCATCATGCAGACATGTAATTTATTATTCAGCCTCCCGTTGGTGGGCATTTAGGTTGTTTCCAGTCTCTATTACTACAAGCAGGGTCGTAGATAACAACTCGGTACATCTATTCTTTCCTCTATATGTGTCACTCAAATGACTTCTGGAAGTAGAATTACCAGCCAAAGGTAATTTGATGGATATTGACGAGTTGCCCTCCCTGGGGACTGTACCCATCACTGCTTCTCCCGGTGGTGTCTGAGAGGCCTGGTTCCCTGCTCCTCCCCAATACTGAGCCTTCATGTGCTTCTGGATCTTCGCTCAAATGTTTATTGAACCCGAATTGTGTACTAACCATTCCATAGCCCCGGGTCTCAGCCTCAGTGTCTCCCTGGTCACCAGCTTCCAGTCTCCAAATTCCCTACTACATGGCAACCAGAGCGGTCCTGTCACATTAGACACCTGCTCCTCTCCCCTACTCGGAACCCTCCCTTGGCTCCCCAGTGCCCCCAGGAGGAAGCCTAAGCTTCTTCTCGGGCCTCCAAGACCTCTCATGTCTGGCCCCTGACTCCTATCCCCACCTGGCCCCTATGTATCTGCCACCTGCCTGCCGCCAGCCCTTAGCCCATAGTGTACTTCCTGTGTGGACTGCTTTCCTCCTGCACCCTGGTCACCTCCTGCTCACCCGTGAGGTCTCAGCCCACTGCGGGGACACCTTCCCTGGCCCCCACACCAGGCCTGAGCTCCCTGGTGAGGTCTCCTGCCTCCCTCTCCCTCTGCCTTAATGGGATCTGTACTCATGGGTTAATTTGGGGGATTAGCAGAGCAACCTGTCCTTCCCCCAGCAAGTTGAGTTTTAGAGTCAGAAAGGTTTGGGTTTGAGTCTCGGCTCCGCCACCAACCAGCTGTGTGAACTGAGGCAAGTCCGGTGCTGATCTTGGCCTCGGTTTCCTCATCTGTAAAATGCGGATGAAGCCCACAGGACGCTATGAGGAAACCAGGGAGATGGCCCCACACTGGTTGTGGCTCCCTTTACACAGCTAGGTCATTGTGGTTGCATTTGATTTGGCTCCAGACCAAAAGCAGCCTACAGTCAGCCACGTGCTGGTTAAAAGAATGATTTCCTTTGAAATGTATATTCCCAGACACTGGATTTTCAGGAATGGGGCAAGTGGTGTGTACTGAGGGACAGTCACAGCTCCTTATTTATCTTGAAGCATTTTGGTTGTTTTTCCAATTCAATTGGTGATTTTTTTTCAACTTTATGTCTCAACTTTTTCTTTTGAAAAAATTTAAATCTACATAAATAGACAAGAATAGCACAATGAACACCGGTCCGCATTTTGCCACATTTTTTTGTGTCTCTTAGTATAGACATTTATGGAGGAAGATTTTAAAGTTAGCTGGAGATGCGACAGTACTTCACCCAAAATGTTTTGGTGTGTATCTCTTGAGAACAAGTACATTTTTCTATAATGTAGGACCTATAGAATCACACCACTGTTATATCACACTCTAGAAACTTAATATTCATACAAGGATAGTATCTACCATTAAGTCTGTATTCTAAGTATACCAGTTATCCCCAAAATATCCTTTATAGCTATTGTTCTGTTGTTTGCTTGTTTAATATCTAGTCCAGGATCACGTGCTACATTTGGTCGTTGGGTCTTGCTATGGCCTGAATATTTGCATCCTCCCCAAAATTTATGTTGCAATCTTAACCCCCAATGTGATGATGTTAGGAGGTGAGGGCCTTTGGGAGGTGTTTAGGTTGTGAGGGCGGAGCCCCCATGATTGGGATTGGGGCTCTTCTGAGGGACACCCCACGGAGCTCACTTGCCCTTTGGACCGTGTGAAGAGCAGCGGGAAGTTGGCAGTCTGCAACCCGGAGGAGGGCCTTCACCAGAACCTGATTGTGATGGCCCTTGATCTTGGCCTTCCAGTGCACAGAACTGTGAGAAATTTCTATCATCAGCCACCCAGGTCATGGTATTTTATTATATCGACACGACTGGACTAAGGCAGACCTCTTCGGTGTCTTTTGATCTGGGTCGGTTCCTCAGTCTGTCTTTGCGTTTTCGGACATAGTCCTTTGTGGAAGACAGGGAGGATGTCCTGTTAGAATGTCCGACATTCAGGGTTTGTTGGCTGTCTCCAGATCAGATCAGGTTATTTGTTTTGGCGGTGATGCTGTGGCCTTCTCAGCGTCTCTCATCAAAGGACATAGGGTGGCAGTTTGTCTCAATATCAGTGAGGCTGAGTCGGAGTCCCTGGTTAGGGTGGTGACTTAATCTGCTTGGGCTGTCATTACAGAATGCCACAGACTAGGTGGCTTTTTTTTATTGTCTCACAGTTCTGGGGGCCGGAAGTCCAAGACAGGCGTCGGCAGGGTGGCTGTCCTCCGACCTCTCCCCTTGGCCCGCAGATGGTCTTCCCTCTGTGTCACATTTGTCTGATGTCTTTTTGTCATAATTACTTCTCCTTATAAGGATACCATGCAGATTGGATCAGGGCCCACCCTAACTGTCATTTTTACTTAATCACCTCTTTAAAGGGTCCATCTCCGAATTCAGTCACATTCTGGGGTACCGGGGAGTAGGGATTTAAATATGAATTTTGGGGGACATAATTCAGCCCATGAGTCCAACTTTCCTCTCATAATTAGTAAATTATCTGTGGAGCAAAACTTGGAGGCTGTGTTTTCCCCAACTTTTTATTTCTAAGCCTTTCCAGGCAGTTATTTTGGCTTGGTGTCAGTTTCGATTTCAGAGAGTTAGATCGGTAAACGCCCAACAATAGAGGATGACCTATTTCTGAATCCGGATTCAGGATTTTTAGCCCCCTCTTTTGCAGGAGGAAACTGAGGCTCAGAGAGGGTAAGTTACTCACTCGGGGGCACACAGCGAGTTTACTCTAGCAATGCCTGCCGCTTACTAAGCACCCCTGTGTGCCACCTATTTAACAGTACCCGTCTTCCGGTTGAGGACAGAAAGATCACAGAGGTTTATCACACAGACGCCAGCAGTAGAGCCTGGATTTGGCACCAGGTCTGGCTCACTTCAAGTCCTAACGACTCATCCACGATCTTGTGTGATATCTCAAAGATGGGAAGCTTGCAGCCCTGCGGTCTTCATGAGTCCCCAGACTGTTGATCGTGAGCTCTTCAGAATCTCCTAATAGTACAGGAAGAAGCTGCTTAAATGGATGGTTTTAATTCTATCTGACTCAATGAAATGTATACACAATATTACCTACCTCTCCCCATAGTCATCCCCGGAGTTCATAATGCCCTAACTTTAGTATGAAGGAGAGAGGACAATAATACAGCCTCTGTAAACACATTTTATTTCAGTATATAGATGCTCGGCACAGCCCCAGGGAAGCGTGATGAGGTGACAGTGGCTTTGGACCCCGTTAATGCTGCAAATGCAGCCTGACCCAGACTGGCGGAGTTGGTGACTTAAATGCCACACACCCAGTGTTGCTATTGGTGATGGGATCTACCTAAATGGCGCACAACTCAGTCTAAATAGAATCTAGTCTTCGCTTGGTGGTTTCAGTCCTTGCAAATTATGCGCATTTTAAAATTATTAGGAAAATATTATATATGTAAAACAGTGCTAGGTTCTGGGCTCTGGTCATTTTCAACAGGTTTGTCACTAATGTGAATGTTGGCGGGACGTTCAGAAGTCAGGCAGGGCTTGTGTGGGACTACCCTCAGTTTGCAGGCTGTGTAGCATCTCTGACCCTGTCTGCGGCCGGGTGAAGGTCCTCATTGCAGTGTCGACCAAATGTCCAAATGTCCGCTAGAGGGCAGTATCATCCCACCGAATCTCACTGGTCCTCTCTATTTTTCAAGTATGGGCTTTAGCAGTTCAGAGCAGGCTTAGTAGGATCTTCGATGCCAGCAGTGCTCAGAGGGGAACCCAAAAAAGCCAAGTCGCTTTGTGGGCCTGGGCCCATCGCGTAAAGGGGCTAATTTTTACCTGCTGCCTCCTGTAGCTGTTGAGCAGGAAGTCAGTCTCGGTTGCCCTAACTTCCTTAATCAGGAATAAGGTGATGTCTCATAGCTTTTTAGATGTAGGCACCAAAATTTTCCCAATGTTTGATTAAAAACTAAAATTTTTTTCTAGTTTTTAAGAAGCGTTTCATCGATGTATAATTGATATTCAAAAAGATGCATATATTTAATGTATGCATTTTTAACAAGTTTGGATGAAAAATGATAATCTACAGAAAAATTAAAAGAATAGTACAACTGAGCGCCTGTGTACCCGTCACCGATATTCACCAGTTGCCACATTCGCTGTACCTGTCGCTTTCTTTCCACGCACACAAATACACACATTTTTGCTGAACAATTTGCAGATGAGTTGTAGATATGGTATGTCACTTCTAGATACTGTAGTGTGCATCTCCTAAGAGTAAACTCCTTCATGGCTACAATTCCTTTATTACCCCTAGGAAATTAATAGTATTCCATAATATCATCTAATATAGAGTCCATACTTAAATTTCCAGTCATCCCCAAAGTGTGTTTTATAGTTGTTTCTTCCCCCTCAACTCAGGATCCAGTCAAGAACCATATGTTGTGTTTCATGGTCATGTCTCTGTAGTCTCTCTCTGTTTTTAAAAATTGGGTTCTACTTAAATTATAGTTTATCTTAAATTTATATTAAGAATTATAATTAGTAAATTAAAGTTTTAATGTGATAATTAAAACTTTAATTGTAATTATTAATCATTTTTATTTTGATAATTAAATTAACTTTGAATACAAAGTAATATAAATTTATGTTGACTTTATGTATTAAGTTATGTTTTTGCTTTATATATATAAATATCAAATTATAAGTGTCCAGCTCTATGAATTTTTACATATATATACACTGTGGAACTACTAGCCAGATTAAAATCTATAATTTGTTTTCCTTTAACCCAAAATATAATTCCATTTTTTTATCGTCTTTCATGACACTCATGTTTTTGACCTGGTGACCCACAATTCGGGTTTGTCTGGCATTTCACTTAGATTCAAAGGGGCCAATCACAGTGATGATGCTGTGTCCTTCCCGGCCAGCAGGGGGTGCCCAGTCATTTTGGCCCAGTATTGGTGCCGCTGGCCTTGATCTCCTGGTTAAGGTGGTGTCCACCAGGTCTCTCTGCTGCAAAGGAGCCTTTCTCCCCTTGTCACTGGCACTTCTCTCTAGCACCAAGTAGGCCATACTTGAAAGTTCTGTGTGCATTCAACCTGTAAAAGTCTTAGTGGCCCAAGGGAGCGCATTGGTGGGGTGGCAATCATGTTTCGAGGCCCCTCGGCCACCAGTGGGAAGCCTCAGGTTTAGGATCTCAGAGCGGTCTTCAGCCAACACCTTCCCATCAACCTGGGTGGAGGGGGCTGGGAGCCACCCAGAGAGGCCCCAGGGAGTTTGGATGTGTGCAGGTATCTGCGATGGGACCCCCAGAAGAACACCTGTCTTCCTGCAGCTCCGGGACTGTGGAGGGCTGCGGGAGGTGGAGGTGACCGCGTGCCTGGTGTGGAAGGACTGGCCTCACCGAGTGCACCCCCACAGCCTCGTGGGGAAAGACTGCACGGACGGCGTCTGCAGAGTGCGGCTCCGGCCTCATGTCAGCTCCCGGCACAGGTACCCGACCCCTGACCCCTGACCCCTGACCCCTGACCCCTGGGGATTACCTGGGGAAAACTTAGGGCAACTGGCAGCTTGGCCAGACTCTCCCTGTCACATTTCGTAGACCGGGAAACCAAGACCTGAGGCAGTGAAAAGTCTCGTCTCTCACAACAAGTTTATATTAAGAATTATAATTAAGAAATTAAAGTTTTAATTTACTTTTCACTGCCCACCCTTTCTGAACCTTTTAACTTTTTATGTATTAAAAACCTAAATTATAAAGTGAGTCAGGTCCGGAGTCCAATCCCAGCCCTGCCGCTGGCCGCCTGCTGTCCTTTGCCTATTGGAGCCTCAGTGTCCTCTACAAAATGCCCCCACACATTCACACACAGTATATTTATCCCCGTTTTGTAGATACATAATACATAAATTTTTTTAAAATAATTTTTATACATAAAAAATTAAAAGGTTCAGAAAGGGTGGACAGTGAAAATTAAATTTCCTTCCATCTTAGGTCCTCCAGATACCAGTGCCCCTTCCTGGAAGCAATTAAAAACAAGCTTCTCATAGATATATTTTTTATGTATAGATATAGTTTTTTATGCAAAAGTATATTTTTTATGCTTAGGTATATTTGTTTTCTCCTTTTAAATGGTAGCAGACACTTGCGCCTCACTTTTGTGTTCCGGTACATCTCAGAGATCGTTCCTATCAGAAGATCTAGAGCTGCCCTCTCCTTTTTATTGGCTGTATAGTATTCCAACATGTGGATATACACAGTAGTTTGAACAAGTCCTCTATTAATGGGCATCAACAGTGGTTCCAGTCTCCTAAGGCTCTGTGACTGACTGTGTTGCAGTGAATGGCTTACATATAGGTCATTTTTTCTCTAGTTTAAATTCTTAGAATCGAAATTCCTAGCTCTAAGTACATATGCATATCTTTAGAGCTTTATACATTTACTAAGGGCAGGGATCTTTGTCTCTTGTTCTCTGCTATATCCCCCAGTGCCTAGCACATGCCTAGCACACAGTAGGTGCTCAGAAAATATTTGTGGAATGAATGAATACTGCCAGATCGTCCTCCGAGGTGTAATTGCTGGAGCACTTTACAGCCCCCCTGCCCCCAGCAATGGGTGAGAGTGCCTGATTCTCCACAACCACACCAGCAGAGGGTATTAGCAAATGTTTTGATCTTTGCTGTTTGGATGAGTTAAAAAAAAATTGGGATCGCATTGGTGTTTAATTTTGTAGTTTTCTTGTAAATGAAGTCAGCCTGTGTTGTCATGTGATAAAGATAAGGGGCGTTCCCGGGTTTTCTCGAGAGTCCTTGACACCCCAAGGGGTTCAAACCCCAGACCCCACAGCTGGGAGCCCTGGACCAGAGGTGCTTCAGCCCCTGGGACTGTGAGCCCCAAGGCAGCATCTGCTGGAGCCCTCCATGGGGAAGGGCTACGCCTGCCCTTCCCTTTCCCACACGCAGCTTCAACAACCTGGGCATCCAGTGCGTGAGGAAGAAGGAGATCGAAGCTGCCATTGAGCGGAAGATCCAGCTTGGCATTGACCCCTACAACGGTGAGTCCCGGTCCCTGCGCCTCGCCTTATCTGCTCATCCCCAAGGCCCCTCTTCCCTCTGCCTGCCCCATCTCTTCGCCTTCTCCGCGCCCCACCATCTCCTCCAGTCCATGCCTTCTCTGTCCCTTGTCCCCCCACCAGGCTTCCCCCCCTTATCCCCACTCAGCCCTCCCACGTCTCTCCCCCAGCTGGGTCCCTGAAGAACCATCAGGAGGTGGACATGAACGTCGTGAGGATCTGCTTCCAGGCCTCTTACAGGGACCAGCAGGGACAGATGTGCCAGATGGACCCTGTGCTCTCTGAGCCCGTCTATGACAAGAGTGAGTCGAGGGCACTGCGTCCATAGGATTGTCTTGGGCCACAGGCACCAGAAAGCCCCACATACAAAGGCATGAACCAGCAGGGAGTTTTCATACGTCTCAGTTATGAAGTCTGCTTCTGTGATTTCAGCTGCTCGGCAGTGTGGGGGCTCTGGCTCAGTGGCTCTGTGATTCTCTTCGCTTTTCCCCTCATGGTCATGGGCTGGCTGCCACGGCTTCAGACAGCATGTCTATACTCAAGGCATGATGGGCAGTGTTACCCTGTGTGCTGTGCAGGCTATAGACTGCCAATCCCTGGGCTCAGCATTTACTATACAGCCCATGGAAACAGGGCCTCCTAGTGTAGAATGTCCAACCTGTACGACTTCACTGGGCAGTCTTAGGGAAGAAGTGTTGTGAGTAATACTATTTCTCTCTTTGATAAAACAATATATTTCCCAGAATTCCCCTAGTAGACTTCTGCTTGTGTCTCATTGGCCAGAACTTGGTCTCATTGCCACCACCCCTAGTTACAAAGGAGTCTGGGAAAGCAAGTATTTAGGATTCTCACCCTCTGTAGAGGGGTACAAGCATGGAAGAGGGGACTGGAAATGGCTGGTAGGTTTTAGGCAGTGTACAGTGATGACCCAGCATCAGAGTGAGGAAGGATGTTAATCCAGTGAGGGCTTTTATGGATGCAAGTGATGGAATCCCAACTCAGATGGGGCGAAGGAGAAAAAAAAAAGAGAAATCTGCTCGTTCCACTGTCTTGTTCCGCCCAGGTCCTCAGAGATGTGATTGGGATCTCTGTCTCCTCTCTCAGCCATGCTTCTTCATGTTATAGTCATTCTTGCCAGCGCCTCCCACCGGGGGGCAAAATGACTGTGTGCAGCTTTAGGCTTATGTCCTACCAGCTTGACACCTTTTCCCAGCTCGCAAAGAGAGCTTCTCTTACCAAATATTTTTGCCCAGAGTCCCAGGGCTGCCTCTCATTGGCCTGGCTTTGGTCATGTGCTCCTCTCTGACCAATCAATGGCCAGAAGGAGGCGATATTCTGATTGGCCGAGTCAGAGGCACATGGTCACTCCAGAGCTAGGCCCTACTCAATCATTCCCACGGCTGAGGTGGCAGGGGGTGGCCCTCGAAGAAAAGTTGGGGAGCTGTTAACAGAAGAAGGGCCAGGACTGCTAGACGGGCAGAAGGATAGGTGTCACTACAGATTTAGGCCATTAACCCTCATCTAAGAATTGTCTCTGGCGGGTGTGTATCTCCCTTTTGGCCAGACACTCACCAGCCTCAGCTCCAAGACTTGTGATTGTCCATTAACCTCTCTTGTCTGAGCATCTTCATTTTTTGTCCAGACTGATGGTCCCAAGAGGGTCAGGCTTCTCCATTTCCCACCTTTCCACAGCACAGCTGGGCCCCCATGAGGTACCTGGTAAGGCTTGATGACCGAATTCTCATTTTTTCTAAATATTCTTCTTCCTCCGGCTCCTTCCCAGAGTCCACAAACACGTCTGAGCTGCGGATTTGCCGAATCAACAAGGAGAGCGGGCCATGCACGGGTGGCGAGGAGCTCTACCTGCTGTGTGACAAGGTGCAGAAAGGTGAGGGGCCTGGGGCAGCACGCACAAAGGGGAGTCTGGAGGCTTGCGGCATTAGCCAGGGAGCCCAGGAGGGTGAGAGGGTGACGAGACACTGGCCAACTCTCACAGTGGGGCAGAAGGATCCAGAACTCGGTTTGGGAGTGGGGCACAGTTGATTGGTTCTGTCGCTCAGTAAGTCGCACTCACCCTGTCATTCATGTGAAATGACAGAGGGCCCACACTGGGTGCCAGGCAGGCCTTGCCATCTCGAGCTCACTGTCTGGGAGACTCTGATACTAGAATCATGGAGTTGCACAAGTAGATGCTTTATGATGGTTGTGATCAGAGCTATGGATGAAGAAAGCAGAGCATGTCTGCTCAAGTGTCCCTTCTTCATATAGGGTTTAAAAAAACCTTCACCCAGGATTTCCCATCCATAAGGGTGCAAGAGGAAGCCTTCCCTTTTACTGTGTATTTCTTTTCTGCCTCCTTTTGCGTTTCTTAACATGTCACTCTACTACAAATGACATCACCAACAGTAATAAAAAGCTAGTATTTATCTTGCTCTTGCTATATGCCATCATTCATTAGATCATCTGATCACCTAGAAATTCTATGAGGTAGGGCCTTTTATTATAATATACATTTTTACAAATGAGGAAACTGAGACACAGAAAGGTTAAGTAACTTGCGCAAGGTCACACAGCTAGGCAGGAAGAGACAGGATTTGAACCCAGGCAGTCTGCCATTCATCATTTCTTCTAAGGGGAAAAATAATAAAGGGAGTTGAAAAAAAAATTAGGAAGATGATGAAAAGGTAATATTTGGAGAAAAATAATACAGGGAAAAGGGATAGAGAAGAATGGCTCGGGAGGGGGGTGTTGTGGGACACCGTTTTACTTAGAGGGACCATGAAGGACCCCTCTCAGGAGATGACTTTGAAGCTGGGAAAGATCTACGTGGCTGTCTGGGGAAGCGTATTCCAGCAGCGGGAACAGCAAGTGCAAAGGCCCTGAGGCAGACGCCATCCTGGGTGTTGCAGGGACAGCGAGGCCAATGGGGTAAGAGGGCAGTGACAGTGGAGGAGAGTGTGGGAACCTGCCACTGCCCCACGGTCCCGCCCCTGTCCTTTCTCAGGTTGTGCGATTACATAGTTAACATCCGTCTCCCCCACTGAGTCACAAGGACAGGACCTGGCACTGCCTGGGTTAGCAGCTGTGTCCCTAGAACCACCCAGTCCAGGGCTAACCACACATGAGGTTCTCAGGAAAAAAACTTTTGTTACTAATTCCTCTTTTTTTTTTTTTTTTTTTTTTTAGCTACAAGCTTCGCTCTCAAAAAAAAAAAAACAGTTAAAGTATTTTAAGTGTACTGTTCAGTGGCATTTATTATATTCACAGTGTTGTGTCTCCACCACTATCTAGTTTCAGAATAATTTCATCACCTCAACAAGAAACCCCATACCCATTAATTAAGTAGTCACCCCTTATTCCCTCCTCCTCCAGGCCCTGGAAACCACTAATCTGTTTTCTGTCTCTGTGCATTTGCCTCTTCTGGACATTTCATATCAATGGAATCCTATAATACATGACCTTGTATGTCTGGCTTCTTTCCCTCAGCATAATGTTTTCAAGGTCTATCCATATTGTAGCATGTGTCAGTGCTTCATGCCTTTTTATGGCCACGTAATAGTCCACAATATGGATCGGCCACACTTTGTTATTTGTTCATCTGTCGATGAGCATTTGGGGAGTTTCCACCTTTTGGCTACTCTGAATAGTGCTGCCGTGAACATTTTTTGTTTGAACACCTGTCTTCACCTAGGAGTGAAAGGTTCTTATAAAACCTTGAATGAATGAGCAAATGGTTATTGGTGGCTCCTCTGTGCTGGGCCCTGTGCTGGGCAGTGCTGGGACACAGCAGTGACAGACTGGCCCAGGACCTGCCCTCACATGCCTCTCAGTTCAGTGGGAGGTAAGGAAAGGTACAAATTACCAGTGTGGGTAATACCGAGAGAGAAGAAGACCAAGTGCTGAGATCGAACAACAGGAAGACCAGACAGTCTAGGCATCTGGGAAGGCTTCCCAGAGGTGGTGACATTTGAGCTGACATCTTAGGAAGGTCAAGGAGATTGTTGAGAGCCTGGGACTTGGGGCCAGGGCAGGGAAACTGTTCCAGGTGTGGATGAATGGCTAGAGGCATGTGTGAGTCCTGTTCCGTCATTTATTCACTGGCCAATCTCAAGGAGGTGACCTCCCCACCTGAGCCTCCATTTCATCATCCCTAAAATGAGTCACTGGTTGGACGACATGGGATCCCAATTGCCTGAGAAGTACACTGCAAAGAGCTGGCATTTATTGAAGAGTTTCTGAGTGCCAGGCCTGGAGCGAGTACTTTGCGTCATGCTAACGGGAACACTCATACTTAACATGGATTGAGCACCTATTATATGCTAAGCCCTCGTCTAAGCTTCTTACATGGCGTGACTTAGTTAATCCTCCTAAACTCCTGTGAAATAGATGCTGTGATTTTTCCTGTTAAGCGAGGAAATTAGGCCTTGAGATAGCGGATAACGTCCCAAGCCCTAGCAGAGCTGGTGGTGCGGTGCTTTCCCCTGCTTGGATCCCCATGTTGGCTCCACCACCTGCTGGCTGCGTGCCCTTGGACGAGTGACTTTACCTCTCTGTGCCTTCGTTCCCTCCTCTATCTGGTGGGGCTCCTAAAGGTGCTTCTTCATAAGGTTTTTGTGTGACTTAATCTGTGTGTGTCCGACACGTATAGTCTCAGTATGCAGTGTTAGTGTGACAAAGGAGGTCGTGTGATAAGACAAGAAAAAGAAATAGCTGGCAGAGTAGCACACCACATCCTGACTACTCCCTACCAGCTGTGTGACCTTGGGTAAGTCTCTTAACTCCTCCAAGCCTCAGTTTCCCCATCTTTAAAGTGGGTGTGTAGAAAAGAATTAACATTGCAGATCTGAAACTTATCCTTTGAAAGGCTGCTTATAAGATCGGCCCTTGGCTGGCTTCTGGGAACTTGTATTTTGAGAGGGTCCCCACCACTCCCTGACCGATAAGAGGGGTGGTTGTGCCTAAACTGTTTGTACAAACAATGTGGTTTCTGCAGAGTACCTGCCCTCCTTTGGGAAGTCTGGATTTTTGGTATGTGCCAGGCAAAGGGTGCTTCGGTGACCAGCCCTCAAGAAAAACTCAGGGCTCTGAGTCTCCAAGGCGCTTTCTTGAGAGACAGCCTTTCGCGTGTGTTGTCACAGTTTGGTACTGAGGGGAAGTGGCATGTTCTCTGCGACCTCACTAGGAGGGGACTCTTGGAAGCTTGAGCATGGTGTCCTCTGGGCTTTGCTGTGGACACTGTTCCCCTTCCTAAGCATGCTTCGTATCTTTTGGCTGTAATAAATCATAGCTATGAGGGCGACTGTATGCTGAGTCCCGCTGAGTCCTCTTCATGAATCACTGAATCTGATGGTGGTCTTGGGGTTCCCTAACACGGTGGGAACATTGACTCTACCTGCCTTTCAGGTCGTTAAAAGGATTAAACGAGCTAATACATAAAAATATATATAACAGTTAGTGAGTGAAGCATGGTGTGTGCTCAATAGAAGGTTAGCTGCCACTATGATTAGTTTCATTCTTAGGAATGTTCGTATCCATTTGGGGGAGACCGAGTGAGCTGGGGGCCCGGCGGGCTGGTGTCCAGGCTCAGCTGACGTCCCCGCTCTCCTGCAGAGGACATATCGGTGGTGTTCAGCAGGGCCTCCTGGGAGGGCCGCGCCGACTTCTCCCAGGCTGACGTGCACCGCCAGATCGCCATCGTGTTCAAGACGCCGCCCTACGAGGACCTGGAGATCGTGGAGCCTGTGACAGTCAACGTCTTCCTGCAGCGGCTCACCGACGGCGTCTGCAGCGAGCCTCTGCCCTTCACGTACCTGCCCCGGGACCACGGTAACCACAGCAAGTCAGGTGGACCCACTGCTCCAGAGACCAGGTCTTCGGCCTTGCCGGGGGAGACCCGGATTGGGAAGGGGAAGCGGCAGAAGTGGAAGGCAGGCTTATAGTTACACAGACGGGGGTTCAAATCCTGACTCTGCCGCTTACCGGCTGTGTGACCGTAACCTCTCAGAGCCTTAGTCTCTTCCCTGGCGAAAATGAAATAATAATAATAGTTCCACCACCTCATGGCATTTTGGGGAGGATTTGAACATTCCTCTCCTCACCATGACTGCTCATGCCTGGCTCTATGCTGGATAGTACTGGGGACACAGTGGTGATCAAATAACCGCAGCCCTGTCCTCCTAAGTCTCCCAGTTCCTATAAGGGGACAGACCCATTCCCGTACAGTGACAACAAGTGAGGGCAGGACAGGGGTGGAAATGCTCATGGAATTTCGATTGCACAGAGGGGGCATCCAAACCAGGCTTAGGGGTCAGGGAGGGTTTCTTGGAGGAGGGACGGCTGAGCTGATGATGGGAGGATAACTAAATAATTCTCCAGAGAAGGGGCGGAAGTTGAGGAAGAGTTTTTTTAAGTAGCTAGAACAGCAGGTGCAAAGGCCCTGCGGCAGGACGGTGCCCGAGGTATTCCAGGAATAAAGACCAGTGTGGCTAGAAGAAGATTTGGGTTTTACTCTGAGTAAGATGTGGGCATCTATTTGCATCGGTTGGCCAAGAACTGGAACAGCTTCACAACTTCCTAAATGGTCTTGAAAATTAATTCTTAGCTGTTTTTATTGACACATTACTTTGTGTGTCCTTGCTATCTTCTGAACAGACAGCTACGGTGTGGACAAGAAACGGAAACGGGGCATGCCCGATGTCCTTGGGGAGCTGAACAGCTCTGGTGTGTCCCCCCTGCCCTTGCCCCTGGGAGGGGAGATTGACCCCTCTGCCCTGCCCTGCCCCAGGCTGGGAGGAGGGGCTCTCGGGATCCAGGGGTCCTCATCTCTGCCCTCCCTCAGACCCCCATGGCATCGAGAGCAAGCGGCGGAGGAAAAAGCCAGTCTTCCTGGACCACTTCCTGCCCAGCCACGGCTCAGGTGGGTCCCGGCTCTGTGCCAAACCCCTGTCCCCTGGGCTGGGCCGAGGGTGAGCTGCAGCCCTGCTTCTCCGGCCACTTCAGGCTTCACAAGAGCTCCCACAAGGCCAGTGACACACCACTCAGCAACATAAACTGGGAAGAATAACAGTTCTGGATGGTCAGAAGGCCCTGAGCTCCGCTTGGCCATTTTCCTGCTGTGTGACCTTCGCCAAGTTGCTCCACCTCTCAGAGCCTCTGAGGTGTCCCTGAAGTCTCACCACATACCTACCTCATTAGCCTTTTAAATTGTAATGTACTAATTTTACAGACACTCTGTGACAGGCACATAAATGCTCCGCGTGTCTTCTCTCATTCGATCTGCACAATCACCCCACAAGGTGGGTGCTGTCATCCCCCTGGCAGCCATTTTGCTGGTGAAGAAACCGAGGCCCAGAGAGGCAAGTCTCTTGTCTAAGGTCATAGTTAGTCCGTGGTGGAGCAGGGATTTGCATCCAAGTACCTGTATAGATTAATGATGATGGGTGCGAAACAGGTAGCAGGGAGAAGATGGATAAATAAGGGTGGTTGTGAGAGCCAGCCAATCTCGATTTCAGAACCTGTCCCTGGCCCAAACACCCACTGGCCTCTTCTGCCCCTGCCCTCATCTCAACTCACATGCCAGCCTCCTCTTCCCATGATCTCCACCCCTGACCGGTTGCCCTCAGAGGCCTCCCACCTGCTGACCGCTAACTAGCTCTAAGAACACTGTCCCCAACACCCTCGCTGCCCCAGAGCACCTGGCTCCTGGCCAGCCACTAGCCACTCAGTCTGCCCAGCCTGGACCTCTCCGGCGAGTCCCATCCTGGAGGTAGCAAGTACCACCCGTTGTTTCCCGACCCTACAACTGGTAATCAATGCCCAGCAGCTCCGCCCCTAGTGACCACCAGTCCTAGCCCATTTCATCAGCTTTCAATCCCCAAATCTCTTCATCAGCCACCTGCTGTTTGTCTGTTTCCTTCATCACCCCAATTTCCTACTGTGTCAGGCTCCCCTCTCTCATCTTGGGGCAAAGCTGCTTTGGCACTATAGTGTAATGGTTAGAGGCACGCCCTCTGGCGTCAAACTGGGTTTGAATTCTGAGGCCATCATTTAGCTACTGTGTAACCTCTTTGGGCCTCACTTTCCTCATCTATTAGATGGAAATCTTACCTCTCAGGGTCCTTTATAGAATTTATTGTGTTATTTAAGCACAGTGGCTGGCACAGAGTTAGTGCCCATACATTAGGGACTTGCCAAAAACTAAGAATGTCACCTGCATTTGTTATGATTATGTTTAACTATATTCACAGCAAAACCCCAAAATAACAGGGACTTCAATGGGACAGAACTCTATTTCTCCTCTCACATAAACACAGTCCAGAGGTAGGTGACCCAGAGATGGTTTGGTGGGTGCATGATCATCAGAGTCCTAAGCTCCTACCTTTTTCAACTTGCAGTTTCCATCTCATGGTCCGAAGTGGTTGCTGCAGCTCTAACCATCATGGCCACATTCCAGGCAGCAGAATTTAGTCACATGACCATACTAAGCTGTAAGGGAGGCTGCTGGGAAATAGAGTCCCAGTAGCCTTGTGTCTTTTTCTGAGATAAGTATAATCAGTCTTTGCTGGAGGTTTGTCTTGTCTCAAAAAGAGAGATTCTCCTATAATGACATTCATCATTCTACCTTCTAATTTGGGGACTGATGACTTCTTACTTGGGTCTCCCATGATGTGGAGATTTCGCTTTTTGAGTTGTTTCTATATTTGAGGGTGCTTTCAAGCCTCTTCTCCTTCCTCATTCTCAGAGAAAACTCCCCAGCACCGCAGGAGCATGGTTTCAACCGTAGTTCTCCTTGGGATTTAAAGTAGCCATGCTGATACTGCATTTAGCATGGGCCTGACAGTTCAAGTTCGGACCTGGCTAGAAGCTGACTCTAAAGCCCACCATAATTCTTTCTCTCTCTCCCCATGCC
This sequence comes from Eidolon dupreanum, assembly GCA_028627145.1. Classification (NCBI taxonomy): domain Eukaryota; kingdom Metazoa; phylum Chordata; class Mammalia; order Chiroptera; family Pteropodidae; genus Eidolon; species Eidolon dupreanum. Next base: position 91,968,184 of record CM053508.1, on the reverse strand, counting down.
TGCAGGCCCATTCCTCCCACCATCAGCCCTGCTGCCTGACACAGACTTCTTCCCCAGCGCCAGCGCCGTGTCCCTGCCTGGCCTGGAGCCCCCTGGCGGGCCGGACCTCCTGGATGACGGCTTTTCGTATGAATCCACAGCCCCCATGCTCTTCATGTTGGACATGCCCCCGGCGCCACCACTTGCCAGCGCTGTCACAGGCAATGGGGTTGCAGGGGCCACGATTGGGGAGCCTCCTGGCCCTGAGCCACTGACACTGGACTCATACCAGGCTCTGGTCCCGGGGGACGGGGGCACTGCCAGCCTTGTGGGCAGCAACATGTTCCCCAACCAGTACCGTGAGACAGGCTTTGGGGGCGGCCTCCTGTCCCCTGGGTCTGAAGCCACGTAGCCCCCACGGTGCTGGAGGAGAGGCGCTGGGTGGGCAGGGAGGTGGAAGGGTACATAAGAACCCGACAAGGATGTCCAGCATCCCCACTCCCTTGGGCCACTCTTGGTCAGGTCTCCTGACCTCTTCATCCTTCTGAAACGGACATCTTCAGTGCTGGCAAGAAGCTCCACTGTACTGGTTTTCCCTGAGCCCATTTTACAAATGAGAAAACTGAGTCCGGAGTGGAAAAGGGATTTGGTGTCCAAGCGCTAGCTTCTTGAAGCTGCGTCGGCCCCCACAATTGAGGACACTTTCTCCTGGAGGATTCTGAAGAATGTACATATGGGAAAAGGGTGCAGATCCCCAGGCCTCCTACCCCATGAAGGTGGGGATAGGTTATTTGTTCAGAGTCTTCCCAATAAAGACGAGTTTTTGAGCCGTGGGGGTCTCATCTCTCTTTTTGGTTGGGGAAATGCCGCAAACCCTTAGCACAAAATCAGCAGGCTCTGCTCTGCCCCGCCCTCCCTCCGGGCCCCGCCCTCCCTCCGGGCCCCGCCCTCCCTCCGGGCCCCGCCCTCCCTCCGGGCCCCGCCCTCCCTCCGGGCCCCGCCCTCCCTCCGGGCCCCGCCCTCCCTCCGGGCCCCGCCCCTCGCGTTACGAAAGCCCGCTCTGCCGTGCCCCGCCCCTCTCCCTTCGCGCGGCCTCCCACTTCCGCTTCCGGTGCGGGCCGCGCGCGAGCGCAGCGGAGGCAGGCGGCGACGAGCCGGTGAGTGCAGGCGGCAGGCCCCGACCTCCTGGCCTTTGGGTGGCGTCAGCCCAGCTTTGCCCTTGCCTCGGCCCCTCCCCAGGCTGCTGTGAGCCTCTGCTCGGCCCCGGCCCCGAGGGCCGCCTACTCTGCACCTTCTCGGGCCTGCCGGGCCTCAGGCCGCGCCCCTGCACCCGCCGTGGGCCCGAATTCGCCGCGTCCGACCCAGCCACTGGCCACAGGTCCCGCCCCCTTGTCAAAAAAGCAGCCCTAAACTTCAGGCCTATACCCGGTCCTCGAACCCTGTCACGACCTCGGGCTCTGGCCCTGTCCTCGAGCTTTGCCCCTAAACCCAACCCACCTTATCCTGCCTGCCAGCTCCTCCTCCCTTAGCCTTTACTCCTTTTCGCCCCTCCCCGGGTCCCATTCAAATTCCTTTTTTTAGACCTCAGCTGCGCTCTGGTCTTTCCTTATAGCACTTCCCCATGTTCCCCCTCCCCCATGCGTCGTCGTCTTCCATCCACGCCCTTCACCTGCCCTCGACCCCCACATCCGTACCTCTACTGTGTTCCCATAAAGTCTTTCACTTCTTGCATCTGCCTTAATCCCCCCGCAACCCATCTGCTTCCTCACGGATGGCCCCTGGTGGGAGCCATTTCAGCTCCTCCCCCTCCCTTGAGCTCCGATCTTAGCTGCTCAGGGTCTGCGTCCAGACCTTACTTCAGACACTTGCTCCTTCCATTCCAAAACCTTTCACCCTTGATTCCAGCTCCTTGAACCCAGGACACTTTTTTCCCAGGGACAGATTCTCACTCCAGAATCACCTAAGGAAAAGGGGTTCAGAATGCCCAATCAGAGTTGTCAGAGATGTACCAGAGCATCTGGTGCACAGTTTTGCAGCATCGCTTGCTCTCCCAGAAGCTGGCATTTAGGATCAGCTCTCTAACCAGCTTGTTAGGCGACTTTGATTCTGCCCATATGTTTTTTTTTTTTTCCTGCCCATATGGTTTTTACAGCCCATCCGACACTCCTCTGTCCTCATCCCCCAGGGTGAGGCCTCAGGCTTGGCCTCTTCCACGATGTGGCACGAAGCTCGGAAGCATGAGCGGAAGCTTCGAGGCATGATGGTTGACTACAAGAAGAGGGCAGAGCGGAGGCGGGAGTACTATGAAAAGATCGTGAGTAACTAGTCTTTAATCTGGGGTGGGCGCTCCCCTGGAAGGTGGGGCCCCAGTCCTCCTGGTAGAATTTGGGTTTGGAAATATGCCAAGAGCCTGGTTTCTTCAGGAGAATGCTCAGTCATTTCTTTACCATAATCATTGGTAAAAACCTGCATTCTGTTAGCGCATATACTGTGTTGTTTGGTGTGGCCTCAGAGCACAGCTGGGGTTAGCAGGCAGGAGGAAGACCTTCGCAGTACTAAGCAGTCCACACATCAGACTGGCCATCTCCAGAATGTCATCATGCTTATGGCTGTATTCTCAGTGGCTAGGAGAGCTCAGCCATTCTTGAAGGTTTGACTTGGCACCCCCCAGGGAGTGCCATCAACATTCATTAAGTGAACTGGGCCACTTCTCTCTCCTGTTTGTTGCTTTGATGTTTCAGTTGCTTTTGGAGAGGACACTGAACTTCATCCTGTGACCTAAAAGGTCCTTGTGGTGTAGCCTCTATTGGCCACTCAGCTTCATCCTTGGGTAGCTCCAGTGTCTTTTTTTTGCATCTTTGCCGCCATAGGGCATTGTGCCTGTAATGCTTTCTTTTACCTGTTTAACTCCAACTTTTCCTTGAGGCCCCAGCTTAAAGTGGCACATTTGTACAAAATTAGTTCCATTAGATGGTATTGACAGAGATGTTCCTACTTGTTGCTGCATCACTGCCCCATCCTCCTCCCTGGTCCCCTGGTCCCCTGGTCTTGCCCTTTCCAACCCACCCTCAGAGGGGCCAGGAGGTCTTTCTAAAGCACCAAGCTGACCTTGGCTTTCCCTTGCTCAGAACTCCTCCATGGCTCCCCAGTGCCTTTGCGAGGAACCCCAGGTTCCTCAACACAGCCTTCCAGGCCCTGCTGGTGTGGCTTTTGTCCTCCTCCAGACTCATGCCACCCTGCTTCATTCCTTTGCTCAAGCCATCTGGCCTCCACACCACCTAGACAACTTTCTCTAACACAAAATGTATAAAGAGAATAAATTTATCTCCCAGAATTACATATTTCTCTCCAGCCACAGAGTGTGTGCGTGAGCTGTCCTATACCTGGTTAACTCCTGCTCATCTGTCAGATCTCAGTCCTTAGGGAAATCTTCTCTCATTCCCATCACTCAGTCAGGTGTCCCTCTAAGTGCTGTCATAGTTTCCTGTCCTTTTCCCTTTGTGGAATTTAACACACATATCCAGCTCTGTAAGACTGGGGACTGGGTGTATTTGGGTCACATTTGCATTTCAAGCTTGGCCCAGTGAATATGGTTTGAAAGAATAGGTGCGCTAAAACAGTATTAACAATAGCAGTTACCCTTTGATTGACCCTTTCAGGCACCAGGCTCTGAGAGAAGAGCTTTAGATGTATGATTTCGTTGACTCCCCACAGTCACCCACGAGGCAGAGGCTGCTGTAATCCCAGGGGAGGAATCTCAGAGCTCCTCATTTGCCTTCTGTCACCCACGAAGGAACCACTAGGCTGGAGGGAGAGCCCGTGTGGTGGTGTCAGAACAACTATAACGTGACCACAAGGGGAGGGCGTGGGTCTGTTGGTCATAGTCGAGGCCGCAGCAGGGGGCCAGGGGCATAGCCAGTGCTCAGGAATGAGTAGCTGCCATGACCCAGTGCCTGCCGCTTTGGCACATTCTTTCTCGTCCTTTCAGCAGGTCAGAGAGGTTGATCCTGATCCCTTTGTTGAAGGTGATGCTGATAATAATGGCTAATGGTATTGAGCCATTGTGTTAACCACTGTGCTGAGCTCTCGACGTGCATTTCCGCTTTTTCAAACCCTCACCCCAGCCTGGGAGGTGGCTCTTACTATCTCCATGTTACAGATGGGCAAACTGAGGTCCAGAGACTCGCAGCGTACCGTCACATAGCAAGTGGGCGGAGCTGACGTTCTCCCCGCTCTTAGCCCTTCACATGGACTTCCTGTTGCAGAGAGAGAAGTTCAGAGAGGTGCAGCAACTTGTGCAGGGTGACACAGCCGGTAGACAGGATGCCATGGTTAGGTCCTTAGAGTTTGGAGTCATAGGGTTCTGGGTTCAAATTCTAGCGATTCCACTTACAGTGTGACCTTGGGCGAGGTACTGTCTTCCGGAGCCAGATTGCCTCTTCTGTGTGTGAAGTGATGGAGCATGTAGAATCATTTTCATCTGTGAACACAGAAACCTAAAACATCAGTGGCCTAAACAAAATAGCAGTTGATCTCCTTTTCCACACAGGAGCCCAGAGGTAGCCGGTACACTCAGGGGCCGTTTGGTGTCCTGCTGTGCATGGCTTCTCTTTTCGGTGCTGTCTCAAGGTCTTAGAGGGCTGCTCAAGCCATAACCGTCATGGCTTCATTCTATCCAGGGGAAGGAAGAAGGGAGGGAAAGGGGACCAAAGTGCTCATGCCAGTTGTTAAGTTTCTAGATGTTTGCACATGACATTTCTACTCATGTCCCATGGCCCAGAAAGTAGTCCTCTGGTCACATACTGCTGGAAGAAAGGCTAAGAGGTTGGGTGACCTTGCGCCAGATGTATCAGGAGTCCTGTGGCTATTGGAGAAAGGGGAGGGATGTTGGTTGCCAGTTACTGGTCTGCCACAAATGTTGGGAGACAAGAGCAGTTCTGTCACAGGGCCGTTGGCGTATTCAGTGAGATTGGGCACGTAGCCAGTGAGTGTGGGCCTGCGTAGGGAAGCTTCTTCAGTAAACGCTAGCTTTCATTGCCGAAGTCATTGTCAGGTAGAGCTGGGATTCGTATCCAAGTCAGTGGGTGCCACGAGGAAAGAAGGCCGAAGTCGGGTCTCTGTCCTCCTTGTTAGCAGGGAGCCCCCTCAGCTCTGTTTTTCCCTCGAACAGTGGTGATGACCAGTCCCTCTCACTGGGGGTGACAGGGAAGAGCATCAAGAACAAGGACAGTGTCTGTGGAGTGCTTTGCGGTGCGAGCCTGTACAAGCAGCCATTGTCCCAGTACATGTACGTGATCAGCATTCAGATCCGAGCCACCAAGCTGTGGATGGTGGCAGTGGCTGGGCAGTTGTGGATGGCTGCTTTGAGGAGGGGATGGGCTGCTCCCACGGGTCTCTTATCTCATTCTGCGGCTGAGGGAGGAGGCTCTGGGGCAGTGTGGGAGAAGCCGAGGTAGGTGAGGTAGGTTGTGGCAGGCCCAGTGGGTGTGTCCAGACAGAGCCGGCTTCTCTGATCCTGATTTGTCCTTGGTGTCTGCTCTCTCCTTAGCGGACCTTGGTTTCGTCCTATGCTTGTCCTTGTCAGCCTTCTTCTTTAATCAGCAGTTTGCATAAAGAAACAATTCCCCGTTGATGTGAAAGTGGGAAGTAAACAGGTCTCAGCTCAGCGTCTCCTCCTGCAGAAAGCCCCAAGGCACAGCCCCCCACCCCTCCAGCTGAGGCCCGCATCCCCTGGACTCCGCCACCTTAGTGCTGCCACTCTAGGTCATCACCATGGGACGGGTCTGTCCCCGACACTGGACTGTGAGCCGTGAGGGCAGGGCCAGGGCTCGGTCACTGCCATGGCCCTAGCACAGGACCTACACATAGTAGATGCCTGCTTAGCAGTTGAATGAATGAACGAAAGACTCCATGAACTAACTCCTCTGTCCCATCTGATCCCGGAGACAGAATAGTCAGTCCAGTGGTTAAGAACAGATTTTAGATCTTGCAGAGATATCTGTACACCATGTTCATTGCAATGTTATTCACCGTAGCCAAGGTGTTCACTGATGAATGGACAAAGGAAATGTATACATATATCAGAATATTATAAAAAGAAAGGAAATCCTGTGACATGCTACAACACAGGGGAACTGCAAGGACATTACGCCAGCGAAATAAGCCAGTCACGAAAAGACAGATACCACAAGGTTCACATGAGTGAGGTTCCCAGAGTAGTCGGGTCCTTAGAGAAACTAGAACAGCGGTTGCCGGAGGCTGCAGGAGGGGAAAGGGGAGTGTTTAGTGGGTACGGTGTCAGTTTTGCAAGATGAGAAAGTTCTAGAGATCTCATACGACAAGGTACACATAGTTGAAGCTACTAGTACTGTATACTTTAAAATGGTTAAAATGGCGAATTTTATGTCAATACAGAAAATTACTCTTAAAAAAGGGAGTGGATTTTGGAGTCAGGCCCATTTGGGTTCAGATCCTAGATCTGCTTTTTACCGATGTGATCTCAAGTGGGCCTCACCCCTCATCTGGGCCTCAGTTTCCTCATCTGGAACATGGGGACAAGAGCAGTTCTCTCCCATGGTTGAGATGTTTGAGAAAATATACACCAAACACTTGGTTCAGTGCCTGGTTTTAGAACGGCTCATTGACTTTTCTAGAAGCTTCCAACAGAGCCAGGCTCTGGATTCGAGTTTTTTCCTCCCAGCCCAGTGCTTTTTCCTTTCTGTGGTGCCAGCACGGCCAGTGACTTCCCCACACCCGCCACAGTCCATCCTGCAAACACCGTTCCATGAGTCTTGGCTGCGGGAACTGGACTTTGGCATGCAGCAGCCTCACGGGTGTGAGGGGGTCTTGGCCTTAGATTTGGCCAGCAGCTGTCCCGGGGCTGAAGAACTGTGTGGCAGAGGATGTGAGGGAGGCAAATGAGGTGCAGGGCGAGGAGTTGGATTCCAGCAGTGCCATCCCTGCCAGCCCCTGTGGTCTTGGGTGTGCCCCGCTCCCCTTCTTCAGGTGTGAAACGAGGCTGGTAACGGCCCAGCACCCGGCACCAGTGGTGCAGGCTAGACAGTGGTGCGGTACCGCCTGTGGCCACTGCTGCATTCTTCTCCTTGTGGTGACAGGTGCCGCTGCTCTGCCGGCCAGGCTGGGGCGGGAGATGGGGACAGCGAGGAGGTGCAGCATCGTGGAACCCCGATGCTGAGGGTTTGTCTGGCGGGGGTTCGGTCTCCTCATCCGCCAGTGAGGAGTGCTGCTGAGCGCCTGCTGTGGGCCAGGCCTGTTCAAGGCGCTGGAGATAGGACCGTGAGGTCCCTACCCTGTGGAAGTGACGTTCTAGTGTGGGAGACGGGTGATCAGTGAACGTGAGGGATAAAATTGGGTGATGGTGGGTGCTTTGAGGCAAACAAGGGGAGTCAAGGAGATAGAGGAAATGAGGGTTTGTGGGGTGAGCTGTTTAGAGTTAACAGGGAAGGCTTCTCGAAGGGGCAGCCACAAGCAAGAGGGTTTCCAGCCGAGGGCAGAGCAGGCGCCGAGGTCCTGCGTGGAGCCCGGCCAGGCCTGGTGTGTGTGGGGAGGGGAGGCGGGGCTCCGAGCAGAGGGCCGCCGCCGCATCGGCTTTAGCGAAGCCCCTGGCGTGCGTGGAGAAGGGACTGCAGAGCGTGAGGGTGGCAGCCTTGTGGTCCCAGGAGGCGATGCTGGCGGGAGCAGGAAGTGGCGGTGGAAGAGTGGGGAGGTGGAGAGGCGGGGAGGCGTTTCCAAAGCTCGGCCAGGCCTTGGTGGCTAGCCTTCCCGTGGCTCTCGTGGGGTCCTCTGACGTGGGGTCATCTGACGCGGCCCAGCACGCTGGGCACTCAGCGAGGAGCTGCTGCTGCTGGGTTGTCTCCTTTACCAAGAGTTGTGGTGCCTGGGCATTGTGACCCCCACAGGAGGGCCTGAGGGACGTAGACTCGGGGGGACGTTCTCCTCCATCTTGGTAGCCTTTTCTTTTTTTTAAGTGTTTTGAAATATTATTCACCTACCACACAATTCACTCGTTTCACGTGTACAGTTCAGTGGTTTTCAGTAGATTCGCGGGGTTGTGCAACCGTCACCACAGTCTAATTTTAGAAAATTTCATGACCTCAAAAAGGAACCCTGTACCCATTAGCAGTCAGTCATCCCCTTCCCCTCCCCAGACTTCCCAGCCCTGGGCAACCACTAATGTGCATTCTGTCTCTGTGGATGGCACAGCCTACGGCCTTTTGTGCCCACCTAGCGTGACGTTCTTGAGGTTCATCCATGTTGTAGCGTGTCAGTGCTTCACTCCTTTCTATTGCCAAACAACGTTCTGTTGTCTAGATGCACCACATTTTATCTGTCACCTGCTGGTGGCCATTTGGATTGTGTCCACCTGGCTATTGTGAGTGGCGCTGCTATGAATGTTTGTATACAAGTATTTGAGTATATTTTCAGTTTTTTGGGGTATCTGCCTAGGAATGAAATTGCTGGGTCATATGGCCATTCTTTGTTTAACTTTTTTAAAAAAAAATTAATTTACTTATTTAAATTAGTTTCAAGTATACAGTACATTGGTTAGACATCTATATTGTTCATAAAACGATTTCCTCAGTTGCTCCCTCCCTCCCCTGGCCCTCCACTTAGCCAAAATGTTGATGCTAACTGCATTCCCTGTGCCGTGCTCCCCATCCTCGTGCCCTACTATCAACTACTAATTTGTACTTCTTTAATCCTTCATCCCATTCTCCCAGACCCCCAATCCCCCTCCCCTCTGTCACCAAACTGTCCACTATATTCGTGAGTCTGTTTTTGATTAGTTTATTCTTTTTGTTCTTTAGATTCCACATATAAGTGAAATCATATGGTATTTATCTTTCTCTGTCTGACTTATTTCACTCAGCATAATAATCTCTAGGTTTATCCATGTCGTTGCATATGGTAGGATTTCATTTTTTTGATGGCTAAGTAATATTCCATTGTATACATGAACCATAATTTCTTTATCCAGTCATCTGTTGGTGGGCATTTAGGTTGCTCCCATATCTTGATTATTGTAAATTGTACTGCCATGAATATTGGAGTGCATAGATATTTACGAATTATTGTTTTGGTTTTCTTTGGATAAATACCCAGAAGTACAATTGCTGGGTCAAAAGGTATATCCATTTTTAATTTCTTGAGAAACCTCCATACTGTTTTCCATAGCGGCTGTACCAATTTGCAATCCCACCAACAATGAGGGTTCCCTTTTCTCTGCATCCTCACAAATACTTGCTATTTTTTGATTTATTGATGATAGCCATTCTGATAGGTGTGAGGTGATATTGTGGTTTTAATTTGCATATCTCTGATTAGCGACCTTGAGCATCTTTTCGTATGTCTGTTAGCCATCTGTATTTCCTCTTTGGAGAAGTACCTGTTCAGGTCTTCTGCCCATTTTTTAATTGGATCGTTTGTTTTTTTGTTGTTGAGTTGTATAAGTTCTTTCTAAATTTTGAATATTAACTCCTTATCAGATATATCATTAGTGAATCTCTTCTCCCAAACAGCCGGTTGTCTGGTTTGCTGATGGTTTCCTTTGCTGTACAAAAACTTTTTAGTTTGATGTAGTCCCATTCGTTTAGTTTTTCTTTTGTTTCCCTTGCCCGAGGAGATGTATCGGCTTTGACGTGGCTCCTCTATATTATCAGATGCAGGTGTCATGATCAGCTGGACTTGAGGTGCTTCTCCGCGTTGGTTATTTTGCCGTTTGGTTGTAATTTCATTGCAGTCTGGGAGGAGACGAACCCTGTTTTTCCCTAGTCCACCATCTTCCCCAACCTCTCTTTTCTTACTCTTTTTGTTTTTTTTTTGTTTTGTTTTTTTAATTTATTGGGCTGACCTTGGTTAATAAATGTTTAATTTTTTAAAGAACCTACTTTTCCACATTTTTGTCAATACTTGTGATTGTTAATCCTTTCTATTTTAGCCATCCTGGTGAGTGTGGAATGGCGTCTATGGTTTTGATTAGTACTTCCCTGATGAGTAATGACATTGACCATCTTTTCATCGAGCTTGTCAGTCTTGGTGTCTTGGAGGCTGGTCCAAGCCAAAATGCTCACACCTGGCTTTCGATGAGTGGCCCTGGGGTGGGAGCAGTGAGGAGTTTGGGGGTAATATTTTAGGGAGGGAGGTGTTGGTACTGACTGTGAAGAGATAGAGCCAGAGCTCAGCGCCTCTTACCACCACCTTGAGAGGAAACACTTCCCTTGTCCCCAGAGGCTGGGTGTCCTTGTTAGTGCTGCCATCCTGTCACCCCTGTGCAGGTAGTTTGCCTCTGAGTGCACTTGACATCAGAGGTGAACTCGCTGCTGATCTGGGTTGTATGGGGGATGGCAATTTGGAATTCAGTTACAAGGTGACCTTCGGCCTCTGTCCCTGCAGAAGAAGGACCCAGCCCAGTTCCTGCAGGTGCATGGCCGAGCTTGCAAGGTACACCTGGATTCTGCAGTTGCCCTGGCTGCAGAGAGTCCTGTTAACATGTAAGACTGAGTTTGGGGGTCTGGGTAGTGTCTGAGACTGAGGGTTGTGGTCAGAAGGGACCTGGGGTATGAACAGACCTTTGGGGACTCAAGTTGGCAAGGCTTGTCCTGCACGGGAGTGTGACAGTCACTAGCTAAGAAGAGCCAACAAGTGTTGGGATAGAGGCCCCAGGCTGCAGTGGTGGTTGGAGGACTTAGAGGGGCTGCAGCCAGGGTTCATGTTCCCCGCTCTCGTTTGGTTCTGAGGGCTCTACTCAGGCTCCTATTCAGGTGAGTTTGCAGCATGAGGGACTGAGAGGTGGGGGCTGTGGCGTGGGGATAAGAAGTGGCTGAGGTCCAGGCTCCCAAGCCTGAGGTGGCGGGGAACAGGCACTGTGTCCTGAGCCGTGGGGACCCTAAGCTCCTCGCTTCCCACTTCAGGATGCCCTGGCAGGGGGACACCAACAACATGATTGACCGCTTTGACGTTCGTGCCCACCTAGACCACATCCCCGACTACACACCCCCACTGCTCACCACCATGTAAGCTGCCTCCCCGTGGGGTTGCCAGGCGGGGAGTCCGAGCCAGCAGCACCTCTTCTCTCCCAAGCTTTTGCCCGCCTGCCACCTTCCTGGACAGGAAGGAGGTGTGCAGTCAGCCCTGCCCCCTCCAGTCCCCCAGCCTGAGCCGGGCCCCTCATCCCCACTCCTGCTGGCTTGGGGTGGGTTCTGCCCTCTCCCTCTGATCTCAAGACCTTGACCTCTGCCAAAGCTCCCCAGAACAGGAGTCGGATGAGCGGAAATGTAACTACGAGCGCTACCGAGGCCTGGTGCAGAACGACTTCGCCGGCAGTGAGTGATCAGGGGTGCACGGGATTGTTTGGGGGCGTCTAGAGACTAGAAGGCCTGGAAAAGTTTGGGAAAGGTGTTCTCCCAGTGCTTTCCACCATGGGGCCCTGGGCGTGATCCCAGCTCTGTCCCCCTTGGGGCAACTGGCTCCCAAATCAGTACAGGTGGCGTCTGCTGAACTAGATGGTCTTGCCAAGGTCACTTCCACAACCCAGGCCCTCTGACTCTTTTTTTCCTAAACAACCAGAGAAAATTGCAAAACCCCATTTTTTCCTTCCGTGTATTTCTCCTGCCTGCATGGATCAGAATGTCAGCTCTGAAGAGGAAATTGCCCCTTCTTTTAAACAGTTATCTAGACAGAGTTAGACAGTTTGCGAAGCCTTCATGCATGTCCAGTATCGTTCCCCAAGCCAGCACCGTTTTCACTTTTAATGAGAAAACGGAGGCCCGGGGAGACAGACTCCCGCACTCCGGGCTTGCCCAGGGAGGTGCGGCCCCGGCAGACTGGGCTTTTAGTGTATTATCTCACTACATCTACACGGGCACCCAGCAAGGCAGGAAGGGCGCCCATTTTCCAGCCGAGGCCGGCGAGGTTCGGGTTGGGGAGCTGCGTCTCGCCCTACCCTGGAGCAGCGCTGCCCGAAGACCCGCCCTGAGCTCCAGCTTTCTTGGGAGGACCTTGAGCTTTCCCTTCCCAGGCTTTTTCCTGTGGGGTTGAGGGGCCGCACGAGTCCCTTAGCCCGGTGGGTCTTGGTCTCCTGGAAAAGGGTGACAGCGGCGGGTTGTGTCCCACAGGGTGGGTGTGATGGCTCAGCGAGGGGTGTGTAAAGCCCCGGCATGGAGCCTGGCAGTCGGCTCTCCCTGTGGGTTCGTTGTTCCTGTACGTCTTTGTTCCTGAGATAGACAGTTTAGCATCTCTGAAACCAGAGATTGCCCAAATTTTAGCCATCAATGAGGCCTAGTATCAAGGAAATTTGTCATTGGTACCGTTGTGGTTTTGGCCTTCACCCAGGGCCACCCGCTCTCTGAGAATGGAGCCAGGGTTTCCCTTCGTCCTGTCTCTCTGTCTTCATTCATTTATTCCCACAATTCTGAGCACCTGTGGGATGTCAGGGCTATTTTGGGATCAGGGGTCTAGCAGGGGAGAGAGTAGTATCTATGCAGTCAGGAAAGAGGGTGTCTGACAAACTAAAGCAGCAGGTGTTAGGGTTACCAGGGTGCTGTCCTCCGAGGGGCTCGGCCGAACCGGGGTCAGTGAAGCATGGGTGGCTCCCTGGCAGTGAGGTAGGCTGCAGGACTCCAGGTGGGGGTGGGGGTGGAGGGGAAGAGCCTTGTGGGGGACAGGAGGCGGCACCTGTAGGACCAGAGGGCAGGCCCCTGGTCTTGCCTTGCCGCAGTCTCAGAGGAGCAGGAAGAGGGAGGCAGCTCATGTGAGACAGGTCGGCAGGGCCTCTCCTCTGGGCCTTTGTACACTGCGGGAACAGGGACAGCTGCTGGAGCCAGGGGGGCTGGGCTGTGTCCCCTCCGGGCTTGCTCAGGTTCCCACAGTGAGTCGAGGGTAAGGTTAGGGAAGGCTCTGGTATATTGCCGAGCCCCCCAAGATCAGGTGAACGAGAGCTCCAATGGCTCCAAACCAGACTTAAACTGAACCACAGAGGGGCACACGGTGGAATGGCCCATCGGGGTCCAGGTGACATCCACCGCTCCGGATAGGTTAATCGTTCCGAAGGGTCCGGCCAGAGGCCCCCCTAACAGTGGTAAAGCAGCAGTGCCCAGGGACCAAGCGCTCACTCTGCTGGTGATACTGTTTTCTAGAAAAGAAGAGTGAGGCACAGCGCAGTGACGTCCCTTGACAGGGTCACATAGCAAGTCAGTGCTGTAGCTACGGTCTCCTGCAGATGCTGAGTCCCCACCACGCACAATCTGTGATTATCTGGAAAGCAGAGACTCTGCTCCTGGCCGGGCTTGGGTTGTCCCTGCCCTCCTGTCCCCCACTGCATTCTCACATCCCCCTGGAAGTCCCAGTGTCCCCTGCCCCCTGCGACCCGTGTGCCTCTTGCCTTGCCGCAGTCTCAGAGGAGCAGTGCCTGTACCAGATCTATATCGATGAGTTGTACGGAGGCCTCCAGAGACCCAGTGAGGACGAGAAGAAGAAGTGAGTCGGGGCGTGGGGGAGGCGGGAGGACCGTGAGCCCCACCAGGGCGTGGCCTGTCTGTCTGGGTCTCTCCAGCGCCAGGGCCAGGGTTTGGCACACAGTAGCAAATGTTTAGAGCAGGGAGCAGCGCTGGGGGGTGGGGTTCGCCGCAAACCTGCATGGTGTTTCCAGCCTGCAGAGTGGTGGGAGGTGCCGTTAGAGCAGCCCCCGCGGAGAGACAGGCCTGGGTTCGAATCCTGCCTGCGAGTCTATCCCTCTGGGCCTTCAGGGTGCTCCTCTGTAAGATGGGGCTCACAGGAGGCCCCTCTGCCTGGAGAGGCGAGAACCGCAGTAGACGGGGCTTGTAAATGGGCTTGTCCTGTGTCTGCCTTGCAGTAAGCTTCTGGCCAGCAGCAGCTGATGTCACTCTGGAGGGGGCTTCTCAGGGCTGTGTCCTTTGAGGAGTGGCGGGGCAGGGGAGAGCAGCAGGCAAGCAGTCTCGCTTCTCTCTCCACCCCGTCTGGCTGTGTTTGGTCACCGTCTGGCTGTGTTTGGTCGCCGGCTGCCTTCCCACGGGCTGTGCCCCTTGCCCCAGGTGGCCTTCCCCGCCTCCAGGGCAGCTGCGTCCCACCAGGTCCGCATCATCCTGGAGCCCTGGCTCCCTCCTGCTGCCAAGCCTTTCCCCTTTGCGAGACTGACGCTTGCTGCTTCTGTCCCTGGAAGAGTTTTCATGGGCGCGACTGGTCCTTATCCACAAGCCCACTTTCAGGACGAGGCTAGCACGGGGTGGGGCGTCAGGGAGTGTTGACCACATTCAGCAGCAGACGCGTGCTCGGCCTCCATACCATTCTAAGCTTTGTGGGCAAAGCTTAACCACAGTGTAACCCAAGATAACTCTGAGTCCTGCCCTCATGAAACTCTGTCAAGTGGAGGGAGACTGACCTGTCACCGACAGTAAGGCCCCAACATGGTTTGGGCTGTAGCGTTCAGGACGGGGCTTGGCCCCACCTCGGGGAGGGCTTCCTGAGAGATGGCCCTGGAGCTGGGCCTGGAGGAAGCAGGAGAAGCTTGCGGGAGGGGCTCACAGGGTCCAGGCTAAGGGAGCATACGACACGGACCAGGGCCTCGAGGCGAGGTGCTCGCTGTGCCACCGTGGACCTCGGGGGCTGGTGTGCAGCGTCCTTGCCCCTGGGCGCTGCCCCTGCTCATGGGTTCCCCCGTCCCAGGCTGGCGGAGAAGAAGGCTTCCATTGGCTACACCTATGAGGACAGCACAGTGGCCGAGGTGGAGAAGGTGGCGGAGAAGCCAGAGGAGGAGGAGTCACCGGCTGAGGAGGAGAGCAACTCGGATGAAGATGAGGTCATCCCCGACATCGGTGGGGTCCCCTCTCTGCCCTCCCCACCCCCGCAGTCCCTGGGCATCGTTTTCATGTCTGTCCCTCACCCTCTGTGGGGTGCCTAGTGCTCATGAGCCCCGTCTCTCCCTCCCCTGCTCCAGGGCACGCCAGCCCCTCCCGTCTTCCCTGTCTCACTCATGTACTCCTGCTCCTGTTCCCTTGCGCTCTCCTTTCTCGTTTCTAGGACACTGCTTTATGAGATTGTCCCCACCTAGGTTCTGGCTCCGATCTCTTCTACTTGGGTCAGCCCCTGTCTCTCTCTCCCCCTTCTCTCTTCTCGAAAACAAGAGCTGGTCCAGTTACAGAGCCATCCCTCACCCACCCTGCCCTTTGCCTGGCTCGGTACCTGTCGATCCCGCTGTACACCGTCTCTCCCTCTCCCCCTCCCCCCAGCACTCTCAGCCGGCCGGTGACCTGCCCACATGGAAAGCATCCGTCCCATTTCCATTTCCGTGTCGTGCATCCAGCTCCTAAACACTCATGACCCACACCTCTGCCTCTGCCTCCCCTGTTGGTCCCCCGGTCACACCTCCCTCCTCCCTCACTCTCTCTGCACATCTCGCTCATCCATCCCACAGCTTGCTCGTTTGGGCCCTCATCTGTCATGTCACCTGCCCACCCCCACCGTTTATTATGTCCACTCCTGGCCAAGCCCTGTGCCGGGCCAGGGATGCAGAGATGAGCTGACTCGTGCCCTCCCTCCTGAGGCCTCCCGTTCAGTGGGCGGCCCCCGTCCCCACCTTCCAGGATATGGCCCCTGTTCCCCCTCCTCTGGCTCGGCTTCGACCCCTGACAGCCTTTCTCTTGGTGCAGACGTGGAGGTGGATGTGGACGAGCTGAACCAGGAGCAGGTGGCAGATCTTAATAAACAGGCCACGACCTATGGCATGGCTGATGGTGACTTCGTCAGGTGAGGCCTCTGGCGACACTCCTACCCATGCTGGACCTGACGTCTCTGGTCTTACCCTCGGTACTAACAGCCACCCCGTTCCCGAGTACTTGTGTGCCTGGCCCTGCGCCAAGGGCTTTACACATTCAGGCTCCCGAGCTTTTGGGCTGGGTCCTTGTAACCTGGCTTCACCCGGGTAGAAACTGAGGCCGCACCCAACTCTGCACGACCTATGTCCGTCTGACCCAATGAAGCTCCCAGCGTTCCTGGGCCTGGTGGACAGCGCCCTCTAGTGGAGAGGCTTTGTTCACTGGGTCATTCCCTTGCACTTGGCTGGTTGAGCTTCTGCCCTGTGCCACACCCTTTGCAAATCACAGAGATCACCCTTTGCAGGTCCCAACTAACTGGGCTGTGAGTCGGAATCTGAATAATCCCAAGTCTGAACACAGCACCCTCTGCTCAGAACCCTCCGTGGTTCCCACCTCACTCAGTAGCAGCCAGCGTCCTCACCGTGGCTGTGAGGTCTCACCTGTATGGTCCTCCCTGCCCAGCCCTCCTGTCCATGATCTTTTGACTCCTAAGTGTCGAGGCCCCACCCAACCTCTAGGCCACTCTGTGTGCTGTTGGCTCTGTCGGCGTCTGCGCAGCTTACTCCCCAGGTTCCTCCTCGGCTATCACTTTCTCTGTGGCTTCCCTGCTCTCCCTGTCGAAAGCTGCTGCAGCTTCTGCCTGTTCCCTGGTACTTCCTGTCCCCCTTCCATGATTTATTTTCCCGTGAAGGTTTTCGCCATCTGACATTATGTGTCCCATTACCACCGTGGTCATTGTCTGTCTGTTCAGAATGTAAGTCTGTGAAGATGAGGATTTTTCTTTCTTTTTTATTTTATTTTATTTTATTTTATTTTACTTTTTGTCATTACTGAATCCCTAAAACCTAAAATAGCACCTGGCATGCAGTAGGTGCCCAGTTACAGTGCTGAATGAGTGAGACGCCCCAGGGTGGCATGGGGCCCCTCACCTCCTACAGTGACTGTGCATGTGCCGGCCCCCTTCTCCCTCATGACCCTCATTCCTCTACAGGATGCTCCGGAAAGACAAGGAGGAGGCGGAGGCCATCAAACACGCCAAGGCCCTGGAGGAGGAGAAGGCCATGTACTCGGTGAGGGCTGGGCGGCCGGGGTAGGGGGCAGGAGTGTGCCTCTGGGAGGGCCCGCCCCTCACCAGCCAGGGTCTCACCCCACTCCAGGGCCGTCGCTCCCGGCGGCAGCGGAGGGAGTTCCGGGAGAAGCGGCTGAGGGGCCGCAAGATCAGCCCGCCCAGGTAGGTTGCGTCGTTCCCCGCTGCCCCCTGCCCCACCCTGCCGGCGTCATTCATTCTGGGCTCTGAGGGGGTGGCTAGGGCTCAGGAAGACTCTGTGGGAGTAGGCTGTGGCTTGCAGAGTCCTAGTGGGGCAGTGAATGGGGAAGGTTTAGAGGTAGACATGGCTTTGAGGGGCGTGTGGACATCCTGCCCCACCAGCCATTTACTCTGCTGGCCTCGGGACCCCTAGAAGGCTCTCCGGATGCCAGTGGGAGGCGGCTGGAAGACTCGAGGGGTACAGGCTGCTTGGCTGCTTCCTCACTGCCAGAGTTTGGGCAGGTGACTTCCTTTCTCAAGCTTCAGCTTCCTCCTTTGGAAAAGGGACACTGTCACCTCCCAGGAGGGGGGCTGCGCCAGTGCCCACATTGAGGTCTTGGGCAGGTTTGGGTGAGGCAGGCTGGTGTGGCATGGAAAGCCCGCCTCGCAGGCCTGGCGGCCCAAGGCCTCTTCTTGCCGCGTCTCCTTTGTTCCAGGAGAGTGATGGAGAGTGGCTGTGAGGCTTAAACAGCCTGTTGTGGGTTCAGGTTTTGGTGTGGGGTCTGGAAAGTGTTTTTTAAAGATTCACACTGGTTCTTACTGTCATTATCACCACAAAGGCGCAGGTCTGTGTAGTGCGGAAAAGCATGGGCTTGGGGCCACATGGCCTGGGTTGGAATCCTGGCTTCTTTACGAGCTTTATGACCCTGGGCAAGTGTCAGCTAAGACATGTTCTTTTAATTTTATCATTGTCATCATTAATAAGCCTGGGCCCAGTTAGCAGAACCAGGGGCGTGGAGTGGGAGGGGGGATGTTCTCAGGGGCCTGGAGGCCAAGCAAGACCAGAGCTGCTAAAGTCCTTGTCACTCAGGGTCAGGGTGGGTCTGGGACATTGTTTGAGGGTGGGGCCGATGTTCAGGCTTGGGACAGACCTGGGGCGGGGTAGGCGGAGGGGCAGGGCAGGGCCCATAACTTGGCCAGCAGCCCCCTCCTCACTGTCCCTGGTGGCCTGACGTTGGATGCCCAGTTGGGTGGCTGGGCCCAATTTCATGTCGGCTCAGGTCCCAAGTCCTCATTTGTCCCACCTCATTCCTTTCTCCATAGCTATGCCCGCCGAGACAGCCCCACCTATGACCCATATAAACGGTGAGTCCCCCAAAGGCCCACAGAACAACAGCCAGGAAACCACCCCCTGCGAATGGAGGGTGGTATGAGAGGCAGGGGCCCCACCCTATAGAACACCATGAACTCACAGACGGGGTGACGTGTTCTGAAGGGTCTTGGCGCCTGGTGTCAGCTGTGGGTCTGAAATTTTCTCTTTTAAACATAACAGAGTCTTATGTTAAAAATGATCAACAAAGGCAGAAAGGCTTGAATTAGAAATCAAAAGATTAAAAAAAAAAGAAAGAAATCAAAAGACTCTTTAATCTGAACTTCCAGAAATAATAGGGATAGGTGGCTCAGCCGTGCACACGTGTGTCTCCTGGATGTGGCAGTGGCTGGGGAGGGGCTTTGAGTGTGGACAAACCTCAGTCTGCCCCATTTCCCTCTTGAAAATGAGGCGGGAGGGACCTGCCCAGGGGTTCTCGGGTGGATAGGGGAGGCGAGGTACGTGTACCTGTTGAGGAGAGGTCTGGCTCCAACATGGCGGGTAGGAGGGCTCTCAGGCTCTTCTACAAAAAAGGCATCATCGTACCACACTTAATATCTGAGAACATGCTTTTTTCCCCCAACTTGGCGGATGTACTGGGGAATAAGTCAGTGTTCAGTGTGTAGCCCACTGCCACCCTTTCCCAGCCCCGTGAAGTCGTCACCGTTCTCCGTCCCTCCCTGTCCTGGCTGTTTCAGAAAGGGTGCCTGGTCACGCGTCAAATCCCCGTACAGCCCGGCTCTGTTTGTGGGTGTTTGGTGCCATGCCATCCTCATTTCTGTCGCTCTGCGGTGCATGTCCGTGGCTGGGGGTCAGGCTCGATTGAAGAGCCTGGTGACCGAGCGTCCCCCTGCCCTGCAGGTCGCCCTCGGAATCCAGCTCCGAGTCCCGATCCCGCTCCCGCTCGCCGAGCCCAGGCCGAGAGGAGAAGATCACATTCATCACCAGTTTTGGGGGCAGTGACGAGGAGGCTGCGGCGGCAGCGGCGGCGGCAGCCGCGTCAGGGGCCCCAGGGAAGCTCCCCGCACCCCCCCAGCCCGGCGGCCCCGCACCGGGACGTAATGCCAGTGCCCGGTCGGTAACGCTCACGCCGCCCGCCCTACACCCCTGCCACCGTGGGGGGAGGCCGGGGCCGGGTGGGGGCCGCGGCCCAGGCCGGTGCTGACTGGCCCACGTGCCCTGCCTGCAGCCGCCGCTCCTCCTCCTCCTCTTCCTCCTCCTCTGCCTCGAGGACCTCCAGCTCCCGCTCCAGCTCCCGCTCCACCTCCCGCTCCCGTCGGGGTGGAGGTTACTACCGCTCTGGCCGCCACGCACGCTCCCGCTCCCGCTCCTGGTCCCGCTCCCGGTCCCGCTCCCGGCGCTATTCTCGGTCCCGCAGCCGCGGCCGCCGGCACTCAGCTGGAGGCTCCCGAGATGGACATCGCTACTCCCGCTCGCCCGCCCGACGTGGCGGGTACGGGCCCCGGCGCAGAAGCAGGTATGCGCGGCCTCGTGCGTGTGGGGGACGAGGGACCTGGGGGGCCTGGGGCCCCAGATCAGTGAGACGAGGAAGCGTTTGGTTCGCAGGGGAGGTGTGCCTACTCTGAGGGACTTGAGTGTGGTGACATGGGGTGGAGCACAGCCACCATGCTCAGGGACACTGTGGGGACAGGAAACAGCTGCTCTTCTCACAGGGAGTTCCTAGGCTGAGGGTGGAGAAGTGTGTGGCCACTCCAGAGTGAACTGTGGTTTGAGCAGGGCCTGGCCTTTCGGGCAGGGGCATTCTGTGGGGAGGGAGCCAGAAGAATCAAGGCAGCCCTTTGCGGGGTGGGGGGGCAGGATTTGCGGGGAGCGCTGCAGGTGGGGCAGGAAAGAGCATTTTGGACAGGAACTCCTCTCCTGTTCGTCCGCTTACCCAGTGGGATCAGGGCTGCTTGCGGGAAGGCGGCTCAGCTCGGCTCCATGGGTGAGTGCATGGACCGCAGAGCGACCGCCCGGGTGTAGATGCTGGCTCTGCTAGTGACCTTTTGGGGCCTCATTTCCTCATTTTGAGAAGTAGAGATTAGTGTTGTCATCGAGCTGTTGTAAAGGTCTGACAAGTGGATCACGTAAGCTCGGTGTTCATGCTCTATCCTGGTGCTTGGGAAGGGCTGTTGTCAGCATCGTCGCCTGTGTTACTGCTGCACGTATTTCAGTGTCAGCTACCTGCAGGATCTGGCAGGCAGAATGGAGGGGCCAGGGGGGCCCTGGGGAGCATACATCCCATCCGACCGGTCGTTCATTGGCTGCTCGGTGCCAGGCCTGGTGTTGCTCAATCTTCTGGTTTTTCAAGAGACATTGAGAGTCTAGATTTTTAAAGGGCAGCTCGTGTCTTCTCAACAGTGTCAGTAAATTTGAAATTTGTAAAAACCTAGGACAGCCTCAACAGAACTGAGGCGGGGGGTGGGGGGGCTCTAGATTTGGCTTCCAGATCAGTCACTATAGGCGGACTTGGGGCGATGACAGGAGAAAGGCTGGGGGCGGGGGTCTGGTCCCATCCTGAATGCCAGCCTTCAGGTGAACCCTGGCTGAGGAGCCCCAGGATCTTGAACAGAGGACAGGGCTGCTTGTCCCCAGGCTAGTTCCTGTGGGTCTGCGCTGCAACCTGGTGGGGCAGCTGATCCCCACTGGTATGAGACCCTGGGCCCCAGCAAGGTGAGGAGGAAGTGGTGAGGGTGTAGATGAGGTCACACCTCCTGAGCACCCAGAGCTGGGGACAGTGTAAGAAGTGTGGAGCCGACCAGCCAGGTCCTGCCCTCCCAGAGATCCCCTCCCAGGGAGCTGGGTGAATGGGTAATGAGTGAGTTTCAGGGTGGTTTATCAGAGGGTGGTCTCAGTTTGACTGAGCAAGGCCAGGGAGCAGCTGGGGGGTTTCTGCAGGAAAGGAGCTGGAGGGAAGCAGGGTCACACCCGAACCAACCACAGGGCTTTGAAGGAGAGCTGAAGATTAGGAGCCGGCGGGGGTGTGTGTGAATGGCGTCCCTGGAGTCTCTCAGTGTCCCTCCTGCCCCGCCGTGCCCCCAGGAGCCGCTCCCGCTCAGGGGACCGGTACAGGCGGGGCGGCCGGGGCCCCCGGCACCACAGCAGCAGTCGCAGCCGCAGCAGCTGGTCCCTCAGCCCGTCCCGCAGTCGCAGCCTGACTCAGAGCCGCAGCCCCAGCCAGAGCCGCAGCCCCAGCCAGAGCCGCAGCCGCAGCCCCAGCCAGAGCCAGAGTCACTCGCCGTCACCCGCAAGGGAGAAGCTGACCAGGCCAGCAGC
The DNA here is from genome assembly GCA_028627145.1 of Eidolon dupreanum. Classification (NCBI taxonomy): domain Eukaryota; kingdom Metazoa; phylum Chordata; class Mammalia; order Chiroptera; family Pteropodidae; genus Eidolon; species Eidolon dupreanum. The sequence goes on along the minus strand of CM053508.1, from coordinate 91,946,685 downwards.
GTCCCCTGCTGTGGGCGAGAAGCTGAAAAAGTGAGCAGGGGCAGGGCTGGGGAAAGAGGGTTGTCAGCCGCAGGTGGGGGCTGGTCTTCATTGTCTTCTCTTAGAAGGAGGTCTGAGGGGGACACGGCCCTGTACTGAGGGATCCAAGAGTGACGGGGTGCCTCCCTGAGGGTGTCGCAGACCCATGGCCTTGAGTTTCTGAACGTGCAGGATCTGAGATGGCACCTGTCCTTTTCTCCTTCCAGGACCGAACCTGCCGCTGGTAAAGAGACAGGAGCTGCCAAAGTCAGTAAGAATTTGGAACTCGCCCGTCTAACTCCCGCCAGCAGCAGTGCCCGAGAGCTGGGCCCGGTGGGCCTGCAGGGGGGCCCGGGTGGGCCGGGAGATCCAGCCCCGGGGATCGAGGGGGACCGGGGCAGGGGAGGGGGTCTCTACCCCATGAGATCTGTGTCCACCTCCCCTCCTCACTGTCTACTGGGCTCCCTCTGTCCCTGGGCCTCCCCACCCTCGTGGTGGGTGTCCACAGCCTGTCCCTCCCCACATGCTCCCACAAGTCCCAGGCTCGTGGATGAGGTGGGTAGTGGGAGCTCTGGGACACCCACCCCCTCTCTCGCCTCTTCTCCCCTTCCCCAGCCCAAGCTGACGCCGCAGGAGAAGCTGAAGCTGAGGATGCAGAAGGCACTGAACAGGCAGTGTATGTCCCCCCGTCTGTTCCTCGGTTCTTCCAAGGCCCCCTTCCTTCCAGCCTGGCCTTGGGGAGGGGTGGGGACGCCCGCCGCTCTGCTGCCCTGCGCTGTGGGCCTCAGGAGGCAGGCACTCTGGCGCTCAGGGTGCGGCTTCCACATGGAAGTGGGGACTCTTGTGTGTCCCCCGCAGTCACCGTGACCTTCCCTCCCCACAGTCAAGGCGGATAAGAAGGCCGCTCAGGAGAAGATGATACAGCAGGAACATGAGCGTCAGGTCAGGGCGGCGTGAGGGGTGGGGCTCGGGTGGGGCGTCAGGCACCCAGCCGGGCCAGCCCTCACCGCCCCCTCACTGCCACCTCTGCCGCAGGAGCGGGAAGACGAGCTTCGCGCCATGGCCCGCAAGATCCGCATGAAGTAAGCCGGTCCCCGCTGCCTGTATCGGGGCCACAGCTACCTGCTTTTGGGCCACCCCCCTCGTTCCCCGCCACCCAGCTCTGAGCTAGAGCCCTGACGGAGCCCCGAGCGGAAAAAGCAGAGCCTCCTCTGGGCCTCAGTTTCCTCTCTCTGTCCCCAGCGTACTGCAGCCACTGCAGCCTCTCTGCTCTGCCAGCCTCCAGCATACGTTGCTGTCCTCTTGGCCCAGACCCCTACCTGGTTCCCGTCTGTCACTCCACTGGGAGGGGAGGCCCCTGACTGTTGTCTGGAGTAGCACCTCAGAACACTCTTGTTTTCCAGCCTTGCTCTCTTTGCCCCGAGGCACTAACCCCCACCTGGTGTCCACCGGCTGCGTTTTTGCTTATTGTTGGGGTCCTCGCTGAGGTGTGAGGTCTAGCTGCTCGCCTCTTGCTGGGCGCTCAGCCTCTAGAACGCTGAGGTGGTGCTCTGTTAGTTGAAGGGTTGACCTCAAGCCACCCCCGTGGCCAGTCCGGCCCAGAGCTGGGAGACGGCTTCTTTCGTCTCCCCTCTGCTTCTCATCATCTCGTATCTTCCTCTGCAGAGCCAAGTGGTTTGGAGTCTAGGGCAGACAAACTTGGGGTCCAGTGCCAGCTCTGTCTCTCACTGTGTGGCCCTGGGCAGGGGTACACTAGCCCTCTCTGTGCTGACCTCACAGGATAGCTTGGGGATCTGTGTCTGTAAGGCCTCAGTCCTCCCAGGACCATACTGGAGGCCGCAGTAGTTTGTGTAGGAGTCGGTGACGGGACTGTGTCACCTGTTACTCTTTTCTGGTTCCATCCGTACTTGTCAGTCCTTGGACAAGCCGCTCCTCTGAGCAGTATTCCTTCCTCTAGGGGAGGCAGGAGACGTAAGGATGCACATGTCTCGGGGGGATCCTGCCCTAGAGCGTAGGAAGGCCCAGTGCCCCACCCCGCTGCTCTTGTTGTCGTCAGTTTATTGCATGCGCTTCATGTGTTGCGCTTCCGTCAGCAGCCGGGCCGAGTGCCCAGGGACTCAGTCGCGGTCAGTCAGACCTGGGTTCTGATCCCACCTCCGCCACCCACCAGCTGTGGGCCTTTCTCCTGAGCCTCAGTGTGCTCAGCTTCAAAATAGGAATGCAGTAGTTGTCCCATCTCAGCCAGGTCAGGGCTAGGAGAAGGTCCCCAGTGAATGTCAACTGTGGGGTTGCAAATTCTGGTCTGGCGATTAAGCACCTAACTGCGTGTCAGCCCCTCTGCTCACAGCCTGCGCCCTAGTGGGACAGGAAATGACCCACCCAGCCAGCCCTCCTTTTGCTTGTTTGGCGAGCCTTTCGCAGCAAGGCTGACTGGGGCTGTGGTCCCGCCTCTGCCCAGTAGCACCCCCTCTGGGCGGTGTGTCCTGTTTCCCAGGGGAGATGGTTTGCTCTTGCCCTGGGGCTGGCCCTGGATTCAGTGTTGCGGGCCGCGCGCTCACCATCCTGGGTTGCCCCCTCTTGCCCATGCAGGGAGCGGGAGCGCCGCGAGAAGGAGAGAGAAGAATGGGAACGCCAGTACAGCCGGCAGAGCCGCTCGCCCTCCCCCCGTTACAGTGAGTGTCCCCGCAGGCCCTGGGGCAGGAGGTGCTGGGGCTTGAAAAAAAGAAGTGATGTCAAAACCAGTCGCAAAAGACCGTGGTACTTTTTGACGTTAGCCTTCTGTAAATTAAAACAGAACTCAAGGGAGGGCACAGGCACGTAGGGTTGCCTCTGTCACCAGGGGCTTGCAGGAATTAGAAGAATCACTCATTTCTGGCACATCAGTGTGGGCGGGGGGCGCAGGCTGCAGTCCCGACAGTGGACGTGAACTTGCCGGATGCGCCTGTCTCGGATGAGCCTGTCTCGTCTGGCCTCAGCTGGAGACACATCAGAGGTCCAGCCCCGGAGCCACTCCCGGGCCCTGGGCATTTGCTGTGTCCTCACTCCCTCCTCTCATTCCAGGCCGAGAATACAGCTCTTCCCGAAGGTAAGCAGGGTCCCTGGGGAATCACTGTCCAGTGCGAGGGCCTGGCGGTCCGTCCCCCGTCCCATCCGCCCCCCTCACCTTGCAGTTTCCAGTTTTAGGAACTGCTCCCTCCCGCCCTCCCGACCACTGCAGCCCCAGTCCCCAGGCATGTTGGCGCACGTGTGGACGCGTGCACAGGGCAGGGCTCCCGTGGTCCCGCAGCCCTGCCCCACCCTTACGGGGCCCTCCCCTCTCTCTCTCTCCAGGCGCTCAAGGTCCAGGTCCCGAAGCCCCCACTACCGACATTAGGCAGGAGTGTGGGGGACAAGGGCTCAAGCTGCCATGCTGCTTGTTTTGTTCTCTAACGAAATAAAATCAAAAGTTATTTAATTCCCTTTACCTGGCCTCATTGTTGTCCGTGTGCTGGGTGTGGAGCTCTCACACCCTCATATCCCCCAGCCAGGGGGGAAGCTTGCCGGGGTCAGGAGATAGATGGGTGTTGCCCGTGGGACACCCAGCCTGGTTTGGGTTGGCTGTGGCTCCCTGAGGGCAGGGGCTCGATGTGCTGGGAAAAGGGCCCGGCACCCACATGTGGAGGCCAGGCCGGGACTTTGCCCAGGGCCTCTCTGGTGACAGGTCCAGGCCTCTCCCTGCCCTCGCCCACACCAGGAACCGGGAGCACGGCTTTCTGTGCCAGTCTTGCTGCGCCCCAGGCACTGGGGGCCAGCCTTCCCCTCACCCCCTCATTCCAAACCGGTCTGTCCAGCTGTCCACCCCAAGGACGGGAAGCCTCCTGCCCTACCTCAGACACCTCGAGAAAGCAGAGTACACACGTGTGTAACTGGGATTTATTCACAGCTGGGGAAGGACAAGGTCGACAGACCTGGTGGCAGTGGTACCAGGGACAGTGGGGAGGCGGGGCATTCCCGCACCTCAGGCCTCCCCTCCTGCCTTGGGATGCTTCTGCCGCAGGTGTTTGTCCAGCGTGGCCCGCAGGCCGAAGGGCACACGGCAGTGGGGGCACTCGAAGCGGGCGCCCCCGGGGCCCAGGCCGTGCATGCGGCGGTGGCGGTTGAGCTTGCTGCTCTGGGCGCAGGCATAGGGGCACAGCTCGCAGGCGTAGGGCCGCTCGCCCGTGTGCGAGCGCCGGTGCACGGTCAGGTTGCTGCTGTTGGCGAAGTGCTTCCCGCAGAACTCGCAGCTGCCCCCAGACCCACGGCTCTTGCCCACCGGCTTTGGCGTCTTCTTGGGTGACGTTTTCGGGCTCTGGGCAGGGTCAGTTCTCTCTTCCTTGATGGCGACCTGCCAACCATCCCCGCCGGGGCCCACCTGGGCCCCGCCACCGGGAGCCCCAGGTTCCTGCACACCTGCTGTGGCGGCGGCTCCGGCCCCTTCCCCACCACTGCACGGGAGGGCACTGGCCGGGGCGGCGGCATGGGCCGCTGGCTCCGGCGGGGCGGCCGAGGCCCGCTCCTCGCTGGCACTGGCCACGTCAGGGCTCTGGGGCAGCAGCTGCTGGTGGGTCTTCTTGTGGCGGTTGAGCTTGCTGCTCTGGGCGCAGGCGTAGGGACACTGGTCGCAGGCGTAGGGCCGCTCGCCCGTGTGCGAGCGCATGTGCACCTTGAGGTTGCTGAAGGAGCTGAGGGTCTTCATACAAACGGGGCAGGTGGGGCTCCGCCGCAGAAGGCTGCTCACCCGGGGGCTCTTGGCCTCTGCTTCTGGCCCTGACACTGACACTGCCGACACGGCCGCGGCCACCTCTGCCAGGCCCAGCAGCGGGGCCTCTGGGGCCTCGGGCTCTGTCTGGTAGATGGCCATTCCGTGGTCCCACTGGGCGTGGCGCAGCAGCTTCCAGGCCCTCTCGAACTGCCGGCCGCAGCGGAGGCAGATCAAGGTCCTCAGGTCCTCGAGTTCTGCAGAGAGAAGGGTCGGGTGTTAGTGTGATGGGTCAAGCGCGTGAGGGTTGCACGTCATGGCTGCCAGCTGGACATCTTTGGGAAAAGCTGTTCAGGGCCCAAGGACAGAGGGCAGGCGAACTCCCTGCCCTCAGGAAGCAGATGCTCAGGGAGGCTGACGGACAAACGAGAAGCAAAGAAAATCGGAGTGGGTGATGAGGCCGTGAGGGTTTTCTGTGTTTGAAAACCTTCAAGAAAAAATGAAAAGTTAAAGCGAGGAAGGGGGTGGCATTCCGGAAGGCCACACTGAAGAGGTGACCAAAATCAGCATGCCAGGCGCTGGGCCATGCCTCAGTTAACTCACAACTTTCCTTCAAGACGGGAAATAAAACCTCCATTTTCAGCTGGTAAAATGGAGAGAGACATTTCCATTTCTCCAAGGTCACACAGCTTGGAAGGAAGGGGTGGTGGCCCTGCGGTTTCAACCCAGAAACCTGGGGAGTGGGAGAGGGTTTTCAAAGGTCGTTGGTTTAATAATAAAAACTGCTCTTGATGACTGAGTGGGTTCCTGTCAGGACCCACACGCCTGGGTTCCATGCCCTACAGAAGAGGGGACCAAGGTCTAAGATGGGGCAGAAGGCTTAGCAGCCACCGACTGAGGCAAGGGAATAGCAAGCTAGTTCACCTCTGCACAGACCCCACCAAATTTGATATTTTCTCTAGGTCCTCTAGACACTATAAGCAATGTACTTCCTAGATCCACTGCCGCCTCTTGGATGGAGGTGGCTTTCCTGATGCAACTCCAAGGTCAAGAGCACAGGCAGAGGCTGGAGAGAGTCCACTTGGCCTTACTTCAGTCTGGCTCTCCTCCCTGGCTATGGGATCTTGGGCAAGAAATAGCCTTCTCCTGACCCTGTTTCCACGTTTGCTAGAAAATGGGGGTCCTAGGAATCCTCTTCCTTTTAGGGTTATGGTGACTTCAAATAAGGAACAGCTCGAATTGGGTCCATGTAAGCCCTCAGTAATCCTCCAAGTCTAAGAGTCTCAGTGATTTGTTCCAATAATTCCATCACAGACCCTCTGTCACTACAAGACCCTCCCTCTGGCCCAGCCCAGAACGTAATTCCATTTCTCAAAAGTACCAGGAGCACACGGGCCGGGGGGCAGTCTGGAAATCACAGGCCTGGATAAGCGCTACAGCCAATGTTGATCTAAAGCTCACCATGAGTCTAGAACAATGTTAAGGGTTTAATTCTGTCCAAAGAGAAGGAACCCAGGTGCCCAGACACTTAGGACCCGGCTCAAACCAGGGGCTTCCCAGCAAAGCAGGGCTGGGAGATTCCGTGTGGGGGAGGGGAGGCCAGAAGCCCCTTCCCTGGCTCTGAGCAAATGCACCAGCACCTCAATCACCAATGATAAAGAGGTGGAAGAGGGTGGCAACACCCTCCTTCCAGCTGGCCTCAGCCCCCCTCCCCCAGGCCACTGCCCTCCCCAGAGGTCCCCGCTACTGCCACACTGGTCCAGCCACCTGGCCAGTTATTTCTGGCCAAGGGGAAGGAGAAGTGAAACCAGATTGGGGGTGTCTGTGTGTGGCAAATCCCCAGACCAGTCTTCTGGGGCTGGCCACACCCTGTGGGCTGCCCTCCTTCTCTGCCCAGCCCCGCCTCCCCACCCCCCACCCCACCACTAGTCCCAGCCCTAGGACAGGGCAGGCCCTGGCCACGCCTAGGCTGCACCCGAAAGGGGAAGTAGTGCTCACTGCCCCGCCTGTCCAGTACAGCCCCTTCTCCCACAGGAAGCCGAGCCCTTGATCTTGAGAGGGGTCTGCATCCCGGCTTTACTCACCTGAGCCCTGGCAAGGGTTGGTGCCCCTATAGAGCTGACAGCCCAGCTTCTTGTGGTCCATGAAAGTAGTGATGGCCTTCAGCGGGAAGGTCTGCAGGCAGCGGCCGCAGGTCAACATATCTGGGTGTTTGTCGGTCCACGGCTGGCGGCCTGCAGGGAGGAAGTGGGTGGTGAGCGTGAGGTGGGGCCAGGATGGGGGCTGGGGGTTCCAAGCGAGAGAGGGGAAACCCGAAGGTCAGAAGGAGGCCAGGACCCAGCGACGGAAATATGGCAGGGGCTGGGGGGCGGTGTCCGGAGGAGGGGGTCCCACCCGAGAGAAAGGGGAGGGTGGTGGGGCTCCAGGCAGGGGGCGCTCACCGTGAGGGTTCGGGATCAGAGGCATCCACGGCGCCCACTGGTTCCGCGCGCTGAAGGCGTGGAGGGGGCCGCCGGCGGGCACCGGGCCAGGGGAGTGGCGGGGTTCGCCTTCGAACTGCCCCGGCGCGGGCACTTCCTTTAGGCTAAAGGGACCCAGCCCCAGGGCCTGCAGAGGCCAAGGGTTCGGCTCAGGCTTCACATCGATGATTAGGTCCCGCATCTCCGTCTCGTCGTCTGAGCTGGCGACGGGCGCGGGGTCTACTCGGCGGGGCGTGCAGCCGGCCTTGCGGCGGGACATGAGTCGTGGCCCGGGCGAGCTGGCGGGCTGGCGGGCTGGCGGGCTGGCAGGCGGAGGACGGGCGAGCAGCGTGCGCTCAGAGCGAGGCGCTCAGGTGAGTGATTCCGGCGACTGGCCGCGAACTTTTACACGTGCTAGCCCAGCCTGTGGCTCCGCCCACCGGGGCGGGGCCTGATGGGAGAGAACGGGGCAGCCCCGCAGGGGCCCCCGGCCGGCGGCCAAACTCAATCAGAGCCATGCTCGCTGTGTTCGCCTTATTGATCACACCTTAATGTCACCGACTTCACGCGGACACGCAGAGAAACAGCTTTTCAGGATCCCGTTTTGGGGCTGATGAAACTGGGGCACGGGGTCTTTACAAACACCCCCAAGCGAGAAAATGGTAGGGACCACGTTTCTAACTAGGCTCCTAACAGTAATCTGGACTCTTTCAGTAAATGCATTACAATAAAAATTCACTGGGCAAACATATCGAGCGCCTACTGTGCACTGGGGGTACAGCAGTGAACTAAACAGACAGTCATACCTGACCTCCCAGTTTATTGGTTGGGGGGAGACCACTTCAACAATAAGTGTAAAATCCAGAGTGCCTACCAGAATGACAAGTGTGGCGTGGAGCCAGTAAAACTAGGAAGGGTTCTCAAGGGATGGGGTGACTGGGATGGGGTCCTCAATTTTCTCCCCACGCCAGGGAAGGGTGTGATGGCAAGTGAGCCAGCCAGCCTCTGTGTTCAAGAATAATAAGGAAGGGGTGAGGGGGCCAGGGAGAGAGTGGTAAGGGGGTGATTGTATTCTGTGAGAAAATGGAGTCAGCTCCAAGAGGGTCTTTTAATGACTTTAAAGGCTTTGATTTTCAGAGTCGTGAGCCTTGGGAGGGGTTTGAGCAGAAGCTTGAGAGCAAGTCATCTATTTTGCTCCTATACCTGGAATTGCTATGAAAGCCAAATAGCCAACTGTCTTACCTCCCTTCGCTCAGGCCTCCTAGAACTTCTCTCCTCAAAGCAGCCCTCTCAGATCACGTTTGAAGTGGCATCAACACCCTGCCCCACCCTCCAGCCCTTACAAGTTTTCTTCCTGGCACCAACCACATCATTATACTGAACAGTTTCTTGACTATCCTCTCGTTTCCTCCCACCCCGCACAAGTCCCCTGAGGTCAGGGCCAGAGTCCGTCCTGCCAGGTGGGTCACCAGCCCAGTGCTGAGTGAATTTCACATGCTAATCTCCTGGAGTGCTGCTCCAGGCCCCAGGGTTCCTCATATTGTTATTCAGGTCTTGGCTTGATTGTCCTCCTGAGAGCAGAGGGCCTCCCTGGCCACGGTATCTAAAGCAGCCCCACCCTACCGAAGTCCTTACGGATTGTACTCTATGACCTCCATCTGTCCCCAGTTCCCTCAGTTTCCCCATCTGTTACCTGAGGGAGCTTCTTCACTGCCACCTTCTTCTCTGACCACCCGATTAGAGAAGCTCATCAACGATGTCACCTGCTCCTATCCCACTACCCTTATTTTATTTCTTTTACATCACCCAAGGATCTTGTTGAGGTATTTGCTCACATATACCCCATTCTACCCCTCCCAGCTCCCCTATAATATAGGTTCTAGGAGGACAGGAGGGAAGTCTATCTCGTTCACAAACAGAGCCCCTATTCCTTCAAGTTCAGCCAACAAATATGTATTGAGCTCCTGCTGTGCGCATTCTTTCAATGGATATTTGCGGAGGGCCCGTGTGCTAGGCACCAGACCTTAGGGATCCAGTGGGAAGCAGAGACCCACAAGACCCCCTCCCTTAGTAAAACCCAGTGGAAGAAGTGCGTTCTGCCTGAGCCCAGACCTGCGAGGTTCCACAGCACCGCAGGCCAGCTGCCCTGCCTTTCAGGGCCTCGATTTTGTGTGTGTGTGAAATAGGGCTACAGGGAAAGGACCGCCTGGGGTCCACTCCAGCTCCTGCTCTCCAAGGTTTTGTTGCTGGTTCCCGGCTGCTCAGAGCATGACCTCAAAGTTTCAAGTAGGGTAGGTGGGGTTGGGACCGGAGGTGAGGGGTAGGAGTTCGCACGTGTAATGGGGGGTGGGGGGTGCAAGACCAGTCTCTGCCCTTAAACCCTCTTGGAGCCTCAGTTTCTTCTTCTGTAAAATGGGCATGCTGGACGCCCCCACCTCGCAGACGGTGATTCTGATGCAAGCGTGCGGCCACGGTCGCCGGCCGGCGGGCGATGTCCCGGAGCTGTGCTCGCTTCCGAGCCCGCGAGCCCGCCCGCGACCACGTGGGGCGGCTGAGGCGGCTGGCGGAACCCAGGCTCCGCGGCTCGCTGCCCGCCCGAGCCTCTGCAGGCGGGGCGCCGGCGGAAGTGGGGGCGCCCAGCGCGCGGACCTCGGTGAGTGCGGGGTGTCTGGTGGCGGGTGGGTGGCGAGCACCTTCGCTTGTCCGCCGGCGGGCGAGACTGCAGCGGCGGGAAGAGGCAGGTCCGCGCCCACGGCCCTGGCAGTTCCGGTCCCCGTAGGTCTGCACCCGGGACTCCGGTCGGAGCGCGGGATCCGGGACGTTCCCGCGCCAGGGGTGGGGTGGGGAGCCGGGGAGCGCGGAAAATAAAATTGACCGTGGTGATAACAGTAATAACGGCAGCAATCGGCAGACCCCGCCTTTCCCGGGGTGGGATCGCTGGCCTGATGAGAGTAAGGGGGTGGGGAGAATGTCCACCCCAGGGTGGAGCGGGGAGTGGGATCCTGGGGGCCGGGAGGACCTACTTAGTTTAAGAAAAGGAGAGATGGGTGGCCAGGGAGGATTTGAAAGGAAACTGACCCTCCCAGGGGGCAGAGGGGAGGGGAAGGACTCGGTTCTTGACATTCTAACCCTTTCCGAAGATCTCGTTGAACTAATTTGCATCCATGGTGTGTGTGTGTGGACATGTCACCACCTTGGTTAACTAGGTCTGGTGGCGTCGTAATTAACCTGGTAGCTCAGCTGCTTCCTTACCCTGGCCACTGAAGAGCTGGTTAAATTGTTTACGGAGCTGATCCATTCTCATTTTCTTGAGACTGAGCACTGAGGCCTCAGGGAGGGAGGTCTGTGAGTCTCCTCTGCCATCGACCCAAGTGATGGGCTCCTGAGTCAAACTCATTGTGTTTTTCCAGTAGTGGGGGATGGGTTTGGACGTCGTTTCTGAAACCTTCGGAGAAGGAATCCGTGGGCTTGGAGACTGAAAGAATTAAGGAGTCCATGATCTGGTCCCCAGAGAGACTAGATAATGCCTGCTTCGGCCTTCTCGGGCACACCCTATGCGACTTTTCTCAAACCAGTTTCCTCTCAGGTCACACCTTGGCTCCATACCTCCAAGGGCTGCCCCGTACTGGGTGAAGAAAACCTGCCCTTTTGCACAGGACAGGGGCCATGGCCCCACTCTGTTGTCACACCCATCTGGGTGCGCTCCCTTTTCCTGCTGCTCACCAGCTTGCAGCTGGCAGATGATTTGACATCTCCAGGCTCCAGTTTCCTTTCCAGGAAAATGGAGATTGCACTAGTACGACCAGATCTCCATTCCCCTCCCACCCCGCTAAAACGAAGCCCTGGCCCTGGCCCACCCTAATTTATTTTATCCAGGGATTTAATGTAATTCTTCGGCCACTTGCTTAATTTCCATCGGTCTTTGTTAAATACTAATCCTGGAGATGAAGTTATTTCTCTTAAAACACTCAGGTGCTACCCTAGGTGGGGGGAAAGGGCCCTGGGGGCTGATGACCCTTGACTAAGCTTGGAGTGCAGTGGTCATTAGAAAACGTATATATCCCATTAATCTCATTTACTACGGTCTTTCCCTTCAGGCAAACACCTGGGAGCCTTTCTGGCCCTGCTGTTTCCTTCAGTCCATCAGCCAATAGTGAGGGCTCTCGACTTGCAAAATATGTCCTAATCTGACCACTTCTCCCGCCCTCACTGTTCCCACCCCATCTCAGGCATCACCATCATCCTCTCCCTACCAGTGCGGTGCCTTCCTCACTGGGATCCCTGCTTCTCCCTTTGCCTCCCACTGTCCATTCTTCATGCAGCAGGCAGAGGGATCCTGTGAGAACCAAAGTCAAGTCCTGTCCCTCCTCTGCCCAGAGCCTCCCATGGCTCCCATCTTACAGAGTAGAGACCCAAGTTCTCACCATGGCCCCCAAGGCTTCTGCGTTCTGCCTCTGACCCCAGCTCCTCCACACTGGCCTCTCTGCTAAGCTTCAAAGTCACCCTTACATAGTCTGCATTTGCTGTTCCCGCTGACTGAAAGGCTTTCCCCTGAGATCTCCACATGAGTCACTTCTTCATTCCATTTAGGTCTGTGCTCACAGGTCACCTTATCAGAGCGATGTCCCCTGAGCCCCTTCCTTCTGGAAACTACCCCCACACCCCCAGGCTAGACCAGGCATCTCCTCTGGGCTCCTGAGGCCCTGGGGCTCCTTCATTCCAGCCCTGCCCACTCTGGGTCATCATTGTGTAGAGACAAGTCTGTGTCACCCACTGGACTGTGCGCCCACAAGGACAGGGCTGGGCCGCTTCACTTATAGTTGTGTCCCCAGCACCGCCCAGCGTGGGCCAGGCACAGAGCAGGCACTAGAATAATGCAGATAAGTGAATCTTTACATTCCTTCAACAAGTATTTACAGAGCTTTCCCTGCGTGCAGGGCCCTAAGTGGGGCTGGGGCTGGAGACCCAAAGTAGTTGGGCACGCCCCTTCTCAGAGGCTTATGTTCTGTACCGGGAAAGACAGTGCGCAGGAAAATATCCACATTTTGTCAGGAAGAGATGGTGCTGTGAAGAAAAGCTAGCGCAGGGTGAAGGGGCTACTGGTTTCCTACCCACAAAGCTGGTGTTTGAGCAGTGACCTGAGTGAAGTGAGGGAGGAAGGTGAGCCACGTATATGGAAATACGTAGAAGTCTCCCACCTGGACGAGGGGAGGGGTCTAGGCAGTAAGAACAGCACGTGCAAAGTCCCTGAGGTGGGAATGTGCTTGACTCATTCAAGAACCAACAACAACAGTGAGCAAAGGGCAGAGGGCTGGGAGATGATGCCAGAGAACTGAGGCCTCGTAGCCTTTATAAGGACTTGGGGTTTTGCTCTGGGGGAGGTGGGAGAAGGGAGGGCTCTGAGCAGAGGAGGGGCATGATTGGACTTAGTTCTAACAGGATCCCTCAGCTGTGTGGGGAAGAGACTGGGGTGAGGGTGGAGGCTGGGAACCCAGTGTGGAGGAGCTGGTGGTGGTGGCTGGATGATGAGCAGGCAGGGGCGGAGGATGAGAAGTTGCCAGATTCTGGGTCCATTTTTTTTTTTTTCTGAGTGCATTTTGAAGGTGAAGCTGACAAGCTTTACTGACGGGTTTTTAACGTGGGTGGTGGAGAAATGGAGGGGTCTAGGACACTGGAATGTTCTTTGCCTGTGGAATCACCAACTCCCCGCAGACATTCTCCCTTCTCCCAACACTCTAGAAGGTCTTTTTTTATGCTTCATCTCACAGACAAGGAGCCGGAGCGGCGAACCTGAGGCCAGGCTCCACCAAGGCCAGGCTACACCATCTCCCTGCGTCCACACCTTCTTCCTCTCCCCCGTGGTGGTAAGTTGTGGTTCCATCACCTCTTCTTACATGGCCCATGAGCTAAGGGTGGGTTTTACATTTTTAAGTGGTGGAAAACTTAAAAAAAAAATTTGCGGCCTGTGAAATCCTATAAAACTCAAATTTCAGTGTCCCCATAAGTAAAGTTTCATCGGGGCACAGCCAGGTTCATTGTTTACGTTTTGTTTGTACTTTCCTGCTGCTATGGCAGTGTTGTGACAATGGCCCTATGGCCCGCGAAGCCTAAAATGTTTGCTATCGGGCCGTTTACAGAGAAAAATACTGACTTTTGCTAATAAGGATTCAATTTGGGCCCTCACTGGGGGTGTCTGATCAGTAGGACATGGCAACTCGTTACCATAGGGACCTGAGAAAGGTCTGGGTAGAGGACAGACAGTTTGGGGATAGGCGAGGGCGTTCAGATTCCCCGGGGGGAATCTACCATTTTTTTAAGGGACAGGGAAGCATTACAATACCTCCCTTCCTTTTTACAATTAGAATTTAAAATTTATTTGAATAGGTTATACAAACACATGGGACAGAATTCAAAAGGTGCTAAGAGGCAGACAGCTCGAAGTCTCCCACGGGGCTCTTCATGGGTGGAGGGACGGAATGACTGGTGTTCACAGTTTTAGGGATTCTGTCAGACTGCCCTCTTTGAGGCTGTCCTAAGTGACACCTGGCCACAAGGGACTGAAGATGTTCCTCTACAGCTGCACCAGCACGATGCTCTATCAGCTCTAACCTGGGAGGTGCAGATCCTATAGCTCTGTAGCTTTAATTTGCATTTCTCAGCTTCTCAGTGAGATCCTGAATATATCACATACTCAGTAGCCATCTTTGTCCTCCCTCCATCACTGGCTCTCAACTAGAGTAATTTTTTTTTTTGTCCCTCAGGGGACATTTGGTAATATATGGAGATTTTTTATTTTTTTATGACTTTATTGAGATGTAATTTTCATACCATGATATTCACCAATGGAGACCATTTTGGTTGTCACAACTCGGGGTGGGGGCACCACCGGCATCTAGTGGGTGCTAAAACCCTACACCTATGCACAAGATGGCCCCCTGCAGCACGACAAACAGTGATCCAGCCCAGTGTCAATAGCGTGAGGTCAAGAAACCCTGGTTTGCAGCCTTGATTCTTTTCCCTCCAGGGTCCTTTTTGGCGAGGAGCTTACAGTTGAGCTGCAGAGACAGGAGGAGCCTAAGGAGGAGAAGGACAATCTCTATCACCTCAGGACAGTGAGTGACCCCAGAATGGGACACTGGGTGTCGAATACTTGTCAGTTACTTCATTTAATCACTTTAGAGAGAAGGGGACTGAGCCACAGCGTGAGGCAGCTGCCTCAAACACGGGTCCTCTCTCTCCCTCCATCCCCGAAGCTGGCACTGCCCTGTGTGCAATCAGCATCCCAGCAGTGGTACTCGCTATGTTCCAGGCGAGAGCTAAACGGTGTGCATTTGTTAGGTCATTTAGTCTCCATGACAACCCTGGGAGATGGGTCATTCTATCATCTTTCACAGATGGAGAAACTGAGACATAGAGCAGTTAAGCAATTTACCCTGTTCACACAGCAATACTAATAACAACTGTAACTGACTTTTATTTTATAGAGAACCTGGTATGTACCAAGCCCTGTCATGCACGAGCCTGTTGAATCCTGATAACAAGCAGAGGTGGCAATTGGTGCTCTTTCTCCATATAATGCTAGAGAAAACTGTCTCTTGCTTGAGGACGCCCAGCTAAGCACACCTGGGAGCTTAATCTTCACTGCATTCATTGGCACAGAGCCTGGTCTCTATGCCAGTTAGTGCTCCAGGAGGTGTGGCGACACTGGGGGGATAATAGCAAGGTCACTGCCTGGGGAGGCAGCCAACTCGCTGGAGAGAAAGACCATAAGCAGAACAATAAAGACGCCATATGTCTCCAAGGGGTCTGTGCTGCAAAGGGTGATGAAGCTGACTGAGGGGCTGGAGAGGGATGAAGGCAGATCTTTAAGACAGGGAGGTCAGGGAGGGGGAAGGGAGTTAGAGGTGGAGGGAACCAACCACAAGTGCCCGGGCCTGTGCAGGCGTGCTTGAGGACCAGCGAGGCGGCCAGCGAGGCCAGCCAGCGTAGCTGGGGCCATCCAGCGCAGCTGCGGCCAGCCAGCGCAGCTGGGGTTGGGGTGTGAAAGGGTTGAACCTGGCAGGATCTGGAGCATAGGGGCTTGGAGGGCTGTGGCGAGGACTTTGGCTTTGACTTAAACCGCCTGAAGGCTCTGAGCAGAGGAGGGATGTGATCTGACTCATGTCCCTCGTGTGGGGGGAAGAGGGGAGGCGTGTGAAGGTGGGAGGGGAGGGGGAGGAGGGCAGTGCGCAGTTGACTTGAATAGTCTGGGCAGGAAGTGACGGTGGCTGGACCAAGATATTAGCAGTTGGGAGAGTGAGAAGTGTTAGGTTGTGAATATATATATATATATATATATATATATATATATATACACACACCCCTCCAATACACAGACTTTCTTTATCTTTTATGATATTTTTGAAGAATGTAGAATTTAGGTAAAATTTTTTTGTAGAATGTCTCTGTTTGATTAGATTGATTAGACGGGATTGTCCCTCCTGATTAGATTTAGGTAATTCATTCTGCGTAGGAACACCACACACCTGTGTCTTGTCCTCTGTGCATCACTTCAGGAGGCACATGGTGTCTGTTCCGTTACTGCACGTGGTGGCTTTGGTGTCTAAGCGATGGAGTCCGCTAGGTTTCTCCACTATAAAGTTACTCTTTACAATGAATATCTCGTGAGGAGGTACTTCAGGACTACGTAGATATCCTAGACCTCATCAGATGTTCCTCCGCAAGTTCTAGCATCCATTAATGATTTTAGCTGCCACTCTATAGCAAGGAAGAATTTTCCTTCCCCTTTATTTATTTGTTTATTTATAATAAGCATGGACCCGTGGATTTCTGTTTTATTCAATGGGTTGTAATCTGTAATTATCATTATTGTCATGCTCAGATCATTCCAGATTTGGCCAGTTGGAGCCCTTTTAAGCTGGCCCCTGTGTGAGGAGGAGTTTGTTTGGAAGATAGCATTCTCCGATGGATTGGGTGGGCTGTGGGTGAGAAAGAAGAAGAGGCAGGGGTTGATTCTTTCAGCATATATTTATGGCCAGGAGCTGGGGATAAAGCTGTCATAAAAGCAGACAAAAGTCCCTGCTCTCCTGGGCCTCACGAATGGTGGTGTCAGTTCCCGAGAAGTGGGGACTGGTGCAGAGGTGATGCAGATTTCAGGAGGGGGGCGTTGGGAGTCACGTTCTGGACAGGCTTAAGGGGAGAGGCGGTAGACAAGCCCGGGTGCCCAGTCCCCAGTCCCCCCTCTTGCTGTTGTCCCACTTCCCACGTAATGGCTCCCTGTTTTTCTTCACCCAACAGCCGGGATGATGCAGACTCCGCTAACCAGTCCTGTGCCTGTGCTTCGGCTCCCTCGGGGCCCTGATGGCTTGAGCCGAGGCTTTGCCCCTGATGGACGCAGAGCCCTTCTGAAACCAGAGGTTCTTGAAACCCTGGAGTCCCCCGTAGTTTACGAATGTCGGGAATTCCAGGAGCAGCAGGCCCGAGCTGCCCTGCGGGAGCGCTACCTCCGGAGCCTGCTGGCCATGGTGGGTCGCCAGGTCAGCTTCACCTTGCATGAGGGTGTGCATGTGACTGCCCACTTTGGAGCCACCGACCTGGACGTGGCCAACTTCTACGTGTCACAGCTGCAGACTCCGATAGGTGTGCAGGCTGAGGCACTGCTCCGGTGTAGTGATATTATTGCATACACCTTCAAGCTCTAAAGACACTATCGTGGTCACCTTCTGTCTTAGACCTGGCCACAGATTCCCAGGCCTCCAACTGTTCGGATCTCTGGACTCCTAAAGTTTGGAACTCCCTTAGAATTTCGAGCCAAGCTCCAAGCATCCCTGGCTTCTTGGGACCTCCAGGGTCTGGTCAGTAAAATTCTGCAACCCCAGGAGTTCTGGATCCCATTGAAAAGACTGCTCTACCTCACAGGACTCTGGACTGTAAGAAATGTGGACCTTTAGAAAATGCCAGTTTCTAAAGACTGGGAGTGGGGTACGGGGAGGGGGGCAGCAGTCAGTGGGAATAAAGGCAAATTGCAGAGTGGGAAATTGTTTATTATTGAAGTTGCAAAGTTCAGCCACCCTGAAGATGCTCCCCAACACACCCCCCTGCCAAAGAACCAATTATTATCCCAAGAAATTCGCCTTTTTTTTTTTTTTAAGTGTACCCTACATGGATGAAGCCAGATTTAGGGGGTGGAAGGATAGCTGTCCAAGGACTGAACCCAGTGGAGCTGGGCCAAGCAGGGGAGGACACATCAAAAGGCGCCCCTAGTCTCCCGAAACGGCTGGGGCGATCTGGGTGCCAGGCCTGGATGATTTGGACTCAGATTTCTTTATTGGGTGGGCAGCGATCACGCTGGGTTGTGTGGCCGTGCCCTCCCACCTGGGTGGTGCAGGGCACACACCACCGGAGATTCACTTCCCCGCCCGCGTGGGGAAGGGGAGGACACCGTGCACGGCGTCACTGAGAAAAAGGCTGAGTATTAGGGGTTAGGGTGAAGCTTCACCTCTTCATTTTGCTCTAGCTGTGTGGTATGGTCGTCCATATCACTCGCTTCACTTAGCCCTGTCACTAACAGGCTTTAAGCAGATTTGCTTTAAAAAGTAATTTCTGCTCCCCTTGTAATCTCATCAACTTCAGAATGTAACTGAAGATTCCATTATACAGGTGAGATTTGCTTCGTCTTCAGTTACGACAGTGCGGCGGCGGATGCTGTCGAAGGCAAGTGGGAACCCGTCCATTCACAACGCCACCTCCCGCGAGTCCCTGGCCCAGCTCTCGAGTTGCCTTGGCAACGACGTCGCCTGGTCCTCCCCAAGTTTCCTTTTTTGGCTTTAGCCCCGCCTCCCCCACACCAAGTTGCTGGACGGGCTGGGAAAGCATGGCGAAAGTGCGGAGGCGAAAATTAAGTGATTCACAAGAGCCGGAGTAGGCAGGGGGCCGTGGGGGCGTGGCTTGAGCGCGTGCTGATTCGCTCCTGGCCCGGTGATTTACCTGCTCCATAGCCCAGTATTTTGGTTGGCAGATTCGTCCCCTGCTTTTGGCTTTTAGTCTGTACGGACTCATATTTATTTTAGTTTAAAAATTTAAATCGTATCTTATACAACGCTATCCAAATGCAGAGAATTACTGATGAGACTGCAGTCTGCAAGTGGAAGGCTAGAGACTAACTAGCAAGGGGGCATACGCTTCGTCTCCAGGTACAGGATCTCTCTTGTCAGCATCCACCACCCGTATTCATATATTCAACCAGCTCCTAACGCCTTTCCTTTCCAGTTCTCCACCCCTTTTCTTCTCTCCTTATCAGCTGGCCTAGCGCCGCCAAGCAGATGTTTTCTATTCCTATCAACTCCACTCCCGTCTCCGTCGCCTGAACTCGTGACGAATGTGTGCGAACCTGAACCTCAGTTATCTCGATGGAGGCGGAGCGGCGCGGTGGGGGTGGCTCAGGTTCGCGCGTGCGCGCTGCTCCGGGAAAAGGCGTCCACCTCGCCCCGCCCCTCCCGTTCTGCGGTTCCGGCTCTGCAGATTCGGGGCTCACGTTTCTTTTTCCTGTGGCTGTTGCTGCCTTTTGTTCCCCCTTTCAGCAACCCGAGAGGCAGCTCTACCTGCGAATAGCTAAAAGCGATTTTCTGCTTTGCTTGGTGCGCGGCGGGCTCACCAGCCCTTAACGAAAGTGCGGCTGCGAACGAGCAGGCGCGCGGGGCTCGGGGGAGGCGCGTTGGGGCTCCCGGCGGCGACGACTACAACCAGGAGAGCAGACGGAGTCGGCCCCTGAAGCGGCGGCGTTGCCCATGCCCCGGGACGGCGGGCGGGCCGGGAGAGACAAGTCCGGGGCCCGGGGCATGTCCCCGGGGCCCCCGTGAGGCGGCGGCGGCGGCGGCGATGGAGATCCCGCCGCAGGAGGCGCCGCCCGGGCCGGGCGCGGACGGCGACGCCGAGGAGGCCCCCGCCGAGGCCCGGTCTCCCAGTCCCGCATCGCCCCCGGCCGACGGGCGCCTCAAGGCTGCGGCCAAGCGCGTCACGTTCCCCTCCGACGAGGATATCGTGTCCGGAGCAGTGGAGCCCAAAGACCCCTGGAGACACGGTAGCTATAGCTGGGGCGCGGGGGCGGGCTCGTGGGGGTCTTGGGAGTTGGTGCAGCGCCCAGTACGGAGGTGGTGCTCAGTAAGTTGCACCTAGTGATCATTTAAGGAGGCAGTCGTCAGCTTAGAGCTGGATAGTGTTAGGAGGTGGCTCTTGGGTAGGAAAAGGTGAAAAGTATCTAGTTTATGCTCACCCCCTCCCCGCCTCAAGGGATGCTGAATGTGATCTTTTTAGGAATTAAAAAGATGAGCAATTAAAGAAGTTTGGTGGCTTGGGAGATTGGGAGAGCGGTAGCCTTTGAGTTCAGAGTTCCCCCGGAGGACAGAGAGCAGTCAGGGGAGGAAGAATGGGTCAACATTGGCGCTGAAAGGGCGGTTGGAGGAGTTCGATGGGTCTAGTGATGGAAAGAAGTTTAAGTTCCTGGTCTGCGAGCCTTCGAACAAGGGGTGGCCATGTTGCCCACTTTCTTGGCTAAAGGATGCATTGGAAAAAACGTGGACTGTGGCTGTAGAGTGGGTGAATCCTGGGGCTTGGAAGAGGGAGGCAAGGAAAACAAACTCCCAGAAAAGGAGCAGAGGTGGTGGTCGGCTGGGGGTGGGTGAGATAGAGGAGGTGTTAGATCTTGGCAGTAAGAAGAAGAAAAGTCATCGCGTGCCTCCTCTTCTTCCCCAGAAGGGAAGCAGAACATTGTCAGTCATTCAGGAGCCGAGCGATCTTGGGTCTTGGCTACAGAAGGATCTTTTATTTATATATTTTTTTACCCTTGAGAAAGAGTTGGGGAATTGGAGTTGCTGGTCAGTAGAAATGAGGACATTAAAGAAGTTCGGCAGCTTGAGGTGTTGGGAGAGGAAGCAGATTCATGGATGATTATAGGTCCCCTGGAGAAGGGCAGGTCACTGTTGGAACTGAAAGGGCATCTGGAGGAGCGTTTTGCATATAGGGCTGGGGAGGTGGGAAGTCCTCGGGAGATGGATGGCAGCCTTGAGTCTGTTCCTGAGCTGGACAAGTCTTGTCAGTCTTGCTGAGATGGAGCCCACAAAGTGAGGCAGCACACTGCTCTTGGCCCTGGGGAAAGAGGAGGGACTGTTGCTAGTCTGTGGGCAGTGGAGGAGTTGGTGGCTTTGCCCTGTGGGTGGGAAGCGTGGTAACTGGAAGCTGAACACACAGGGAACCCGTCATAAATGCCAGTTTGGCTGGTTATTGTTAAAGAGCTGGGGGTTGGTTTAAGATTCTTGGCGTTGGGAGCCAGCCAAGTCTTTGGGCTCTAGGCCCCAGGGATAGGTGGTCACTTTGGGCTTGGAGGGTTTGGGGGACCGGGGCTGAGGAAGGGGAGAGTCAGCGTGGGCCCAGGCTGTAGCACGGATCCAGTCCAGGGAGTTCAGAGTAGGAAGAGGGAACGACCCGAACAGGCAGAGCAGCCTGCTGAAGAGCAGAGGCTCAAGTTCAAATCCTGACTCCCATTTACCCACTTTGTGACCTCCGGCTGGTTACCTAACTCCTGTGAGCCTCAGTTTTCCCATCTGTAAAGTGTGCGATAATACCCATGCCAAGGGTTTAAGAGAGGACTAATTAAGATTGCATATGAAAAGTGATTGGCCAGGATGAGCCTTCGTGAAGTTGCGGTTATTGTTGGTCATTTTGGGGGTCAGTCTAGAGGAGTTGGTTCATGGGGTTGGGGCCTGGATGTTTCAGCTTCACAAGCTTCCAGAAGAGAGGCAGAGATGGTGGTCAGTGAGCCTGGGGCAAGGGGAAGCGAAGATGGGCAGTTGGTGGGCTGTAGGGTCGCAGTGGGGTAGTTGGAGAGTTGGGCACAGAGTGGGATCGGGTAAAGTTTCTGGTCTGCAGGTTCTCAGAAGAGCAGCTGTGCATAACCAGCTGTCTGGCTTTGAGCAAGCCATTTTTCCTCTTCGAGCCTGCCGTTTCCTTCTTTGCAAATGGAGGTGCTAATTTCTACCATGAGGTAGTTGCGAGGATTAAATAAGATAGTCCTTGTAAGTTCCTGCCACATAAATAGCAGCTGCTGCTACCCAGACAGATTGGCTTTTGTTCATGTTGCATGGGCAGCGGAGGAGTTTGAGAGGACTGGGAGGGGCCGAGACGACGGCCGCTGATTGGTCCGCCCTGGGTAAGGGGTGGAGGTGGCACGCGCTTACCGGCTGGGGGCATCCCTCGTCCTTGGGGGTTTAGAGGAGGACTGGTCAGGACTGACACTCCGGGGAGTCAGTGGGTTTGAGGTGGAGAGGCGACGACATGGAGAAATGGGTCAAGTCATGGGCTGGAAGAGTTGATCCGTTTCTGCTGGGAAGAGGGTGGCGGAGTTGGCCTGGCAGTGAAGGAGTTGGGTGATCCTGGACCCTGGGGAGGGCGCGGGGGGCGGGGGAGCCTTGGTGAAATGGGCGAGTTTGGACAATGGGATTTGCAGGACAGGAAACTGGAGGGCCTGTCAAAGTTGAGGAGCAAGTGGCTAGCCTCTGTGCCTAGGGAGGACAGTGGACTTATTGGCCGGCCTGGGGCCGTGAGGCGGAGGCTCGCCAGGCTGTAGGAGAGGAAGGTTGGGCGAAGGGGCTACCTAGTTGAGAGGCCAAAGGGCAGGGGCTGCAGGGAGGAGTTGATGGCCTCGGAGGAGAGGGAGGAAGCTTTGCTGGAGTTGGTCTGTAGGCCGTGGGAAAGCACTCACAGCGGGTGTCGTTTGAACTGTGGACCTAGTGGGAAGGATGATGGAGGAGTCATTCTGGGGCCTGCCGTGGTGACACGACTCCAAGGCCAAGGGTGAGGGAGAAGTTGGCAGGTTTGAACTGGGAGAACCATCATTCGAAGCTGTTCTTCCGTCTCAGGGATGGAGCAGTGGCCTAGGACGGGAGGTGCAGGAGCGTCCCCCGTAGGGAGAAAGCGGTACCAGGGGGACAGAGCCTCTGGCTGGGCTGGAGGAGGGCTGGGGCTGGGACGAGAGTGCAGGCCCAGCGGGTTGGGAGCCCTGGGGCTGTCCGTCCTCAGGCCTTGCCAGAGGTCACGTGTTGGAGACTTCCTGGAAGGAGGTCGTGAGGGAGGATCCCAGGGCTCTCAGCGGGCACAGGGACCTCCTCTCCCGTCTCACGCGGTGTGAGGGCCTTCTGTGTGTCCCCGTTGCACGAATGGCTGTTGATGTTACGGTGTTTGCCTTCACATTGGGGGTCTCTCCCCCGCACCAGAATGGGATGGCAGACATCGTCTGTCCTTGGCCCCTCGAAGAGCATGCAGTGGTCATGGCTGACGAGCACTAGTGGGCATGCGTGTGACCATTCTGGGAGGGTGAGGCCAGGCCAGACCTGGGACCCATCTGGCCAGAGTGCGCTGCCAGCGGCCTGCTGTGGCCTCCGGCAAGGGACTCCTTGCTGAGCTTGTTTGTTCCCTCATCTGTGAAATAGTCATCAGTGCCCTGCTGACCACCCAGATGTTTGAGCGGATGGGATGAGCCTCCCTGGTCGCTTGTGACTGGGAAGTGAAGCTTGGGAATGGGGAGGGGTGGGAATTGTGAGTGGCCGAGGCCGCCTCAGCACTGCCAGGCTGGGCACACACGCGCTCTGCTCTCTCTGGGGTGGGGGTGGAAGTGGGCACAGCGGAGGAGGGGCTAGCTGGCTGCACCCCCCTCCACCCCTCACCCGCCGTGGTGGTAGGCCTGTGGTCCCAGCTCTTCTGAGGACCAAGGCCAACTCGTTCCAGGAACCCTTCCGGACCAAACTGCAAGAATGACCCGAGGCTCAGCTGCCTTCTCAGTCCAGTTGCACGCTATGTGGGGAGGAGATGTGGGGTTTGCAAGGCAGGCATCAGGAAGCATGTGACACAGCCACAGTCTGGGAGGCTTGTCCCTCCCTGGGTCCAGTGCTGCCAGTGACTCATTCCCCATTCCCTGACCTCCTGCCCGAGAGTCAGTGGGGGAGGGGGAGGGCTGTCCACCAGGAAATTCCCGGTGTGAAGTGGAGATGTCTGCAAGGCAAAGGGGCCCAAAGGTGCGGCCACCTCTGGCCACCTGAGCTTGGGGGGTGTGGAGGGGGTGGTGGGGACAGTGGCCGTGGTGACCAGAGAGGGTGGAAATGCCGTGCTGTTTGTTCTCATTGAAACCTTCACTGCAGGTTTAGCCCTTGACACTGGCTGGCCAGGAAGAAGTGGCCTGTGGGTAGTGGCGACAGCCCCTTGGTTAAGTGGCTGCCTGAGCATGGTGGTTGATGTTGCTTGGGTGGTGGGGTCGTGGTGGTGGCTTCGATGCTTTTGCCCACATTTCCATCTGGGCCCAACTCCACCTCCTCCTGCCGGCGTTGGCACATGGACTCTGCTGTGTGACTTTGGGCAGTTGTATGTCCATGATTTTTCTGTTTGTAAAGTGCAGTTGACAGTACCTCCTCACAGGGTGACAGTGAGGATTAGCACTCAGATGTCTCCCTTGCCATCCTGTCGTTGCCAGTTGGGACCTGCAGCCCCTGGCCCTCAGTGTGCTTCACGCCTCTATTGTGCATTTGTGCCCGCCCTCCCCTCCGCCCCCGCCCCCATGTCTCCCTGGTCAGACTCTCCTGTCTGTCCGTCGCAGGCCTAATCCTCTGAGACCAGTGCCCCGCCATCCCTGACCGGGCGCGGGAAAGGCCTCGGGCTCCAGGCCTGATCCTGTCTGTTACAAGCTGGGTGGCAGTGGGCAAGCTGCCCAGCTTCGCTGAGCTGAACCTAAATCAGCATGTTTTGGCCCACCGGCCTGAGAGGCTTCGAGGACACCGAGATTCTTGACTAAAGGTGTTAGTCCCAGCCTCTCCAGATGCCAGCCGATGACTTCGGACAAGCTCCAGTTCCTCCCCGAGCCATCGTCCTGCTCTAAGTGGGTGTCGTCCTGTTGGGACGCAACCCCATGGGGTGCAGTGGGGTGAGAGCTGCTCCACCAGGCCAGGCCCCCGCACACGCAGACTCAGGCAGGCTGCCCTCATTCTTTCCGCCTCCAGCTCTCGGTTTGTATAGGCATCGTATTTCCCTCTTCAAGGGCAAAGACTGCAAGTCACCTCTGTGACCTCAGTCTGGCGCACGAGAGGGCTCAGGCGCTGGCTGGCTGTCAGGGGAGTGAGGTTTTCCCTCATGCCCATGGTGGCATTCAGGAGAAAGCTCTTGGGAGTAGATAATCCAGCCTGGGCCCGGCGGGGGCCCTTCCTCAGGTCCGCATCGGGGCCTGGCACCATCCCGAGCCCTTAGAGCATGCGTATCCAACACACAGTAGGCACTCAGGGGAGAGGCATCGAGTGAGCCGATGGAGGTGCTCGTGTGTGTTGTGGAAGCGAGGCCAGGCGGCCACCTTCAGCGTTTTGGCTGCAAAAGCATTAAGAGCCGCAGAGCCAGGTGCACCGGGCCGGCCGGCTGTGAGAGGCAGCCTCTGGGGATGGGGTGGGGAGGCCTCCTTCCTCAGCTCCTGGTGGTCCTCACGGCCCCAAGCCTGCCTTCCCGCCCTCAGTTCAAGGTTGGCAGGGATTGACCTCAGACGGGTTTTGGAGCAAATGGTGAGGTGGGCGTTGAAATGTCTGACCAGGTAACTACAGAGATTCGGGTGTAGTGTAGAGAGGCCTGGTCCGAAGTCCCTGCTCTGTGCATGACCTGGACAGTCACCACTCATTGTCTTCCAAGTGCCCATCGCTGGGCTGAGTGCCTTTGATGTATTATCTCAGCTAAATCTCACACCCACTCCAAGAAGTAGGTGCTGTTCTTTCCAGTTTGCTGATGAGGAAATGGAGGCACAGAGAGGTGAGGTAACTTACCTGTGGTCACCGAGCCGGTGGGCGGTCGAGCCGGGGTCGGACCCAGGCAGTCGGGCTCGAGCCTGCTCCCTTGGCCCGTGTCCTGGCTGCGTGCACGGGGGCAGATTGCTGCATCCAGTCTGTGTGCTGTGTATTTTCTTCACCTGTAACCCATAACCCTTCATAAAATGGAGGTGACAATTCTGGCTTGGCAGGGTTGTGGCGGGGATGAGAAACAGATGGAGTTAAGGGCCTGGTTCAGCGGGCATTCGGGGGGGTTTCCCCATGGTTCTCGGACAGGTGTCCTGGGAGGTCTGGCTGCTCCCTTGTCCTCAGCATGGGGTTCTTCCGACCCTGGGCCTGAATTCTTCCTGCATCACACGACTGCTGTGAGGTAGAGGCTCAGTACCTCCTGCCTGAATTTGCAGCTTCGATCCTGTGACCAGCCATTCATTGAGCAGGGTGTGGCCATGCCAGGTGTGGGGGTCAAGGACGAAGACAGGCCCAGTCCCCAGGTCTGTGGAGGTCACAGTCCAGTGAAGGAAACACAGCATCAACAGTTCTTATCAGACGGGCGGGACTCTGATTAGGGGGAGCTGACGGGGTGCGCGCAGGTGGGCAGGGTGGACGTGGCCTCCTGGAGCAAGGGGCCTGGGGTCTAAAGTCATAGGAGTTGCCAGATGAGGAGCAGCTGGAGGGTGTGCGAAGCCTTGCAGGTGGAGAGAGCGAGCAGGCACATCGGGGGAGCAGAGGAGAGCCGGTCTCAGGGGCGCGGGGAGTCGAGGTGAAGGCAGGAGGGTCAGAGGTGAGCTGGAGAAGGTGGAGAGGCCACCTGCCTGGTGGGGGCTTGCGGGCCGTGTTAGCGTGAGGGGCAGGGGGCCCACAGAGGGTTTGAAGAAGGAGCATGTCTGGTGTTTTTAACAACTTCTGGTGGTTGGCCCGTAGGGGACAAGACTGAGGCCGGGAGCCTGAGGGCTCTGGGCTGTGTGGCCCTGCGTTGGCTAAGAGCTGACGGTTGACTTCATCGATTACCTACCAGGTTTAGCTGAATCTCCCCCCACTCCCCAGAAGGTTTTGCCATCGCCGGTGTTTTCTGTAACACTTCTCAGGGGATAGTTTTCCTGTGTCCGTTCTCTCCCCCGTTGGTTCATCCTGTCCTTGGGTGGGGTGGTGGGCTGTGCGATCAGGTCCCCATGTGACCTTAGCAAGTGGCTTCACCTGTGTGGGCCCTTTAGGTCCCACATTTTCCAGGTCCAGAAAGCGATCAAAATAGTCCCAGACCTTGCTGGTATGTTAGCATAACCTAGGTGTCTATCACTCGTGTTAAATCCAGGGAATTCTGAAGTTCAGAGCACACCTGGCCCCAGGATTTCCAGTAGGACACCGCGGAGCCCCACGGGCCTCGTCCCTAAATCTGTGAAGTGATAGTGACGTGAGGGGCAGCTTGGGGCCCACAGGTGCCTGTCCAGCTCTGCCCAAGGCGAGTTGCTCAGCTTTGCCACCTCGGGACCCCCATTTGTGTGGGGATCGATTCCGTACTTGGAAAGCAATGGGAGCCATTGGTAGCTACGACAGGCACTCAGGAAGGGCCTGGTACAGCTGAATGAGATCACGTCCCCACCATGAGCCTGCCCTGGCTCCCTCTTCTCTAAAAATAAGGACAGTCCTGCCCTGCCGAGCTGGGTGGGCTAGGCGAGCACTCTGCTCAGGTGTGAAGTCAGCCGTGCGAATGTGGGCATGTCCCCAAAGCTCCCCATGCCACACAGTCCCCGTGCGTGAGGCCGTTAGGGCAGATGAGTGAGTTTCAGAGCCTCCCCGCTCCCTGGGAGGAGCCGGGTGGGAGCACACCCAGACTCCAGCATGGAGCGGGTCTGCTGAGAAGGCCTTGGTTCCTGGACGCCACTGCTCCTAGGCAGGTTTGGCCGCCGCCCCCCCAGCTGCGACGCTGCTGGTGCTGGGGCAGCCCGTGGCGCCTTCGGCAGCTGGACTGGAGTTGGGGCAGCCCCTCTGGCTGAGTGCAGGTGGGACTCCGGAGTGGAGGTGGTGTGTTCATTAGCGTGGCGGGCAGGTGCCCACAGGAGTGGTAGACATCCATCACGCTTTGATTACATTTCCCCGAATTCGGGAGGCAGGGCCCATCGCGGTTTGACTCCCCTCAGTGTCCCCAGGACCCCTCTCGGCGCCCAGCACTCCGCAGGCCCTCATGTTGGATGGATTGGTGGTGGACGGAGGTACAGGGTAGGCACTCTACAGTTAGTTCATCCCCGTTCTTACTCTCTGCAGCTGGTGCGGAGCTGGTGCCTCAAGGTGGGGGTGGTGTTAGGAAGTGTCTGCTGACAGCCGCTCAGCCCATGTGACTCGCCTGCCGCCCTCCTGCTTCCCAGCAGAAGCCTGGGCTGGGAGCCCTGCAGTCTGATGCCCTGGAGGCCTCGTCGGGTTGGGTGCACGGGCCCCTGTCAGGACCCACTGGGATTGGACTCGTGTGCCACCTTCACACCCACCCTGCCATCTCGCCACAGTCTCCGTGTGGTGCCAGCTGCCGTCACCATGTGGCGGGAGCTGCTCGTGGTCTGTGCAGCCCTTCCGGGCCTGAGCGCTTTGCCTGCTGTTAGTCATTCAGTCTTCTCAGCAGCCAGAGGGGACAAGCGGAGGCTCAGGGCTTGCCAAGGCCACACAGGTAGTAGGGAGAGGAGCCGTGGTCCCACCAGCAGGAATGGTGCTCACCTTCTGCTCTGCACCTTCAGACCGCGGGAGAAAGTCCGCACCCCAGAGCCTGGCGGGGGGCCCTTCCCCCAGGCCACCCCTCCCCTGTCCCTCCCCGCCCCCTCCTGACCCGCAGACAGTGGTTCCCTCTGCCCAGCGGGCTCCTGCCTTTCCCCACCAGCTCCTCGGCACGCTTCTGCGCCGGCCCCCAGGCCCCCTCGGCGAGGCCCTCGCCAGTCCTCAGTGCTGCTATGCTTCCCCAGGTTCCCATGACGCCTCCTCACGCTGTTATTTGTTTGCGTCCATCTCCCCCCACTGGACCCAGAGGCTCCACGAGGGACCGCGTCTTGTCTGCCTCCCTGGAGGAAGCAAACCTCTGACAAACCCAGGTGCCCGAGGGCCCCTGGGCGAAGCGGGTCTGCTAACGAGCACCCCAGGTTGAGCCCTCAGAAGGGTTGGGGGCCGTGAAGAGAGCAAGGGGAAGGTGTTCATTGGATCATTTCTGCCTTCACCCATACCGACACGCGCCTGGCTCGGCCACTCCGCCCTGCCTGTGCCAGGCGGCGGAGCCCTCGCCGCTCTGTCTGCTTCGGGGGTCCCTCTGCGTTCTCCAGAAAGCAGACCTCGTTCTCCCCCGCTTCCACCCACACTTCGTGACCCTCTCCCCACCGCTTTTCACACCCCGCCCCGGATCCCAGCACCAGATTGGGGGCCCAGCCGCTGCCACCTCGCTTACCTCAGCTGGAATCACCCTTCCCCTCGCCCTCCCTGGGTTCAAGTGCGGTGTCTCCCTTTCAAGTCCTAGAACGTCCGAGGGCCTCCCCTCACCCTGTCCGGGAACACAGGCCCGGCCCTCATGGCTCTAGCCGGTCCTTCAGCGCCAGCCAACCCTTTGCTCTCCGCCCGCTAAGCTGGTTCCCCGCCGGGTCAGCGAGCTGCTCCTCTGCAGGCCTGCGACATTCCCTCTCGGCCTCTAGATTGTACGCCTTGTGAGGGTGGGGGTGGCTTTGGTTTGGCGTGGTGCCACTGTCCCCCCGGTGCCCACACCACGCGACGCCGTGCCTGGCCCTGAGCAGGAGCTAGTACAGTAGGTGGAAAAAGCGTTGTGGGTTCCAGACCCTAGGTCCCAGGCAGGCCCTGCCCTTGTGCGGCCCAGGGCAGGGCAGATCCCCGAGCTGGCCAGGCTGGAGGAGTGCCAGAGCGCAGGGCTGGGAGGCCGGGGCTCGGGCCCACCCTGCTGTCCGGGGCCAGGGCCCCGCCTGCCGCCCTGTGCAGCGAGCGAGGTTGGTCCTAGCTCCTCTCCCACCGCGCATGTCCGTCTGTCTCTCTGCACAGGTCGCACCCACCGTTCAGGGAACTGAGTGGGGCCCAGGACCTCTTCCCCGTCATGGGGTGGGGCTGGGTGAGCCCAGCTTCTGGTAACTGATATACCTTCCCGGCAGGTGACCGATTCCCCATCCCCCGAACAACAAGGTGTGTCACACAGGAGGAGGGGGAGCGTGTCGGTGGCGTCCAGCCATCCAGCCCAGGCTTCTGTCCTCTTCCTCCTTCTCACTCCTTGTCCCCTTCTTTCCTGGGCTTGGATTCTTGCTTCCTGCCCCAGCTTTCCCTGCTGTGATCAAAGGGACCAGGAAGTGCCGTTTCCCTGGGGGCCTTCTTCCTTGCTGGGCCTGAGCTCAGCCCTTGGGATCTGCAGGTTCCCGAGTTCCCCTGCCCCAGCCCTGCCCGCTCTGAGTCGTTTCTGTGGAGACTGAACATGGGAGGGCAGGGCCGGGCCTGTCTCGGTCACTGCTGTGTCCCCAGCACCGCTCTAGGCACAGGGCAAGTGCTCAGTGAATGTCAGGTTCCATTAGGATGGGGGGGGTGCCCTCCGTGGGAACCCTGCCTCGAGTGCCCGCGTCTGACAGCACCGACCCGGTCTGGTCCTGGGAAGGACATCCCCGGCCAGTGAGCCTAGTGAGCGGAGCAGGCGCGGGAAGGCAGGGCTGCCCATCTGACTTGTTACGCCCCCAGCCGTGGCTGGGTCCGAATGCCTGTGCCCACGACCACCCACCCGAGAGACTCCAGGGCTGGCACAGGCCCCTCCCCGTCCCCGGAGCCTGGGTTACAGGGCTGGAGGGGCAGCGTGTTTTACAAATGAGGCCGGAGAACAGCGGCCTGGTGCTTGGGACAGGGCCTCCGCCGCTGTCTTCTGCCACCTCTGGAGCTTCGAGGGGCAGAGTGACACGCCCTGTAGGAGGGCAGGTGGAGAGAGCCCCCCCGACATGCTGTGTGAAGTTGGTCATCGTAGACAGGGTTTGTGCTCTGGAGAAACTGAGGTCCGCCTCCAGCCCACCACGCAGTTGAGGGAGCTCATGGTGCCACAGGCTGCCCCGCACCCCGCACGGAGCTGGCGAAGGCAGCCGGCGAGAAGGGCGTGTGTCACCCCGGAAGCCGAAGGAGGGGCTCACCACCGTGATTCTCTTCCGACTTTAGAAAGTAGGGTCCATTCATGGTGAGAAAAAAAAAGTTGAAAAGTCTAAAGAAAATAAAAAAATTATTTGTTAATTTCACCATCTGGAATTTTTTTAAAAAAACAGCTCCATTGAGATAATTCAAGTACATTTCACACATTCGAAGCGTGCAGCTCATCGGCTTTCAGTTTGCAGAGTTGTACTTCTCTCGTCACAGTCAATTTTAGAACATTTTCATCACCCCCAAAAGAAACTCTGTGCCCCTTAGCCGTCACCCCCAGGCCCTGCCCCCCTCCGCCTTCCGTCCGACTGAGGCAGCCACTCGTCCACCTTCTGTCTCTTCAGCCTCTGGACGTGCCATACAAATGGAGCCATGTAACACGTGGCCCTTCACGTCTGGGTCCTTTCACTTAGCGTGCAGTTTTCAGAGTTCATGCTCATTGTCATTTCCCATCGTGGCTGAGCGTGGTTCCATCGTGTGAGCGCCTACCCCACATTTTATTTATCCCGTCATCCACCGATGCGCGCCTGGCTTGTTCCCACTCTGGCTGTTATGAGTGACGCTGCTGTGGACATCAGTGGACACGTTCTTGTGTGGACGTGTGTTTTCATTTCTCTCGGACTGGAACTGCCGGTTCATGTGGTGGCCGTATGGTGGCCGTTAACCATCTGGCCGTTTTCCAGGCCAGTTTCCCAAGCCACTGCCCCACTTGAGGTCCTCCACATCCTGTCACTGTCCATTTGCTTCTGGCCGCCCTAGAGGGTGTGAAGCGGGATTTCACCACCGCTGTGATTTGCGTTTCCTTGATGGCTGATGACATTGAGCGTCTTTTCATATATCGTCTCTGGGGAAATGTCTTTTCAGATCCTTTGTCCATTTAAAAATTGGGTTGTCTGCCTTTTTGTTATCCAATCGCGAGTGTTCTCTATATATTCTAGATGCCAGCTCTTATCAGAGGAGTGATTCGCACCACCTGGGACGTTTTCATTGTTAAAGGCCAGAGCATTTCCTCCTCTTCTCCTCTGGGGCTGGATAGATCGCCACAGACAGATGAAAACAGACTGGGAGGATACCGTGTTGTGTATCCCGTTTTCACTTCATTTTTGCATTTTGTACAAAGCACGATTAAAATACATCACTGGGCCATTGTGATTTGTTCTCGCCGTGTCCGCGTTGACGTGGAGGTCCTTTCCCATCTCCGGTTACATAAATAATGTGGTGACGTTTGTCCTCGCCCATCAGCCCTCGTGCTCATCAGAGAGAGCTTTCTCAGGAGAAATTCCTAGAAGGCACTTTTACCAGGTCAGCTGGGAGGAAGGTGCCTTTGAAGCCTCCGATACCATCTGTGCCTGCACAGGACTGTGAGCCTTGAGCTTGAGCCCTGTCGCTCTTGCAACGATTTTCATGTTTCTGCCGTGCGCGATGGTGATTGCAGGGACCGTAGTTATCACTCAGGGGAGAGACGCGTACAATGGGACCGTGTGTGGTGACAGTCACCAAAAAGAAGTATGTCTCGGGTTGGGGTGGAGCTGAAGAGGTACAGATAAGCAGTCAGGGAGCCAGTGCTTCATGCTGACAGTCACGGCAAGATGTGGAAGTTTAAAAAAACCACATCTGCCAAAAAGAACTTGGAAGTGTACATGACTAACGGTTACCAGCCAGCCGGTTACACGGCGAGCACACGGGGACGGACGGTGGGGAGAGGTGAGCCTGCACTCTCACGGGGCTCTCAGACGTGAACGGTAGAGCACTCCGGAAAACTGTTTAGAAATATATTTCCGTTTTTATCCACAGTTTTGTTCTCCTAGTTACCCCCTGAAAATTGCCCAGGGTTTCCAGGTCACGCGCCGTTGGGAGCAGTTATGTTCAGCTGTGTCTCGGTTGTGTCTCTTGACTTTTTTTGATCAGTGACTGAAGCTTGCATTTGAGGATCTCTGGGCCAAGACGGCGTGCGGTTTTAGTGAGCACTCCTTCGACTAGTGGTTAACCTGTTCATGGTTAATCCATTCCCTGCTTCTGGGAGTGGTTTTCTCATGCCCTTTGCCTGTTTTTGTTTGGGGCTCTTTTGTAAGGACTCCTCCTTTGAAAACATTGACTCTTGGAATTTTTTTCTACAGATATAATTTTCCTTGTTTATCATTTGCCTTGCAGGTAAGTGGGGGGAGGGGAGCAGGACACCTTGCTTTTTGAAGAGAGTCACTTTCTCCTTTGCTCTTTCACTGGGTCTCTGTAGCAGGGCGCGCCGGTCCCAGCCCAGGCGGCTGGGAGTAGAGGAGCGCTGGCTGGCGGCTGGTCTGAGAGCAGACGAGGTGGGCTCGGCCCGGCCGCCCGCAGTGTGGTGTGGGGGCGCTGCAGCGGCAGGCAGGCCCAGGTGATGCAACAACAAGGTACAGAGATGGTCCCCTGTAAATACAGCTGCAGCTGCTCTTTGCTGAGCAACCCAGAGAAGCTGGCGGGGCTCCTCATTTTGTGACTAGGAGCCATCAGTCCCTTGCTGAGATTGTGCTCCTTTGCAGAAGGTGGCAGAGGCCGGGGCAGCCCTGTCCAGGTCCCTGACACATCAATCTGCCACAGCCGCAGTGGCCCAGTGAGTCCCAGGAGTCCAGGCTCCGGCTGCTCCCATGGCAGGGCCACCAGGTTGTCAGCGGCCCACGTGCAAGGGTCCCTTTAATCGTATGCTCTCCCCCCACCCCACAGCTCCCTGGTCTGTGTTCTTCGGCCCTGCCGGCCACGTCCCCACCCCATCTCCTGCCTCGGCTCACGCACCCCTCCAGCCCTGGCCTCGGCTCATGCACCCCTCCAGCCCTGGCCTCGGCTCACGCACCCCTCCATCCCTGGCTTTCGCTCCAGCACCCACATGCCAGGCCTCTGTGCAGCCTCCTTCCTCTGCCTGGGAGGGTTCGCCTAACTTTTGTGTGGCTATTTGTTTCTATCCACTTACTGTCTCGTGCTCCCTCCCCCTCTCCCCCCGCCACCTCCCCGTGTGAGCAGCTTGGGAGCCGGAGTTCGGTTCACATGTTCCCTGCATCTAGAATAGCATCTGGCACACAATGGGCACCAGAGAAATATTGGAGGGAATGAAGGAACTTCTGACTCTAATCTTTTAGGTCAGCTTAAATATTTTCTCTTGTACACCCAAAATTTACTGGGTTTCATTAACCGATGTCAGCATAATAAAAGCAAATTTAAAAAATATGTATTTTTCATCTTATAGATCTTTCCAAACTACTGCCCATTCTAAATTTGCATGCCTCCATTTCTCCTGTGAGAGTATTTTTCTTAGAATGTGTCGTTTTTGTTTGCTTATTTTTCTGCCTTTCTAGCAATAACTCCCCAGGGCAAGATCAGGTCTGTTCTGTTGTTCATTGCCTGCCCAGTCCAGGGTGTTTGGTGAGAATGAATGAATGAATATGTCCTTCAGTTCCCAGACACACCCTTCACAGGTGAGGGAAGTGAGGGTGGGCACCGAGAAGCTCCCGGCACCCACTTCCCATCCCTGGAGCCCTGGGC
The DNA here is from genome assembly GCA_028627145.1 of Eidolon dupreanum. Classification (NCBI taxonomy): domain Eukaryota; kingdom Metazoa; phylum Chordata; class Mammalia; order Chiroptera; family Pteropodidae; genus Eidolon; species Eidolon dupreanum. Next base: position 91,913,002 of record CM053508.1, on the reverse strand, counting down.
TGGAGCGGTAAACAGCTCTCTGTCACTGGATTTTCAGATTTCGAACTAGAGCTCCCCCAGCGCCGAGTGCAGCTGGCCATCTGGCGCCCGTCACCCGAAGCCTGAGGCCAGCAGCCTGAAATAGCCTGCCTGGTTCCGGCAGGGCTGGTTGTCCCCCAGTGGGCACCGACTTTCTTAGGGACCCCTTCCCGGAGCTTGGCCCATTGCCCACCGAGGCCTTTGGTGGGTGGCAGTGATGGGAAGCAGTGAGCTACTGAGTGACTTGCAGACCTTTTCAAGCACCTTGGTGCCCCCAGCCCTATGCTGGGTCCCTCGCTCATTTGCTTCTTTTGACTCTGACGGTGACCTTCAGTGCCCTGGAGGCACTGTCCACTCTCTCTCCTGTGAACTTTGCGTGCGCTTGGCCCTCTGCTGTAGTACTCCTCCCCGCTTCTGCTTTTTAAATGATCGTTCTTGGCATGCGAACTATATACATAACATGCATGTAAGTAAAGTGTAATATAACGAGGACCTGCGAGCCTACCTCCCAACTTAGGGACGGGAGCATCGCCATTAACTCGCCTCTAGATAGGCGGGTGGGCCAAGCACGAGGCTCCCTGACTCCCATCCTGAATGTGGGGGTCTGTGTGCCTTGTCATTCTTGTTGAAGTTTGTAACTGTGTGTGCGTGCTGGAAAGTATGGTGTTTAGCTTCACTTGTTTTTGAGTTTTATAAAAATGGCATTGTGTCATGAGTGGACTCCTGGGTCTCACTTTTTCTCTCAACCTCGTTTCCCAGTTTCCTACAGATAGGTAGGTGCTCTAGAATATTCCACTGTGTGACCGAGCGTTAAAATGTCTGTCATGCTGCCGGTGGCTCTTTGGGCTGTTCCCAGGTCTAAGGTTACATTACCTGGCACGTGAGCGAGACTTCTCCAGGACACAGACCTGAGAGTGGAGTTGCTGTTTGTGGCTGATGGATCTGTGTAGCTTTTCACGGTCAACTCGGTTCTCCCCTCCTTTCCCTGGCTGCTTCCTACTTGTCCTCCTAGGGTCTCCTACCCACCTTTCTTTCCTTCAACAGAAAGGGGTGTGATGGCGAATGAGACTCACGGTCCCAGGGCTCGTGTGACCAGTGGTGTTAGGTAGTCCCTCCTCCAGGAAGCCCTCCTTGACCCCTAGACCAGCTTAGGTGCTCTCCTGGACTCCCTTGGCCCAGCCCTGTCCCACTCTGGGTCATTACTGCCTAGGGATAGGTCTGTCTCCCCGACTGGACTGAGAAGAGCTCCGTGTGGACTGGGACCAGAGCTAAGTTTTGGGTGCTGTGTCCCCAGCACCACCTGCGCAGAGTGGAGCCCAGAGCAGGATTGGGCGAAGGGTCTGCTGAGTTACTGCTGACACACACCTGAGGCAGGTGGGATTAAGAGGAAGGTGGCGTCCAGCATCCAGTACTTGTTGGGGTTCATCCTGTGTCCCAGGCCCATGTGGCCCGAAGCCCAGCACTTCCTCAAATGGCTGAGCCCACAAGAGGCCTGGCCCTGTGACAGGTGGCGGAGACACGGCTGCTGCCCTTGGCAGTTTAGAGAGGAGTTGCTGCCCAACCGCTCACTCCGATGTGCAGGCTGGGGCAGTAGGATGGGCAGAGGCGTCTCTCGGCAAGTGTGGGGCCCACCCGGCCCTCTGGGACCTAGAGAGCTCACATGGTTGTTCTTTTGAAGAGGGCAAGACTAGGCGGCTGTGTGAACCTTTACGAAAGATGGATGAGGTGAGAGTTGTGGGCTCCCAGGGGAGCAGTTGGGGCTGTGCAGGGCCACTGCAGGCCCGTCATTCAGTAACAACAGGGACCATATGTGCAGAGTGCCCACTGTGTGCCAGGCAGAGCGCCCACTGTGTGCCAGGCAGAGCGTCCGCTGTGTGCCAGGGAGAACGTCCACCGTGTGCCAGGCGTAGCACCAAGCTCTCCACAAGCGTCAGTGGTTCTGTGTGCACGAGTTCCATGGGGTGGAGGGAATTGTTGCTCCATTTCACGGCTGAGGGAGGATCCTGAGACTCAGGGGGAGCAGGCCAACTCCCCTGGCTAGTTGGGGGTCAGCCCAAGGAGCCTGGCCCCTTCTGCCCTGTGCAGCACGGTGGCGGCCAGCGGACAGGTCAGCTGGGGAACAGCACGCCTGGCCCCTAGTGCCAACTCTGAGAATGGAGGCAGAGTCACCCGGGCTTCCTTACAGGGCCCTTTACCCTACCACTCTATCGGTGCTTGTTTGTCCCGAAGTCTTCACTTCTGTACTCTTAGGCACCCAGCCCTGAGTAAATATTTGTCTACAAGCAAACAGGAGCGTGTGTGACCAGTATTTCTGAGCCAGGTGGCAGGGGACAGGTGGAGGTAGCTGGTATGGGGACGGATGCTAGGTGAGCCTCCAGCTGGAGCTGGTCACTGAGTCCTTTGCTCATCCAGCACCCACTCCAAGGTGCTGCCTAAGTGTGAGGCCCTGGACCAGTGATGACAGCGGGCACCAATCCCGTGACCTCAGCACCGGCTTCTGTGTGTGTGTGTGTGTGTGTGTGCGCGCGCGCGCGCGCGCGCGCGTGTGTGTCAGTGTGTCAGTTTCTTAGCCTCCAGTTTCCAGGTGAGAAGACTCAGCCGTGAGGAGGTTAGGGCCTTCTCCTGTGACGGGTGGGGTCTGTTTAAGTTGTCCGGGCTGCATGAGGTGAATGGGGGTGTTCATTGGAAGGACATGGGGGCCTCTGCCAATTCCGAGGGGCGGGGGAGGTCCTGAAAGCCAGCAGGAACAGGACTTGTGTCAGCTCTCGATACCACAGGCACTCATGTTTTATTCCTCTTTCGGGCTGGTCCTGAGCCAGGCACGCCTGGTCTTCCTGGTGGCTGGGACAGGACTTCTCAGGCCCAGTCTGTCACCCAGGTGGCTCTTGCAGGCTTAGCGAAGGTCCCACATCCTTCCCGTCAAACAGGGCCTGCGAGGGTTGGGCTCGCTTGGGGCGGGGGCAGTTCTCGGTGAAGGGGGCCTGGGCTCTCAGAAACCCCAAATAGCCACCACCAGACACATGGTCCGACTCCAGAGCCCATGCCCTCAGCCACCAGGCTGCACCATTCCACGTGGTGAGAAGGTGGACTCATGTCGCAAAGCGGGAAGTCACCATCGTCCTCAGATGTACATATCCCTTTGGCAAGTCCCTTCCGGCTGGGGGATCATGGAGGCCACAGAGGACCTCCCTGCCCTCTCCTCAGACACGTCCCAGCAGCAAGCCCTGGCTTAGTGGCACAGTCTTGGGCACTTGTGCTCCGTGGACAGTCTCCACAGCACGGGACTGGATGCATTTTCTTGGTGGTTCAGGCAGTCAGCCAGCACTGAGCTCTGTGGCAGTCCCGTGCTGGGGACCCGGCAGTGGCCAAGACGAACCTGGTCCCACCTCACAGGCTCCCTGCCCAGAAGAGGCAGTGGGAGAGACAAGTCAGCCAAGTGGCCAGCAGGGTGGGATAGGAGAGTGTGGAGGGACAGGGCCCAGGGCGCGACAGACAGCAGAGCAGCCAGGCTGAGGTGAGACAGGTGAGGAGAGCGAAGCTGCTGGCCGCTCCCCGGGGCAGGGGCTCCCCACCCACACCTGCCTGCGGGGCCCCCTCTGCCCTCACCGTGTGTCCTGGCAAGCCTCCACCTTCCTGAGCCTCCGTTTCCTCTTCTGAAAAAGGTGGGGGAGGGGTCTCTTCTCCCCAAAGAGTGGGTGTGAACAGAGAGGCGGTCACTTGTGGTTACAAGGCCCGGGGAGCCACTACGCCCGGGCTGGAACCCCTGCCCTTCCCTTCACTGGCTGTGACCTTGGGCAGGTTGCTTGTCCCCCTGGGGGTAATGAACCTGACCTCGTGGGATTGTTGACAGCAGTAACTGGGGCGACGTCCATGAAGTGCTGTGTCAGTGCTGGCTGTTGGCAGTAATAAAAACTTATCTAGCATTAAAAGCTGTTACACATTTGGGGCTCGGGGGCTTGGTGCGCCCTGTGTGTCAGGTTTCAGGGATCAGGGCCTTGACTTCCCCCTTCACTCAGGAGCACTGTTGGCCTTATCAGGCTCCTGATGTGTGTGAGGTTCCGGTGGCCAGAGGTAAATTGTCTGTGATGATCCTCGGGTTCTTCTGCCCCAAGAAACTTGGAAAGCCATAGGCGCCTTCTGGCCGCACGTGTGTCCGTAACGGGATCTTCATTCAGTTGGGCCGGAAGGTCCGGATCGCGGTGGGGTGGGGTGGGCCAGGCCCTTCACCTTCACCGGAGTAGGCAGGTCCTCCCACGTCCCTGCCTGGGGCCCAGGACCTGGAGACCGGACTCCTGGCTGGTTGTGTGAGCCCAGCCTGCCCCCTGCAGTTGGCTGTCCTCCCAGAGTGAAGTCTGATGGGTCCCTCCCAGGACGTGGGGGGGGTGGGGACGAAACACTTCTCACCCAGGAAGAAGCTGTCTGCATCACGGCCCCTCAGGCCCCTCAGTGGGGCTGGGGAGGGGGACAGGGGCCTGGAAGGAGAGGGCGGGCCATCCCAGCCTCTCCTGGGGGCATGGTTCCCCCTTCTCTCCCCTTCCTCAAGAGGTTCTCTGGGGAGGAGTTCACAGGACGAGTCATCTCATTCATTTATTCACAGCCATTTACTAGAGACACAGCAGTGATGTCCTGAGACCCAGGGAGCTCTCGGTCTAGGACAGAGTGAACAAGTAGACAGATCGGGGTGTGTGCGGGGGGGACAAGGACGTGGTAGCGAGTAATGTGCGTGTGCTTGCACACCTGTGCGCACTGCTTTAAAAAGACTCAGGAGTTGCTTCTCAGTGGAGGTGGCATGTGAGCTGAGACTGAGTGACAAGTGGGGATGAGCTGGGAGAGGCGTGGGGAGTAGCAGTCCCAGACCTAGAGGCAGGAACAGACGAGGGTGGGGCGGCTGGGGGGCCACACAGGCGGGGGCTGCGCCCCATCTCGGGCCGCGTCAAGGAGGCCGCCTCCTGGGGCAAGAGGCTTCCATCACCGCGTAGGGATGGGGCCCAGCTGCTCCTCAGCGTGGTCACCGAAGCTTACTCGTGCCTGCCTGCCTCCGAAGGGGCGGGCTGCCCCTTCCCCGGGGGTCTGCTGGAGCCTCCCCGCAGTCCTCACCAGGCTTCCTGTGCCCAGCCGCCCTGGGTGTGCGCTTCTGAAGGCGAAAAACCAAAACGCGTCACCTGGGGTTCACCCAGCCCCCCAGCCGCCCAAGCAGAGGCCCAGAGGTGCGTCTTAGACCCAGCTGGCTGGAGGGCAGTGGGGCAGACCTCCTCCTGGCGAGGGGAGTGTGTGGCACCTGGTGCGGGCGTGGCCGCCAGCAGCTCCACGGGTCCACGCGCTCCCTCTGACGACGGGGTGGCCCGTGGGGCTGCAGCGAGTCTGGGTGGTGCTTTGTCGGAGAAGATAGCTCATGGCCAGTGTCCCTTCATTTTTGCTGAAGAGTCACTGGCCGAGGTTTTCAGAACAGGCCGAGCTGCTGGGAATCCCTGCCCGGGCCTCGCCCCACCACCAGAAGGAGCCTCTCCCCTGCCCTCGTTCTGTGGCCAGGTCTCCTGTCCCCCAGCCACGTCCCCAGAGCGCCCTGTGGGATCGCGCGCACTGTTCTGGGCCAGGTCCTCAGGGCAGCTCCCAGCCTGGCGAGAGAGGCCCCTAGAGGCGGTGGGCTGGGAAGCCAGGGCCTCTGGGGCTGTACTTGCTGTGAGCCAGTGCGTCCGAGGGCACGTCCTCCTGGCAGGTGAGCCGCCGTGGAGCTGGCCTTGGAGTCTCCATGAGGAGGACGGCTCTGCAGGCCAGAGCGGCCACAGCAGTGAGAGAAAACGGGCCATGGAGTGTATGGCCCGTGTGGTCACTCAGGCAATACCGCCTCGCTGGACCTCCTTTTCTTTGTCTTAGCTGGGGGGTCAGTCACGTCCCCTTCCTGGGCACTGTGAGGCTTCAGTGAGCGTGGGTACGTGCAGAGGCCTGAGTACAGGTGAGCTGCCAGCGAGGCCTGCAAAATGTAGGGACACTGCTGTCACCAGGCTTGTGCCGGGAGCCCCAGGTTCCTGCCCCCCCCCTTGTGCCTCAGAATTCTCCTCTGACACCCCTTCTTCGAGCCGTCCTGTCTCTTGGGTGCGGGCATGAGGCCTGGCTTCCTGTTCCTTCCTTCCTTCCTGCTGGATTTTGCTGAACACCTGCTGGGCCAGGCCCTAGGGAGCCGCCCAGGCTGGGCCGGCTTTGTCATTAAAGTGGCCTTGAAAGGCCAGCCTCGGCCTAACCCACGCTGACAGCCCCAGGCCTGAGCCAGATTTCCCTCCCTTTGTGGGCCGCCAGCTCCGAGCAGCTGCTCTTTTTCCCCCATCGAGGTTTTTACTGAAGTTTTTATTATGGACGTTTTTGTATGAGAAACCTGATTAACTCACTCCCCAGCTTCCGTAATGATCAACGTGTGGCCAGTCTTTTCCTCCATGCTGCCCTGCCCCATTATTTTGAAAAAAAATCCAGTACACATCTGCCATTTTACCTGTACATTTTTCTAAGTTGCTTCTGAAACGGAAGCGACACACAGCCCTACACCAGCCACCTCTGTCCTCTGCCGTCGTCTCCCCCAGGCTCAGGACGAGACCACTGGGCAGGTGGCCTCCTTGGGGCCGTACTCTCCGTGTCTCTGCACACGGTGAGTGTGAGATGCTCGGAGAGGAGCCGAGCCCCCCCGCCGGCACCCTCCCCGAGTGAGGCCACCACCCCAGGAGGTGGCTCTGGGCTGCGGGGAAGTCCAGGGAAGCAGCTGGAGGCCTTCTGTCTGGGTCCTGAGCTGCTTCCCTTGCTCATCTTTGTGTTCGTTTGTTTTTTAACAATGAGCACAGGCTTCTGTTTTCCCGCTTTATTTCATGAAAGGCGGCATCCCCAAGCACACTCTTCTTCACCTTGCTTTTTCCCTGTAATGCATCCTGGCCTCGTTCCCCGTTGGCTCAGGCAGAAGCATCTCGTTCTCTGGCCACGGAGAGTTCCGGTTCAGGGGAGCTGGAGCTCACCGACTGCTCCCCAGTGATGGATGTTGGCGTAGGTTCCAGTTCTGCGTTTGCAGACAATGCTGCAACGCATAACCTTTTAGCACCTTTGCAAGTAAGTCTTAGCCTGGACCTCCGGGAGCGGGGTGGGTAGGTCAGAGGGGCTGTGCATGCGTTTGTGTTTTGAGATGTTGAGTGGTATGGCCAGATCGCCTTCCAGAGGGGCCATCCTGGTTGCACAGGCCCCAGGGCTCAGGAGCGTGCGGCGTCCGGCCTGCGGTGTCGGCCCGTCCAGCGGGTGAAAAGCAGGACGCAGGCGTGCTGTCATTTAGTTTGCGTTTCTCTTATTCCGAGGATCGCCGAGTGTTCCAGAATTTCGAACCCGATTTTTGCTTTAGGAGTGGACTCAAGGAGGCCCTCTCGGGGTCAGAGTGGGGAGTCGGGGCTACTGTAGTGCGGGGCCCTCCCCACGCCCCATGCGAGGACCCGGGGGTCCAGAATCCAGGATGTTGGTATCAGCAGGCGGATGAGGGTCAGACCTGCCTTTGCTTTTCAGCTAGAAAAATGTCCTTGGGCAGGTCACTTGCCATTTCCCAGCTTCCTCTGGAATGGGGGGGGGGGCGGTGATCATCCTACTTCTGAGCGCTGTGAGGAGGCCTAAGTGAGGTTGGGTTTGTGAATCAGTCTGGGAGGAGACACAAAACGAGGTCCCCACAGACCACCAAAGAGGCCCCCAGCAGTGTTCCCTCCCCCCTCCTCTGCGGAGCAAGGGTTCTGGGATGGAGGGGGCCGGGGAGGAGCCGCGCAGGGCAGTGGCGGAGGGACGGAGGGACGGGTCAGAGGCGCAGGCCTGGAGTCCCACCCCCACTCTGGGCTGAGGCCCTGCCCCCTCGGGCCTCCGTCTCCCACGTGTGCGGCACGTGATCTTGGGTGCGGGCCCAAAAACCGAGCCCTGCGGGATTCGCAGCAGGGCGCGCACGGGGAGGGTGTCACCAGGCAGGTGGAGAGCTGGCTGTGGAAGTAAGGTTGGGAGCTCCCCTCCCGCCCTGGAAAAACTGACCGGTGCCACCGCGAAGACAGACCCCCACCTCCTAGGGTTCTCCGGGCAGGGACTTGAGGGGCTTGGAGGTGGCCGTGGACAGAGATGACCAGCCAGCGTGACGTCGGGTGCTCTGTGACGTCCTCCTGTGGCTGCTCACCAGGACTGGACTTGGAGAACTGGGCTTCAGTGCGCTTGGCCTGCCCGTGGGTGTCGTCCAGTAGACATTCCCACAAGAAGCGTGGTCTCGGGAAGCCAGCTGGCTTGGGCCTTACATGGCCTGTGAGGGCCCCATAGACTCAGGTTCTGGGCCCAGAGCAGCCTGAGAAGAGGCTGAGAGGTAGGAGTGAGGGAGGGGTCTGCACGGGAGCAGCACGAGACAGTGGCTCTGAGGGACAGAGGACACACTCTGGGCTCGTGTCTGCAGAGTTGATGGGGCCTCGGGCGCACGGGACCCCCACAGAAGGCTTCATGGGCACTCTCTGTCTCCCCGTCATTTCAAGCCCCAGGAGGCTGCTTTGCTCTGCCCTGTCCCTCTGCAGTCCCCTCCCCGATGCTGGGGCGGCCCAGGCCAGGGAGGGGTGCATCATGGGAGTGTGGAAGGAACCGGCACCGAGGAAGACCGTGCAAGACATTTGCTCTGGGCTGAGTGCGCCCATCCAAGCCCTCGTCACGTGCACACCCTCCCAGCCCGAGTGCAGGGCACCCAGGGGAGAAGGACGCTGCCCTGAGTTCACCCAGCGGGTCCGGGCGGAGCTGGAGTCTCGAGTGCCTGTTCTTTGGACTCCTGAGACCCACTCTTCACCCCGCCCTCATTCTGTCAACTCATGTTAATTGAGCACCTCCTGTGCACCCCATATATTGCCTTTCTAGGGGAACTTCAGTGGACAAAGCACCCAGATCCCTCCTTCATTGCAGCACGAGCACACAGACACATCATAAAGTTTCACGTTAGGTCATGAGACGTGCCACACACAGAACGAAGCAGGGTACAGGGATGGATAGTGACGAAGGGGTTTGTTTTATGTGGGCTGGTCAGGGAAGGCCTCTGAGAAGGGGACGTTGGGGCAGAGACCTACAGGCTGGGGGAGGGGCGAGGCAGCGGGGTCGAGGTAGACGAGTGCTCTGGGCAGAAGGACAGCAGGCGCAGAAACACTGAGGACTGTCTGTGATAGGACCGGCTGGGGTCCTTGACCATGATAGTGTCTGAGCCAGGTCTGCCCTTGGACCTACTACACAAGAGCAGGCCTCCTGCATGAGAGCTTTGCCGCCTACACCTCTAGGATGACACCCCATCCGTGCTTAGTGACTGAGGCCCTCTGTGGGCACCCTCCCCACCCCAGCCTCTCAGCCAACCCCCCACCCTGCAGCTTCCTGCCCCAAAGCTTGGCGCAGCCTCCACACCTGTAGCTGGTGCACGAAGTTCCTTCTGCGTGGCGTGTCTTCCCCTGTCGCTGTCTCACTCCTCCACACCTTCTCCGGGAGGCTTCCTGCCCCACCTGCCCTCCTGCGTGTTCCCTCCCTTCTCTCTGCTGTGCCCTGTGCTGCTGCTGCTGGGTTTGTCTCCCTGACCACGCAGAGGGCTCTGGGACAGGGCTAGGGTGACAGGTGGCTGCTTATTGTGGGGCTTCGGGTCTGGGGAGAGGGCCGTCCTAGGATGAGCGCACACCAGGCCGACCTCACGCCCGCACTCACACGTGGCCCCTGGTTCCTGTGGCAGCCCTGTGGAGGCCAAGTGCCAGCGGGCACTGTGAGCACACCCCGGCGGGCAGCTCTGCGGAGGGCACAGCCAGCTCCCGGAAACCCCAGGCCCCCCTCTTTACCCTGATACTGGCGAAAGCCATCTGTCCATCCTGAAGCCAAGGGCCTGTTAGGGGGCCGGGTGACACCCAGACGTGCAGTGCGTGTTTCAGACAAGCCGTTTCCAGCAGGTTTTGGCCCTGGGTGCCTCTCACCTCCCTGCAGGCTTCCTCACCCAGTGGGTCCTCCAGCCTTCCTGCACGCGGAGCAGATGGGCCCCTGCTCAGAGCGTCCTGCCCACCTTCACGGCCTAGAACAGCAGAGCTCCACCGTCTCCCTCTCTCCCTCCCCTGCCTGGTGCCCGCCCTGTGCCTGGCCCCGTGCTGGGTGGTGTTGGGGACAGAGGACCACAAGTCATAGGCTGTCTTCCCAAGGGCTCCCAGTCCAGTGGGGAGACAGACTGGTCTCCAGATAGTGACAGCTCAGAATGGGCAGGGCTGAGATGGGAGAACCAAGAGATGGGGGCCTGACCCAGGCGGGGGTCAGGGAGGGCTTCTTGAAGGACACCTGAGCTGAGGGTTGGAATGTTAATGTTACTTTTACAATCATTATATAACATTAACAACGAGAAGAAGGGTGTGAGGTGTGACGAGGAAGCGGTCCATTCTGTGAAAGAGGACAGTTTGGGGTGCTAGAGCATAGCACGGTGGCGGGGGGAAGGGGAGGGAAACGCCTGCTTCATCCACAAGGCTTCAAACGAGCCCCTGAAATCTGATCTTAGCTTAGTCTGAGTGTGAACAGTGCCTTCCTGGGGCGCCCAGAGTATCTGCGTATGCTCCTCCCCAGGCCAGACACCTGGAGGGTAGGGACCCGGCCAGAGCCACCCCGTCCCGTAGTGCCAGCACAGAGCTTGGCTTGCGGCAGGCTTTGGGGGCGGGGGGTGTTTATTAGGTGGTACCTAAGTTAGAACTCTCCTGGGTTGGAAGCCTGACTCGGGGTGTGGGGGAGGAGGGTGAAGCAAAAAGAGGGACTGTGTTGGCTTATGGACCCAAAGAGTCTTGAGTAGTTTGGCTTCAGGCCTGGCTGGATCCAGGGTCTCACACAGTGTCATTGAGACTGTCTCCCTTTACCTCTGGTCCGGCTTTGTTCTCCTCCCAGTGGATGCCGGGGTGGCCTCCAACAGCTCCCAAAATGGGAGGCCACCATAGCCACCCCCAGGGGATGAGAATTCTTCCCATTAGCTGCATCGTGGGCCCTGGGATCGGCTTCCTAGCCCACCCATCACTGTGACATAGCTATGGACGGGCACCTGTCCACTCCTGGAAGCCTCGGGGAATACAGCAGGGAGTGGAGGGAACATGAATGGCCCGGCCCGGCGTCCTGGGGTGGCACTGTGAGAGGCGGGGACACCGGTGCTGGCCTGCCTGAGTGGGCGGCCAGGCCAGCCGGTTCTTTGACCCGTGTCACGGCCAAGGCTGTGCTCACTGCCAGACAGGTTGTCCACCTGCGGGGCTGCTGCGGATATGCAGGCTTTGGCCTCCTGGCTTCTCTGTGTCTTGGATACTGTTCTGGTCCCCTTTGGGCCAGCCTTCTCCCCCGAGGGTATGAGCCCAAGCAGCCTGGTTAGGGGACGCTGGAGAGAGCCCTGAGGGCCGGGTTCCCAGGTTCCTGGGTCCCGTGCGGGGAGAGACTTTTCTGCGTGGGCCAGGTCACCCACCTGCCACGAGGCTCTTCATTTCCCGTCTGTCAAGCAGGGTGATGGTGGTCGTGCCCCCTCACGGGGCAGGCACAGCGCGGTGACAACAGTAGCAGACGGTGGGTGGACAGCCAGGCCCCGGGAGGTCAAGGCTCCATACTGTGAGGTAGTAGGGAGGGGACTGGGACCCAAGCCCCCTGACTCAGGCCACCCACACTCCTGTGGGTGGGTGGAGTACGGGCAGCACAGACTGCAGAGAGCTGGCTTCGCCACCCCCTTGCCCAGCCTCCCTGGGCTTGAGAGAGCCAGCAGACGCCACAGCTGCGGCACTTTCTGGCCTCCATCCTCTGTCCACATAGGCTCCTCCCCAGGCCAGATACCTGGAGGGTAAGGACCAGGCCAGAGCCACCCCTGTCCCCTAGTGCCTCGGCCTCCTACCCACGTCAGCCTGTCCTGGGCTACTTTGTCTTGAACTCTCGCCCATCTTGCTCCTGCCCTGTCCCACCCCTCGCCCAGTGGGCGCCCCGTCCTGTTGCTTTTGCCTGCATCCTCTGGGGTTGAGCCTTCTGAGTGAGTACAGTCGCCAGGAGTTTGAGCTTTGAGGTCAGGTGAACCCAGGTGGGGTGGGGGGCCTGGGGGAATCGATTCTTCTTAACTAGATGTGTGCATGTTTTGAGTTAGTAGTACCTGCGTGCACCTCAGCACTCAAAAGCTATAAAAGGGCATAAACAGAAGAGTAAGTTCTCTCCCCTGCCCTTTGAGCTCCCGCGGCCAGCCTTCCTCCAGGCAGTCGCTCAGTTTCTTGCGTGTCCTTCCAGACTGTCTGGGACAGAGCCCAGCGAACTGCAGCCTGGGTTGGTTGCCTGACTTTATGGGACGCGCCCGTGCTCATTGTTCACAGTGTCTGTGGCTGCTTTCCTGCTGCAGTGGTGGCGTTGAGTGGTTGTGAGAGGCGGTGTGCCCCGCAGAGCCTCAGCCATCTACTGTCCCTTTAAGAAAACCCAGCAGTGCGTGTGTGTTTAAACTCAAGTCAGACCTGGGGTCCATCCCTACTCTTTGACCTCTGGGAGCCTGGACTCTGAGAGGAGGATAATAAAGGTGGTCGTCGGGGTGGCTGGGGGCTTGTGTGGGGTGACGCTGGCCTAGCGTGCAGCCAGCAGGGCGCCAAGCAGGGAGGTGCCTGGGCCGTGTCGGCTGCCATTAACGGGTTTCCACGGCTCAGGCTCCCCGCCTGTTGGCCTTTCCCTGTCCTGCCTCAGGTTGTCACCAATATGGAAGGGCACTTACATGGAGCACGGTGTTATCACCTCCGCTGTGCTGATCCCAGCAGCCTGCCTGTTAGGGGACACAGTGGGCTCCCCCAGGTCTCCAGAGGGTCCCATTTCCATAGAGCGTAGAACACAGTCCTCCCCAGACCTCGAGCAGCTCCTGTCGCTGCTCTACGCCCAGCCCGCTGGATCCTGTCTCACACAGAGAGCGGCAAGTCCTCACTGAGGCCCGCCATGCCCCCGCCACCTCCCACCTCCCCGCTCCTGTGCACGGCCCCGGGTTAGGCCAGGCCTGCGCCCCCCATCACACCTCCCCTCCCAGGGACCACTGCCCGTGCCGCATCTGCGTCTGTCTCACCTGTGTCCCCCACCAGCTTTTGAAGCCCCAGCAGTGGGAGCTGGCCCCGCCTTCCCTCTTTGTCCCCCTCACCCCCTCCCATTACTTCCTGGTTTTTGACTCCCACGTGGATGGATGTCTGTGTCTGTGTCCCCCAGCTGCAGGCCTGAGTCATCGCCACCCCCCGGCGTCCGACCTGTCCTTGCATCTCTTGGGTGCCTTTGCACCTGTGTGCAGACGAGAGGCCAGACTTCTCCCTGCCTGCCACCTGATGCCTGACATTGGGTTTCTCTCTGTCCTTTGTGAGGGCCAGAGCAGGTGGGATGGGGAGGCCGGCTCTTCCTGGGAAACTGGTCCCAGCTGCTGGGGCAGCAGACGCTCGTCCCTGTGCGAGGCCCCGGCCACCAGCTGCCATGGACCCCGGAGTGCGCGGGTCCCCACAACCTGCCTCTGTCCCTGGCCCCTTCATCGTCTTCAGGCAGGCCAAGGTAGTGCGAGAATCGAGCCATGCTCCAGTTGCAGTACCAGACGGGTCCGGGCGTGTGCTCCAGTCCTGCCACTCCGGCTCTGTGACTTTGGGCAGGCGGCTCGGCCTCTCTGGGCTTATTTCCCCTTAATGTAAAAGGGAGCTGTTACTGTGCCAGTGTCATAGGATCACGGCGCTGGCCAAATGAAACTGTGCATGGAACATTCTAGCATCGTGCCTTGCACAGAGTTAAGTTCCCAGCGCCTGGAGGAGGCGACAGTCATCATCACCTTCCTCTCTAGTTGTGTCTCTTGCCGAATCAGATCCACACTGTGCCGTCGGTGCCAGCTACTTAGCAGATGCCCTCACGTCCTTATCTCCCGGGACCCTGCAGGTGTCCCTCGCAGGGAGGGAAAGCGGGTGCTGCAGTCAGCGGTCACAGCCTCCCCGGGACAAGGATTGGAGATTGGAGCGAGGGTCCTTTCACCTTTAAACATCCCGCCCCCTTGCCCGGTGTCCTTCCTCCCGCACACACCACCGTCCCCTTCTCTGGCTTCACACTGAACTCCAGGCCCTGCTACGTCACAGCTTCAGAGCCTTGGACTAGGGAGTCAAGCGAACACACCGGAGCCCTGAGCTGAGACACACGCTGGCACGCATGTCCCTCTGACACCCCTGTGTCTCCCTGGCTTCGCCAAACAATCCGTCCTGGGACAGGTGCTTTGCGGGCCTGTCCTGGGTCCCTGCCTTCCAGTGCGGGGAAGCACGCCGGCGACGGCATTGGTGAGCACTCCCGAGTGTGCACTAAGCCCTGGTTCGAGGGACAGACTCAGCGACCCTGGGAATTAGTTATACTCGTCCCCCGTTGCGGGGAGAAGGCGGTTGAGGCCCAGAGGTTAAATCACTTTGCTCAGAGTCTCAGTTCAATTTAGGGGCCAGGATTTGACCCCCAGCACTCTGGCTCCAGGTCCTGTGTCCTAAACCACGCTCTGAGACCCCATGTCCGCGTGGGGACCTTGAGAGTCCAGATCTGAGGTGGCAGGAGGGAGGCAGCGAGGGTTCCGGCCGCAGTCACTTCAGATCAGAGCTGTGCCATCCGCTTTGCGGGCCCCACTTCACAGCCGAGGCCTCTGCACTGCTGGTTGCTCCTTCGCATGGCAGTCCCCAGACACCAGATCTTCAGTGTCTTCCCTTCGTCCCCTTGTCACAGGTTGCAGTGTCACAGATGAACAAGCATGCGTAGGGCCGGCCCTGGAGCCAGCCGCCTGGGCTGCTCCGCACTGTGGCCAGCTTGCAAGTGTCAGGTGGCACCTGGAACAGCGAGTGCTGTGTGGATGCTGCTCGTCATTCCTCTGCACTGCTCGTACTGCTGGGCACTTTCCATCTCTTCTTAAATTGGATCATTCGTTCATTTAAACACGTTTGGTCTCATTCTCAGAGGATGCTGTGTGCAGATGCTGGTTTTGATGTGGTAGTCCTTTTTTCTTAATACGTGAATGAAACACATGTACACTGTGATTACTCTAAGGTCACGTCCGAGCTCCCCAACACCCGTGTATCCCCACTGGTGACGTGGGACGTTCTCGTGGTGCTGTCGGGGAAACCGAGGCAGGCGGGGGTGCACCCAGCTGTGCTGAGTGGGTTGACTGAGACTCCACCCTGGTTCCTTAGTGTCAGTCCCCAGTGCTGCCCCCACCTACAGGGTGTGTCTCTTCCACCGAGCAAAGTGATCAGATGCAGTTCTCATTCTTGTCATCAGGGGGCACCAAGCCTTTTCTCCGAGCCTGTCGTCCCCTCATATCCCTGCCCTCAGTTTCCCCTTCTGTGTGTGGGTGGGCAGGTTCAGTTTCCTGAGCTCTGGCTGTGATCTTATATGAGGCCATGCCTTCGTCCAAACTCAGTATTTACCCAACTAAAGGGATGGTCGGATGGCAGCTGTGGTTGGCGTGGAAGCAGCCAGGTTAGAGACCCTGGGCCTCGAGCTCACCAGGAGGCTCCTTGTGAACTTCATGAGCCAGAAGGGCAGCTCGATTCTGCCTGGGCAGTCAGGGAGGGCTTCCTGGAGGAAGGGACGTCAGAGCTGAACATCTCAAGGCCAGTCATAGCTTGAGGGGTTGCTAAGTCATCTCTTGTTACCCGTAGACTCTTTGGGATACTGAGGACTGCTAGTGAAGATCCCACATGTGCCTCGTCTCTGCTTCATCCCCAGACAACCCAACCAGGCCAATCCGTGGGCCTTTATGGAAGCAAGTGTGTCCAGGGTAGAGGTTTCTGCCCTTTGCCATTTGATGAAGCCTGTGATCCCCTTCTTGGAGTGAGATTTCTAAAGGCAAAAAATAAAACAGTTGCAAAGGATACCAGTTAAAATACTGTTAGCTAGATTTTATTTGTATCATAGTCTTGTATTTTTGCTCTTCTTCATTGTCACGTGAAACAACGGGAGCTAGCAGCTCTCATGAATATTGTTTTCAAAGTAGTGATGAGCCTTCAAAAGCTACAGTAACGTTATGTGATGTGAAAACATCCGTCAGGTCTATTGATGACAGGATCTCAGGGCCTGCTAATCACAATTTCTTCTCTCTCTCGCCTACGGTAATGAAAAGGAAATGCTAACTTTCATTTTAGTTTAGTTACTGAAAATAAAGAGCCCTGCTTCCCCAGGGCTGCCCAAGGCGTGGCTTACACAGCCATGGGGTTCGGGCTGCTTCGTCTGGCCCCGAGCAGCCGCCGGGGGATTTCGCGGCTGAGAGTGTTTCAGGAGTGGGGTCCTGAGGGGCCAGGTGGCAGCACTGTGGAGAGCCGAGGGGCCAGGTGGCAGCACCGTGGAGAGCCGAGCTTGCCGCCTGGCTCTGCCACCTACCAGCTGTGTGACCTCGGACGAGGTGTGTCACCTCTCCGAGCTCAGCCTCCTTACAAGGCCGAAGTACAGATTCATTCACTCATCAAAAAACAGAAAACCTGAGCAGCTGCTCTGGGCCCGGCCCTGGGCTGGAGGGTGCTGGGGAACGGCCTGACGAGACAGCCCCCAGCCCTGGCTTTGTGGGACAGCTAGTCTAGTGGGGGAGGCAGCTGACGGAGGAAAGTTAGGTTGTGTTAGTTGTGTATTGTTTGTGTGAAGGAGCTGTGGGGAGGTGCGTGAAGGAGCTGTGGGGAGGTGTGTGGAGGGTGGGGTGACTTGGTTTGGGGGTGCCCAGGGGCTACTCCCCGGGACAGCAGTAGCAGCAAGGGGCCTCGACAGGAAGACAGAGCTCAGTGGGGTTTAGAAGGGGCGTTTTGTTCTGGAGACCTAGAGGACGGGGTGCTGGCAGAGGCTGGGGGCAGGAGGGGCGAAAGGGGCCCAGGACATGGAGAGTCACAGGCCGGGGTCCTCTGTGCCCACAGCCCAGAACGTGACTGTGGACGAGGTCGTCAGCGCCTACAAGCAGGCCTGCCAGAAGCTGAGCTGCCGACAGATCCCCAAGCTCCTCAGGCAGCTCCAGGTATGCCAGGCAGAGGGGCGCCCTCCAAGTTAGGGGGAGGGGCTCCTGAAGTGAAGCTGCCCTCCCCCCACCACCCAGCAGCCTCTGGGCCTCTGCCGTCTGCCCTAGAGCCTGAGAGAGCAAACAGAGCACCCTCCCGCCCAGCCTGCCCCCGTAGCTGGGAAAATGCTCTGCTCAGGGGTAAGTCATCAGGCCCCTCATGGATGTTTAAACGTGGAATTATGTGAAGTAGGGATTCCAAGTATTTATCACTCCTCAGAGAACTTCTGTTCCCCCTGGGGAAAGCCACATACGTGATATTTGTTCTTGTAAGCCTGAATTATAAAAGCAAAATATTCTCTCTGATTTTTAAAAAAACCAAAATACTAGACACATAAAAAGCAAAATCCACTTCTTACTGTTTGCCGGAATCCCAGTCCCTAGGAGTCCCCAGTGCTGACAGTTTGGGGCTTTGGCTTCTGACCGGCTCGGGCATCTGTCAGTGGGCAGGTCACTACCCGGAGGTGCAGGCGGGGAGCGGGCTCTGTTTCCGTACAGCCCGGTGCTCGCGGCGCCTCTCCCGTGGCCCACGCAGCCTGGCACGTGGGTAAAGCACTGGCGTCACACCTTCCCTCTGGTTGGGCCATTCCGGAATGTTCCCAGGTTAATTGCTTCCAGGGTTGTTGCCCCCTCAGGTAGCGCTGCCCTGAGTGGTCATGCTCGCTGCCCACCCCGGGTTAGGAGTTCTGTGGGGGGTCCCAGAAGGGCCTGTCCAGGGCAAGATGGCCTCTCAGCCTGGTGGCCGAGGCCATGGGCCCTGGCCCCTGGCCGCCCCTCACTAGCAAGTGATCCTAAGCAGGGCTGGGCCTTCGCCACCTTGTCTGCACGTGGGTTCATCACAGCACCTGCCCTAGGGGTTGATGAATGTAGAGCCCCAAAAATGGACCTGGCAGCTGTGGGGGTGGCACTGGGGGTCGGAGCCAGTGGGGGCTGGGAGGATGTCTGTCCAGCACCTTTACTTCACTTTACTGAGTACTCGCTGTGTGCCAGTCCTGGCACCCTGCCTTTACCCCCAGGCCTCTCCCGCCCAAACCGTCAGCCTTCCCGGCCTCAGCAGCTCCTCACAGCCTGTGCACTGGCTGTCCTGTGCCCAGGATGCCCACTCCAGGCTGCTGGGGCCCGTGCCCTCACTGCGTTCAGCTGGGACAGAGGGGCTGTTCCCAGGCTGGGGCGCCTGGTCCGTCCTCCCGCCATCCCAGAACCCTGCCTCACCTCAGAGCAGAGCCCCAGCGGCCCCACAGTCACGGTCTAGCCTGGTGCCTACAGGTGACCTTCTGCCTTAACCGCCGTCCACTCTGCTTCCCCAGGAGTTCACGGACCTCGGGCACCGCATCGACTGCCTGGACCTGAAAGGTGAGTGTCCGGCCAGGAGCTGGTGGGTAGCAGCAGGGCCAGGCCCCCTGGAGGAAGGTCCAAGGCTGGAATGCAGGCCTGGGCCTGCTGCGTCCTGCGGAGAGGAGCTTAGCCAGGGGCAGGGGCCGGGCCTGAGAGAGGTGTGGGGGGCCGAGGGTCCCCCCACCTCCTGGCCCAGAGCCCACATTCCCACCTAGCCCTCCACCACGCACGCCCATGCATGCAAGCACGCCGAGCGCTTCTTCTCCCCCAGGTGAGAAGCTTGACTACAGGGCCTGCGAAGCCCTGGAAGAGGTCTTCAAGAGGCTGCAGTTCAAGGTCGTGGATCTGGAGCAGACAAACCTGGATGAAGATGTGAGCGGCTCCTGCCACCACCCTGACCTGCTCCCTGAGCTCTCTGGCCCCTTGGAGGATTACCTGGGGGGAGGACGGTGCAGCAGGAGGCCAGGGCTTGGACAAAGGCTGGGCTTTTTGAGAGACAAAATGAGGAGATCCATTGTGACCAGAGTGGGTGGAGGGATGGGGCTCAGAGAAGGGACCTCACAGATCTACCCCAAAGGGCAGAGATCTGGGGGGCCAGGCCTGAGGGGAGCCTTTCCAGGACCACCCCACCCCGGGGATCACAGCGCCTGCAGGAGAGAATTTGAGAAACTTCTGGAAGTGGTCTCCCCGTTAATGCTCAGGGGTCCTCACCTCCCCAGACTCGGAGGCCCCCAAGAACCCAGGGCTTGGGCCCCAGGTCTAGAGGAGACAGGAGAGCCAGGGGGAGGGGTCCTAGAAACTGAGGCCCAGGCCCAGGGATTCCAGAGGCCTGAGGTGGGCGCACAGCACGTCGGTCCTGGGGGCGAGTGGGGGAAGCAGACTGGCTCCTGCAGGACACGGGACCGGCTGGTTCGCATGACACAGAGGTGCTGGAGCAGCAGCAGGACCCGGCCCCTACCTCCCGCCCTCCCCTCGGCCTGGGCCTGAGGCTGAGCCGTGCTCTCTGCCCCCAGGGTGCCTCGGCCCTCTTTGACATGATCGAGTACTACGAGTCAGCCACGCACCTCAACATCTCCTCCAACAAGCACATCGGCACCCGGGGCTGGCAGGCTGCCGCCCACATGATGCGCAAGGTGGGCGCCCCCGCCCCCCAGCCTCTGCAGGGTAGGGGGCTCAGGCACATAGGGGCCCCGGCACTTCCCCAGGGCGCCCGGCTTGCAGGTCCTGTGTGAAAGCGGCCCCGGCCCCATTTCTCCTCCTCCCCTCTCCCCTCCACTTGCCCCTAATGCATCCCTTGGGGCAGCCAAGGTCACCAGCCCTGCCTCACTCACCCACAGGACCCCAGGCTGGCCCTTCCAGCACCAGCCAGCTGCCCCCTGGGGCTTGGGTGGGAGGCCCCTCAGGGCAGGGAGGGCCAAGGCCAGCCTGACGCAGCCCGCGCCCCTGCGCCCCCAGACCAGCTGCCTGCAGTACCTGGACGCCCGCAGCACGCCCCTGCTGGACCACTCGGCGCCCTTCGTGGCCCGTGCCCTGCGCATCCGCAGCAGCCTGACGGTGCTGCACCTGGAGAACGCCAGCCTGTCGGGGCGGCCCCTCACACTGCTTGGTGAGCCCCAGGCGGGGGGCTGGGCGGTGGCGTGCAGCCCGCTGGGCAGCCCCTCACGCTGCTCGGTGAGCCCCGGGCCAGGGGCCGGGCGGCAGTGTGCAGCCTGTCGGGGCAGCCCTCATGCTGCTCGCTGAGCCCCAGGCCGGGGGCCGGGCGGTGGCGTGCAGCCCACTGGGCGGCCGGGGCTCTTGGCCAGGTCCTTGGGGCCCGGCCAGTCACATGCCTGCCCCCCGCTGCCCCAGCCACAGCCTTGAAGATGAACATGAATCTGCGGGAGCTGTACCTGGCTGACAACAAGCTCAATGGCCTGCAGGACTCGGCCCAGCTGGGCAACCTGCTCAAGTTCAACTGCTCCCTGCAGATCCTGGACCTCCGCAACAACCACGTGCTGGACTCAGGTGCGCACGAGGCCCAGCCACCCCTCCAGGCACCCAGCACCCACCAGTGCTCTGTCATGTCGAGGGCATCCTCAGGCAGAGAACTCAGACGGGGCAGGGCTGGGCGGCAGGACCCTAGAGTGCGTGTCCACCTAGTCTGGGGGTCAGGGCGTCCTGGAGGAGGGGACAGCTCAGTGGAGACCTGCAGGATGAAACGTGTTGAACAGATAATCAAAATAATGACAGTCTGAGAAAAGTGCCTTGAAGGAAGCAGGGTCGTTGGGTAAGGGTCAGTCTTGGCCTGTTTAAGGTACAGGGAGGGGACCTGTAGGTGGCGACGTGGAGGCTGAGAATGGAGGAGAGCCCAGGCAGGAGGCAGCGTGAAGGCCCTGAGGTCGGGGAGAGATTTGATGTTGGCTATTTTGGGGGGAAAGCCACAGTGAGTCTGGGGTGGATGGGAAGAGAAGAGAGAGTACTTAGAGGAGGAATTTGGTTTTCTCATGGGGGAGGGCGGCTGTGACCTGGTTCACTATGGAGCAGTCCCCTGGCCCCCATGTGAAGAGAACTGGGGGTGGCAGAGTAGGACGGCAAGGCCAATTGCCTCCCCAGGGGGTGGCCCGACCCCAGCACCACATTTACTAAGCACCTATCCCGTGCCTGGCTGGTCACCTCCCGGCTCCCAGCTGTGAGACCTCTGCCCTCGGGAAAGACAAAGCCAAGATAAATTAATCAAATATTGACTGGCACACGGTGACATGTGCTCTGGAGAAGAGTAAAGCAGTGATGGAGAAGGTGACATCAGAGGCAGACAGGGAGGAGTGTCCCCTCCCCAGGGATCAGGGCTGCCGTGTGTGCTGGCCAAGACAGCCAGCGGTGGCAGGACCCAGCCAGGGCGTGGGGCGGGCCAAGGCATGCTTGCAGAGTGGCGATTGCTCGCAGGTCGGTGTCCTGTGGGGCAGCGCCCAGGCCACACATGGGACTCGCCCCCGCGCCCCCCAGGTCTGGCCTACATCTGCGAGGGCCTCAGGGAGCAGAGGAAGGGGCTGGCGACCCTGGTGCTGTGGAACAACCAGCTCACGCACACGGGCATGGCCTTCCTGGGCATGACGCTGGTGAGTGGGCCTGCAAGAGGGCGGGGGGCGCCCCTGTCCCCACCACCACCTCCCCCAGTGCCTGCGCTCAGCATCGTCACCTTCCTCCCATCGCATGTCTCAGCCTCGCTCGTCCGCAGGTTTAGGAACCGTTTTATCTAACTGTTCCGCTTTCAGCTCGCACCCCCCTTTTCCCTGAGGAAGGTAGCCCCCCTCGCGTTGTGTCTTCATGCAGCGCTGTGCATGGCATAACACAGTGCTCGGCGCCAGGTGAAACTGTCGCGTAGAAAGCTAACGTTTCCGAAAGCCTTCAGTGCGTCTGAGTCTTTTCGTCACACGGTGTTTGAAGCAGGCCCACAGGGCACACAGGCTCAAACTCTGTGCTCACAGCCCTCCGGATGCCGGTGCGGGCAGTGGCAGGCCTGGGCGCAGGGAGTGGACTTGGGGACACCTCTCGGTGCCTGAGGGGTTCAGCCTTAAGCAGGATGCGCGGCCCTGCTGAGGGGAGCACGCGCCTTCGCCTCTCTCCACCGGCCTGAGCCCGCCCTCCCTCCCTCATGCCGGGCGCCCCCACAGCCGCACACGCAGAGCCTGGAGACACTGAACCTGGGCCACAACCCCATCGGGAATGAGGGTGTCCGCAACCTCAAGAACGGCCTCATCAGCAACCGCAGCGTGCTGCGCCTCGGCCTGGCCTCCACCAAGCTCACCTGCGAGGGTAGGGCGCGGGGCCGGGCCCTGGGGGCCGGGCAGGCCCGGGCGGTGGGTGGCTCGCCGGGCGTGGGCCCATGGCCAGCCCCTGCGGTCCCCCTCCCAGGCGCGGTGGCGGTGGCGGAGTTCATCGCCGAGAGCCCCCGCCTCCTGAGACTGGACCTGCGGGAGAACGAGATCAAGACGGGCGGGCTCATGGCACTGTCGTTGGCCCTCAAGGTGAACCACTCCCTGCTGCGCCTGGACCTCGACCGCGAACCCAAGAAGGAGGCGGTGAGCGGGCGCTCCCCTGCGGCCTTGCCGCGGGCGCGGGGGGCGGGCCGGCCTGGGGTGACCGCAGGGCCTGCCGCAGGGACGGGTGGCCCCGAGCCCTAGCCAGGCCCGCCCCGCCCGCAGGTGAAGAGCTTCATCGAGACTCAGAAGGCGCTGCTCGCCGAGATCCAGAACGGCTGCAAGCGCAACTTCGTGCTGGCACGGGAGCGTGAGGAGAAGGAGCAGCGGCTGCGGCTGTCGGCCTGCATGCCGGAGGTCACGGTCAACGAGCCTGCGGACCAGCCCGCGGACCAGGCCGCCGCCGAGGCGCAGGAGAACGGGGCCCCGGGCCCCGGGCCCCGCCCAGACTCAGACTTGGACTCGGACTCTGAGGGGGAGGACGGAGAGGAGGAGGATGGGGAGAGGGCTGAGGCCCCCGGCCCCGCCCCGGTGCCCCCCACGGACTCCCTGGGCCCTGGGGACAGGAGCCCCCCAGGCAGCCCCTCCTCCCCCACCGAGCAGCGTATCTCTGTGTCCAGCCCTGGCCGGGGCCACAAAGTCTTTGTGGTAACCCGGGTGGAGAGCCCGCCCGAGAGAGCAGAGCCCCCCGCGCCGCCCTGCGCTCCTTGTCCTCTCTCCCCTCCCGTCGCCCCTGCCCCGCTACCCGCTGGGGCCGTCAGCACTCTGGACCCAGGGTCGCCTGCGCCTCAGCCGGGGACCCTGCTGCCCAACGGCCTGAAGCCCGAGTTCGCCCTCGCGCTGCCGCCAGAGCCGCCCCCAGGGCCCGAGGCCAAGGCAGGCAGCTGCGGCCTGGAGCACGGTGAGAGGAGCTCTGGGGCCCGGCGACAAGGGGCCCGACCGCGCGTGACCCCCGCCCGGTAGCAGTGCTCTGTCCTGCTCTTTCAGTGGCCCCTGAAGGGGTCCTCGGTCCCCACCCTGCTTCCCTGGGCCTGGGCACGCAGGGCGGTTAGCCGGAGTGCGACCTCAGTGGTGCCCTGGCCCTGTGCTGCCCCGAGGGTCAGGCGCCAGCCCCTCCCCCTGCCTGACGGGAGGCCCCCACGTGCTCCCCACGCAGAACTGAGCTGCTCCAAGAATGAGAAGGAGCTCGAGGAGCTGCTTCTGGAAGCCAGTCAGGAATCGGGACAGGAGACACTGTGACACTTTAGGTGAGGTGGGCGCCAGGGGCCCAGGGCACTGGGGAGCCGGTGGTGGAGCCCCCGGCTGACAGGTCCCCTCAATCTCTTCTCCCCAAGTTCCTTTTTTCCAGTTGGTCTTCGATGAGCTGAGGCCAGAGCCATGAGAATCCACTCACCCTCACCCCAGCCTTCCTCAGGCCCAGGATTCCAGGGGTGTGGGGGGCTTTTCTGTGGACCCCTGCCCCCCACAGCAACACTACACAGGGTGCAGGAGCTACGGGGAGCATCCCCCGCACCCTGACTTAAGCACTTCTATTTATGTGTTCGGCACCCAAAGACCAAGCTGGGGGTGCAGAGGGGGAGGAGAAGCTCTGAGGACATTGGTCACAAGGCCGGGCGACTTTTCCAGAGGGCCCCATTGGGTCAGGGTTGCCCCTGTGGAGGGCAGGAGTCCTGGGTGGTGGCGGGGTGGCCCAGGTGCGGGATGAGGCAGGAGCGTGTGCAGTGTGGGAGGGGCGGAGAGATGGTGGTGGTTGAACTTGGCGCAGCAGCCGACAGGGCGAGGGCGGGGTGGGGGGATGGGAGCAGACCATCAGAACTTTCTTTTTCTTAAGTGCAATAAATCTATCAGGGAGCTGGGTGGGGAGCAGCCGGGGTTCTGGAGACCCGCTGTCCAGGCCACTTGAGGCTGTGCCCTGAGAGGCACTACAACCTGGGGGAGGACAGGGGACACGGGGCAAGGGGAGGGGTGCGGGGGCAGGGGAGGGGCTGCTCCTGTCGGTGCAACTCTATTCTCACCTTTTCTAATAAACCAGAGCTGGGTTCACCATTCGCCTGGTCCCTTCTGCTGGTGCCGGTCCTGGGTGCCCCCTGCGGGGCTTCTGGGCCCAGGGAGCAGGGCAGGGGGGTTCAGACAGCGCCGGGTCTGCTTGCCCGTGGTCCCCCAAAGCGACACTGGGAGGCTACCCCTTCCCTACATGTGTCCACGCACCCAGACCTCACACAGCGCTGGTGTCCGGTCCAGTTCATAGTTGCCTTTCTTCGGAGGGACACAATCCCTCGAATGTTCTCCAGCTTCAGGTCTGGCTTCTCTGGGCGACAGGCGTGGTGTTCGGGTTCGAAGGTCAGTCCTCTGCCCAGCCACCTGTGGCTCACGGAGAACAGACACCAGCCTATCCCTGGTGGCCCTGGAAGCTCGGTGGGAGTGTGCCTCGGGGCACAAGCCACTGTCACTGGAGCCGGCCATGGCCCGCTACCCCTCATCAGGATGCGCCAAGGGTGCAGCCGGGGACTCCTGGGGCATTTCTGGGAACTCTGAGCTTCACCCTTCAGAAAACAAGAGAACCCCCAAGGGGAAGGCTTCGCACCGGTCCTTTCTTCACTGCAAGGGACACCGACACGGGGTGGGTGGAGGCGGTGGAGAGACCATGAGCATCACAGTGTCACCAGCCAGGAGCCCTGTTACCACTCAGCTGCTGTCACAGACCCAGAGACCTGTGTCCCCAGCTGCCCGGGTGTCTCTGGGTCTCTGTCGGTTTGTTCTTCAATCATTGGCAGCTGTGTGTGTCGACCGCTCCCCAGCACACCCACAGTTCGGATCCCTGTCTGTGCAAGGAGCTCAGGGAAGCCATGCACCACAGTCGCCAGCCCCTAGCACCAGCCTGGCCCACCCCCCAGGCAGTGGGGGAGGTGCCTGCATGGCCCCTGGTTCTGTGACAGGGGGTGCAGTGGGGCCATCAGCCCCCTTGGTGACACTGGGGAGTGTTAGGTTGGCCTCAAGGTGCTAAGGAGCTACAGTCCTTTGCCAGGTTGGGGTCTGTTGGTACAGCTCCCCCAAATCTTGATCGGCTTGTGGTCTGTTCAAGCCATTGCACAGGAATCGACTTCCCTGAAGGGTTCGGCCTTTAGCAGCACAGTGGGTGCTCACCCATCCCGTTCGCCCTCTGCCTCCACCTCCACTCTGGTGACCAACAAGCTGGGCTGGGGGTGGCAGGGCTCACCTTGTCCCTCGTGTGGTGCCCGTGAGGGGCTGGGGTCCTGTTCCCAGCCTTGTTCCTACTCTTGCAGTAGATTTAGCTAGGAGTGAAGAACAGGGTCTTTCCAACGATTTAGGGTTGAATTGTGTCCCCCATGCTCCCCCCCCAAAAGTGATAAGTGCAGTCCTGACCCCAGGACCTCGAACAGGGCCTTTGGAAACAGGTCTCTACAGAGGTAATGAAGTTAAAGTGAGGTTACAGGGTTGACCCTAATATAATGTGACTGGTGTCCTTATAAAATGGGGAGATTGAGGCAGACATACAGAGGGAAGGTGATGTGAAAACACAGAAATGCAGCCACATGCTAAAGGGACACCAGGTGACTGGCACAGCACTAGAAGAGCCCAGGGAAGGTGCCTCGCAGGCCTCCCAGGGCACGGGGCCCTGCCAGCACCTTGACTTAAGACTTCTAACCACCAGAACTGAGAGAGAATGTGCTTCTGTTCTCAGCCGCCAGCCTCAGATTTTGTGACAGCAGCCCCAGGAGACTAACAGATCAACTCTTCAGGGCTTTTGCTTGTCCAGCTTTTGAGGGTTCTGGATCACGGGCTGGGTTCCCTTCACTTTCAGCCACCCCAAGCATCACTGACCGGTGCTTGCAAAGACATAGTCCGTTTTAGAATTTGGCTAAACGCTATCCATTCATAAAGATCTCGACGCTCTAACACAAGTGTTATTTTCACACATGTTCGGAGTGGCAGGCGGCTCTTCCCCACAAAGCTACTTGTGGACCCAGGCCCCCTCCCTCTTGTAGCTCTGCTACCCCCTAGGGCCTCAGGGCACCTGCTGCATCCAAGGGGAAGATGGGGAAGGAGAGTGGAGAAAATCCTGCTTCTTAGTTGGATGGCACGGTGGGAAAGGGACACACGTCACACCCACTCCCTTTTTGTCAGTGAGAATTAGCCCCATGGCCTCACCTGGGTGTAAGTTACAGCAAAAGCTCCACACTGTAGAGGGGACTGAGAATCCTGGTGGACAGTGAGCCATCATGGCTACACCCATCCCCTCTGCCATCCTGTTTTGGTTGAGATATTTATTCATGCATGCATGAGTACAGCACCTGGTCTTCCTAGGTGGTCTCCCATCCAAGTACTAACTAACCATGCCCGACCCTGCTTAGCTTCCAAGATTAGACATTGGGCTTGTTCAGGGTGGCATGGCCGTAGACCATGGACTGTGGCTCCACTGGGGCATGAACCCAGAACCTTCTGCATGTAAAGCAGACTTGCTAACCACTACTCTATGGAACCACATCCCCCCCCCCTTTTTTTTAAGTCTCCCAAAACTCTAGCTTTGGCATGCACAGGGTCAGATAAATGGGTGACAGTTTGACCACTGTTTGAGACCACAACAGGGCTGCAGCCTTTTCCTCGGGCTGGGGGGTCCTCAGTCGTCATCCCAACCTCCAGCCAGGTCTACAGGGTGGTCCTGCCCTCCACAGCACTCCTGGTGCCAGTCTGTTTTCTGCCTGGACTCTAGGTGGTAAGAAACACCCTTAGTCACACTGGCTTAAGGGAGACAAAAGGGAAGGGCCATAGAGTGGCTCTGAAGGCATGTCTACAGAGACAGATCTAATGGTGTCAGCAAGGTCCCCTGTGTCTCTCTCTTCAAGGAGACCTCGTTCTTAGACATGCTTTTCCCTGCTCTTGGAACACCTCTCTCAGCAAGTCCGACAGCCATGCTGGGACTGACACCCTGCGCTCAGCCCTGGCAGCCCCTGTAAAGGCCGCAGGAAATCTCTGCCCTGTGTCCACTTTGGCACGGTCATCGGTCAGGGGAGCTGGGGTGCTGTGCCCAGCCTCGAAGCTAAGGAATGAGGTCAGTACCCCAACCAGGCCACACGGACACAGTCCAAGAGCTCTATGCCCCCTCTGGGACTGTCCCCTCAGCCCTCGGGACCCTGGCTCAGAAGTCATGCCTTCGACCTCTGGTCACACGGGGTGTGTTAAGTGTTGGTCTCCCCTTCCCCTCGGACCCGGCCAGGCACACCACCAGCCTGAGCGTGTGGCTGTTCGACCGGTGAGGAGTGGGAAGCTGGCCCGAGGAGCGAGGCCATGTCCGAGGCGTCCGGCCCACCGATGGGAGGGCAGACAATGCCGCGTCCAGCCCCAGGATAACCTGCATCTTGGCCTGGCTCTGGCCCCCACTCTGTGTTCTAAAGGTGCCCAGTTCTGCTGCTCATCTTCCCTGTCCCCATGAAGGGGCCCATCAGGTGGCCCTGAATTGACCCTGTCCTGAGAGGTAGTGCTGCCCACCCAGCTCGCTGAGGTGCCCGCAAGCCCTCATTAACCTATTATGCTGGGGCAGAGCCGCCCGCTGAGGTCACCCCGAATGCTGCTCTTGGAAGTGCCAGCTCCTGCTCCGCCCACAGAGGGGTAAGCTAGGGTGTGGGGACAAGGACCTAGATGCCCCAAGGCCTGGGCGTGCTCTATTGCCTGAGTCAATGCTGCACATCTCCCTTCCTGGGCCTCGCCCAACACCCCTGCAGCCCCACCTGCTCTAGGGAGCCAGCCACGAGGCTGCCAGCTGACACTGCTCACTCCCTGGGGAGGAAGTGGGCTTGGCAAGAGAGGGCAGCCCTCATCCCCGGCCCTTGCTGACCCAGGGAGACCAGGTCCTGAAGACCAATCAATGGCTTTCACACCTTTATTTATCACACTTGAACCATGAGTTCCTCAGTGGTCCTTCAATGCCGACTTTTGGCACTATTGTCACTGGCACTATTGTCAGCTACTGACAGCCGCTCTCTAGCTCAGAGATTCACCTGTGGAATGTGGCGTCATTCCTAACACTGGTTGGACTCTGGGCCTTGGGCCCAGTCGGGTCACCTATGCACGGCCTCATCTGGGCTGACAGAGGAGCTGTTGCCCCTGCTTGCCCCCAGGGTCCCTCCTAGTTTGCATTCCGCAGAGTGCAAGCTGCAAGTCTCAGCTTGCTGTCATGCGTCAAGTCCGGAGAGCGGCGGGCTTCGCTGGCATGCGCAGGGGCCTGCCCTGCGGGATGGTGGGCTTCGCTGGCATGCGTGGGGGCGTGCCCCACGACGTGGCGGGCTTCGCTCTCCTGCGCAGGGCTGTGCCCTGACGTGTGGCCTGACCCAGCTGCCCTGGGAGCGTGGTTGGCCCCGTTGGCGGCGCGGGCTGCCCCGGGGGCGTGGTTGGCTCTACCAGCCGCCCGGGGCGCATCGCCGGCTGGGGACTTGGGCGGGCTGGGTGGATTGAGCGTTTTGACCGCTCGTATGAGGCCCATGCGGCGGCGGATGGAGTGGTCCAGGTTGACCGTGCAGCGCAGCAGGCTCTGAGCCTCGGCCACCGTAAAGGGGAAGTCGGCCCCCAAAAAGCGCTCGAAGAGCTCGGGGTCACCGTCCAGGTCAAGCACGTTCTGCAGCGCCTTGGTCATGGTGTGCAGCTCGCGACTGTTGTCGCAGAACACGTCCCAGAGAAGCGCATGGGCCTCGGGCGCGCCCCCGGACTGCTGCCGGTCCTCCAGGCACTGCAGCGCCCAGCTGAGGCGGCAGGGCCACTGGTTGGCGAGCACCACCCAGGCCACGGCCTGGCGTGGCGTGGGGCCTCCGAAGTCCCGCTGCTGCTGCTGCAGCAGGCGCACGGTGATGGGCACGGTGTTGACGATGCGCCGCATGGACACCACGTTGTCGGGCACGTACTCGTACAGGCAGTCGCGCTCGTTGTGCAGGCAAAAGAGCGCCTCCTGGATGCGGCGCGTGGCCTCCGCGTCGATGCGGCCCTGCGTGCGCTCGGCCTGCACCTGCACCTCCACCGCCAGCAGCTGCGCGCCCTCGCCGCAGCCCGAGCGCGGCGGCCGCAGCTGTCGCGTCAGCTCGCGGTAGAGCAGGTCGTCGCGGCTCTGCACGGCGTCGTGCAGGAACTGCAGCTTGGTGCGGCGGCCCATGATGGGCACAGAGAAGGGCAGCGTGACGGTGCGGTTGAGGAAGTGGTAGCCGTTGTCGGCTGTGCCCTTCATGGAGCCGGCGCTCTCGAGGCACGCGGCCAGGATGCTCGGGTCCACCACCAGGATGAAGATGAAGGGCGCGTGGCTGTCGGACAGCAGAGTGTTGATGGCGTTGAGCACGCCCACCACGCGCTCGGGGTAGCACGTGTCCAGCCCAGTGACCTCCAGCACGATGCGCAGCCGGCGCCGCTGGTAGATCTCCAGGAAGCACAGGAAGTCGGTGAGCAGCTCCACCTCCTTCTTCACCTCGCACATGAAGCCCAGCTGGCTGCCGAACTTCTCGCGCGACACCAGCCGCTCGATCTTCTTGCGCTGGCTCACGAACAGGTGCTTGCCCACCGAGTACACGGCCATGAGCAGCCCGGAGCCCGACAGCGTGGTGGCCGCGCCGCCGAACACCCGCATCACGTTGCTATTGGCGCTGCTGCGGCTCAGCGCGTGGGAGCCCAGCGACAAGTAGAGCAGGGCCATCCCGAGGCCCAGCGCCGCCACTAGGGCCACCAGCCCCAGGCACACGCGGCGCCGGCAATGCCACTCACGCTGGCGGAAGCCCCTGGTCGTGGCTGGCTTGTTGCCCAGCACAGAGTACACGCTGAAGGGCAGCGCGCCGTAGTGGTGGCGGATGCCCTCGCACAGTGTGGTCACCAGGCCGGCCCACAGCTTGTCGGTGCCCGCGTACTGCCAGGCGCTGAAGCGGATGAAGAGGAACTTGACGTTCTTGCGGCGCAGGTGTACCTCGGTGATGATGGGCTGCAGGAACACCAGGTACCACAGCAGCCGCGGGAAGCCCCAGCCGCTCACGGGCCGCGGCCGCCACTGCACGCGCTGCAGCTCCTCGGCCTCGCGCTGCGTCGCCTCCTGTTCCATCAGCGCTGCGGAGACGGAGGGCGCGGGGGTCAGCGTGACCTGCTAGAGCTGGGGGCGGAGCTCGTCGCTTGAGCCGGGGGCGGAGCTTTGACCTGGGCGGGGCTCGTCTGGAGGCGGGGCTCGGGGCAGGGACCCGGATGTTAGACTGGGCCGGGTGGAAAAAGCTGGGGCCCCGGGCGGGTGAGGAAGGAGCGGCTCGGAGCTGTACTTGGACTGAAAAGGGCTGAGGACAAGGCCGAGGATTGCGGTAGCCATAAGCGGAGCCCACCGAGGAGAGAAGATGGGAAGGGCAGGGAAGGCTCTAAGGAATGAAAGAATGGATGTGAGCTTCTGAGGAAGAAACACGCTGGGCTGCAAGGGCGTTACAGCCTCGGTCTGATGTTCCTGGATTACTATTCCTCCTCCTAAAAACTTTCGGCTCATCTGTCTTCTCCTCCAGGAAGCCCTCTCTGATTCCCAGGCTAAATTAGGTGCCTCCTGCCTCCCTGGTCCCAGTCATCTCACTCACTTTGAGTCATCACTGTCTGGGGACAGGTGAGCCCCTGCAGGGCAGGCCCCTGGTTGTCTTGGTCACTGCATGTTCGCTGGGTACCAAGCAAGTGCTGGGGAAATGTCTGAAGGATAGATCACGAGTGGCTAGGGGCAGGATCTGTCTTCTACTGTGAGGTCAGTGAGTGAAATGAGTGAGAACACGTCAGGATCACCTAGCACAGAGTAGACGCCTCATAGGCCGTTTCATTTTACCTTATAGCCAATCTTTTCTCCTCCTGGGACCCTGTGTGCTGCTCTGTGACAACACAGGAGCAGACTTGGCTTGTTTAGTAGGTGCTTGCCGAGGCTGGCACATGGAGGTGAGTCACCTCCAGTCCCTCTGGCCAGTCAGGGCTTGGGTCTGAGCTCCAGCAGGGTTGGAACTAGGTCCAAACTGCTGCGGATCCTGGCTAGGCTGCAGCTCACGTCTTCAATCGATACCTATCTGGTAGGGGTCTTGTGGGTGCCGGGCCCTGAGCCGAGGCCAAGGAGAAGCGGCGAGTCTGGGGGCACAGGGGCCTGCAGACACTTGGCAGGAAGGAGCCTGCAGCCTCAGTGAAGAATACGGCCGTCCTCCCTAGGATGCCAGGGAGCCACAGAAGGCTTCTGAGCAGGGGAACAACAGGGCTAGATCTGTATTTTCTAGATCCCTTGAAGTGGATTTGGCAGGGGAGGGGGTGAGATTGGAGGCCAGGAGGCCAGAGAGGAAACTGGAGCAGGGACCTGGGGGCAGAGGCTGTGGGCATGGGGAGGGATATGGTTCAAGGTGAGTTACGGGCATCTGCACTCGGCAGGCCGGCCTCAGGGGGCAAGCAGATCTTGGGGAGGCATGGGGCTGGGCAGGGTTTCCTGTCCCCCCACCCCCAACACACGTGGATCCTCACCAGTGATCTTGTCCAGCATCATGTGTAGGCGGCAGCCAAAGGGGGCATAGAAACCCACGGTCACAGGGACTGGCACGTGGCAGAGGGTCTTGGCCAGGCAGCTGCAGTAGACATCATCCTCTGTTAGGATATCTGGAGGCCAGGGTTGTGGAGGGGGTACAGGTGGAGAAACTGAGTCAATGAGGCTGGCCAGGCACCACCCTCCTCCCGTCTGCCCTACAGAGTGCCTGCCCTCAGCCCCTCCTTGCACCGGCACCTCCCTCCCCGGCTCCCGGAGGTGACTCAGGTCGAACCTCAGACGGATGGAGGTTCCTGTGGCAGTCCCCTCCACCAGGGCAAGATGTGCCTGCCCCTCCATACCCCGCAGGAGGAGCCGACCCCAGATCCACCAGACAAAGACTAGGAGGCTTGACTCCCCCGGCCCCAGCCCAGAGGCCTGTGGGAATTTGGCTGTTCTGGCCCTCGGTCACCAGGCTCAGCCACCAGACCCATGGTTCCCCCAGGAAACTTCGGACTCAAGACCCTCAAATGCTTAAGATGAGCGCCAGCTTCTGCCTGCTCTGTTCGCGGGAACAGGCCCTGGTGACCACAGGCTCCTCAGTCTCTTGTCCACTCCTGACCCTGACCTCTCTCCCTCTCCGTGTCCCCGTGCCCACAGCCACTACTCCTGCCCTGAGCCCAGGCCGACCTGCGTCCTCTGCATGACCCAGGTAGAGCGATGCTGCCAGTGAGGCTCAGCTCCTGCCTCTGATGAGTGACCCTGAGGGCGTGGGTGCCAAAGGGTTTGGCTAGGGACAGGAGTAGCCGTTCAGGGCAAAGATTCCAGTTTAAGGCCTGGCACCATGCCCAAGCACCATGGCATCCGCTCTGCAGGGGATGTCCTGCCTGCTTCCCTAAGCCCCCACGAGTGCTACTTCTTGGACGTAGAGTTGGGGTGCCAGAAAGGAAGGGCTCAGTCGTGGTGGACACTGTGCCAGCCTCGCGATGCGTGGTGGGGATAACGCACCCACTCTCGGGAGGCCTGTGGGCTGCGGGACCCATGCCTCACTGGGGCCAGCACTGGGAGGGCAGGAGAACCTGGGACAAGGTCAGCCAGGGTGGTGGCCAGGTGGATCTGCTCCCACTCTGCCCGTGGCTGGGAGACCTCACCTCACTGAGCCTCTATTTGTGTGTGTGTGAAATGGGCATTGTGGCCCAGAGACACCAGTGACGAGGTCGTGCCTGACCTGGGGCCCTAGTCTCTGCCTCCGCAGGTAGGCCACCAGCACCTCTGGCCTGGACTCCCACGTCCACCCTCGCCTCCTACGGTCCTCTCCTGTCAGATCCTGAGTCAGCTCCTGTCCCTTCCGCCCTCGCTGACCGCATGTGCCCTCTCCCCCACCCCCACTCCCTGCGCTCCAGCCACACTGACCTACTTACTGTCCCTTAGACAGGCCACCTCAGAGTCTGCATCTGCTGATCCTGCTGTCACTTAAGAGAACTGCTGTCTTTGCTCAAACGCTGCCTTCACGAGGCCTTGTTCTAATGATGCTGTTTAATTTGCAAAGCCTGATGCCCCCCATCTCTCTCCCTGCTGCCTTTTCCCCCAACGTGGCTGTTACAGAGTGATGCACTTTTAACGTTTCCTATTCCTCTTGTTGCCTGTACCCGTCACCCCCATCACCTCTAGAATGTGGGCTCTGGGAGGCAGTAGTCTGTCTGCCCTGCTCCCTTACCCCATTGCCCGACAGAACTTGGCACCCACAGCGGGTGCTTAATATCTAGTCACAGAATGAAGGAAGGAATGAATGAATGGGCGGATCCCTCCCATTACTGCATTGTTTTCTCCATCCTCCAGGCCACTCCCTACCTCTTGTTGCAGCTGCTCACTTGACCGTCTCCCCCACACCGGAGCTGGCCAGCAAGCTGGTGCTCAGCACCCCTGCCCTATGTCCTGCATGGCCCACGGGGCCAGGCGAGGGAGGGCCAGTGAGACAGAAAGCAGAGCAAGGGTGTCCGCACAGGGAGAGCGCTGGGCCCAGGCCCCTGGCCAGCCTGTGATGGAGATGCCATGGGCAGCCCCGGCCCAAAAGCCTTGGATCCCAGCGGCTGAAGCAGAGGTGGCTGCCCCGAGGCTCAGGGTCAGGGACGAGCATCCTCCCAGAGAGGGACCAGAGCGAGGGAGGAGGGTTGGGCCCAGGCCCAGGTGGGAAGCGAGGCAGCAGGGAGAGAGCCCCCGGGAAGGCTGGGTGAGCACCGGAGCTGTAGGAGGTGAAGGGGCCACAGGCTGCCGGGGCTGGCAGGGGCCGGGCGTCAGTGGGCTCCAGGAGGGTGCCGGCTGTGGAGAGCAGGGCTGGGCCGCTGCTGGCCGTGGCGGGTGCTGTGGTGTGCGCGGGGGGCAGCTGGGGGACGCTGGCCAGTCCCGTGGGGGCAGAGGTGCTTGCAGATGGCCCCTTCTGGGCACCCTGAACAGGGCAGAGCCGCTGCCGCAGGGAGCTAGGAGGTGCGGGCTGAGGCCACTGCTGCTGCTGCAGGACAGGGGCCTGGGGGCCCCAGCAGCAGCCCCCGGCACCCCTCCAGTGGCTGTGGTAGGCCAGCTGCCACCGTGCCTGGGGGGGTGGCTGACAGTGCCCGTGTGCCTGAGGGGCCGTTGGGACATGGAACCACTGGTGACAGCATCCTGGAAGGAAGGAAGGAGGAGGTGACTGGGCCTGGCTCCCTGACTCCGGGGGGCGCTGGCAGGGACCAGGTGAGGTCTTCAGATGGAGGCTGGGGCTGGGCCTCAGCTGAGGCCCAGGAGTCAGAGAGAAAAGGACGAGGAGGTGTGGGCTCAGTGCCCCACCGTGGTCTGGGGGAGAAGGGGTGCAGGGGCTGGAGAGGGGGCAACACCCAGAGTACCTGCTACGCCCAGTTCCTTGGCCCCTGGGGGTCCCCCAGTGGGGGTGACAAAGGAATCCATGGGGAGCTTGGTCCCGAGGAGGCTAGAGTGAAGGGAGCTGGCCGTGGAGAGGGGACAGGCCAGGGACTGGGAAGAGGGGCTGGGCCTGGCATTTGGGCTCCAGCCAGGCTGGTGAGATGGGGGCTCCCCGGGAGGTGCAGATCACCCCAGGGGGCCGGCCCCCACCTCATCTGCACGGGTTCAGTTAGGGGGGTCTGCTTTCCTCCCCTCCCTCCCACCACACTGCTTCCCCCAGGTTGGGGGCGGTCCCCACAGACCTAGTGATTTGGGGAGGTAGACTTCCTCCCACACTGGGGGTAGGGGCAGGCCAGTGGGCCTCCCCCACTGGCCTCCCCAGCCTAGCCTTCCTCCCACCTTTGGGACCCCGGCCTGTGGTTCCCCCACGGCTACACGGAGTGCCCACGGCTTCTCCCCTGGGGCCTGAGGTTCTACTCCATCCACTGAGCAGCCCCCTACTACCAGGCCTCTCCTCTCCCTACAGGGACCCCCCAAACTGAACTCCTACCTTTTTGGTGCCCCAACTCCGGTTCCAAGAAGTAGCTCTCAGAGGGGGTCTGGGGGGGCAGGGTGCCCTTGGCGAAGTGGATAGCATAGTGCTGGTGCATGGTGGCTGGGGGCCTGCTCGGGGAAGGAGAGGACAGGCTCAGTGCCCAGCCCCCTGGGGCGCCCGCAGGAGACAACCCCTAGGACAGCGACCTGTGACCTCAGACAGGTAAGGGACCCCATCTCTGACGTCAGGGTCCCAGGTCACCCAGGCGGGGCAGAAGTGCTCTTCAGAGCAAGTGAGAGGTCAGGCCCCAGGGAGGGATGGCCAGACTTGGGAGGATGGAGAGCAGTTTGGCGGGGTCGGGGTAGGGACTGGGGCTAATTTGGAGGGGGTGAGATTTCTAAGGGTTGGGTGATTGGCTGTTTGGGAGCCTCTGGGAGTTTCCAGGAGGCCAGGACAATGGGGGCGCTGAGCAGATGTAGGCTGGGGAAACGTGGGAGCCGGTGGGTGGCTGACTAGAATTAGGGGGGCACTAGGCATTGGCGGGTGTGCTGTGGGAGGCGGGGGCTGTCGTCATTTAAAGGACGTGAATCCAGGGCTCCAAAGAGCTGGGGAAGGGGCCAGGAGCTCTGAATGGTGGAATCTCGGGCTGGGTACATTTGAGGACTGAATAAGGGGCAGGAGGGTGGGGAATTCTGGGGGCACAAATGAAAGCGGGTGGTCCAATTTGGGGAAGGGCTCAGCAAACTCGTGATGAGATGGGGTGTGCTAGGTTTACGCTGTGGAGGACCAAAAGCAAATTGAGGGAAGGATGCTGTCGGAGTGCAGGCAAGACAGGTGAAGCTGAGGGCAGAGGAAACTGGGGTAGGGAGAGTTGGGGCTCAGCGATGGTCGTGGGCCTGGTGTGTGGACCCTGCCTGCTTCCCCCTCCCCCCGCCTGGGGTCCCCCGTACCTGACGGCCGCCTCAGGGCCCCAGCTCCCTGCCCCGCCGAGCTGCCGTGCCGGCCCCACCACCAGCGGCCCAGGCCCAACTGGTGAGAGGCGGGGAGCTGGGGCTGAGCTGCCGGACTGGTTTGCCCGCCCAGGCCCCACCCCGCTCTCCCCCTGCGTGCCAGCCCAGTCCTGGTGCTCTCCTGCTCTCAAGGACTCGGGGGCTGCCCCTGCATGGCACCCAAGGTCAGGGTTGGAGATGGGGGCCACGCTGCTGCCTGGGTGGGACCTCCCAGAGGGGCTGTGGGGGCCAGCCCCGGGGCGCTGGTGCTGTGGGAGGGGACGGAAGCTGGAACGGCGGCTGCGTCCAGGCCGAGGAAAGATGCAATCCCAGGTTCAGATGCCAGTTTTTCCAGGCCCAGCTGTGTGACCTTGGGCAAGTGACTTCATCTCTCCGAGCATCAGCTTCCTCATTGCTGAGTGGGCCAGTGTCGGTACCTACCTCTGGCTGTCAAGAGTCCACTGAGCACAGAGCCTGGTACGTGGCAATGACAGCAGCTAACATTTACTGGGCAGTGACT
Source organism: Eidolon dupreanum (assembly GCA_028627145.1). Taxonomy (NCBI): domain Eukaryota; kingdom Metazoa; phylum Chordata; class Mammalia; order Chiroptera; family Pteropodidae; genus Eidolon; species Eidolon dupreanum. The sequence continues at coordinate 91,876,220 of CM053508.1, read as the reverse complement.
GACCCACTTACCCGGCTGCTCTAAATGCTTCACGTATATGTAACAATGACAACACGTGCTCTCAAGGCTTACCAGGGACCCCACCTGGCATGCACGCTCTCGTAGAGTAACCCCGTTCTTCCTCACCACCCTCTGGGGAGTGTGATGCCCACTTTACAGATGAGAAAACAGGTCCAGAATGGTGAAGTTCCTTGCCAGTTCACACAGGTGGGACTTTGAAAGCAAACTGGTTTCTGCTCTGGCTCTGTCTCCTGCCTGCTGGGGGGCGGGGGGCTCCTTGCAAACATTCTTCAGGAGGTGAGGGTGGGGCTGGGCAAGAGGGGCCTGAGGCCATGGGCGCCCTACTCTCCAGGGGGGTCCTGTCTCCCTACACTGCCTATCAGTGGCTGCCCCTGAAGATGGGTCATTTGATGGGGACAGGAGAGGCAACCACAGTCTAGGACAGGGAAGGAAGCCTGTTGGCCCCGCAAGGCAGCCCGTAGGGGGTCTGCCTGGTGACCAGATCCTGCCCCTTCCCCCCACCTGAGATGCCTGTCTGTCCCCCAGGCCCTCAAGCTGCTTCTGCCCGGAGGGTGTCCTCCCTGTCCTCCACCAGTCGGGGACTCTGTCATCACCCCCCCACCCCCCTGCAGTGCCCCAGCCATCAGAAAGGCAGGGCTGGTGTGTCTGACTAGGGGGCAAGTCTGGGGGGGCACTCGCCCCCTTGCTCCAGGACGGGCCCCTGAGCTTCGAGGGCAGGGCTGGGCCAGCACGGGCCTGTGCGCTGGGCTTACAGGGGCGTAAGAGCCCTCAGGCTCCGGGGGCGTTTTCAGCAAGGAGACCCTTCCTCATCCCACTTGGTGCCGCCCCAGCCTACACCGGCAGCTCTGAGGCGGGCAGCGGGGGTACTTACCCGCATCAGGCAGCAGCAGGTGGCAGAGCCCGGGCAGTCCAGGTGTGTGATGCCCGCGATGCTCTGGATATAAGTGGGGGAGGAGGCTGTGGGGGAGGGCAGGGGCCGCTGTCCCAGGGATGACCCTCACCTGCCAGGCATGTGAGGTGTGTGGGCCAGTGTGTCTGCGTGGGGGTGGAATGAGGGCGTCTGGCCCATCTTCCCCCTCTTCACCCATCCTGCCTCAGCTGCCTGCCCTGCGTGCACTCCAGAGAGGCCCCGCGGGGCGCAGGACAGCCCCAGACTTGTTGACACTGGCGGGGCGCCAGGCCTGGGGCCATCCACCCAGGACTGTCGTTCAGGGAGGCGTCAAACTCTGGGGTGCAGAACCGGGGGTGGCGGGGGCCTGAAAGGGGAGGGAATGAGGGGCAGGGAGACAGACACACAAGGTGTTTTGCTCCCCGCGCCGCAGGCCCTGTGACACAGACAGGTGCTTCAGTCAGCGCCTCCCCCCGGGCTCAGTGACCTCCACCTTCCACTTTGAACCTGGCTCCACACAGAACGTTTATTGAGCATCCGCTACAAAGAGTGAGTGTGTGTCCGATGGGGACCCCTCCACGCCAGCCCGGATGGTGGCTGGGGCTACCCTGCCTTCAGGATGCCTCCGTTTCCCTCTGACACCCATCCGCTGAGCATGTGTGACGCCCCGATGCAGCTGGACACCCTACCTCGTCACCCCCAGAGCCTGGGACCCCCAGCACCAGCCCGCTGGCCACCCCCAAAGGCAGTAGCCCAGGACCTCTGGGCCGAGGGTGTCGTGGGGCTCAGCTGGGTCAGGGTCTTTGGATCACCACCTGGAACTTGGCTGGAAGAGAAGGGCAGGCTTTAGCTTGAGGCTAGGGTCTGAGGGGAGAGGCAGAAAGCACGCGAACAGCTCAGGCCCTGGCCCGTAGCCTGGGTGGCCTTGCTGGTCAAAGGGGGTGATGATGTTCCTGCCCACCCGACCTACATCCCAGGGCTGTGTGACAAGGGGCATGAAGGCCAGACATAGGCTGCCTGGGAGGGGCCTGGCACAGGTTCCTGGGACATGTATTGCTCAGGTTCTAACCACTTGGGCCCTAGGACCCCCCCTGCCATGGGTGAGCCTGGCAGAGGGAAAACCACCTGGGGGTGGGGGGAGTGAGAATGGAGGGCTGGCTCCAGGCTGCCCCCAGGTAGCAATGGGCTTCGGCCTGTGTCATGGAGCTCCCTGGGCATCAAGGGAATGCCTCTCCATACAGGCTGCAAGTCCCATGGGGTCTGATTGTCCCTGGAGCACCCGCGTGGGTGCCTTGTTACATCTGCCTGAGCCCCATGCTGGGAAGGACATTCAACACCCTAGACCAGGACATTGCCGAGGGTCCCCTCCTCGGGGCTGGCACACACCTGGGAAGCAGGCTGGGGGCCTCAGGGCCAGGGGCATGTAACTTCAGCTCTTGGGGTCTCAAAGTCCCCACCTATAGAATGGGGCTTGGTGGCCCAATCCTCGGGAGCAGGGACAGTGGAGCTCGAGAGGCCCTGCCACACTTGGGGATGGAGGTAGTCCCCCACGCCCATGACTCACAGGCTGGCAGGGCTGCCGCAGAGGTGGTGACCAGGCTCTTGATGCCTAGGGTGCTGAGGGTGCCACGCAGAAGGCCGCAGGTGAAGGCCAGAAACTGGGGACAGGGGGCACAGGTCACTGTGGGAAAGCGAAGCTGACACCCAGGACCGGGGCCATGTCGGGCTTTGGGCTTGTGGTGGGCTCACCCCTTGGCCTGGGGCGAGGTCTCCCTGGGGGTGGGGGCTGGGGAGGCAGGGGAATTGCAGTGTGGGTGTGCATACCTTGGGTGCTTCCTCCACATACTGCAGGCCCGAGGCCATTGGGACGAGGAGGGGGAAGCTGTTGTCCTGTAAGACGTAGGTCCCCTGGGGATGCAGGAGAGGCCGTGGGTACTGTGCCTCTGCATGGGGGAGGGGAAGCCAGGAACTCTGCTCTCACAGCCTCTGTGGTCACAGCCCCGTCCTTCGGAGCTGCAGAAGGGGTGCCGGGCTTCCCAGGGCAGGCGTCACCCGGGGGGTGTGCTGGTCCTGCTCCCCCCTGCTCCCCTGGCTGCGTGACCTCCTGGGTTAAAGGCGCCCCTGCCCCTGCCCCTGCCCCCAGGGTTGTGGTGAGAAGCTGCAGACTCGGCCTGAGTAGCAGCCAGTGGGGCCGTGCACGGTGTGGGCACCCAAGGAAACCAGCAGACCAGGCTGAGATGGGGGCATCACGCTGAGGTGAGGGGGATGCCAGCCACGAAGTCCCCTCCCGGCCCTGGGGCCCCATCCTGGAGGCTCACAGAAACTCCGGAAACGGCCTTGCGCCCCATTGCAGCTTCCCCGAGGTCCTGCCTCCTGGCGTGGCCAGGCCCCACGGCTGGGCGGCTGCAACCCCCCCCTCACGGGGGTTCCCCTCCCAGAGCCACGTGGCTCCACCTCTGCCTGCAGCCGGGCGGCAGGTGCTGGGCGTGGGCACACACCTGGTGATTGGTGCGGAGGCTGTCCATCTGCTTTTGGAACACGGACACCCACAGGTCTTTGCACAGGAACTTGAGGACATCTAGCTCCTCCCTGAAGGCCAGCGTCTCCCGGGGCAGCCTGGGGGCATCGGCAGATACTTGGGCCCGGCCGGGCAAGCGGGGAGCGGAGAAGGAAGCCAGGCTGGGTTCTGCCAGAGCAGTGCACCCTCCCAGCTCAGGTCCAGCCTCAGGCGGGAGGGGCCGGCTCTCACCTCTCGCCCAGGGCCTGGCCCACGCGGAAGCCCATGCCTTCCAGGACCGACAGGCACGTCTTCTGTCCCTAGAAGGCCAGAGAAGAGAGGCTCAGGGGCCCTCGGCCACCTCCAAATGGAAGCCAGCCGGTGTAGCAGCTGCAAGAGGGCCAGCCATCCCTCCAATGCAGTGCCACTTGGCCAGGACAGGCTCAGGCCTGCAGAGTGGCAGGCTGGCTTTTCCCCTCTGCCCGCCCCATGACCCCTCCACTCCGTCGACCCCATCAGCCCTCAGGTCTGGCTCCCCCTTGCTCCAGGAAAAATGGGGGTGTTCCCCACGCTGAGCTTCACCCTTGCTGGGCAGCTCTTTCCCAACAGCACCCATTACTCATTGGAAGCCCTTTAGGGGTGCAGCCTTATAACACCCCAGGACGCAGCGCTCTGATCACCACAGAAGCTCAAGGTGACTTGTCCAATGGCTCGTGGAGCGGCAAGAGCAGCAAGACAAGGGCCTGGCCCAGCCAGCAGGGGGCTGCAGGAGTCAATTGTGACCGGCAGACCTTAAAATACCACCAGCCAGGAACCTCGGAAGGGACATAGGACACACGGGCACACTGGGCTCGGGGGGGGGAGGGAGATGTTCCCTTGGGCACTCAGGGAAGGGAGTGGCAGCCAAGTGGCAAGCTGGAGTGCAGGCCCGGGTCCCACGGTGGGAGGGGCCCAGGACAGGGAGAGACAGCATGGCTGGAGGAGTGCCGACTTGTCATTTCCATTTGAGTGATCTGGAAGCTGAGGGAGGGAGGCCTGGGTTGGGGTATCAGAAATACCGGGTTGGCCTATGGCGTGAGGCCCCAGATCTGGCGGGTCTGGCTGGACCAAGGTGGGGGTGCAGAGGAGAGGTAGGTGCAGAGCCCTGGGAGGGAGGCAGCTGGCACCTCTCAAGCCACACTCCCCAGGCCTGAGCCCCTCCAGCCCTTCCCTGCCTCCCTGCCAGCCACCACCTTCCCTGGGGAACCGCTAGTTTTCTCTCCAGGCCCGTGCCGTCAGAGCCCCTGAGTGGGGAATGGGACTTTCTGCTTAGATCCAGCCTGAGACGACGTCAGGGCCACCTCGGCAGGCTTCACATAGCCGTCTGGGACCCCCACGACACACACTCCCTCGGCCTGGAAAGCTCAGGCTTTGGGCCTCTCCACTCGGTGTCCCTTCTGCCCGGCTCCTGCGAGCCCCTTCATCCCTCAGCCCTGGGGAGGCCCGCAACCCCAGCCCTGCCCTCCGTGCTGAGTGGGGACGCAGCTCTGGAAGGGTAGGGACCTAGGCCGACCCTCCGCAGCCAGCACAGGCCTTGGCACCTGGGAGGTGCTAAGAAAGAGCGGCTGAGAGTGACAGGTGGGGATCCGTGCGCACGCTGTGTGCGGGTTCTTTACACGAACCCTCCCGCTTCATCTTAACCCCGTGAGCCAGGCCACATTCCACACTTGGAAATGGGCACCGAGGGGTGAGCTGACACTTGCCACAGACACCCTCAGCCACGGGGCTGTCTTTCCAGCCCAAGCAGGTCCAACTGCCAAGCCTAGGTGGCCAGAAGGGTGACTGGCCGGGTCACCGCCACACCTGTCCTGGCCCCAGTAAGATGGCAAGGGCCAAGGCTGGCCTGGTGGGGAGTGCCAGCACGGGGAGGCCCGAGTAGAGGTCACCTGCACTTCCAAGCAAGGTGCCCTCTCCTCCGCCAGGCCCCCTGGCATCCGGCCCCTCGCCCGCCATTCCCTGCTCCACCTGCAAGAACCAGCCTGGGTGACAACAGTTTCCTGTCGGATGACACTGGTATGCCTGCTGGTACCGCCTGTCGGGATGTCTCAGGCCCAGCAGGGCTGGCCACACCAGGAGGGCTCTGGGAGGGGTCTGATGACTAATGACATTTGGGACATGAGCTGGGCGTGCGAGGGACAGTGAGGGGAATGAGAATTAGCCCTTGACACCTACCAGCTGCGGGACCGCCCTGTGCCTGTTTCCTCACGTGTAAAGAGGAGAGCGTTAACTGCACCACTTCCCAGGGGCCTTACGGGGTTACAGGAGTTGGAAAACGCAAGCTGAGCCCCCTCCATGTTGGGCTCAGGAAGTGTTACCGCCATCACCAGTCACAAGCCTGTGTCTGTCAACTTGGGTGACGAGTCCCCCAGCTGATGGCGGATGAGGCCCCTGGCTGAAGGTAAACCCTATGAAGGAGGGGCTCTGTTCTGGGGTCGGCGGCCCCCAACCTTTTCGGCACCAGGGGCCGGCGCTCCTATGAGAACCTAACCCTTGATGATCTGAGGCGGAGCTGAGGTGGTGATGCTGGCGCTGGGGAGCAGCCGCAAATGCAGATGAAGCTTCATGAAGCTTCGCTCACTCTCACCTGCCACTCACCTCCTGCTGTGTAGCCAGGCTCCTAACAGGACAATGACCATGCCATGGCCAAGGGTTTGGGACCCCTGCTGGGGGTGATGCAGGGCAGCAACTAGAATGCTGGCAGGCCTTCCAAGCTGCCACTCCCGTGTCACCTCCTTTCTAGAGAGGGCTCCAGGCTCAGTACTGACTGAGCACACCCGTGTCCCTGAGGACTTCCAGGGTGACCAAGGAGAACCCAGGACTCCCTGGGTTTGGGGTGTATGCAAAGGCAAGGATGTAGGAAAAAGCTCGAGAAACGCAGCGTAGGGGGACAGTGGTGGGAGGCGGGCAAGGGAAGGGGCCCCAGGCAGAGGAGGGCGCGTTCCCCCCCCCGCCCCCGGGAGACAAATGCTGTGTGCAGGCGAGGGTTAATGGCGCACTTCATGATTTCCTTACAATCACGACAGGGGAGGAGGGAGAAAAGCGTGTCCTCGCAAGGCTGGGCAGGCTCCACGGAGGCCACACTGCCCTGCTGAGTCTGGAGGAGGAGGAAGTAAGCAGGACAGGGGGTGGGGAAGACGCCCGGGCCCAGGTCGCAGCCGGGACAGTGGCCCTGAGAGGGGACAGCAGAGTCAGCAGGGTCCTCAGCCAGGTGGGGAGCTGAGGGGGCCAGGAAGGTTCCACAACTTCGTTTCCCTTTGGTGAGCTTCAGACTGCCTGCATTTGAATCCTGGCTCCACCGCTTACTGGACAGGAGATTTTGGGCGAGCCATCTCCTGGCCCCATGCCTCAGTTTCCCTGTGTGTGAAATGGGGCTGATGGCGTTCTCTATCTACCTCACAGTGGTGCTGGGACAGCTCAATCCACAACTCATGTTACTGTTGGCCCTATTTAGGGGCCAATTAAGTATTGGCTGAACTGAAAAGACTGGGCGTGGAGGGATCTGGGGAATAATAAGAAGAGGGAGGGGGAACAGGAAGTGGAGAGGGAAGGGCTGAGGATGAACAGGTGATGGGGGAAGAGAGGGTGGAGGAAGGGAGGCGAAGCTGGTTCATCTGCCTCTGTCACAGCCTATCTCCAGGGACTCCTGCCCAGGCCCCTGCAAAAGCTCTTCAGAGATTACGGGTTCGTCCTTATTCCCAGGGAAGGCAAGGCGGTCTCGCCCATTCATTCGAATCCTCTGCAGCCAGCCCAGAGCCAGGGCTGAGTTTACACGACAGCCCCCTGAGAGGAAACGGGATAATGAGGAACAGAGGGGAACCCCTCAGAGCAGCCTTATCAATATCAGCACCATTAGAGCCACCACACAGCACGGGCGCTAGGAGGAAGGGACAATCAGACAAAGGCAAGTTCTTGGAAATGAGAAAGACGGTAGCCAAAACAAACATCTGTTAAAAGGGAGCTGAAAAACAGACCAATCTGTAAGGTAGATAAAGCCTCCCAGATTGTCCAGAAAAAAACCCCTGAGGTTGAAAAAACTGAGAGAAAAGTTGTAAGACCACGTGGAAGAGATCCAGAAAGTCTAATGTTCCTGTGAGTGCCAAAGAGACACGTGTGGAACAAGGCGGGAGAAGAAATCATCAAAGAGATAATAAGAGAAAAACATGCTGAGCTGAAAGAGTCAAGTGTTCGCTCAGAAAGGCCACAGAGCTCCAAGCAGGGCTAATGGAAGACAGACAGCAAGCCAAGCCCCCAGCCCCACCCCACCCTGCCCCCAGCACTGAACTCAGAATGCCAGGAGAAGGATCTGGAGGAGGCCAGGGGAGTTGGGCGGGGCTGTGGGCCTGGCTCCTCCCTGTCTTCTACCTGCCCTGCCCCTCGTTATTTGTGAGGTCAGCCCCTACCTGTGGAGCCACTCTGTGCAGGCCCTGGCAGGGGACCAGGGGTGAGTAGCTCTGGTTCCTACCTTTTGGGAAGCTCTGGGAGAGGAGATGAGTGACTGAACATTAGTATGGACAGTGGACAGGTGAGTGGCAATGAATGGGCAGGGGAAAAGCCTGGCTCTCCTCCCCAATCCCATTATCCTCCCCCACACCTGCAGAGCTTGCCCAGACCACCCTCCTCCTCCACCCCTATGTTGGGCCCACCCCCCCCCCCACCTCTGCACCTGTCCGTGGCCTGTTAAGAACCAAGTCGCACAGCAGGAGGTGAGCGGCAAGCCAGCGAAGCTCTGAATTTGCAGCCGCTCTCCAGCGCCAGCATCACCACCTCAGCTCCGCCTCAGCTCAGGTTAGATGCTCATAGGGGCACCGGTCCCCAGTGCCACAAAGGATGAGGTCTGCTGCCTTACAGGGCTCTGCCAGGAACCCGGGAACCGGCTGGCGCCCAGGCCCTCCTGAGAGAAGGGATGACATAGGCACTACCTGGGCCTTGGCGGACCATGGCCTGGCCGCAGTGCTATTCCTGGGCCACCTGCCAGGGCTCATGGTAGTAGCTGACAGCTCATTACCTGTGTACACAGGAATTCATTCCTTTGCCCACAGGCTCCCCTTATCTTCAAGGCTGCTAAGGAGGAGAAACCACAGCGGACTCCTCCCTGAGTTTTTCCTGCTTCGAGAACAAAGGCCCTTTGGCCTCCTGGCTCCTCTGGCCTGCCCTCCATGTCATCTGTAACCATTCCGGAGAATCCATTCCACAGCCACAAGTAACCAGGCGGCATGTGGAGATCACAGAAGCCCTAGAGAATGACTGTGCTGAGGGGATGGAGGGGAACAAGCCAGGACCATCCCTGTCCTCCAGGAGCTCTGCAGCTGGCGAAGAGGCAGACCTGATGCCACAGACAAGCCCCTGAGCCCTGCTTTTGCCTGATCGTGGCTGTGTGCCTCAGGAAAGACCCTCCCTCCCTGGCACCTCAGTCCCTCCTCTGTAAACTGCGATAGCATCTTCCCAGAGGGCTGTCCTGAGGACTAAGTCCGAGAAAATACTGTGCTGGGGACACCATAAGTACCCAAGAAACAGGGGGCCTACGCTTGGTTCAGACAGGAAACTTGTAGGACCGAAGAGGAGCGGAGAGCGGAGGGGCCAGGAGCCAAAGAGGACTGAGGAAACAGCAGTTTCCCACGACGAGTGCCTGCAAAACGGGGCTCCCAGGTCGAAGGAACGTGGGGCCACTGGCAGAGTTCTCACCCCTGGCTGCACCTGAGACCACCCAGGGGTCTTCTGAGGCTGGCCACCCAGGCCACATCTCAGCCCTGCTCCGCAGCACTCTCTGGTGGGGAACCCCAGCACTGGAATTCCCAGGGTCGCCAGGCTGAGTTCCACTGGCAGTCATGTGCCCTGAACGCCCTGTAGTGAACAAACCTGAATAACCCAGTGTCTCCCAGACTCGACCACAGAAACCCATTAAAATCGTCCAGGAGCGAATCAGGGAGGACGCAGGCCACGGTTTACAGCACAGGCTTTGGAAGTGGGAGGCCTGGTTGTGTTCCCGACTCCGCCACTGGAGAGGGAGCGCTCCAACCATCGCAGCCTCAGGTTCTTTATCTACAAAGTGAGAGCATCGTGCTGACCTCGTGTTGTTAGGAGGATCCCATGAAATCAGGAGTGCAAAGCCCATGGGAAACACACGTGGCAGGTGCTATTATAGGTCACTAAGTGAATCCCAGTCCCCACCCACCCTCCTCTACGGCACAGAGGCTGCAGCCACTTCAGCAAATCAATACATAGGACCTACTATGCGGTGATCAACACAGACCCAAGCTTGACTCATACAGCGTGCAGTCTGGCGGCAGAGACAGGTATGAATTAAAGAATCATACAGATACATAGTTCAGGTGTATACTGATACTCACTGAGGGCTACCAAGGAGAAACTGGGGAAGGGGGCTGCGAGAATGTAACAAGGACACCCCGACTTCTACTGGGGGCTCGGAGAAAGATTAATAGGTGTGAATGAAGTGAAGATGTGACAGATGAAATGAGCCAGGAGATGAGGGAGGAGGCTGGTACAGGGGTGGAGAGGAGGGAGCCTGGACTAAAAGGCAGGGGAGGGGACAAATGGGAAACAACGAGGGTAGGGCCTGGTCGAGGGCTAGAGGTGACGGAGCAAAGGCAGATTTTAGGGACTACCGAGTTTCTGGCTTGAAAGCCAGGACGGATGAGCTGCTGAGACATTGTAACCCCCGTCCCCAACACACAGGCCAATGGCACTTCCTCTCCCTCGCTTTATCTTTCGAATAGCATTTTCCCAATGTACTACATACTTGACCCATTCAACTTCTTTGTCTTCCTCCACTACAACATAGGCTCCATGAGGGCAAGAACTTAACGTATTGTTCACTGAGTTAACCCCGAAGCCTACAGCAGGGCCCAGCACCTCAAATGTTTCGAGTTTGTTTGCTGAATGAATGAACTCTTAAGAAACTATGTTGAGATCATAACCTGCAACACCCTCATTAGGGCTCCTAACTTGCGAAGAAAACCTAAGCCAATAAAAATGTCTTGCATATAGATGACGATGATCATAGTAAGGATAATAATGGAAAAAGTGAGCACAGCTCCCATTTATTAAGTACGTACTCTCTCCCCCACTCTTTCTTCTTGGTAACAGATTTTGCAGCAAGAGCCCCCATGTTCTGAGGGCTGTTCACATGCCAGACATTGCACTAAGAGCTTTTAAGTCTGAGCTCATTTATTCTTCATAAGGACTAACTTCCAAAATGCTAAGCACGCTCCTACCTCAGGGCTTTGGCCCTGTTGTTCCTCTTCCTGGGATGCTCTTCCCCCCACTTATGGGGCTTGCTTCCTCCCTCTCTTCCTCATAAATGCTCTCCTCCACCATCCGCCTCTCCACTCCTTTTCTTTCCCAGACTCCACTGGAGTTTTCTTTACAGAACTTCTCACTACTTGGTGGCATATTGTTATATATTGCTTGTATGACACCCTTACTAAATGTAAGCTTCACTAGCAAAGGGAAACTGTACCTGGAATATAATAGGTGCTCAGTGTTTGTTGAATGAATAAATGTCCCACTCTACGACTTAGGTGCTGTTATGATGCCCATTTTATAAAGGAGGAAACTGAGGCACAAAGAGATTGAGTCACTGGCTGTCACATCTAGTGAACGACGCAGGCAGGATTCAACCCAGAAGTCCTCGGTACACATCCAATAACAGTAATTAGTATAATTGCTACCCGCTTACTCTGTGCCAGGCTTTGAACTAACAGCTTTACCCAGAGCTATCTCGCTCAATTCTATAAGTATCCCGCGAGGCCGGCTGGGCTGAGACCTCCAGTCTACAGAGAAGGAAGTGAGCGCCCCAGATCGCCCAGCGAGGCAGGGGCGGGGCCCGGTTTCGACCCGGGCCGCTGCCGTGCTCTTCGCGCTCCTCGGGGCCTCGATTCGGCCTTTCCACTGCAGCCCACGCCTCCTCCCCCAGAAACCCGGCGCTCACCCCGGGGCTGGGGTCGGGCTCGTTGGCCCACAGCTCCGCCACCATCTCCGAGTGCAGAAACTCGAACAGAACCGTGTCCGCCATGCGCCGGCCTGGCGTGCCTAACTACTGCCCAGGTCGTCGCGCGCTCATTGGCCCGGCTGAACTAGCCCCGCCCCCTACATCTAGGTGCAGCCCGCCTTCCTCCCTCGGGCTCACGTGGTGCGCGCGTGAACCCGGAAGATTGCCTTTCCTGTTTCCGGGTTCTCGAGTATTGCCATTGGCCGAATCGCTGGTTACACGTGACATAACTCGTTTTTTAAAAATCCCTGTTTGTCCAATGGTCTCGCGTCACAACTGGGAAGCAATAGCTCAACCGCTTCTCTATTGGCCGTACCTCCATTCACGTGACCCTATACCCGCCCCCAAAGTTGGCCCTGAGAACTTGCTTTCTGGTTGGTAGCCGAGCGGCCCAGGTGATTGGCCAGCGGCCGCCCACCCTGCTGCTCTATTGGTTGGGGGTGCTACCCTCCTCCCTCCGTACGGACGCCGCGCTTCGGCTGGGTAGCGGATCCCGCGGGCTCGGATCTTCGGCGATTTGGTACGGTCTTTCGTGATAGCGCTATCCCCCGTCCCCACTAGTGCACCCTCTCCAGAGTACCCTGGAGAGTCACCCCTTCTATGACCCTAGGACCGGCCCCTGAGCAGCTCAGGAGCCCGTGTGGTTCCGGGCGTGGCCTCTGCTAGGAGGTAAAATCGGAAAGGATCCCATTTGGGACTCTGGGAGCTCCGGCCTCAGGGCCTTGATCGAGCTGGTCCTCAGTTTCCCTATCAGTACACTGAAGAGGCTGGGGTCCAGTAGCATCCATCACCACCAGCAGGAATGATGAGCCCCGTTCACAGAAGAGGAAACAGGCTCAGGCAGGGGAAGCAGACAGTCCTAAATCGCTAAGTCAGTGGGCTGGGAATCCAGAAGCTGCGTACTTTAGCCACCGCCGGGCGCCCGCGTCTCACGCCGTTACTTCTCCCTAGCTCGGCGCCATGGCGTCCCGGGGTCGTCGGCGGAGGCCGCCGCGGAGGCCCGAGACGGTAGTACGAGGGGAGGCGGCCGAAACGGACTCGGAACTCTCTGCGTCCTCGTCCGAAGAGGAGTTGTACCTGGGTCCCTCGGGCCCGACGCGCGGCCGCCCCACAGGACTACGGGTGGCTGGGGAAGCCGCAGAGACCGACTCGGACCCGGAGTCGGAACCTACGGCCGCGCCCAGGGACTTGCCTCCGCTTGTGGTGCAGCGGGAAACGGCCGGGGAGGCCTGGGGCGCGGAGGAGGCCCCGGCGCCCGCCCCCGCGCGCTCGCTGCTGCAGCTACGGCTGGCAGAGAGCCAGGCGCGGCTGGACCACGACGTGGCGGCCGCCGTGAGCAGCGTGTACCGCCGCACCGGCCGCGATGTGGCTGCCCTGGCCGGTAGGCTGGCGGCCGCCCAGGCGGCGGGATTGGCGGCCGCCCACAGCGTGCGCCTGGCGCGGGGGGACCTCTGCGCGCTGGCCGAGCGCCTGGACATCGTGGCCGGCTGCCGCCTGCTTCCCGACATCCGCGGCGTACCGGGGACCGAGCCTGAGCAAGACCCGGGACCGCGGGCCTAGCCATGACCCACTCCTCTCCTGACTCTGGGACCTGGTTCTGTATCTATATATTCCCCCCCCCCACTCCCCGTTTTGATGTTACCTCAGGGCTAACCGCACCCCCTGGATTATACTGTGTGTGTGTGTGGTGGGTGGGGTGATGGTGCTCAGCCCCGCCCCTTGCTTCTGGTTCCTCCTGGTGGTCCTGCCCCTGCTCCCTGCTTCCTAACCAGTGTCTGAGGCTTGGCTTCAGCCCCTGGATAATTGGCCACTCCTTGATCTGTCTCTATCCTGGGGGCTCACTGTGCCCCAACTTTCCTTGCGTTCTACCTTCCTGAATTTGGTTTCTGCTCCCAGGGGCTGATGCTGCTTATTCCCACAGGAGCCCCAGAATCTGGAGCAGATTCCCTGGCATGTTCCTTCACCCCTTAGCTCGCCTCTGGTCCCAGCTACATTTCTGGAATTTTGTCCCCTTAGGCTGAGCCCTTTTTCTGCTCCCCAGGCTTGACCCTGGTCTTGGTTCTGTCTCCTAGTTCTAGTCCTTGCTCTGCCATCTTCTGGCTCCATTTCCTCCAGGCTTGGTCTCATTTCCTGGGTCCAGTTGTACTCAGAATTGGTTTTGACTATTTTTGCTTTTCCCATCCTGCTTATACTACCTGCCTGATTCTGGGCTCCGGAGGCCCCATACGGTTTCCTTCATCATGCCCAAGATGGGGACCCCCTCCTGACCCAGGGGGTCCTCCTCCCCACTCTCCAGGCCCAAGATGGCATCGCTCCAGACCCAAGTAGGTATGTCCTCCACACCCTCCAGGCCAAGGTAGCACTTTGTGCCCAAGCTCCAGATACAAGATGGGCCTCCTCCTGACTCTCCAGGCCAGTAGTGGCAATGTTCAGGCACTTGGGGCCCAGTACAGCCTGCCCTGGCATTTTGGGCTCAGTGTGACACCACTGTGGATAAGGACCACAGGCGTGGTGTTTGCTCATTGTGTTGACTCCGGGATGCTAAGAGGACTTAGATTTCTGGCTCAGCTCAGAGTCTGGGGTCAGTTCCTTTTTTGTGCTCCTACTCACCTGCTCCTTCTGGTCCCAGCTCTAGCCCCTCGGTCCCATTCACATTTATTCCCTACCCCACCCTTTTATCCCAACCTGAAGCTGAAATCTGAGCGCCCAGGATGGAGAGGTGGGGAAGCATGCTCTATGGCAGACTCATTAAAATGCAAAACATTTACTGATATGGTTGATTCCTCCTGTTTCCCCAGCTAAGGAGGGGTGGGGAAGGGCAGGGGGGCGCATCGAGTTGGTTAGTGACTTCACTGGGGGTGCAGCAGCCAGCCCGGGCCCTCACAGAGCTCACAGTCCCCTGGGAGAGACAGACTTTAATAAAATATTCTCATAAATAAATGGATAGTTTTAATAATTATGATTTATAGTTTAGCTATTATTTGCTGGCACTATGATTAGTGCCATAAAGAAGTACAGGAGTTTTGCAAGGGTGTAACTTCTGGCTGGTCAGATGCCTTTGCTGAGGAAGTAATGAGTGATGTTGAGCTGAACCCTAAAGGTATAAATAGGTGAAACTGGAATGGGGTGGAGAAGAGTTGTAGGCAGGAGGAATAGTATATGCAAAGGCCGTGGGAAGGGAACATAACCTATTTAAGTAACAGAGGAAGTCGACCAAGGATGAGGAAATAACCTCTGAGCAGCATCTGGGAAGAGGCAACTAAAGGTTTAGCAAGGGCAGCGAAAATAGGACTCCATTGGTGGCTGTAGCCAGCTGCCCCTGAAGATTTACATAGCTGCTTTTTTGTTAGGGGGAGAGGGAGAGACAATTGACTCAGGGTGTTTGGGGGTGAATTTTTGAGTGCCCTGAGGTTTATCTCAAGTAGGTGACAACTGTTTTCACCCACTGAAGTTTAGATCTGGAAACTTTATGACTTCCTTCAGAGAGTGTTCATCAATCTCGTACAAATCAGATTTGATTCTCTTCTGAATCAGACTTCCCTTTTATTACAAGCGAGATTGGAGTATTGCAGCGTGAGGAAGTAAAGGTAAGAACCTCCTGCTGTAAAAGTTGTCTATTACAGGTTCAATTCCGCATTCTGGAGAAAAAGGGGGGTGGGGTGGGGTGGGGGTAGGGGATGAATGAGAATGAAAATGAATGAGAATTGGGCTGCTGATGAGAAAGGGTTTATTCCTTTTCCAGACACTGAATATGGGTTCTGCACTTAGCAATGTTGACAAAAATAACATCGACTAGGTGTTTCGTCACCAAAAGAATGTATTCGCAAAAAAAGAAAGGGTTGCAAACCAGTGCACGCAGACATGAGAAGCCACGCGCACACTCTGTCCTGCGTGCCAAGATGGAGGGATATTTACAGAAGGGAAAAGAATGTTAATAGAAAGGGACGTTAGAACCACTGAGCTTTATTATAAACACCGAGTTCTTTCCGTAGGGTTCTCCGATGTGGGGTTCTCAAACGATTACGCAGAGCGAGAGAACTCCCATGAGCCCTAGCTTCTCCCACAGGCCTTCCCTATTGCTTATGTTTGCTTAAAGTTCCAGCTCATCTTAGCAGTAGTAATTTAACCCCATTGGTATTTGAGGCTCGAAGACTAATCGGGACATATTTTAAGTCCTCTTCAGATTAGAATTTAAATCAAGATGACTCTCTATTACGGAAAGTAGGAAGTTTGAGGTTTGATCTGAGCAGGAACATAAAAAATATTTTTTAAAAAAAGTTACACTGTATGGTGGCATTACATTTCCATACCAAATCTCTATCTAAATGGTTTGATGGTGAGGAATCCAAAACTAGGAGGGCATGGGGGGTGTAAAGAAGGCCTAAAGATATCTGGGTGGCTTGAGATGGAGGCAATAAAACAGGTTGCCCAGAGACTCCTGACAGCTCCACTGGAATTAAGAGGTCACAGGGAGAGGCAAATCCTGAGCCAAGGGCAGAAGAAGTTGCAAATTGCTCTAGTGTCAATTTTAAGAAATCCAATTCCTGACTCCCTAATTTGGTGTGCATGTGTGCGCGTGCCTGTGACTGAAGATGGACCAACCCTGTCCTCGATGGGGAGTTGCTCCACAGAAGGGGAAAACGGACCCTCTGAGGGTGCTGGGATGGAGGGAGACAGTTATTTACACTTTCCTTTCTTCCAAGTGGACGGCAATTGTTTGCCCAATATACCAGCTTTTAACAATATCTTCACTTGTCTTGAGACAAACAGGCAAGGCTCTGCCCTGCAGCTGGCGAGAAAAATGGATGAACTCGGAGTTACTCCGAGAGTCATCTTCTGTTTTTCTACAGACTCAACTCACAAGGACTGGTGATTTTAATTCCTTTTTCCTCCTGTTTTCCTGCTGGCTCTTTTCAAAGAATTCAGAAACGTTTTTCTAATAACGCTGAGAGATTGTCCAGCCCAGCCAACCATGCTCTTTAGAATTTGCCACTGTCTGTCAGGGAGATTTCCAACTAAAGCAAAAATGAAAAGCTTTCTGTGTTCTGGGGCTTCTGGGTTTGCCGCAGCATGTCTTTGAAAAGCCTGTATAACATGCTCCGCAAACACTTTGGGATGATCGCCTTCTTCCACAGTTCACAGTTCCACCTCAGGCCAGTTCCCAAGTTCACTCCAGTGAGGCCTTGAACATAGGCCTCAATCTGTGTCATTTCCTGGCCATTTGCAGGAAGGCCTGGGAGGGGTCCTGGCCGCCAGTGTCCCCAGGGTGGGGTGCTTTCTCCAGGAAGCCTTGGCATGTCACTCCAGTAGAATCATGGGCGGGAAGAACAGACTTTGAACGCCGGTCAAGACCCCTATGAGCTAGGTTATAAACGGCCACTGATCTTGCTGACGTCTTTCTGAATTTGGTAGGATCATCTGAAATTGGGAGTAAAAGGGCTTGTAGTTTAAAACACCTGCTGTTGCCCAGTGGGCCCAGGATACGTTTGCGAGGCACATTGCATGGGAAGGCCTGAAGCTGCTGGGTTTTGATTACAGAGCCTTGGAGAGGAGGAGTCGTCAGGGCTGGCAAGGCTGGTGGAGGTTGTCTTCCTCCCTGTCGGCATTTACAGAAGTAACAGGTGTCCTCTGCGCCTGCAGATCGGGCCAGAGTGCTATCTGTGATTTTTGCTGGGAAGGCGAAGCTGGGCATTCTGGGGTTTTCTGGGGAATATGGAGGAGTTTTACAGATTAAAGGAATTCACTGAGAAGGTGAGGCTAGATTTGGGGGAGGGGAGTTAAGGGAGGGGCCTGGAGATCCAAAAGATCCGGAGGGGCAGGGGCAGGGAGATGGGGTCAGGGGACATATGTGAGGGTGAAGAAGAGGAATTTATGGTGATCGTAAATTTTAATTTTTATTCTGATTTGTGTCGTTTAATCTTTTGAGGGAGGCCCTAAGGCCAGTTGGAATGCTTTTTTGTGTCCCTCTTTCAATCTGGTCTTGGGTACCAATAGCACGTTTGTTTAGGATTAGAGCTCTCTAAAACCTATTTCAAATGTAAAAGTTTTTGCAAATGAAAGGATCCCTCATCTGACCATTGATAAGTAGGGTCTTCAAAGGTACAAGTGTTTCAGTGGCGACTCAATGAATAAGCCTCTTCATAGAAAGACCTAGAAGTAATTTTCCTGGTTTAGAATACATTTTTACCATGGAGGCAAGAGGCATCCCCCAAAACGAGTGCAGAAGACGTGGCCCCCATGATCCAAAAGGCTGTAACTGCAAAACCGGGTCAGACAGTCCTATCCTGTTTCTAACAAGATACTGAGCTGCTTTTCGGAGTCAAAACACCAAAACCACGAGGTATGCAAATAAACAGCTTTAATTTTTCCACCAAAAATCTCCATAGATGTTCGGTGTGTGGCTTTGCTGCACGTCAGGTGTCAGGCAGATGGACCCTCGTTCAGCTCGGTTGGGTAGCAAGGCCACTCCCCAAAATAGCTAAGAGCCCAAAGACCCTCACTGCCACAGGTGGTAAAAATGGTGCTTATGAGAACTTGTGTTTTTGGTCTCCCACAAATCTGAGACACCGACAATCACAGACCTGATCATCTGTGACAACAAGCAGGTTACACTAGGCTGGGACTTTCTCAGCAAGTAAAAGGCAATGAGGGTAGAGAAACCACAGCCATCCTTATGGACTGGGACCCCTTCTTAAGACAAACTCCCGTGACAAAAAAAAAAAAAATGGTCCCTGTCACTTTGCATCTTGGGTCCCTAGCCTGCTGACTCCACTAGCTGCAACCCCGACAAGCTGTGCGCCATGGTATTCCCACTGGTTACAAAGCTGAGCTGTCAGGACACAAAGGAAATCAAAGGTGAAATCTCATCCGGTTTGTTTTTTCTAAATTGATGACCCGCAGCGAAGTTAGCCCAGATAAATGCCAGTCTGGTGAGAACTGTAAACACGCTGGGCTATGAGGTTGGCTTGTACGACAGTCTTGTAGGTTCTACCCTGTGGTTTTCCTTAATGACAAACAACACGAGAGACAGAGGCAAAGGAACACAGTGACCTTCTCTGGAAGGGAAAGGATCAGTTAAAACCGAGAGTACTCAAAGCAAAAATCACAGGAGTCACTATACGCAAAGAACTAGTTCAGACAGATGTTTTCTCTGGCTAATGTGAATTTAGAAAGAGAAACTGTGATAGAGACTTGATCCAGACTCCGTGTGGAGATCTCGGAGATGGAAAAGAATTCTTACCTTTGCTGCCTGTGTCGGGTCCCAGGAAATCTCAGAAGCAGCCTCGGGAGTGGGAGAGCTTATGGATCATCTCAATGGGAAAGGGAGGGGGAGAGAGGCCACTTATGGGAGAGCAAATGATTTTGATGAAAGAAAAATGGGCCCTTTGGAGAACAGAGAGACGATTTGCATTTGTGGCCATGTCTGTCTGGGTGTGCTGTCTGGTTTGTGACCATGACTGTGTCTGTCTGGG
>CM053508.1:91822294-91854794 GCA_028627145.1 Eidolon dupreanum | reverse complement strand
TTGGGGTGACTGCACAGAGCTCAATAATATTCTTCCATTCAGCAGCAAACTTAGCTTATATCCTCATAACCAGAATAGATATTAAAGAAAGTTAACATTTGACTCAACTTTATTATTTGTTCTTTCTTGGTATTGAAATAAGCAGTTTGCAAAGACTTCCTCTCATTAAAGCATGACCAGGTAGGAAAAGATAAGTTAAACACTTACTACCATAATTTGGGTTAAGGTACATAATGTTCTTAGAGTTTCTTTTCAACAAACAAAATATGTCATTGGTTCTAGGAAACATTAGATCTGTTCAATTCAATGTCAGGCCATGAAAAGCAGAAAAATGCAATGTGAGATAATTTCTTAAACCCCATGTTTTTAGTAAATTAAGGCTTTTTTTTAAGTAAAATTATCTTTGTATTTCTGTAAAATTTAGGGAGAAATTAACCGTGTGTGTATACACTGCCTAAATCTAATCAGTACCATTTCCGGCAGTAGGGTTGGGGTCTTCACTGCTCAGAACGAATTATTTTTCTGTGACAAGGTAGTATATATTTTTGAATCTCTTTGAAGCGGTGGTTAAACTTACACAGAGTGAACCTTAGTGACCCCTGAGAAGGCAAAAACGCAGCAGTAATATTTAATAAGTTTATATAGCCTGAGAAGTATTGATGTCTGGGGTCATCTGGGTACTCTGGTCACAATGGTTTGAATTTAGATAAGAAAATCTCATTTACTCAATTAAACTGAATTGATTAGAGCATTTTTTTATACGAGAATATAGGCTATATCTGATTCTATGAGCACAATGAAAACATAATGCCTAAAAAAAGGAAAACTGTGTCTAAAGCATGACTTGTTTAGCAAGATTAACAAAATATAAAAGGAGAAAAGCTCTTTTTCTACAAAAACTGAATAGGGTCGGTTAGTTTTGACAGGGGCGCCAGGAGCATTCAATGAGGAAACGGACAGTCTTTTTGTTACTTGGTGGGGGAGCCCTGGAACTCCGGGACCCCTCTGGGACCCAGCTCAGGTTGAGCCTCCGGTGGCTGGGATCTCGCAGAGCGGGCAAGGACCCAGGCCAGCGTTTGGTTCTCTTGTGCCCAGTGGCCGGGGCGCTTGCATTTGAATCAGGCCTTACCGTTCTCACCAGCAACAGCTTGCAGTTTCCCGAGTGACCTCGGGGTGGCCTGGTGCTCCCAGTGGCGCTGCTAACGGCTCGCGCCATCAGTCTGGCCTGTACCTTCCCCTGCCTCGTCTCCTCCTGGAGTCTTTCCTCCTGGTCCCTGTTGTTGAGAACCGAGAAAGCAGTGTCCACTAATTGCGCCACAGGGGTCTGAGGCTCTTGTAATTTCTGGAGTTTTCTTCTAATATCCGGGGCAGACTGGCTAATGAAATGCTACCATGTGAGGTCCTGACCCCCAACTGAAGAGGGATCTATCTCAGAGGTTATGTTTTCTATAAGCCTCGGCGAGCCTCCCCTGGAGGAAGGACAGCAGAGTTCTCATCTCTACCCTGAGTCACCTTTACCTTTTCACAATTAATAGTTGTTTTTTTTTTAACACCTCTTCATGCCTTCCAAAAGGCATTGGATCAGGTTGTCCCCACCTTGGGTCCCTCCTGCTGTCTTACAATCCCGATGGGAGACCTCGTCTGGGACAACCGTAGCCTCAGGTCCCCAGTTTCGGGTATTTGGGGCACAATGGCAAAGGTCAAAGACTGAAAGTTTTCGGTAAAGCGCGCAGGGTCCTCTGAGAAGCGTCCAAGCTTT
The DNA here is from genome assembly GCA_028627145.1 of Eidolon dupreanum. Classification (NCBI taxonomy): domain Eukaryota; kingdom Metazoa; phylum Chordata; class Mammalia; order Chiroptera; family Pteropodidae; genus Eidolon; species Eidolon dupreanum. Next base: position 91,853,035 of record CM053508.1, on the reverse strand, counting down.
TCCTTGTGTTGTTGCGGGTCAATAATGAGAAGGGTACATGGACGCGTTTAGTGTCCTGTGTCCCCTTAGCCACTTCCCCAAGGGGTAACATTTTTAGTATGAGGCCTCATGCAGAGTTACCCCGGCTGGGCTGGGTTCTTCCTTAGGCAGGCTGGGGTATAGAGGAGAGTAGGGAGGAGGGCTAGTGCCCCCGGATCTTGAACAACTTGACTCTAGTCATGGAGTCCCCAAAGAAGCAGACTCCACTATTGAGCCCATAGGTGTTTTGGGGCCCCACGGGAGAGGGGAGGGCTGCTGAGGATGTTGGGGGGCGAGGTGTGCAGTACAGGGATGTAGATGGCCTTTGCAAAGGTTCAGCTTTCTGGTCTACCTCATGAAAGCCTGTACACAGGGGACCGCAAGCCATTTATTTGCCTTCCCTTCCTCAAAACAAATCCTGTTGTAATATGGTACTATAGTCAGTACTTCCATTTTCTGGCCAAGGTTCCCATCCTCCAATTTGCATTGAGGCCATGCGTTATTACATTAGAATATAAGCCTTTTTTCCCCTAAGTTCATCTAATTTGAAAATATACCAGTTCTTGAGGATGCACTCAAGGTGACTAGGGAACTAGATGGGATGTTTCCTTGTTCACAAGTGGGCCCTAAAATGAGAGGCGAGAAACCTTAGGTTCTCCCGGGGTGTCCCGCAAGAGTTTTAACCAAGATCTCTCCTCGTGGGGTCTCGGAGCGTCCCTCCTCACCCCATCGACTTGTTACCGGAAGTCTCCGGTGAATTCTGTCTCTGCCTGTGCCTCACAGGCCCAAGTGCAACCTATCTTTTAGTTTTCCTCTGATAAGAACAGCTCCGAGTAGGTCACCGCTGTTCCCCGGAGGCTCCTATTAGGGTGGTCCAAGGACAGTGGCCTGAAAGGATTTGGGGATGGGGTAAAGGGATCATTTCGAGAATGACCTCTCCTGCCAGGGCTTCTAATGATAGAACGAGCCCATTTTGGCCGGTTTAAAAAAAAAAAAAAAAAAAAAAAAAAAAAACCATGATCACAGGACCTCCTGCACCTTTCCCAACAGCGGGGTCTGTGACTTCTATTGAGAACAAAGGATTCACCACCTCCTTCCCACTTCTGTTTAGTCCGCTCGATGGAGCAACAGAAAAAAAATGTGAAAACACTGTGAAAGGGGTCGAGCTTTCTATAAGGACAGGGTGACAACGCCTGGCTAGGCGATCTCCAGAAAAGTAGTCACAGATTGGACAGTCAGGTCCCATAGGCAGAAGCCAAGAAAGAAGAGAAGGCGCGCAAGCGCATACTGGCATAGTGCGTGTCCACCAAGGGAGAGAGATCCCCTAACCCAAGACTTGGGAGGGACATGCTTACCAGCTCTCCGCATCACAGCTCCAGAAAGATGTTACCGGACTGGGGGAGCCCTGGAACTCTCGGACCTCGGTTCTTCGCATCCAGTCAACAAAGAAGTGAAGACAGATGCCCAGCAATTTGTAAGCAAGCTAGCTTTATTGACAGTGAACGCACATTCTCAGATGGGAGAACGGGCAGATGGGAGAATGGGCTGCCAAGACAGGTTGGCCCCCAAGCTTCCTGCTTCTGGCTCTTTTATTGAGCCTGCAAGGCTCTGGTCTTCCCCTCGTCATAGTAGCCCTTTCCCTTGATTGACAGATTTCTTATATAACCATCTCCTCTCTGAGCATGTGTATACCCATAATGCACTCTGTTTGCCCGCAGTGGGGGTCAAAATCGTTATGTGAATTTATTATAATGATTATATAACGAAGCAGAAGTGAATTCTAGGTCACAGCAGCTGTCCTTCTGTGCATGGAAATCTCCTAATATGTTGGGAAATTTCCCTATCATTGCCTCGCTAGTGTGTCTGGTCCCACGGTTAAGTCAAGGCTATTATTCAAGGCTATTTTTCATTTTGGCTGCTCTGGGGAGGGCTACTACTGTAACTCCTACCTCATTTTTCAGTAAATGGTGCTGGTAACGCTGGATATTCACATGCAAAAAAAATGAAACTGGTTCCTTACCTTATACCATATACAAAAATTAAAATGAATCAAAGATCTAACCTAGGAGCTAAAACTATACAACTTTTAGAACAAATCATTGTGGAGATGGCTGAAAAATCAAAGTTAAAAAAATTATTAGAAGAAAACGTAGAGGGAAATGGTCATGACATCGAGTTTTGCGTGGATTTCACAGATACGACATCAAAAGCACAGACAACAACCACCACCACCAATATGTATAGGACTTTACCAAAATTAAACACTTTTGTGTATCAAATGAAGCTCTCAACAGGGTGAAAAGGTAACCCACAGAAGAGAAGAAAATATTCACAAATCAATATCCGATTAGGGATTAATATCCAGAATATATAAAGGACTCCTATAACTCAACAACAACAATAAAAAAACCAAACAACCCAATTCAAATATGGGCCAAAGACTTGTATAGACATTTCTACAAATGGTCAATAGACCTGTGAAAAGATAGATATGTTCAATAGTGAAATGCAAATCAAAAGCACAATCAGACACCACTTCACTGTCATTAGGATGGCTGTTATTTAAAACAACAAAACAAAAGAAAATAACAAGTTTAGGCAAGGATGTGGAAAAAATATGCATTTGCCGGAGGGAATGTTAAAGGTACAGCTGCTACAGAGAACAGTGTGGAGGTTCCTCAAAAAGTTAGGTATAAAATTACCATATGATCCAGCAATTCCACTTCCAGATATACCCCCAAAAGAATTAAAAGCAGGAACTCAAACAGATACTTGCCTGCGAATGTTTATAGTAGCATTAACGTGTTAGCCAAGAGGCAGAAACACCCCAAATGTCCACCAACAGAACAGATAAACGAACTGCAGTGTATACATACAATGGGACGATCTTCAACCTTAAAGGGGATAAAGTTCGATACATACTGCAACACGGACAAACACTGAAAACATCATGCTGAGTGAAATAAGCCAGACATTGAAGGACAAATATATATGAAGGACAAAAATATGTGTGATTTCTCTTGTACGAGACATCTAGAATATACGAATTCATTAAGACAGAAAAGGGAACAAAGATTACCAGGGGCTGGGGAAAGGAAGAATGGGGAGTGATTATTTGATGGGTACAGAGTTTCTATTTGGGATGATGAAATATCTCTGGGCCGTCTCTGTGGTGATGATCGCACGACATTGCAAATATACTTAATGTCAATGAATGGTACATTTAAGAAGGGCTAAAATGGTAAATTTTATGTTGCATATATTACCATAATAATAATAATAATAAGAAGAAGAAGAAGAAGAAGAAGAAGAAGAAGAAATAAACACTAAGACAAGTTAGAAAACAAAGAAATAGAATTCGTGAAGGAGGAATGAGGAGAAAGGTCCTGTAAAACCATTGTAAAGTCTTTGGCTTTTATTCTGCCTGGGTCACAAATCTGTAGGTCAAGATTTTCCGACAAACCCTGTATTGTCAAAACTTCCTCTTGATCAGTATTATCTAATCAGGCCTCCACCAGCAGCTAAGGTGAGTTCAGCCACCCAAACAAAGGTCACCTGTGGGCGCGCTTTGCCCAGCCCTGTGCGGTGAGCGATGAGGCTTTCGCTGGGTGTGCAGTGAGTGATACCTGGGGCATTGAGGCCGGACGTGGCCTCTTTCGAGCGTAAGGGGTGGCGCTAGGGCTGATGGGCGTGGCTCGTCGGCTGGAATAAAGCACGGGGCGTGGCTAGAGCGAGGGGCGGGGTCTCACGTTTGACGCGCAGTGTGCAAGGCGAGGGTTGAAATAGCTGCTCCCGAAGGCGGCCTCCTAGTTTGGGTCCAGAGTCTGGTGACCTGGAGGGGGCTGTGATGGAGTTGGAGTAGGACACGGTGAGAGCGCTGGGGGCAGTTACTGCAGTGTGCCTGCCACCGTGGGCGACTTGGCGTGTACCCGCTGCCCAGGCACGCCGGGGTGCCCCTTGGGGGCGCACGGTGCCTGGGCAGGTGAGGAGACAGGACTCTGTGCCGGGGTGGGGGTCGCAGGAACGAGGACGGATGACAGGCGAGGACCCCAATCAGGGCCGAGGTGGAGGACTGGAGGCTCCTAGAAGTAAGAGATGTGAAGGCCGGACGCACCACGGAAAGGGAGGCATGGAGTCTCCGAAGCTGCACAGGTGAGGGGAGCAGGTGTCAGAGGCCCGAGCAGACGAGGGATGAAGACGAGAACAGGGTGGGGTTGGGTCTCAGTGAGAGGGGCTGAGGTGGGGCTGGGGTAAAGCCGCAGGCTGCCCCTCCTTCTCTCTCTAGCGGTGACAGGAGCCACCAGTGGTACGGGCAAGACCTATGCACACGAGGTGAGCCAGGAGCCAGGAGCGGAGCCTTGTGAATGGCGGGAGCGTCCCTGTCTGTTTGCCTGCGCTCAGCTGCCCCTACCAGACTGAGAATTGTGTCCTTTATCTGGTTCCCTCAGACAGCCTCTCCCCAGGAAGCCTCCCCTCTGCTGGCCCGCCCCAGGGTAAGTGTTTACACTGGGCTTCTACAGTGTCTTGTCATTTCCCCATCGTTGCCCTGATTCACTCATTCACTGACCTTTTCTATTGCCGGTCGCCTTCTAGTTGCTGGAGGTACAGCGGTGAGCAAAAGAGATTAAAAGAATCAAAAGGCCTTGCCCTCACAGAGCTTATGTTCACTAGAGTGAAGTGAGACAGTCATAAAAAAGAAATAAAAATATATAGTGACTCAAATGGTAGTAAGGGTTAAGGAGAAAAATTAATCATGAGAGGAGAACAGGGAGCCGTGGGATGTGTGGGTTTCCATTTTTATACGGGATGATCAGAAAAAGTGTCACTGAGAAGGTGTCATTGAGAAAAGACCTGAAAAAGGTGAAGGTCACGTGGATAATTGGGAGAAGGAATTTCTAAGGAGAAGACAAAAACAGCACAAAGGCCCTGGGGTAGGGAGCATTGCTTGTTGGCGAAGCAGGGAGGTTACCACTGTGATTGGATCGGAGCGAGCCGGAGGGGAGAGAGCAGTAGGCGATGAGGACAGAGATACACTTTCAGGGCGGATCATGCGGAATCAGGTAGGATATTGTGGGAACTTTAACATTTACTGAATGAGAAGGGATCCTGGGAGGATTCTGAGCAGAAGAGGGTTGTGATACTATAGGGAGTAAAAGCAGAAGCAGGGAGATCAGCTAAGAGGCACTTGCAAAATCCAAGCAAGACATGCTGGTGACAGTCCGGGGTGACAGCTGCAGATGTGAGAAGTGCTTGGATTCTGGATTGATTTGAAGGTAGAGCTGACAAGATTTAGTGAAAAGATTGGAAGTGTAGTATGACTCCAAATTTTTGAAACCTGAAACCTTGCTAAACTCACTTCTTAGTTCTTGTAGCCTTTTTGCAGATTTCTTAGGATTATCTGTGTAGGTGATCATGCCATCTGCGAATAGACCATTTTATTTATTCCTTTCCAATCTGTATACCTTTTATTTCTTTTTCTTGCCTTATTGCATTGGCTAGCCCCTCCAGCGGCTCTTGCTCCCTTTACTGCCCCCTCTTGGAAAACCTACGCAGGACGCTAGCTTTGTTAGAACAAGGCACTCCATTGCCTTCAGTTGGAAAATCAGTTTCAAAGACGCACATCTTTGATGTCTCGGATGTGCAGGAGGTCCCCTTCGATGGGGTGCCCTTCTGCCGTGCCCAACTGCTACAGCTGCTCAAGCTGAGTCTTGTTCGGCCCTTTTACAGTCCACGGTGTTAACTTTAAGGGAGAATGGCCCACATGAGAAAACCAATGCCTGCCGTTTGGACTCTGTGGTTTTCTAAAGTTTTATTTGGGATCATTCCTGAACCCACGGCTTCTTTTCTCTTAATCAGCAGTATATATATCCCCATACTTCGTCTGGTGGGAGTCACATGGTCTCTTGTGCCTCAGTTTCAGATACCTATCTCTTTTGTTAAATTAAATATTATTTAGGGTTTTTTTTTTAATTGAAGTTATAAAAAGTCAAATAGTTCCACAAGGCTTGTTAAAGATGACTGATACTTTTACATAATTTGTTGATAGTGTACATCTTGATTTCTCAGTTTTAGCCATTATTTAGTGACTACTCACAATGAAAGGTGAGTGGTTCTGGTTCACAGACACCTGTGCCCATACCACAAGAACACACCCTCCCAGGCTCCCATCCCCCAGCATGATATCTCATAGATGTGGCTACAGAATCCCATTACTGCACACATGAAAACACTGTCCACAGCTGAGCCATCATGACTATGATAACTTTTTCTTTTTCTTTCTTTTTTTTTTTTTAACAACTTTTCCATCTCCCTAGAGTTGGCCATTGTCTTGATTTATCACCTACTTGGGTTTCTATGTCATTATCTCTACTTCAACTCCAACTGTAATCCAAAAACATAAAAAAAGTCTGAGCAGTTTCTTCTTGCTGGACTGATTACCCACTTTGCTACAAATCCTGGGACTTCCCTTAATCTCTCTCCTTGGAAGCCTCTGTTTTCTCTATCAAGTGTCATAGCATTTTTTAATTTACTCCATTTCGTTGGAGCATATCCTCCAGTAGCCTCATGAAAAAGAATGCATGGATGGCAAAATTTTCAGCTCTGTTTTCTATCAGTTGTGTGACTTTGGATAGATGGCTTCATTTCTCTGAGCCTCAGTTTCATATCTGTAAAATGGGAATAAATGTTTTTTGCTGGCCTCATAGGGCTGTTAGGATAATGGAATGAAATAATGCACAGAAAACTAAGTTGTCCATAAATGTTAGCTATTATCATTAGGCATACACAAAACAAGACCAGGATGGTTTTTAAAATTTTAATTTTTAAATATTATTTTCAAGTAATGCATATGCTCATTTTATAAAATTTAAAGAGGCTAGCTGCATGTTCTTCTGGTATTGGAGGAGGTTGTTGTTTGAGACTAACCCTACAAATGAGAATGATTAGGAAAGCTGGATAAAAAATTTTTTAAAAAATAACTGAAGGCATCATACAACTACTAAGACAATGAGGAATTGTAGCACCAAGATTTGAGGGCAGAGCTTTCAACACACTATTGTTGAGCGACACTAATGTCGCTCAAAGCTTTGGAAAATATCGCAGGCATTTGGTTGGGACCCTGAAGAACTATAATCTAGGAGTTAGGGTGAAGTAGAAAAAAAGTAGAAAAACTAGGTTTCACAGGACCTGAAACCTGATTTCATATCATCTCCATCTGGTTTGGGATTACGGTGAGCTGATGTTTTAGCGCCCCCTAGTTTAGCTACGTGGAAGCAGCAAGAAAAAAAAAATCTAACATCTTTAGAAGAAAAGATATGAACAGCATGGGTTTGAACCGGGTGGGTCTAAACTGGATGTGTCCACCTATATGTGGATTTTTTTTCAATTTACTGTCAACTGACCTGCTCAGATTAATTGACCTGCTCAATGCAAATCCCTGTTGTTCAAGGGTCAACTGTAGTCCAGAACCTCAAATTAGCAATATAGTTTTTTGTATTAAATATCCAACACTCAACAAAATATAATCAGGAATAGTAGGAGAAAACTCACGACTGAAAACGAAAGAAATGATAATGTATACAGGTCCACATGTGATCAAGATAATAAAAATATCAGCATAGGTTTTAAAAATTGTGGTAAGATATACAAAACATAAAGTTTACTATTTTAACCATTTAAATGTACAGCGCAGTGACATTAAGTACATTCACAATATCGTGCAGCCACCATAGCTTTCTATCTCCAGAACTTTTCATCATCCCAGACAAACTCTGGACCAATTAAGCAATAACTTCCCATTCTTCTCTACTCCCAACCTCTATTCTACCCTCTCTCTATATGAATTTGCTGGTTCTAAATACCTCACACAAGTGGAATCATAGACTATTTCTCCTTTTGGGTCTCGCTTATTTCACTTAGCATAATGTTTCAGTTTCATCCACGTTAGAGCAAGTATCAGAACTTCATTCCTTTAATTTTCTTTAGTTTTTAATTGTAGCAAAAAGACATAACACAAAATTTGCCATTTTAACTGTATTGAAGTGGACAGTTCAGTAGCATTAAATACATTCACGTTGTTGTGAAACCATCACCATCATCCATCTCTAGAACTTCCTCCATATTCCACACCAAAACTCTGTACCCATTAAACAATAATTCCCCATCCTTCCCTACACCCAACTCCTCGAAACCACCCTTCTACTTTCTGCCTATGGATTTGAGTATTCTAAGTACCTCATATAAGTGGAATCATATAGTATCTGTCCTTTTGTACCTAGCTTATTTAATTTAGCATAATATTTTCAAGGTTCATCTATGCTGTAGCATGTGTCACAATTTCCTACCTTTTTAAGGCTGCATAATATTCCATTGTATGTATACACCACATTTTATTTATCCATTCACCCACTGATGGATGCTTGGTTTGTTTCTACCTTTCATCTATTATGAATAATGTTGTTGTGAACATTGGCGTACAAATATCTGTTTGTGTCCCTGCTTTTCATTCTTTTGGGCGTATTCTCAGAAGTGGAAATGATGTATGCAAGATTAACTTGGATATTCAGGGTCCCTTGAGATCTCACATGCATTTTAGTGTGGATATTTCTATTTCTACAAAAAAAAAATGCTGTTAAGAATTGAATCTATAGGTCACTTTGGATAGTATTGATATCTTAGCAATAATGAGTCTTCAAAAAAAAAAAAAAAGGCTAAGTCTTCCAATCCATGTACACGGGATGTCTTTCCAAGTATTTATGTCTTCTCTAATATCTTTCAGTAATGTTTTGTATGTTTTTAGTATGTAAGTCTTTCCTGCTTGGTTAAGTGAATACCTAAATATATTTATTCTTTTTGATGCTATTATAAATAAAATTGTTTTCATAATGTCCCTTTTGGATTGTTTGTTGTTAGTGTATAGAAATGAAACTGATTTTTTTTGGTGTTGATTTTTGTATTCTACTACTTAACAAATTTATTTATTAGTTCTCACTTTTTTGTAGAATCCTTAAGATTTTCTACATATAAGATCATATCATCTGTGAACAGAGATAGTTTAACTCCCTCTTTTACAATTTGGATGCCTTTGACTTCTTTTTCTTGCCTAACTTGGCTAGAACTGCTAAAAATTTGTTGAAAAGAAATGGCATAATGTTAGCTGTGGGTTTTTCATGTTTATTATTGCATCTTTATTAGGTTGAGGTTGTTTCCTACTATTTCTAGTTTGTTGAGTGTTTTAATCATGAAAGGGTGTCAAATATTGTCAAATGCTTTTTCTGTTCCAATTGAGATGATCATGTGGGTTTTTTTCCTTTATTTTGTTAAAGTGTTGCATTACGTTCATCAATTTTCATATGTCACACCATCTTTGCATTCTAGGAATAAATCCCACTTGGTCATGGTATATGATCCTCTTAATACGCTGCTGAATTCAGTTTGCTAATAATTTATTGAGGATTTGTGCATCAAGGTTCATAAGGGATATTGGTCTGTAGAGTTCTTTTCTCGTAATATCTTTGTCTGGCTTTGGTATCAGGGCAATGGCTGGCCTTATAGAATGAGTTAGGAAGTGTTCCCTCCTTTTCAACTTTATAAACGAGTTTGAGAAGAGCTGGCTTTAGTTCTTTAAATGTTCGGTAGAATTAATCAGCCATGCAATCTCTCCACAGGGTTTCTTTCTTGAGAAGTTTTTGATTATTGATTCAATTTCCTTACTAGTTATGGGTCTACTCAGGTTTTCTATTTCTTCCTGATTCAATTGTAGTAGGTTTTGTGTTTCTAGGAATTTGTCCATTTTATCTAGATTATCCAGTTCGTTGAAGTACAACTGCTCGTAGTGCTCTCTACACTTCTTTTTATTTCAGTAGAATTGGTAATAATGCCTCACTTTCATTTATGATTTTAGTAATTTCAATGATTTTTTTTTCTTAATCTAGATAAATGTCGACTTTGTTAATCTTTTCAAAGAACTGACTTTTGGTTTCATCGATTTTCTTTATTTTTTTTCTATTTTCTATTTTATTTTTTTTCTACTCTAATCTTTATTATTTATTTTCTTCTGTTAGCTTTTAAAATTTTTTTATTTTATTAGTTTCAAGTAAACAGTACATTGGTTGGACATATATAGTTTATCAAATGATCCCCCAATTGCTCTCTTCTGTTAGATTTGAGTTTAGTTTGTTCTTCTTTTTCTAGTTCCTTAAATTATAGAGTTAAGCTGTTGATTTGAGATTTTTTTTTCTTTTTTAAAGTAAGCATTTAGAGCAATAAATTTCCCCCTTAGCACTGCTTTTACTGTATCTTATACATTTTGGTATTCTGTGTTTTCATTTTCATTTGTCTCTAAGTACTTTTAAATTTCCTTTGTGATTTCTTCTTTGACCCATTGCTTTTTAAGAGTTGTAGAAGTTCTTTACATATTATGATGTTAACCCCTTATCAAATGTATAATTCGCAAATATTTTCTGCCACTTCATGAGTTGCCTTTTCACTCTGTTGATAATGTCTTTTAATGTACTAAAGTTTTTAATTTTGATGAAGTACAGTTTGTCTATTTTTTCTTTTGGTGCCACGTCCAATAAATTATTGCCAAACCCAATGTCATGAAGCTTTTCCCCTCTTTTCTTTTAAGAGTGTTGTAATTTTAGCTTTTACATTTAGGGCTTTAATCCATTTTAAGTTTTTTGTATATGGTGTTTTGCTTCATATATTTTAGGGCTCTTTTGTTGGGTCTGTATAACTTTATAATTGCTATATCTTCTTGCTGCATTGAACTTTTTAAAAATATAATGCCCTGTCTTTTATAATCTTTTGAAAACCTAATATCTATTTTGTATGACAATAAGATAGCTACCACAGCTCTCTTTTTGCATGGAATACATATATTCTAGCTTTTAACTTTAAGTATCTTTGTGTCTTTGTATCTAAAGTGAATCTCTTGTAGACAGCATATAGCTAGGTGATGTTTTAAAATCCAATATGTCAATTTCTGTCTATTAATAGAAAGTTTAATACATTTGTAAAAAAAAAAAAAAAGTAAGAAAAGATTTACTCCTGCTGTTTAGCTATTTGTTTTTTGTTGTTGTTGTTTTATTTTTCCCTTCTATATCTACTACCTTTTAAAAATTTTAGTTGATTTTCATAGTGTACCACTTTGATTCTCTTCTTTCCTTTTCTGTATATTTTTAGTTGTTTTCTTAGTCATTACTTTGGATATTACAAGTAACATCTTAAACTTATAACAAACTAGTTTTAATAATATCCGTGTGTTTTCGATTGTATACAAACACTCTGCTCTTACATGTTTCCATCGCCCCTTGTTTATATTGTTATTGTCACAGGTTATATCTTCATACTTTGCATGCCAGTTAAATTAGCTAGTGTAAATTTATAGTGATTGTTTTACATGTTTACCTTTTACATAGAAAAAAATAGGAGTTCCAAACCAAAAGTAAAATAATGCTGGCTTTTCTATTTACCTATCTAGGTATCTTAATCTGTTCTGCACCCCCGCTATGTCTTCTTATAGCTTTGAGTTGTTTTCTAATATTTTTAAAATTTCAGCTTGAAGGATTCTCTTAAGCATTTCTTGTAGAGCAGGTCACCATAAAACATTTTGAACTGAATGATAATAAAAATACCACACATGAAAATTTGTGAGGTGCAAAGAAAATGTGTAACTTAAGTACATGCATTAAAAGAGAAAGCTGAAAATTAATTATTTAAGTGCCCATCCCAGAAAGTACAAAAAACATCAAAGAAAACACAAAGATGGAAATAAAAAAGATAAGAGCAGGGATTAATACAAACTTCCAAAACAGAGGATTTAGAAAGTCAAAAATTTGCACTGAAAGACTAATAACGTTGACAAAACTCTGTAAGATTGATCAAGAAAAGAAGAAGAGAAGGCACAAGTAACTAATATCTGATATGAAAAGGACGATATTGCTAAAGATACTAAAAATATAACAATGCCCTACTAAGACTTAAAGGCAAAAATTTAAAAATTTAGATTACTTGATGCATTTAAATGAATGCAAGAAGAAATAATGGATTTAATAATGAATGACTAGTGCTATGTCTGCTAAGGAAATGGAATCCAGACTCTAAATCCTCCTCATAGTAGTGGTTACTCTTGGTACATAGAAGAGCACACAAGTGGAGGCTTCCCAGGAGCTGATAATTCTGTTTTTGTTTGTTTGTTTGTTTGTTTTTAATCTGGATGCTGGTTATGTGGTTGTATCCAATTTGTAAAAATTTAAAAGCTTACCATAAATAAAAGCTACTAAATATTTAAGGACAAAATGACAAAAATCTTATCCAAACCATTTCAAAGACTAGAAAAAGAGCACATTCCAACTCATTTCATGAGGCCATATAATTATTATACCAGAACCAGACAAAAAAATTACCAGAAAGAAAAATTAGAACTGAGTCTCCATCAGGGCCATAAATGGAAATATCCTAAACAAAATAATTAGCTAACGAAGCCCTGTGATATGTAAAAAGGATTACACCGCATGGTCAAGTGAACTTTATTCAATCTATATAATTCCTGCATCCAGAATTTAAAAATCAATCCATATCAATCTATACAATTCACCATATTAACAGAAAAAAAGGAGAGGAGGGAAATATGATCATCTGGATAGATACAGCAAAAATAAGAGTAAATTGCTAAGAATTAACATACATTTATTATTTTTTAAAAAAGCAAACTAAGAATAAAAGGAAACTGCCTTAATCCGCCAATCTTCAGAGAACCAGCAACAAGCATATTTAATGGTGAAATGTTGAACACTTTTCCTGTAAGATTGGGAACAAGACAAGGTAGTCTGCTATGATTGTTTGTGTTCAACATTTTATGGGAAGTCCCTGCCAGTGGGATAAGGTAAAAAAAAAAAAAAAAATCAAAGTTATAAGGCTAGGAAGGGAAGAAATACACATAATGAGACTATGTTAAGAATCTAGAAAGATTTGATTAATCAATTCAGTGAATTTTATACGTACATATTAGCAATGAACAATTAGAAAGTCCTTTTTTAAAGATAAGATTTATGACCTCAATAAGAGACATCAAATTTCTAGGAATTAATCTGGAAAAGAATATGTAAGACCTCTTTTCCTTACAGAGAACCATAAAACGTTACCGAGAGGAATTTTAAGACCTAAATTAAAAAAGGGATATACTTTGTACCTCTGTTGTATACCATATACACCATTCAGCAGTTCTGGTGTTGAGATTCAACGCGATCTCAAACAGAATCCCACCAGGTTCTTTTGCAGAAATTGGCAAGCTGATTGTAAAATTTGTACAGAAACGCAAAGGGCCAAGAATAGTCAAGAACATCTTGAAGAAAAACTCCACCAGATAAGAATTATTATACAGCTATAGTAAATAAGACAGTGTGACATTGGTACAATGACAGAGGAACAGACCAAGTGGAAGAGAATAGAGTCCAGAAATAGATTCACACATATACGGACACTGAAATTATGACAAGGTCGTGTTACAGAACGGTGGGAGAAAAGATTATCTTTCAATAAATTGAGCAAATGTATGCATAAGTGAAACTAGTCCCCTACCTCATGCCCTACACAGAAATCATTTCCACTTGTATTGTGGATCCAAATATGAAGTTGGACTGGCAAAGCATAAAAACTTTAGCTAATTTATAAAAATGTTTTCGTGACTATAGAGTTGGGAAAGATTTCTCCCCCCCTCCACCACTTTATTTAAATATAATTGACACATAACGTTGTCTAAGTAAGTATACAACATGATGACCTGATACATGAATATATTGTGAAATGATTACCACAATAGGATTAGTTAACACATGCATCACTTTTCATAATTATTATTGGTAAAGACTTCTTCAGTGAGAAACAAAAAGCACAAAACATGAAGGAAGGGAACAATAAACTAGATTATCTTAACATTAAGAGTCCTTATTAATCCAAAGACACAAATAAGAGAGTGAAAGGCAAGCCACAGAGAGGGAGAAGATATTTGCAGCATACAAAAGCAACCAGGAGCTTGTATTTAGGGGGGAAATTAGACATACAATCTTTTAAAAATGCAAACAACCCAGTTGAAAAATGGAAGCCAGATTTGACTAGGCATTCACGTCTACAAAAGAGGAAATCCAAATGGCCAGTGAACAAATGAAAATTTATTCAACCTCATTTTTATTAGGAAACTACGAATTCAAACCAGAGTGAGATACAACTACACGGCCACCAAAATGGTTAACACTAAAAGCATCAGCAGTACCAAGTGTTGTTGGGATGTGGAACGACTAGAATTCTGAAGCTTTGTCAGTGGGCATATAGATTTGGGGAAACTGGCAGTACCTCCTAAGGTTGGAAATATGCATACCCCGATCTCCTCTCTTTCACTCTTGTTGTATATGAGTGCACCCGCACTCCAAAGACATATCCGGGATCATTCCTAGATAAATTATTTGTGATACCCCCAAAATGGACACAAGCTCAATGTCAGCCAAGAGCTGGTTAGACAATTAAAGCATGACACGTTCATAGAATGAAAAAGTATAGCAAAGAATGTGAATGAACTGCTGCTTCGCATGACATGGATGAATCGTGTTTAAATGTTTAAACATAATGTCTAGCAGATGAAGCCAGAGAGAAAGAGTACATAATGTTTGAGTCCACTTATATGAAGTTCAGAACTGGACAGAAGTATTCTAGAGCATCTTAGAGGCTAAGAAGGTAGTTAACTGGAGAGGAAACAGGGGTTATGGCTGCAAAGGTAGGAGAACCTAGGAAACTGTCAGTACTTCATTTCTTCACAAGGGTAGAGGTTAAAAAGTTGTATTCATCTTGACACTAAAATTTTGTGTACTTTGATATGTATAGGGTAAAGTTGTATTTAAAAAGTTTACAGATCAAAAAAATCCAGAGGGAGAAGCGTTTGAAATGAAGGTGAAAATCTCTCTTCTCCCTCCAAAACATTCCCTCAAAGTGACCTCCAATTAAAACGTGGTAGGTATTTTTTTCTCTATGCATGTGGAAGTGTGTATGTGTCATTTTTATCTGGATGGGAGGCAGCCTACTGTTCTGCGCTGTACCTTTTGGTAGTAGCCATACATTTTGGGGCTCATTCTACTCAGAAGAAATAGCTGACCCATGCTTTTTACTTACTTGGATCGTCCACTGGCTACACTGTATTTATTTAGTCATTCCACCACTGATGAGCATTCAAGATGCTTCCTATTATGTGACTGCAAATAGTATTGCAACCAATATCTTTGGACATATTCGTTTCCCACATGTGTATCTTGGAAAGGAATAAATGTCCAGAGGTGGAGTTGATGGATCAAAGGGCATGCACATTTTAAATTCTAGTATGTGCTACTTAAAAAAAAAAAAAAAAAAAAAAAAAAAAGCATTCCATGTTAAAAGTAAGCTAGAAGAAAAGAGAAGGTGACAGTCGAAGCAGAGCTGGTAAAGGGAAGGACTGACCGTTCTGTTTTCTTCCTCCAGAGACTCTCAGATCTTATAAACTGCAACATTATGTCTGTGGCCCAGGTGAGACTGGGCTAGGAGGGGCTAAGTCCAAGGTCAGCATATCTCTGACCACTCTGGGTGGTCGCCAGCATCCCCCTAGACTGGGCCTGGTGTAGAGGAGGTGCTAGGGGAATAGTCCCCAGAGGAAGGTAGGGGGATGGGAGCAAATGTGAGGAGGAGGGCACAGGTGAAAGGACTGGAAAGGGAAAGTCGCGGCCCTCCCCACTCTCCTCCACAGATGACGCAAGCGTCCTGCCCCCGATGGTCTCCAGGTAAGAGGCAGTCTCTCTCTCTCTCTCTCTTCCATTCTGAGTGCTCCCCTTTCCATCTCTGGGCTTTTCCCCTTCCCTGCTGTCTTACCCACGTTTCCTATTCTTCCTTGTCCCTCCGCCATTTCTCAGATTAGGGCACGGCTCAAGCGTGGAGGTGGGGAATCACCTGCATCCTCTCTTCCCCACTTTCCAACTAATGCTTCCTCGTCCAGGAGCAAAGGCATTATCATCAACATCTCTTCAGTGACTGACAGGCAACCCTGTCCACCTTCATCAGCATACTCAGCTTCTAAGGTCCCCAGGCCTGACAGACTCTGGGAGAGGGCTGTCCTGCCACGCTGAGATTCCCGCCATAGTCCTGAGTGTGCACACGCCCCTCTGTATGTGAGAAAGGGGCGGCGGGGGGCAGATGGGCCACCTGAGTCTGGGGTTAATAGGTCAGACAGACATCGGGGGCACAGTCCAGTGGATAAGGCAGATTTTTTTTTTTTTTTTTTAAGAGAAGCAGAGGCTCGGAGACTAGAGAACACGTGAGGTGGTAAGGACATCAGAGACTGGCCCAGCTGGAAGGAGAGCAGGTGTGTGGGGATAGAGGGAGGGCTTGGAACACGGAAGCATTTAGGCGTTAAGGTGAGGACCTGGGCTGGGAGCCCGGGGGCCTTCTGGAGCCACAGGGTGTTAGGGGACTCGCGGGCCCGGGACCCTCCCTCTTCTAACTCCACAGGCCTTTGTGTGAAGCTTCTCGCAGGTAGTGGGCGCAGAGTACTCCTCTCACGGGGTCATCGTCCAGGTGCTTGACTGCGGGGGCGGGGCTCATAAGGGATGTGGCAAGAGTGGCAACTCCGAAGGGGAAGGGCTCTGGCAGGGGCCAGGCACTTTGAGACAGGGGAAGCTCACAAGGTTGGCAGGTGGCACATGGGCGTGGCCTCGACGGGGTGTGGCCCAGAAGGTGGTACATGGGCGTGGCCTCGATGGGGCGTGGCCTGGAAGGGAGGGCCGGCTCTCTCTGACACCCCAGTGGGAGAGAAGCGAGTGGGGGGGACCCTGGGATTTTCAGAGAGGGCCTGGGAGCCTAGGCTAGGGTGGGAGGAGAGTTCTTTCCTTTACCCTACTTCCTTCCTGTAGACAGTGAGACTCTTCTTGGTCAACACAAATATGACCCCTCCACTGAAATCCTGGCTGCCCATGGTGAACCCTGAAGACTCTGATGAGCAGGCATTGGACACCCTTGGCCTCACCATCCAGACCCTGGGTGCCTCAGCCAGGCTGTGCAGGTGCCTTCATGGGGCAACTATAGGCACAGAGTGGATGGGACACTCCCTGGCCCAGAAGCAGGCAAATGTCCAGAGGATGGGAAGGTCCCACCCTGAGTGGGGAGACAAGAGAAAAAAAGGAGACCTAAGGGTGGGGCGTACCCTGATTCATGATACTTCTTCCCAGGGTGTTCTGCTGGCTCTCCTCATTCCCCATTGGTTTTCTCTCAGTCTCTGGGGAGTGAAGTTTTTATCTCCGTTAGACAACGCTGTGGTAAAAGCAAAGCTCTCTGATAAAAGGTCTTGAAGAGGCCTGGCCACTTGTCTTGCCCCTCCCCCACCCCTCCCTAATCCTGGGCCAGGGCTGTGCATATTACCCAAGATGTCCCACATGTGAGAATAGACGGACGAGCAGACCAGTGGGACAGAATTGGACCTCTGAGTACCTGGATATTTAGTGGTAACTGGCATCTTGAACCTCTGACGAATGGGGTTTTTAAAATGTGCCACTGAGACAATTAGCCATTTGGAAGGGAAAAGACAAATACACACACGTGTAAATATATACATTTATTTACACGCGTGTGTCTATAAATAATTATAGCAGTGATGGTCACAAAACTGAATACAGTAGGAACCACTGACTCATACACATTTAAAGGGCGAATTTTAGGGTATGTGAGTTATACCTCAATAAAAATAATTTTAAAAATAAAGACCCCCCAAGTGTGTGTGTGTGTGTGTGTATAAATTGGATCCATTCCTCCCCCCATGCACCTGCATAAATAAGTCTGAAATCCCATGTAAAAATGGAAACTCAACAACTAAAAGAATACATAAATGAATTATTTTCCATCTTGGGAGTGGGAGAATCTTTCTCATTAATACAAGAAATTAAAAACAACAACAAAAAGAATCACTAACAAATATTGAACTCTAGTTAATGATATACAGGCCAAATAGTTTAGAGAAGGTGTTCTGATTGGCATGCACTGAAAACTTAGATGACTTAGATAAATAGAGGGAGGGATGAACAGAGTGGATGGAAACATAGTGAGTATGGTAAATGGTAGTAATTGAATCTAAGTGGAGACACATGGGTGTTCTCTGTACACTTCTTTCAACTTTTTTGTATGTTTGAAGTTTTTCATGATAAAAGATTGAGGGAAATCCAGGAGCTATAAAATAAAATTTATAAATAAAACTACCTAAGCATATTTAAAAAGTACCTAAGATGATTCCATAAGCAAAGTCAAAATGTGACAGTCTCAGAGGAAATATTTACAACTTACATCACACACAAAATGTTTCTCTCCTTAATATATAAGAAAAAGCCA
This sequence comes from Eidolon dupreanum, assembly GCA_028627145.1. Classification (NCBI taxonomy): domain Eukaryota; kingdom Metazoa; phylum Chordata; class Mammalia; order Chiroptera; family Pteropodidae; genus Eidolon; species Eidolon dupreanum. The sequence goes on along the minus strand of CM053508.1, from coordinate 91,834,627 downwards.
AACATCCAATGTTTTAAAATGTTTGAAAGAAATGAACAGGAAGTTCACAGAGAAACAAATACAAACATTCCTTAAACATATAGAAAGATGCTTAACTTCTCTCATAATTAAGAATAACACCAATCAAAATGACTCTGAAGTGACATTTCTCACCTATGAAATTGGCAAAAAATGCATATGCTGAAAAACACTCTCATGCATTGCTAGTGAATACTAAAAATGGTATGGCCTCCATGGAGAACAATTTGACGACAGCTAACTAACAACAACATTGGTGTTTGCTCTCATGACTAGCAATACAACTTTCTAGATATACCTTGAAGACCTCCCTTCATGGCTAGTCCAATCAGGGATGAGAAAAACCTCATCTTGGGGGTCAAGTTCGATACCTTTGAAGAACAGAAAGGAAATCCTTATCTCTGGAACTGGTGGGACTATTTTTAACTTTCTCTTTTGCATCTTTTTAAACCAATAAAAGTTACAAGACTACTATCTGTGTACTCACCACCTCGATTCGCAGTCCATTAATATTTACTTAATTTGCTTTTATGTGAGGATGATGATGATGATGATGATGAATGGACCATTTCAAAGTAAGTCAAGATATCATGACCCTTTACCCCTAAAAGCTTTAGCAGCTGATACCTAAGAACAAAGGCATGATCCTAATGACAACAATGCAGTGATTGAATGTAGGAATTTGTCATTGTTAATGCATGGTTCATATTCGAATTTTCCAATTGTCACAATAATATCTTATTTAGAAATGTTTTTTTCCTGATGGAGTTTCAACCCAGGATCATGTCTTGCATTTAGTTGTCATGTTTCTTTAGTCTTCTTTAACCCATAGCAGTTCCTTATCTTTTCTTTATACTCTGTGGTATTGACATTTTTGAGGAAGAAATATTTTGAAGTCGAAGAACACTGTGAGTTTTATGAGGTAAGGGATTTATTATAGGAACAAGATCTTACATAATTTCAGGCAATGGTGGAGAAAGAAGGTCCAGAGAGCGGGGATGAGGGATCACTGGGAAACCACCAACCAGCCCTCTCGAAGCACTGTTGCAGGTAGATAAGTCAGAGCTTTCAGGAGAAACCTGGTAAGTCATTATATCCACCTGCCAGAGTGAGATCACCAGGGACAGCAGGTGAAGAAGTCTATGGAAGGCTGTTGTTTCTGTCCCCGCTGGTGGGCCTGGGATCACTGTTGGTCAGCAGCAAGGCAGAAGAGATGAGTACAGAGTGAGGAGAAAACAAGGTCCTGTACTTTTTACCTCTCTCCTCTCCTCTCCTCTCCTCTCCTCTCCTCTCCTCTCCTCTCCTCTCCTCTCCTCTCCTCTTCTCTCCTCTCCTCCCATCTCCTCTCTCCAGAGAAGAGTCAGAGCAAGCTGGAACCTACTGGCACACCTACATTTGTGTCTTGCCGCATCTAAATAGAACAATCACCCAAGAGCAATACCCATGTTTCACTTCTTCCTTTGAATTTTTATGCTGATTTTCTTTCTTGGCCAACTCTAACCCAGAACTGCACAGGGAAGAAGAAAGGTAGGTTCAGCTCAGCCCAATTGACAAAGTACAAAGCCATCACAAAAGTATGCCCTGTTCTCTCTATTCCTCAGAAGAATTCCTTTGAGATAGTATTCCTTCCTTAAATATTTGGAAGATTTCAACTGTGGGATCATCTGGATTTTTATGGAATAGCTTTTAATTATGTGTTAAATTTCTTTGATAGCTATAGGACTATTCAGATTTTCAGTTTCTTCTTAGGTCAGTTGCAATAACTTTTATTTTTCAAAGAATTTATCCACTTCATTTGAATTTTCAAATGTACTTATATGAAGTGGTTCATAATACCCTTGGTTGCTCTTTTCGTGCCTGTAGGATCTATAGTGATGTCTCATTTTGATTCCTGATATTGGTGATTTGTTTTCTCTCTTTTTTCTTCATGAGTCTTGATAGGGATTTGTTGATTATATTAATCTTTTAAAAAGATTTTTATTAAAATATAGCTAACATGCAATATTGTATTAGTTTTAAGTATATACCATCATTATTTAACTATTACTCTTAAATAAGCAACTTAGCTTGTTGATTTCGATATTGTATGTTTTGTATTTCACTGATTTCTATTGTTATTGATATTGTATTTTCTACTTTGTTTTTAAAATGTTCTTTTCTACCTTTTTAGATATTTGATTTAAAATTTTACTTTTCTAATATATGCATCAAAGCTATACATTTCCTTCTACATATAATGTTTAAAGTATCCACAAATTTTGCTACATTACATTTTTACTGGTCTTCAGTTAAAAGTAATTCCTTATTCTCATTTTTATTTCTTCTTTGACTCACGGATTATTTAGAAGTATGTTGCTTAATTTCCAAACATGGAGATATTGTTTACCTGTGATAGTCCTCTAGTTTAATTCAAAAGTGATTGGAGGATATTTACCATATATTTTCATCTTTTGAAAATTTTAGTATATATGTTACCACAGCGAGCACTCCCTTGAAAATTTTAAAGGCTTTATTACCGAGAATATGGTCATTTTGGTCAACAGACCTTATGGAATGCTTTTCTTCATCTCTGATAACTTTGCTTGCTATGAAGTCTACTGTGTCTGAAATTAATATAGGCAGATCTACTGACAGCAAATTCTCTGTTTTTATTTGTCTAAGAAAGTCCTTATTTCTCCTTTACCTTTGAAGGATAATTTTGCAGGGCTTTTTTTTTTTTTTTTTTTTTTTTCTCTCAACAGTTTAAATATTTCACTCTACTATCTTATTGCTTGCATGATTTCTAAAGAAAAGTCAGGTACAGTTTTCATTTTTGTTTCTCTGTGGGTAAGCTGTTTTTTTTTTTTCTTCTGGCTTTTCTTTGGGGATTTTCCCTTTGTCTTTGATTTTCTGTAATTTGAAAATGATATGCTTCGGTACCTTTTATTTTTTTGGCATTTATTTGCTTGGTGTTCTCTGAGCTTCTGGATCTGTAGTTTGGTGTCTGACATTAATTAGAGGGAAATTCTCAATTGTTATTGTTTCAAAGACTTCTTCTGTTCCTTTCTCTCTGTCCATCTGGAATTCCCCTAATGCATACGTTACACCTTTTGTAGGTGCCTCACAGGCCTTGGATGTCCTGTTCTATTTTTTTCTTTTCAGTCTTTGTTGTCTTGGATTTTCAGTTTTGGAGTTTCCTACTGAGAGACCCACAAACTCAGAGATTGTGTCCTCAACTGTGCTCACTAGTAAGCCCATCAAAGGCATTCTTCATTTTTGTTAGTGTTTTTGATCTCCAGCATTTCTTTTTGGTTCTTAGGATTTTCATCTCTTTGCTTATATTACTCATCTGTTCTTGCATGCAGTCTACTTTATCCATTAGAAGAAATTAGTATATTAATCATAGTTGTTTTAAATTCCAGGTCTGGAATTTTAATCCTGCCATGTCTAATTCTGATGCTCCTCTGTCTCTTCAAATTGTGTTTTGATGTGCCCTGTGATTTTTCTTTTCTTCATAGCCAGACACAATGTACTAGGTAAAAGGAACTAAATAGCCTTTTAGGAATGTGGTGGCAAGGTGTATGTGGGGAGGGGAAGCATTCTATATTCCTACAATTAGGTGTCAGCCTTTTAGTGAGTTTATGCCTCTAGACTGTGAACTTCACAAGTGTCTAACTTTTTTCTCCCTCTTATGTGGGAGAGGATGGCTAGTGTGGGCTGGGGCTGGGTATTTCCCTTCCCGGGTCAATTTTCTTCTGATGGTACTCCAGCAGGTGAGGCTCTGCTTAATTAACTTCTTCTGAGGGCAGACCTCGTTAAAAACAGAGCTTCCCTTACTCCCTGCCAGAGCACAAGGTGATTTCTCTCTCATATTTACTGTAAGAATCTGCTTGAACTCCTGGAGGTAAATCTCACAAAATTGTGTGTGTGTGTGGGGAGGGGGGTCCTTCTGTGACTAGCTCCTTCTGGTGTTTTTAACTCTTAGAGTTGTCTACATACAGCTACCAGCAATTCACCAATGACAGTTCTGGTTTTCCTGCCTTGACACTGGTTCCCATTTGTGCTTGGGAGTTTCCGCTCTGGTAAATTTATTCCCTGTACATATTCATTTTGAGGTAATTTTTGTGTGTGGTGTGTTAGATTCAGTTCGATTCATGCAAATATCCAGTTGTTTCCAGCACCATTTCTTTAAACATCTTTTCCTCCCATAGAATTACATTGACTCAAATGGGTTCGATTTGGGGGCTCTCTATTCTGTTTGCGTGACATATGTCCTTACGCCAATACCACACTGTAACTTTATAGAAACTCATAAAATCAGCTAGTAAAGCTCTCCATCTTTGCTATTCCAAGTCCTTGAATTTCTGTATAAACTTTAGAATCAGCTTATCATTTTCCACAAGAAGTGTTTGCTGGGATTTTGTTTGGTTTTATTTCTGGACCCTTTATTCTGTACCATTGATTTATTTGTCTGTCTTTCTTCCAATAACATACCATGGTTGAATAATAAATCTTGAAATCGAATAGTGTTAGCTTTGCAACTCTGTTATTTTTTTCAAAGTTGTTTTGGCCCTTCCTGGATTTTAATTGAGATGGCATTTAATCTGTAGGTAAATCTGAGGAGAATGGACATCTTAACAATATGAGCCTTCCAATTCATAAATGTGGTTTATTTCTCCATTGATTTAGTTCCTCATTAAATTCTCTCATCAATGTTTTGTTGTTTTCAGTGCCCACATCCTGCACATATTTTGTTAGCTTTGTATGTATTTTATATCTTGTGATGATGTTGTAAATGATATTTTAAAATCTTATGTTCCCATGGTTTATGGGTAGTATCTAGAAATCCAATTAATTTTTATATTGACCTTGTGTTTTACAATCTTGTTAAAATCCCTTACTAGAATTAGTACTTCTTCTCTAGAGTTCTTAGGATTTTCTATGTACATAATCATGTTATCTACAAATAAAGAGAATTTTCCTTCTTCTTTCCAATCTATTTCCTTTTATTTCCTTTTTCTTGCCTTATTGCACTGGCTAGGACCTCCATTACAATATCAAATAAAAGTTGTGACAAGACTTTCTTATCCTGTTCCTGATCCTGGAGGGAGTGTTTAGTCTTTCACTATTAAACATTAGTGGAGGTCTTTGTAGATGCCTTTTATTAAGTTGAGAAAGTTTCGTTCTATTTCTAGTTTGCCAAGAATTTTTATTATGAAGGTGTGTCGAATTCGGTCAAATAATTTTCTTCATTTATTGAGATGATATGATTTCTCTCCAAAATTTTATTAAATGTGGTGAATTTCATTGGTAGATTCATGGTGGTAAATACACCTCACAGTCTGCAATAAATCTCACTTGGTTAACAAGTATTTTCCTTTTTTATGTTGCTGTAGTAGATTTGTTAATATTTTGTTAGGGATTTTTGTATCTGCATTCATGAAGGATATAGGTTGTGCTTTTCTTTATTATAATGTTTTTACCTGATTTTGATTTCAGGGTAAGACTGGCTTCATAAAATGAATTGATAAGCACTCTTTCCTCCTCTCTGTTCTGAAAGAGTTTATGTAAGATTAATATCACATCTTCCTGAAATGTTTACTAGAATTAAACTGTGATGCTGTCTGGCCCTCACATTTTCTTTGTGGACAGGGTTTTAAATTATGACTTGATTTCATTAGTTGTTATAGTGCTATTCGGATATCCTATTTCTTCATGTGTCAATTTTGGAAACTTGAGTTTTTCAAGGAATTTATCCATTTCAACTAAGTTCCCAAATTCATTGGCATAATATTGTCCATAATTTTTTTATTCTTTTAATTTCTTTAGGAAATACATGGATGCCCCTTTTTTCATTCTTGAATTCAGTAGTATTTTTTATTTATTTTCATGATTTAACCTAGTGAGAAGTTTATCGATTTTATTTCCTTTTTCGGAAAACCAACTTTTTTGATTAAATGCATGTAATAATAACTTATGTAAAATACTCATTAAAACATAAATACTCAATGTATGACTTACAAAAAAAGGAAGAAAACCAACTTTTTAAAAACTAAATTTTCTTATTTTTGGTCAATTTCCTGTATCATCGGTTTCCATTCTTTATTATTTCTTTCCTTCTCTTTACCTTGGCTTAAATTTGCTCTTCTTTTTCTAGCTTCTTATAGTGGAAGTTTAGAGCATTGATTATAAACCCTTCTTTTCTAATATAAACACTTAAATATATAAATTTCATTTTAATTAATTTCTGTATATGCTGTCTTTATATTTGAAATGCATTTCTTGTGGGCAGTGTGTAGTTGGATCTTGCTTTTTAAATCTAGTTTGGCAATTTTTATCATATAATTGAGTCTTCACTAATTTAGGTTCAGTGTTATTATTAGTATGATTAAGTATAAATCTATCAACTTGATTTTTTTCCCTGTTGTCTAGTCTTTGTTCCTTTTCTACACCTTCTTCTGGATTGATTATTTTTTATGACTCTATTTTATCTTCTTTGTAGGTTCCTTAGCAGTAGCTCTTTGTTTTCTTATTTTAGTGTTTGCTTTAGAGTTTATTTGATAATTTTAGTTTCTCACAGACTACCTTGAAGTGATCTACTACCAATTCACATATGGTGTAAAAACCTTGTGATAGCACGTTTGTTATTTCTCTCTTCCCAGCATTGTGTACTGTTGTTATACAAGTTACTTTTATATATGTTATGCATTCCACAACACATTGTAATTGTTTTTGCTCAATTTTCTTTTAAAGAGATTTGAATAATAATAAAAAAAAACCCAGCTTCTATATTTACTCACATAGTTACCATTTCTGGTGCTCTTTATTCTTCTCCGTGGATCCTGATTTCCATCTGGTATCTTTTCCCTTCTGTCTGAAGGGCTTTCTCTAATATTTCCTGTTGTGTGGATCTGGTGAGACATTCTTTAAGCTCTGGAATGTCAAAAAAAAACCTTTTTTGCCTTCAGTTTCTTTAAGTTTAAAAAAAATTTTAAATTGCAGTAAATACACATGACACAAAATTGACCATATTAACCATCTTGGGGTGCACAGTTCAGCAGCGTGGTATATACTCGCATTGCTGTGCAACCATCATTACCATCCATCTCCAGAACTTTTTCCTCTTCCCAAATGGAAGCTATGTACCCATCAAGAACGACTCCCCAGCACCCACCCCCAGCCCCTGACACCCACTATTCTACTTTCTGTCTCTGTGAATTGACTAATTAATGTACCTCATAGATATGGAAACATATAGTATTTGTCCTTTTGTGGCTAGATCATTTTGCTCAGCATAATGTTTTCAAGGTTCATCCATGTGTAGCTTGTGTCAGAATTTCCTTCCTTTTGAAGGTTGAGTAATATTTCATTGTATGGACATACCACATTTTGTTTATCCATTTATCTGTCAGTGTTGGATTGTTTCTACCTTTTGGCCATTGTAAATGACGCTACTATGAACCTGGGTGGACCGATATCTATTTGAGGCACTGCTTTTAATTATTTTGGGTTTATACCTAGAAGTAGAATTGCTGGATCACATAGAAATTCTGTTTCCATACTGTTTTCCACAGTAGCTGTACCATTTTACATTCCCACAAGCAATGCACGAGGGTTCCAATTTCTCCACATCCTTGCCAACACTTGTTGTTTTCCTTTTTTTCTTTTTTTTAAATAATGGCCATTTTAATGAGAATAAAGTGGTATCTGATTGTGCTTCTGATTTGCATTTCCCTAATGAACATGTTTACATGGGCTTATTGGCCATTTGTGTATTTTCTTTGAAGAAATGTCTACTCAAGCATTTTGCCCATTTTTGAATTAGGTTGTTTGTTATTTTGTTGTCGTTACTTTATATTCTGGATATTAATCCCCTATCAGATGTATAATTTGTGAATATTTCCTCCCATTCTGTGGGTTGTCTTTTCATTCTCTTGATGCTGTCTTTCAATGAACAAACGTTTTTAATTTTTATAAAGTCTGCTTGCTCTATTTTGTTGTTGTTGTTGCCAATGCTTTTGATGTCATACTTAAGAAACCATTGCCAAATTCAAGGTCACAAAGACTTTACCCAATGCATTCTTCTAAGAATTTTATAGTTTTAGCATTTAATTTAGGTCTTCGATCTTAATTTTTATATTTGTATAAGGGAAGGGTCCAACTCTATTCTTTCACGCATGGGTATCCAGTTTTCTCAGCACCATCTGCTGAAAAAAAAAATTTGTCTATCCCCCATTGAATGGTCTCAACATTTTGGTTGAGAGAAAAAATTGACCTTGTATGTAAGAGTTTAGTTCTGAACTCTATTCTATTCCATTGGTCTATTTATCTGTCTCTATGCCAATACCACACTGTTTTGATTACTGAAGGCTTGTGGTAAGTTTTGAAATCAAGAAGTATGAGTCTTCCCACTTTGTTCTTCCTTTTCAAGATTGTTTTGGTCATTCTGGGTTCTTTGAAATCCCATATACATTTTAGGTTGGAATTTTTTTTCTCTAAAAACCTCCCCCCAAAAACCTACCATAGAGATTTTGATAGGGATTGCATTATATCTGTAGATTTCTTTGGGTAGTGTTGTCATATTAACAATATTAAGTCTTTGAAACCATGAACATAGGATGTCTTTCCATTTATTTGGGACTTGTTTAATTTCTTTCGGCAGTGTTTTTTTTTTGTTGTTGTTGTTGTTGTTGTTATTTGTTTGTTTGTTTTTGTTTTTTTCATTGTATAAGTCTTTCACCTCCCTGGTTAAATTTATTCCTAATTATTTTATTCTTTTTGATGCTATTGTAAATAAAATTGTTTTCTTAATTTCATTTTTAGATTATTCATTGCTAGTGTTTAGAATTACAATAGATTTTTGTGTGTTGCTTGTAGTTATATTAATATAAAATTATATAAAATTCTAATTACATAAAGTTCAAAAAGTGGCAAAGGTAATCAATGATGTTGGAACAAGAACAGTGGTTTCCTTGGGGGGTGGGGGATAGTGGTTGGGAGAGGGTACAAGGGAGGAGACTGGAAAGGTCTATATCTTGACTTGTGTTGGTTACATAAGTGTGTTCACACCGTAGAAATTCATTGAGCTTTGGATTAAGGATCTGTGTGTCTTTCTTTGTCTTCACTACATTTCTATAAAGAGTTAAAAAAAAAAAATCCGGAGAGAATATTTCATGAATTTGAAGCTGGCAACTTCTTTTCTCCCTCCAATCCTATTCCCCAGAGGTAACCTGGATACAAATTGGGCAGTGTCTCCACCTAGAGTTATAAATATATTTACTGAGATGTATCTACTATCCTGCACTTTGCATTTTTCACCTAACAGTGTATCTTGGAGGGTGTTTCCTGTCAGAACAGGAAGAGCTGCCTTCAATCTTTATCAGCTACATCTATTGCATTTGGGGCCATACCAGACCCAGTTCGACCAGCTGCTCTTGACAGTTTCCACCTTTGCTGCTTGAACAGTGTAGCAACCGCAGTCTTCCTTCCAGTGTCTGCTTCGCACCTGTGTGACTATCACAAAGGAATGCACCAGGAACAGTAACACCACCCGTCTCCTGGCATGGGGGATGCCGGCCTAGGACTGGGCAGCAAGGCACGGGGCACAGTTAGGCACATGGCACAGAGATACTCAGGGGACAGTGGCTGAGAACTCTCAGGGTGTATCTGATTGAGGTTCGAATCCTGGCTGCCGCCTCTAAGATACTGTCCCCCAGCCGGTGCCTAATCTGAGCCTGCTTCCTGCCTGGGATAAACAGTCCCTCCTCCCAGGGCCAGAGGGATGGTGCCAGGACATGCTGAGCATCTAGGGCGCACAGGTACCCAGCGAACAGCTGCAGCCCCGCCCAGTCCCACAGCCAGGAAAGGGTGGGGTCAGGATGGAACAAGCCGCTAAGTCATGTTTTTGCAAACGCGTCCCATGAGTCAGGACCCCTGCCGCCTCCTTGCTAAGCCCGTCCAGCCTGCTGAGCCCTCCTGGCCTGCTCGCTCAGTGGGGTGGCTGTTGTAAGGGCCTGGGGTGTACAGATAAGGTCCCGGCACTTGTGGCGGGGGTGGGGGGGGGCTTTGGCTGCATTCCTCAGCCTCCCCCTCTGGGCTTCTGTCGCCAAGTCTGCAAGTTTATGCAGAAGAGGCATTGAGTGGATCCCAGGGAGCAGGAGACTCGGTATGCAGTGAGCGCTAAATTATTGCAGCTGTTAGGGCCCCTTCCCCCATTTTACAAAAGTGGAAACTGGGACTCCGGGTAAGGTCAGAGCTTCTCGGGTCAGACCAAGAAAATGTTTGCAAAATCTGAAAAGAACACCGCTAAGTGGAGACGCATAGACCTTGAATTAAGCGCCTACAAACTACATGTTAATTTCTAAATTCCTCTCTTGTGTATCAATGACGCTGAAAGTGTCATTTTAGGAGTTGAAGTGAGCAGGGTACGTCCTCTTGACATCTCACCTTGTCCTGGGCAAAGACAGCTTAAGCAGTTCCCTAGAGAGGGACAGAAACCGCAGCCCAAGAAGGTCAGTTTCCTGCCCAGAAACACACAGCTCTGGGGCTCCAAGGATCTCGAGTCCCTACCTACCAGAGTTCAAATGTGTGTGAGGCCACCCCAGCTCCAGTGCTGACCCCTGGCTGCCTCCTCCTTCTGACTTCTCAGGAAAAAAATAAAAACATGGCAGGAAGCATCCATCACAGGCTGTCCAACTGGGCCGGAGGGGCAGGGGTCAGCAGGGAGGTGACCTCGAGGTCTCCGTGGGGACCAGGATCCGGTGGAGCTGGGGGTGAGAGGCTGGAATTTTTCCCACCCTGGTATTCTCCTGCATCAACCCAGGAGGGCGCCCTGGACGCCGCTGGCCCTGCCCCCAACCTCCTTCCTCTCCTGACACAGCTTCCCGGCTAAGGATGGATGGGGGGCGGAGGGGGCAGGCCATGGTGGAACTGCCAGGCCCAGGAAAGGAGAGTCACTTTGAGATCAACAGAACGAGGGACCTCGGCTCCAAGTGGCCAAGGACCAGCCATGGAGTCACGCAGCCTGCCTTGGGACCCCACCTGACCACCAGGTGCAAACGGGGCGGCCCGGCTGCTCCCGGCCGCAGGGCCTGTCAGTCTCCACTGCGCTGCTCAAGAGTTGGACCCCAGCCCGGCCTTGGGCGTGTGAGGAACCCTTGGCCCTGGGCCCTGCCCCGGTCCTTCCTCCCCCCACACACTGGGGACTCAGCCCTTCCTTGTGTTAAATAGCAACCTCTTTATTCTAAGTATCGTACATTCCTTAATACACTGGATTGGGGCCAGACCTTGAGGTGAGGGGAAAAGGGGGGGGGGGCTGGGATATTTCTGTAGAGCCTTCCAACACCACCGCCGCAGCCCGGGTTGGGGAGGTGGTGCTGGGAACAAGTGTCCTGGCCTTGACAAAGTCCTCGCTCCCTCTGGCCCGTTTCACTTCTGCACAGGGAGTTTGGGGGGCGGTAGCGGAGAAGACCTCTGCGCGTTTCTCCATCTTGGGGGGGCGGGCTGTGGCCCCAGGCAGGCAGCCAGGAGGACTGTGTGTCAGCAGCAAAGATGGGGGGCACTGAGGTGGAGGGCCGGGAGGTCTCAGCGTTGGGACCGACGCCATGATGGAGATGGAGGCCGAAGCCGGGGTAGACAGGCCAAGCTGGGCCTGGCCAGCTGGGAGACGGGGAGGCGGCCCAGGAAGAGAGGGAGGCCCAGGCAGAAAGGCGGGCGGGGTACAGGGATGTCCGCGAAGAAGGCACGGTCCCGAGGGGGAGACAGGGCTTTCCCCTCAGACAGTTCCAGGTCCCGCGCCACCGCCAGGATCTCGTGGCGCGCGGCCGTGTTGCGCAGGCCGCGGATGTCCAGGAGGGCCGCTACGTGCTTCCGCCTGGAAGAAGAAGAAGGGGCGGGTGCGTGGGGGTTCTGGGCTCCAGACACACAGCCAGCCCACCTGTGGACCTCACCTGGCCAGCATCCATCCCAGAAGCCGCCTGAGCTCTGGAGTCCCTTGGTCCCCTCCAGACTTACCCCCCCCCCCCCGCCCTTCCTCCCACACCAGCCCCTTCTAGAACAACTCTTCCAACCATTTCCGAATCTCCCCCCATCCACGATGGATTCCAGAACTCTCGCCTCCAAACCCAGCACAGGAATCTTCCTTCCCACCCCCATCTCAACTCCTGATTAAAATAACCTTCAATCTTCACCCCCAGCTTAGCTCAGACAGCTCTTAGCTTTCCAACTTGGTACCCTCACATCTGTTTCAGCTCCAGCACCAACTGCAACACTCAACGTCATCTTCGCTTTAGTATGGAGCAGCGTTGCATCATCACCCAAGTGTGGTGCTCGGCCGCC
>CM053508.1:91799056-91821794 GCA_028627145.1 Eidolon dupreanum | reverse complement strand
GCCGACGGGAGTGCGTGTGGGTGCCTCTGGGTGTCGGCGGCCGAGCACCACACTTGGGTGATGATGCAACGCTGCTCCATACTAAAAAAAAAATAGAACAATAAGTGGACTTACTAATTTAACCTTGATTGATGATGTTTAATTTTTTCACTGGGATTCACAGCTTTGGAACTGCTCCTCCCAGCCCAGTGAGACCTCTCAAGCTGAGCTTCATATTCAAGTTCAGAGTCAAGTTCAGAATTCCCAAGCCAGCAGAAATGCTGGGCCCCCGGCCCCAGTGGGACTCTAGGGCCCTGTGCCTTCCCGAGGACATGGCGCCACCCCCCAGAATCAGAACCGTCCATCCGGAATCAGTTCCAGGATCCTCCCCCTCAACTCTGGGACCTAAACCCTGATGCTCCATTGACATGAGGCTTTGAGTCTCTGAGGGGAGGATGTGCTTGCCTGACTAGCACTTTGGTGCTGCCATGACTGTCACCACCACCCAACATTTACAGGTAGCGGTGTGGTGTGATGGTCAGGTATGCCAGCTTTAGAGATAGCTTGCAACCTGGGGTTCGGGTCCCGGCTTTACCACCTGCTAGCTGTGACATTTGGGGTAGCTGCTTGTTCTCTGCCGGCCTCAGGTGGTACCAAGCACTTAGAGCAGTGCCACCTGTCATCTACAGAGCAGGTATATAAGATGCTTTTCTGGGTCTGACATGAGAACTGCTATTGTTCCTGTTGTCACCACTGACGATAACAATTTCATCATCCTGTGAAAAGAGTACTGTTATCCCCATGGAACAGATGAGGAAACTGAGGGTCAGAGAGGGCCATAGAGAAAGAAAGTGGTCCCCCAGGATCTGAACGCGCGCCTGCCCCTGTGGCAGTGCGTGTGTGCCCGTGGGCCCATGCGTGTCCCCCTGTCCCCCGCGGCTCCCCTGCTGGGCCGGCCCTTCCTGCCGCCAGGCGGCCCCGCGCCCCCGCCCCCCTGCCCTGCGCTTCCTGTGCCTGTTTGTTTTTGAGCCCTGCTGGTGGCGGCAGCGACCGCGGCGGCGGCAGGCGAAGGAGGGAAATCGTATTAATAACGCCCTGGTTCCAGCAGGAAACGGCCGTCAGACACGCTCGCCTCCCTCCCTCACCCCAGAGGCAGGAAACGCAGGGACGGATGCCAAGGCTCAGGGAGACCTCGGCCTGGCGGCGGCGGGGACGTTGGGACGAAACACTCACCTGATGTCTGGGTAGTCCCGCACCAGCACCCCCACCTCCACCTGGATGCTGGGCGTGTCTTCCAGCTGCAGGACTTCAGCCAGATGGGGCACCACGGCGTCCAGCCACGAGGCCTGGGACTCCTGCGGGAGAAGGCGGCGGACTCGCTTTCTCCCCGACCACACCCTCCCGGGCCCCGCCCCTCCTGGCTTCGCTCTGCTCACGTGTGAACCAGGGCCGAGGACATACTGTGGTCAGAAGTTATCTGGAACCTTTGGAAATTCGAAGAAAAACCCATGGTGGAAGCTACTCTCAGTTTTGCAGATAATTCGGGGGACGGGGGCGCCCCTTAGAACCTAGGCCAAGTTTACAAACTTGCGGGGAAACTGGATAAGGTGCACAGTATCTGCCTTCTCGATAAAATCTCCAAAAAGTAACACATAAAAATAAAAAAATAAAATAAAAATGTCCAAGGACTTCAGACTAGAAACCCCTGGAATCGAGCTTGATGAGGCCCTTCCTGTCCTGCTGATTACAACTGGGTACAAATAAAAGCAGGCGATTTTACATCCTTGAATTTAAGAGCCCTAAGATTCTGAGTTTCCGTTGCCTTTGGCTTCTACCTGTGCTCAGAATAATTGCTAACGTCTGTGGAGAGTCAGCTCTGTGTCGGTAGGACCCTAAGCACGTAACCGATCTAACCCCCCCGCAATGGACAGGGAGCGCGCGCTGTTGTCCCCACGTGCGCGCGGGGGCCCGCTGTCACCGTGAAAAGGCCGGTGTTTACGTGCGCGGAGGGGGTCGCTGTGGACTGAACGTTGAGTGAGGGTCTGATCCGAAGTCCCCGCCCCGGCTCTCGGTACCGACACGTGGTTTCAGAGCCTCGACCTCCCGCCCCAGCCGCACTGACCAGCCGCCGGAACAGCCTCTGGAGCTGGGCCGCGTCCTCTCGCAGCCTCCCCGCCACGCGGCTGCGGGTCCGCGCCGAGCGGCAGCGCAGGCGCCCACGGAGCAGGGGTCGCACGTATTCCACCAGCGCCCGCCGGTGCAGCTCGGCCACCAGCGCCTGGGGACCCAGGGAGACGCGAGGGGGCGTGAGCCGCCGGAGACCCCTCTCCCCGCTCCCCTCTCCCGACACCCAACGGGAACCCCTGCCCAGCCCACGGGGCGCCAGCCCGCTCCCCCGTCCCCAGACCCTGAAGTTGCCCCCTGTCCTGTCTGATGATACCCTCCTTTGCCCCTAAGCAAGTAGGGGACACCCCCTACCAGCCCCCAAAAAGGAGTCCTTCCCAGCTCTCCCGATTCTTCAGAGCCCCACCCACCAGAGGCCCCACCCAGTCTGCACCCCGCCGCGCCGCGCATGCCAGTACTCGCCGGGACCCCAGGCAGAGCGCCACCTGTGGCATCCCGAGAGAGCCGCTCCCCACTTCGAAGGGGTCTCCCCCAGCAGAGTGCCCTTGCTTCACTCCCTTGCCTCCCCAGGTGGGCGCACCTGGTAAGGCTCGTCCTGCATCCTGCGCAGTGCTAGGGCCTGGGCGCCCAGCGTGCCCACGATGCCGTCCAGGGCCTCTGCGCTGCTCAGCCACTTCCTGCGCATCAGCTTGTTGAAGTGCGGCTGAGAAGGACAGAGTGGGGGAAGGGTCGTAGCTCCCCTTCCCGTCACCCTCTTTCTTCGCTTATCGATTCAACACGTGCCCAAACCCTGCCCTGAGCTGAACCAGGCACTGGGAACACAGCGGTGACTGAGACAGCCTCAGCCCTGCCCCCTGGGGCTCAGAGTCCAGAGGTAAAAACAGACCTGTCCCCAGACAGTGACCACACAGGGCCAGGATGTGGGAGCCCAGGCAGGGGTTTAGGAAACTCAGAAGGGATGCTTGAGTCAGCACAGAGTCAAGGAGGGCTTCTTGGAGGAGGCTGATGGTCATTGTTAGCTGGATCCGGGGTGAGAGAGAGAGAGAGTGTCTCAATCAGAAGGAAGTGTGCAGAAGGTTCTGATTCCAGGACGGCTCGCGGGTCAGAGAACCAGGAAGGAGGTCAGTGTGGTTGGTGAGGCCGTTCGCATGGGCCAAATGCAAATGGGAGACCCTCGTCCAAAATCTATTTAAGAACTATTAAGAACTTCAAGGCAGAGACAGCAGAGAACTAAATGAAGCTTGGGCCCTTCTAAGCAGAGAGCCCTGTGTGACTGCCTAGTTCTCTCATCCCCGAAGCCGGAACTGATGATGGGGGAGGAAATGGAGGGGGCCGGCCAGGCCAGCTGGGCTGGAGCATCTGGTGGGGGGCGCATTCCTGGTCCGCGTGAGGGGCCTCAGCTTTCTCACGAGGACAGCGGGGAGCCATGACGGGTTCCGAGCAGGAGAGGGTCAGGTTTGTGTTTTACCAAGATGGATGGGAGGGGGCAAGACTCAGGCGGAAATGGGGATGGGGAGAATGGAGGGAGGGAAAAGGAGGCCAGACGGGGGTGAGGGGGTAAGGAGGGGGAAAGGAGAACCCAGGTGGTAGAGTCATAGGATGCAGTGAGTGACTGTCTGTGGGGGGAGGGGAAGGAGCCACCTGGACAAGATCCTGGAGGTGGGCCAGGCAGAGGGTCTGTCCCTGAGGTGGATGCTGTGGGGAGTGAGGGGGACACGCTGCAGTCCGGGTGAAAACCAGGAGTGTGAGGTGTCTAGAGACCTCAGAGGTCTGAAGAAGATCTCTATCCCGCTCAGCCCAGCACCCCCATCTCTCTCATCCTGACAATAGCTCAGTTTTCTGAACCTCCAAAATTGGGGCCCATGGGATTTTTGCGGGGGAGAAAGCCAATGTGAATTCAATGGGTTGATGTCCTTGGTACGGTGCCCGGCTCGGGACACGTTGCTGTTGCTGTGAAGTGTGTACGTTTATGACGATAACGATGGCCGAACCCATGGGCCAGGACCTAAGCTCCTTAGGGCCGTGACCCATTGCTTCCTCGCAGCCGCTTGAGAAGCCTGGTATTCCTGTCCCCCTCTCTAAACAGAGGCCCTGAGTGGACAAGCAATTTGCCCAGGGTCCCCTGACCTGGAAGCGGTGCAGTCGGGCCTGAAACGAAGACTGTACCACACTTCTGAGCACCCCCACACCTCCTAACAGCTCACTCACTTTCATTCACATACCTGTCCATTAAGTCACTCAACAAACACTCCCTGAGCCCTTCCTGTGGGCCCAGTCCTGGGCGGTGGCTGGGGACACATCGGAGAATGCTTGGGGACAGCGCAGAATGAGACAAACAAACGCCTGATAATCATACTTGGGTCAGAGGAATCTGAATACCGATGTGATATTTGTTGATATTAAGGAATTATCGCTCTGCGTGTCAGGTATGAAAAAGGCACTGTGGTTGTTTGTTTAAGAAGGATTCCTTATCTTTTGGAGACACAGGCTGAAGCATTGATGGATGACAATAGGATGGCAAGTATCCGCTTGAAAAGAATCCAGTGGGCAGGAGAAGTGGGGGGAGAGAGGACACAGGATGGGCCAGGAGCCGACACTGGCTAGAGTTGTGTGATGGGTCCACAAGAGGTCATTCTGTCATTCTGCCTACTGCTGTGTGTGTTTGAAATTTTCCATAATAAGAAGTTATTTTAAAAGTATTCCAACCCCTCCTTGTCCTTGAGGACCTGATATTCCAGTGGGAGAAGAAAAAAAGCAAAGGATGGATGCATGGCAGCTCCTGGCAAGTGCTTTGGTGACAAATAGAGCAGAGAGTGAGGAGGGGAGTCTCAGGGCATCTATTCTATTTATTTACTTTTTTTCCCTTTTTTCACTTTTTTTTCCCTCTCTTGTTCTTGTTTCTGGGTGTCTATTTTAAATAGGGCAACCAGGAGACGTCTCTCTGAAAAGGTGACATGTGACTTGATTCTTAAAAGAGATGAGAGAGGGAGTGACGTGGCCATTGGAAGGAAGAGTGTTCCAGGCAGAGGGAAGGTCAAGGGCAAAGGTACTGAGGCTGGAATGTGTCAAGGTCAGGAGCAGCAGGGGGCAGTGTGGCTGCAATAGAGTGAGGGAGAAGTAGAAGGAGATGAGGTCAGAAGGGGGAGGGGCAGAGCGTGCAAGGCCTTGAGGGCCACGGTGAGGACGCAGGCTTTTGCCCCAAGGGAGCTGGTTCTGAGCAGAGGAGGGACGCGAGCCCATGTACAATGCGGACTGAGCATGCGCCTCTGCCATATCCCTGGGGCTCCTTCCGCCTCCTCCCACCACCCTCTCCAAATATACTCTCACCACCTCTGAACTCAGCGCCCCCCCGCCACCGGCATGCACAGGAGCTCGGAGAAGGGTGAATGGGGCTCTAGTCTAGGGCAGGCTGGGCAGGGATTTGGGGGACCTCAGTGGAAAGGGGCTCTACCTAGTCCCCAAGGCCCCTCCTGCTGGTGACCATATCTTCCCACCTCTTCTTTCTGGTCCCCCTCTCTGCCTCTCAGATGGCCCAGACATGGCCATCACCCCCACCCCCACCTGCTTCCCAAATATTAACTCATGGAACTGAAAGGAACTGAAAGGTGTACAGGTGCCTCCCCTATGCCGAGTGTCCCACCCCCGCCCCCTGCCTCACTCACCTGCAGCTCCTGGAACAGGAGATCCGCAAGGACACGGTGGCAGAGCCGGGTCACACGGTCCAGGGCACTGGTCGCTGCTTCCCGAGCGGGCTCACCTTCAGGGGGTCCCACCCTGGCGAGGCGCTCTGCCAGAGCCCTGTGAGGATCAGTGGAGCCAACGGTCAAGGAGCCCCAACATTCAGCCCAACTACCTAGTCCTGTCTGCCCCCTTAAATGGATCCTATTTTGTGGGACACGGTGATAACAGGTCGGATGAAAAGTGAAGGGCTCTGGGGAGGATCTGGGGGCTGAGAAATACTTGGAAATATCTGGGAGGCTGGGGAATTTGGGGGCTCTGTGGAATGTCTGGGGTCTAGGGGTGTCGTAGGAGGAAAGGGGTCTCTCTCTGTCCCTCTAGGTGAGAGTGGGAGGTCTCCATCCTCAAAGTCTGTGATTCTAAATGTCTGTGATTCTAAAAGTCTACCCTTCTCATTCTCTGTCATTGTAAGAGTTGATGACTCTCTGTCGCTGAAAGGAGGTCTGAGGACAATTGGACACTTTCTGCCCAAATCCCAGCAGGTCCCCTCCTGGGGGAAGTACCCCTGAATTCCCGCACTTCTAAGAGATGGCAGACGTGCTAGGTTTTTCTCTGCAAAAGAGTAGAGCCAAACATCCATCCGCTGGGGACAGAACCAATAAATGACAGACAGTACATCCAAGCAGTGGAGTGCAGTTTAGATATCGAAAAGGAATGAGAGAACCTCTTCGTGTGTTGACAGAAAGATCTCCAAGCTGTTGGGGAAAAGGGCAGAGTGTGTTCTGTATTCTTCCATTTGTATTTTTTTGAAAAGAGGAAAAGAAATAATATGCGTGCATATATTTAAATCTATTTACTTGCGTATGTCTCAAATATCCAAATGTTTATGCATGAAATATGCATATATCAGCATATATATGAAGTGTATACAGTATATATGCATATATACACTTATTATTTATACATATTTCCTGGTAAATGTTTCAAATATCCCCGCAAAAGTATGGGAGACACAAGCAGCAACTGGGTGCCTCTAAGTAGGGACAGGGGGAGGAATGACGTGGGCGTGAGGCTTTTCACTGTTTTAAGTTAATGAAAAAGGAAAGTAAGACAAAAAGGTAAAAAAAAAAAAATCTGTAATTCTTAGAGCCCGTGAGTCTGGCTTACAGGTTCCTGCAGTTCTAACTCTCCAATGTCCTGATGGCTCCGTGTCTGTGTGCTGTGGTTCTTTCTGGGGTCCCAGGTTTTATGCGCCTAAGGTCCCACGTGTATGCCCGTTCGGGGCTAGCTCTCCTATCCCCACCCAGGATCCAGGCACCCCGGTTCAGCGTGTCCCCTGGGACTGGCCCTCTCCCCCACACACTGTGGGAGCTCTCACCTCAGGGGGGGCCCGCAGTTGACCAGGGCAATGGTCCTGCTGATGTAAGTGTCTGGTAGCAGCTCTCGGATTCCTGGGTTCTCATGGAATCGCTCCACACGCTGCTGGAAGCTGGGGGAGGAGAAGGGGAGGGCGGCGTGACTGTGAGATTGGTCCCCACAGAGGCACCCCTGTTCATCCTGCCTTGATTTTTCCTTTCATCTCTCCTCTCTATAGGATCCGGGGTCCTGAGCTCCTCCCAGCTCCCCCCACCAGCCGGACCTGTCCCCAGCCCTCCGTACCTCTGCAGGAACTCTGCCAGCCCCCCCAGGCAGCAGTAAGCCATCCGCTCCCCAAACTCCTGGCTGATGCGGGGTGCTCGCTCTGTGTGCTCTTCCAGCAGCTGCATGGTCCAGAGGGATGAGAGGGATGAAGAGGGGGCGAGGTCCCACTTTCCCACCCTGGCACTGTCCCGCTGATTCTCCTTGCCCTTCCCCGCCCCCTACCTCACACACGTCCTGAGCCAGGCTGCTGGTCCGGTCCTCCATGCTCCCCCAGTGCTCCTCGTCCTCCTGCAGCACCCGAAGCAGGGCTGCCCGGGTCTGAGCCTGGAGTAGGGAAGTGGGGGGAGAGGCAGGCATTGGGGGCGCCTGGGAGAGGCTCTCCCTCTCCTTCTCTCTCCATGATCCCCACACCTCAGCCCCAAGCGGGTCTGGATTCTATCAGTGAGCTAGTCAAGGTCACGCTGGGGAGGAGGAAGGCTGGACCAGAAAACCTCCCCAGCCCGTTGGGTGGCCAAGTCTATGATCTGGAGCTTGATATGAAGAGTCTGTGGTTTAAGCTTCCTCCATCCACTGCCCAGAGGGTTTAAAGGGTCAACGCTCATTATCTGATGACCCTAAGACTCTGCTCTCAAAACAGCTCATTTGAGGCTGTCAGATTCTGGGACTCAAAAATTCCCAGGGTCTGGGATTCTAAGGTTAACACATCTCTGATTGTCTGGCCCATCGGTGTCAAGTCAGTGAGTCTGAGAACCTAGCTGCAAAGATTCTGATTTCCGTGGCTGAGGCAGGACTGACATCCAGGCAGCAAACCCCCTCGGCCAGGCTGGGTGTTTATGGCTGAGCCATTTTGCTAGTGGTGCTTGGCCCAGCCAGTTATTAGCCACGTTTACAATCAGCCCTGCTTATATGCAGAGATGCTTTGGTGCTGTCCTTCTGTGGGTGTTTGGGTCTCTGAGCTGAGTTTCTGTGACTTTCTCTTGCTCTAAGTTTTGAATATCTCGATGTACTGAACCTTTACTGACTGTCGCTATGCCCAGCTGGGTACTTAAAATACAGCATTGAATGTAGGACAGAGGTGGTCAGTATGGACATCCATTTCTGTCTTTCGGACAGAAGTCCACAAAGAGAAAAGGGAGATGGAAATAGTGAAAGGGGGAGGGGAGAACCCCCCGAGCTCAGTGCGACCCCTCCTTTCTTGCAGAGTACTGCCTGCTCCCTCCCAAATCACCAATACCAAGTCTCAGGTACCTTAACGTCTGTGACACATTCATCCTCCAAGCCCCGCACAGTGCCAGGTGACAGAAGGGACCCTAGCTCCCCGTTCTCCAAAGCAACCACGTTCATCAACCCTAGGACCTCTCTGAGGGTGGGGGGCAAGAAACAAGAGACAGGGAGGTCTGTGAGCGGGGTGGGGGGCTGAGCAACCGAACCCCTCCCCGTCCACGTCCCCTCTGGGCCACTCCCTTCCTCTCTTGGGGCCAGCTTTGCTCATCCTCCAAAGGAAGTCTCTGGAATTGTAGCTCTCCTGGCCCCAGGTCTCTGAGTCAGCTCCCTGATGGATGGTGTCCGGGCAAGACTTGTAGGACTCGTAGGGGTCAAGTCCAGGCTTGATGATCTGGCACACGAGGTCTCACCCATGATCAGCTTCACCAGACAGAAGCTCCCTTCCACCTCCCTCCTAGTCCCTGTGGCCTCGCCTGGCCTTGGAGGCTGCCCCAGCCCAGTCCTCACTCCGCTGTTCTACTCCAGCATGCCCCTCCCTGTCCAGGCCCGCCACTCGTGCAACCCCCCCCCACCTCATGATGTTGCTTGTGGCATTTTCTCAGCCATATTCTCAGTCTTCCTATAAATTGGACTTAACTCATGTCCCACCGTTCCGGGAAGCTTTCTAAACTCCTTCTCCTGCTTCCATCTCCCGAAGACAGTGCATGAGTGTCACTAACACATATCCCCAAATGGGGTCTAGGAGGTCGATGTTGGTAGCTGGTGTCTCCCCATTCTAGTGACAGCATCCTGACTTGGTGTGAGGGAGCCACCCACCCCCTCCACTCTCCAACATGTGGTTTGTGTGTGACCAACTCCTTTCCCCTGGAGTGAGCAGGTGACACGGTCATGGCTAACTACCCTATGCCATCTCCCAGCCACAGGAATGGGTATGTTTTAGGACTCAAAAAACTTGATATAAGATTCTTGGATGGGGAGGCTCAGTGGTGCTGAGGTTTTGGACGCTAAGACTAGAATTCAGGGGGCCGACAATGCTACAGCCCTCAAGCTGGGTGGCCAACAGCATCAAGGTTCTAGGATCCAAACGGGACGAAGCTAAGGTTTAGGGGTTGAAAGCTCATTGGTACTAAGATTCTAGTTTTGAAAGCATCGTCACGTCAATTCTAAAGTTCTAAGACTAGAAGAGTCAACCGCCCGGGCTCCAAATAGAGAGCAGTGTAAGGGCTTTAGAGTTCTAAGGGTCAACAGTGCCGAGATTTTAAGACAAGAAGGGCCAGCGGTGCTAAGTTTCTAGGGCTGCCAAGGTCAATGGTCAATGTTGCTGAAATTCTAGGAGCGTAAATGTCAACAACGCTAAGATTCACGGACTGCAAGGTGCACAGGGCAAAGGTTCTTGGAAAGATGGGAGGCGCTAGGATTCTCGGACGGGAAGGATCGGCGTCCACGGAAGGGTGGGCAACGCCGATTCTAGGACTGTAAATGCCACTAGTGGTGCCGATCGGAAGGGTCACGACGTGAAGGTTCTAGAGCCGAAGGTTGGCCGTTCCAAGGTCCTCAGGCTCCAAGGAGGCCGGGGTTCTCGGGGGGCGGGGCGGGGGACGGTTCTACGCGACCCTGGCGGTGCGGTCCGCGGCGGCCCCAGCTCACCTGGGGTACACTTGGTTGTGCCAATGCAGCAGCGCGTAGCGGTCGGACAGCGACAGCCTCCGGCGCGCAGCGGCCGCGAGCCACTCGGCCAGCGCGCCGTGGTAGCCGCGCAGGTAGACGCCGAAGGCGCCCAGGCGGGCGGGGTAGGCGGGCGCCAGGCGGCCCCGCACCACGCCCATGTCCTCCAGCAGCCGCGCCCGCAGCGCCTCCAGCTGCGCGGCCAGGCCGCCGGGCGCTCCCGGGGCCGCCGCCTCCAGGCGCTCGCGCGCGGCGCGCGCCACCGCCTCTGCCCAGCGGGCGCGCAGCCGGCGGGCGGCCCCAGGTCCCCGGCGCCCGTCGGCCGCCTCCTCCTGCACCAGCACCTGGCCCAGCTGCGCCACGGCGCCCGCCCCAGCGCCCGCGCCCGGCCCGGGGCCCGCCAGCGTCTCGCGCACCAGCGCCCACAGCTCGCGTTGCAGGGCCTCGTACAGCAGCGCCACGTCGCGCGCCCGGCGGCCGCCGCCTGCGCCCTCGACCCTGGGCGGCCCCGGCGCGCCGCCCCCCGACGACGCCAGCTCCTCGGCCTCCAGCTCCAAGATGTGCTCATCTGCCCGGGCGAGCTCGCGCTGCTGGATCAGACTCAGGATTTCCAGCACTGAGGGGGCAAAGCGGGAGTCAGGGGCAGGAAAACCGGGGCGGGGGGAGGGGAGGAAGATGGTTGGTGGCGGGGGGGAAGGTGCGGAGGGGAGAGGAGTCGGGGGAGGTTCAGAAGAAAGGGGAAAAGAGAAAGGTGTCAGAAGAGGGGCGTGGGGGGGCAGGAGAAGGGAGGAGGTGAGGAGAAATTGAGGGTTGGTGCGAGAGGATGGGGGGACAGCGTGGGAGGAGGCGGTGAAGGGAGCAGGAGGCCGAGGAGGGGGAGGGGAGAGGCGAAAGAGAGAGGAGGGAGGGGTTTGCGGTCGAGAAGATGGGGGCCAGGGGATGGAGGAGGGGGCAAGAGAAAAGGGCCAGGACCAGGGGCAGGAGGCCGGAGAGGGGAGGGAAGGGCGGAGAGGTCTTGGCAGTGGACAGCAGTGTCTGGACACGGGAAGTAGGTTAAAGGACTAGGTAGAGAGTGTCACGTTAGTGAGAGGATTGGAGGGGGAAGTCAGGGCATCCCAAGGGTAAGCGGTTGAGGAAGAAGGGAGGTTAGGGCATGGGGTAAGGGGTCAGGGCACGGAAGAAGGTATCAGGGAGTGGGGTAGGAAATGGGGAGATCAGGGGAGTTGAGGGGTTAGGGTAGAAAAAGTGTATCAGGGCCAGAGAAAGGGGTCAGACGAGGTGGGAGGACGAGTAGAAATGGAGGAGGGGGCAGAAGAGAGGGAGGGCTGAGGGAGGGCAGTCCCGGCCAGGTAAGGGGGCCAGGGATGGGGAGAGCCAGTGGGCCAGCTGACAGGATGGGGCTTGCACATGGGGAGAGGACACCAAGGCCAGAGATGGGTCTTTTGGGGGTGGGCACAGCTGTGGGGGTGAGGAGTTCAGACTCGAAGAGAGGGGAGTTATGGAGCTGAGAGACCTCTGAGTGAAGGGGGGGGGTCCCAGTGGCCCAGGGTTACCCCTCGACACCTCCACCCCCTCCACTTCCTCCCTGGCAGAGGAACGATTTCCTGGCCAGCGCTATTTCTGCCCATCCGTTTCCAGAAGGCAGGGGTTCCAGTCACCCCCTTCTCACCTCCCTGCAGTGCCCTCCCAGTCCCCAGGGATCAGGGGCTGAAATAGCCTTTGGCCAGGATGCGGAGGGCATCAGAGGGCTTAGGGACGGTCTCTCCTGCGGTCCCCAGCACTGTGGGGAAGGGCTAGGAGCTGGCATGGGGGGAGGGGGAGATAGAGGCAGGGATGGGGATGGGGGTGAATGAGGCAGGGATGGGGATAGGGTTGGGCAGTTGCATGGAGGTGAGGATGGGATGAAGGTCGCAGCTGGGGTGAGGGTGAGGTTGGGGTTATAGTCTGTAGAGGGGAATGGGAAAGGAACCGAGGGTGACGTCTGGGGTTTGCGGTAGGGATGGGGCTGGAGATGGGGGTGGAGATGAGGTGAGGTGGGAAGCGAGGGTGGGAAATAGGTAGAGATGGGTATGAGTTTGAAGATGAAGTTTGCGCGGGAGTTGGTACTGTGAATGTGGCAGGAGTTAAAGATGGAGGTTGGGAATGGGGGTTGGGATTGGGACTCAGGGAAGGGGGTGGAGATTAGGAATGAAGGAAGAGGTTCTGTCTGGGACTGAGGCTGAATTTGGGGGCTCGGGAGGGACTAGGACTACATGAGGAAGTTGGGGAGGGGAATGGGCCACGGAATGGGGCGGACCAGTTGGCCATTGTCAAGGTGTTGGGCAGAGCGATGAGGTTAAAGATGGTGTTTGGAGAAAGGAATAGGTTGGGGACCAGCATGTGATGTGTCTCAAGGTGGAGACCACTGCCGGGGTTCAGGTAAGTATGGGGTGGAAACCAAAAAGGCATCGAGGAAGGCATTAGGGCTCGGGGTAGGACTGGGGTCGAGGATACAGATGGTGGTGTTATGTGTTGAATTGTCCCCTCACCTCAAGAAAAAACATATGTGAAGTCCTAATTCCCAGGGCCTCGGAATACGGGACCTCATTTGGACATAGTGTCTTTACAGAGGCAATCAAGTTAAATTGAGGTCATAAGGTGGACCCTCATCCAGTATGACTGGGTGTCCTCATAACAAGGGAAAATTTGGACACCAAAACAGATGTTGATAGAAGGAAGGTGATGCGAGAAGCCATGGAGAGAGGGCCGTGTGAAGACGGCGGACTGCAGTGAGGCAGCCACAAGCCCAGGGACACCAAAGGTGGCCCGCGAAGCACCGGACGCCAGAAGGGGCCAGGGAGGATGCCCTTACAGCTCTCCAAGTACACACGGCCCTGCTGACTCCTCGATTCAGAGAGTACCCCCCTGGACCGTGAGAGAGTACCCCCCAGACCGTGGGAGAGTACCCCCGGACCGCGGGAGAGTACATTTCTGTAATTTTAAGCCATCTGGTCTGATACGTTATTGCCACAGCCCTGGGGAACTAACAGACGGTGGTAGATCTTGGGGCGAGGGAGTCAGGAGGTGAAGGTGGACGTCAGGCATGGGGCTGAGTCTGAAGATGAAGCCAGGACGTGGCTTGAGGAAGGGATGAAGTCGAAGGTTGAGGCCACTGGGCCCGGGTTTAGGGTCGGGATGGAGTTAAGGGTGTGGTTCGGCGTGGAGTGGGAGGGAAGCGACTGAGGATGAAGGAGGAGGAGGTGTGGGTTGGGGTCCCGGGCCAGGGTCGGGGCTGGGGGTGGGACCAGGTGGAGCACGGAGGTTAAGAGGGGTATAAGGTCTAGGCCGCATGTGGATAATTTGAGGTTGAATGTGAGGGTAGGAAGATAAAGAGAGTTGCAATTGGGGATAGGGAGGGGATCGGAGGAGGTGGGACCACAGTGGGTGACCCCGTTGTCACTGGACGTGGTGTGAGGTTGAAGATGGCAGGTGGAGAGAGAGCCGGACTGGGGTGGGCGCTGAGATTCTCCAGGCCTGGGCTACGACTCACCTGACAACGGCTCCTTCATCTTTGGGGGCTCTGGGACCTTGGGCGGGGGTTCGGGAGCCGCCTCGCCTGCAGGCACCACCCGCTCGGCCAGCGATGCGCGCCGGGGCTTAGGCCCACGCCCCAGCCGCAGGAAGGCCAGCCTCCGGGCAGCCTCCCCGGTCGCCTCCTCGTCTCCCTGCGCTCGGGTCCCCTGAAGCCTGGCCAGGAGGCCGAAATCTGCCGAGCTCCTGCGAATCCCGGGAGTGAGCACGCGGCCCAGGAAGGAGCGGGGCTGCCCGTCCCCAGGGCTGCCCGCCCGCCGGCTGGGGGCCCAGCCCAGCCGGAGGGGCGCCAGGCCTGCCAGCTTCTCCAGGGTGGCGCGGCGGCGGCAAGACGTTCCGTTGGGCAGGGTCCCCAGCCCCCCGGCCTCCTCTTCTTCCAGCCCCGACACTTCCTCAAAGGGGTTCCGAGAGGACCTCTGGGGCAGGGTCCTCACCCCGGGCACCTTGGAGTTGGCCACCCCTAGACTCTTCAGGATGGGCATTTCGACACGCGGGAGACCTGGGGGAAAAGATAATGGACCATCGATGGTGTTGACGGCAACGCCTGTGCCCCCAGCAGTTTGGGGCATGTGTGCCAGGCGCTGGGCTGCATGCTCACTGACCCCCTGCATCTGCACAGTCCCGTGAGGCGAGTCCTACTGTTATTCCCATTTTACAGATGAGGAGACAGGCTCAGAAGGGCACTTGTCTAACGTCTTGCGGCGACTCAGGGACCAAGCCAGGGTTCACCCCCAGCCTCATCTGATTCCCCTGAGACGGACATTCAGGCCCTTCCCCTACCTTACTCCTGCCCTGGGGTGTTCGTCATTCTAGTCACCCTCCCACTCCATGAGGAGACATCTCAGAGAGGGGAAGGGACTCTCTTGAGGGCCCTGTGCAGGCATCGGGGACACAGCGGTGGCTGAGGCAGACCTGGTTCCTGCCCCGTGAAGCTTCCTGCCCGTCCCATCTCCTTACACTCTTGTCTCCCTCCGTCTCCATGTCCCTTACACCCCAGCCCGAGCTCCCTCCCACTCCCTTGCTGCAGCTCCTCCCCTGGCCTCCAGTCTCGGCCTCTCCAGTCCACCTCTGAGGGTCTTGTTAGGGCACAAGCCTGCCCCTCCCTTCCTCCTAACCATCCATGGCTGCTCAGTGCCCTCAGGACAAGATCCAGGCCCCTCGCTTGCCAGCTGGGCACCTCACCACACTCTCCTCACTCCAAACCCCATTCATCCTTTAGACCCCAGCCCCAATGCCCCCTCCTCCAGGAAGCCCTCCCAGATGCCTCGGCTAGGTCAGGTGCCCCCCTCAGGCCACCCCCTACCTCAGCCCTGCCCACTCTGGGTCATCACTGTCTGGGGATGCGTCTGTGTTCCTCAGCAGACTGTGAGCCCCCAGTGGGCAGGGGCAGGGCTGTCTCTGTCACCACTGTGTCCCCAGCTCCCAGGGCAGGCCTTCGGGGAATGAAGGGGTGATAAACAGGAAATGAAGGAAGGAGGCAAGGACTTCATTCCTACTGGCAGGAGAGGAATGATGAGTCAAGCTGGAGAGGTCAGTAAGGAGCAGACCACACGGGCCCTCGAATGTCGGGACTCGGGCTTTCTCCCAAGGGCGCTGGGGAGCCATGGGAGGCGCTTTTTAACATGGCGAGACAGTCCAAACGTTCCGAGAAGTAGCGAGGACAAACTTCATGAGCAGCCTGCGCTTACGGCCCTAGCTGCATCCAACGCAGATAGTGTCTCTATTCGAGTTTTATTAAGAATCAAGCAACACAAACGCACTCAGGCCCCGACGCCGCTTCTGACCCTGCTCACCCCGGCCTCTCCAGAATTGGCATCCGGAACGTGCGAGCCAGCGTTTACCTCCCTGTGCCCACAGACTCGTATCCAGAAAGAATATCTTGTTTTACATGGTTTCAGACTCTCTATAAATGTTGTCATTCTATGTGAATCTTACAACTTCCTTTTTTTTTTTTTTTTGGCTCACTTATCCACGCCTAGCTCTGCGATTCTAGCTGATTTAAGCGCTGCATACTATTCCGCTGTGTGACTATGACAACATTGTGCAACGTGTCACGTTCTCCTGTTGCTGGACGCACAGGTCCGTGTTCACACGGGCAGGTTCTGAGCAGGTCAGGACCGTGCAGCCATGTGGGGGTGCATGGGGGGCCTGGGGGCAGGCTGTTGCTGAGGGCGCCCTGAGCCAGCCATGCCGTGATGGTCCCTTCCTGGTGGGGAGCCTCTTTCCTGGTGGGGGGCTCCCTTCTTTCCTCCCCCACTTCAGCCTCAGCCCTCGACTGTGGTTTCTCAGGCCTCTTATTCCTAGAAACACCCTCCCAGCATCTCTCCAGTCTTCATGGTCCCCTGGCCCCTAGGGAGGCAGTCACCATGGCAACTCCTTGCCCGAGCCCCCATGGCTGAGGGCGATAGACGCGACCCCCAGCCACACACTCTTCACACACTGGCTTCTCCGTCTTTCGTTTTCCAGATAGGCTTCTTCTACGCGCCTCACCCACAAAATGGTACCATCCTGTCCCCCCAACTGCACCTCCCCCTCAAAGCAGGAGGCTCCAATTTTCCCCAATCACAGCGAACACTGCCTGAGCTAGACTCGTTGTCCCCCCACTGGCTCCCCCCATCCCCCAAACTGGATCCAAAACCCTCAAACCAATATCCTCAGACTCGGCTGTGACATTTTCCCAAAACAGGCCCGACGCCTTTCCCCTTCCTGGCTCCGACACCCCCCTCGGCACACTGCCTGCGACATCCTGCCCCCTCCAGCCCCCTCGTCTGCCGCCCGGTGCCAGGCCCCTGACTCACTTCCGAGGCATCCCTGCGCCCCCAGCCCGCGCTCCCGCAGGATGTGTTCGCCACCAAAGCCCCCCTTCTTTGGGCTCCTCCTCCTCTTCCTTGCTGCCAGCCTTTTCCCAAAGCCCCAAACCCTCCGCTGGCTGCTTGACCTGTTTGCAGAAGTCCTCGCCTCAAGTCCCCAAGGCCTGTACGAGTGACTTGCCCTTGCAAATTGGTCATCCAAGCCCAACCCCGACCAATCCAGCCCCAATCCAGCCGTGCCCCTGAATGACCCGACACCGGCCTCGCCTGGTCCAAGTTCACCCACATCTTCGCTCCCAACCCGGACCCCGCCCCGGTCTCCTGCTCCATCTCCATCCCGACTCTTGTCCCTGCTCCGATCTCCAAGGTGCCATCTCTTGGGGACAGAGCGAAGTGCTCAGCCCTCCGTGGCCTCAGTCTACCTGAATACAGATGACTCAGCCCCAACCACGTCTCGCCTCATCTCTTCTCCCTTGGGAGTTCCGAGCTCTCCACTCCCTCGCAGCCCCTTGGGAGCCCCAGAGTCTCCCCTGCACTCTGCTCCTGCTCCCACCCCTCCCTGCCCTCTCGCTGGCACCCTCCAGAGGTCAGGTCCCAGATTGTCTCTTTGCTCCCAGCCTCTCCTGGCTTCAGGGCACATGTTCTCTCGAACCCTGGTCCAGCCCAACTCTGGGCCTGCTGTGCTCCCTTCCCAGCATACTCACCTCTGTCGTCAATGCCTTATCCCTCTGTCCCTGTTGCTGTCCTGTCCTGAGGCTACTTCGGCCAGGACTGCAGAGAGCTTGGATCTGAGGAGGGGTGGGGGTTAGAGGAGGTCAATTTCCTGTCAGGAAACCCCTCCCTCTCTGGGGCCAGGGGCGGGAAGGACTCGTTATCTGTCTGCCCTTCTAGGCCAGTCTGCAGTTGGGCTGGGAAGGACGAGGACACAGTCCGGCCCCCACCCTCACCCCTGCCCGCCGGAATTGCTCCCCCCCCGCCCGCCGGAATTGCTCCCCCCCCCACCCGCCTGCCTTTCACGCCTCACAAGGTGACAACACCATCCTGGGCACCAGGGGAGGCACCCCCTGCTGGACACGGGCCCAGAGCTCACGGGGCAAAGCCGTGGAGGAAGGTTCTGCTGGGCTCTGAGGCCAGGACCGGAGGCCTGAGAGGGTGACACTGGGCACGGCCTCAGAGTTGTGACTTTCTGCCTAGAAGCCCCTGTCCCCAGCTCTCTGCACAGCCTCTCTTTTGTCGTCATCCTCGTCTCCACTTCAGCGTCCTTTCCTTAAAGACTATGTTCTCCCCACCAGCATTCTCTCCCCCTGGTCAGGCACACCACTCCAATTCATTGATTCCTTCACGGCACCTTCCATCCACAGTCTGAACTGATCCGATTCAGTGTGCTCACTTTGTTCATCTTTATACCCCTAAACCTGTGCCTGCCACAGAGCAGGTGCTCAGTAAAGACTCCATTAACCAAATGCAAAAATGGGGGTAGGTCGGAGGGGAAGTGGGGGTGGAGGTGGCAGGTGTGGGTGGGGTCGGGAATGAGCCGGGTGTTGGGTGGGGTTAGATGCAAGATTCGGGTTACTTTTAAGGTTGGGTTTTAGTTTTAGGTTGGGGTTGACATCATTGTTAGGGTCAGGGGCTGGGCTCAGGGGTCACTGCTCCCCCCGCCCCCGCCCCAGCAGCAAGGGCTCCATAGACAAGTAGGCTGGGAGAAGTGGGTCAGGGTTAAGATGCCAAGGTTTGAAGGCCTCTGTTCAAGGACTAGATTTGCCAGACAGTGGGCATTGGGGTAGGGGCTGTTTGAGTGGTCAAGAGGAAAGGGGGAGGGACTGGCTTTGTCCTCCCCAGGTCAGTGTGGACCCGTGGTAATCAGAAGGTGGGACCAAGTGGCCTGTGAAGGGTTATGACCACTGTTGGACCTCCCTCTCATTTTTTAAAATTTAGTTTTTTATTGAGACATAATCCACACACCAGAAAATTCACTTCGAAAGTGTACAATTCAGAGGTTTTTAGTATATACACAAAATTACGTCCTAATTGCATAACCTTTTCATCACCCCAAAGAGAAACCCCGGGAACCCTTAAGCGGTCACTCCTCATTCTCCTGTCCTCCCAGGTCCATGAATTTACCTGTTGTGGGTACCCCACATAAATGGAATTATACAGTAAGTGGTCTTTTGTGTTGAGCTTCTTTCTCTTAGCATACTGTTTCCATCCACATTGCAGCCTCCCCTTCTTTACGCCTCAGTTTCCTCATCTGGGAAATGGGGTGGACACAGTCCTCCGGGCAGGGGTGCCAGGGCGGGACCTTACTGCGTAGGAGGCGATCTGCTGCCCCCGTGTGGTGCGCGGGAGAACTGCAACTATCTGTGCCAGGGCTGGGAAGGGATTAGGGGTGACTCAGCCCATCACCCCTTACCCCCGCAGAGCACCTGAGATCTCAAAGCTTCTAGAACACCATCCCGAACTCTTCCTTCTCTGCCTCCCACCATCCCTGAGACTCCTTGGGCTCCATTTGCTGAATAATAATAGCAATGTCACCTACTTAGGAAGTTCTAATCTGTTCCCACGTGAAGCATTTTACTGACACAGTCTCATTAATTTATTGCAGACTGAGGTTGCTACCATTATTACTCAGGGATAGGACACCATAGTAGTTAAGAGCCCAAATTCTGGAGTTCAGAGGCACTTGGGTTCAAACCCCAGCCCTACCACTGACCAGCTATGTAATGAGCATATGATTTCTCCTTTTGGGGCCTCCATTTCCTCATCTGTAAATGGAGTTCATAATGATGGTTCAACTTCATGGGTGACAAAAAGGATACAGTAATTTCTCAGAGCCTGGCAGAGAGGAAGCTTCTGTGAGTCTAGATAGCCAATTGTATCCACCAGGGATATGCTGGTAAAAGTGTAACAACCAGCTGGGGGGTGGGGTGGGGCGGGGAGGACTAAATTCAAGCATTTGCAAATGATCCCACCATGGCTAATGTCAAGCTGACATCACTGAAAGTGCTTTTCGGGGTAAGAGATGCTCAGTAGCCCATCAAACAGCAGCTTCACTCTGCAGACACAATGATGTAAGAAACCTCAGGATCACAGCGAACGGTAAAATAATTAGGATATGATGAGTATTTATTACCTTTGTTTTAAATATATTTAATTGTACGTTTGCATAATTTAAGTTTTAATAATGGCTGTTTAACAACCAGTTCTAAAATTCCTGAGACTTTTAACAATCAGCTGCCCTGAGCCAGCACCAACAAACTGCTGTTATCATTACACGCATTTTTTAGAAAGGGAAACTGAGGCTTAAGAGGATGGCCAGACGGGGGCAGGGCATGGACCCCATCCAAGGGCTGTGTGAGTCTGGGGCAGACACTATGCAATGCCCCTCTTTCCTTCATCCTATTCTGGTCTAGAGGTCAGAAGTGGTCCTCACAGCACCGTGTGACCTCAGCGAAGCCCTTGTCCTCTCTGGTCTCAGTTCACCCGTGGGTGGCAGCTGAGTCCTGCAGGTCCCTTTGTACCTGCTTCAGCCCTGCCAGGAAAGCAACATGTGGCTCCTCCCTCTCACTTAATAGACGGGAAACTGAGGCCTGGAAAGGGCCAACGCCTGCCCTGAGTGACTCAGCTGGACAGAGAGTCCTCAGACCCTGGCTGGGGTGCAGAGGGGAGGGGATTGCAGCCCAGGACCGTGTGGCCTTGAGTTTTCTGGAAGGTGGGAGGCAGCATTGCTAGAGAAGGTCACTCCACGAAGTCGCGCGGCCCTGAACACACCCCTCCAGCACCCTAAGCCCTGTGTCGCAAGAACTTTCTGGACCCCATGACTAGGGACGGGGAGGCTGGGAGGGAGAAGGTGCAGTGCCATCGGCCTGGTTCTTGCCTCTGGGGGTATCTCTGCCTCTTTATCTCCATTCTCTTCACAGGTCTTTGCGTCTCAGCTTGTATCTCTTTGTCTTTCTGTTTCTCCCTCTGACTCCGTGTGTGGCTCTCTGTGTCTCTGTTCGCTGTATCTCTCACTCTGTCTCTTTGTGTCTCTCTTTCCCTACGTTTCTTTCTCTGTCCCTCTCTTTTGGTGTTTCTCGCTCTCTGCGTCTCTGCATGTCCTCTGCATGTCTGGCGCCCTTGTCTTCCGGTGACTCGCCACTCTCCCGTGAGAACCTGCTACCGGCGGACGCGCTCAGACCTGCCTCCGCCCTCGGAGCCGCGGGCCGGCCGGGGCCTGCCCCTTTAAAAGCCGGCGGCAGGGGGCGGGGCCTCGGCGGCCCCCGCCCCCCGCGCCCCTCCCCCTGACGTCCCTTCCTCCCCTGGCCCTCCGCCGCCTCCCGCCGCCGCCGCCCCGGCCGGCTCCGCGACCCCTCCCCGGCCCCTGCCCGCCCGCCCGCCTCCCCGCGCCCCGATGGCGCCCCGGGCCCCGGCCGCGCGGGGCCACTAGGACCCTCGGCGTCCCTTTCCCTCCCCCTTCCTGCCCCCTCTCCCGCGGCGCGAACCCGGGTGTCCACGGCGCCCAGCTTTTGAGCTCGCGTCCCTAGGCCGGCGGGGGGGGAGGGGAAGAGGGGACCCCGGCACCCCTGCCCCCCCCACCCGGCCGCCCAGTCCCCCGGGACCCGGAGAAAATGTCTTCGCGGACGGCGTTGGCCCCGGGCAACGATCGGAACTCGGACACGGTGAGTGGGGCCCGGCCTCTGGGGGCGCCCCGGCCGGGTCGAGCCGGCGAACCCGTCGCCCTGCGGCGCCCCTCGCCGCGCGTGTCCCCACCTGACTTCCCGGGCCCTGCCCGGCTCGCCGCCTCCCGACCCCCGCCCGACTTGCAGGCCTGCCGACCCTCCCCCACTCCTCAGCCCAGCCCGAGCCCTGGGGGCGCCCCTTCCTCGGGACCCCTCTCTCGTCCCTCTGCGGACCGCTTCCGCTTGGATTTTGTCCCTCCAGGAAGCCCCCTCCCCTGTCTGCCAGGAGCCCCTCCCTCTGGCGTGTTCTTGAGCCCCTTCCCCTTCAGGCCGCCCGCAGCCGACCGCTGGCCCCCTCCCGGATTTGCAGGGCTTCTGACCCCAAGGCCCATCCCTGGTCCTCTCGCAGGAAGGCCTGGCCCAGTCCTGCCTCCGGCGCCGGCCTTCCGCGCTGCGTCTGGGTGCTGGGCTTCCCAGGAGACCCCTCCTCTCATTCCCTGCCCTCCGCCCCTCCCGGAGCCTCCTGGCTCCCGCGGGCACCCCCTCACAGGAAGCCGCTTTCCACCTTTCCTGGGCCCAGGGCCTTTTCTAGCTTGTTCAAGGTCTCTCCTCTCTCAGGCCTGGGCCCCATCTTTCTAGCAGCCCTGTCCCTGGATTCCCAGCACCCTGGGTTCCCCCAGACGCTTTCAGACCCTCTCTGGTCTCCTCCTCTCCCAGGAAGCCTTGGCCTCCAACTTGTAGGCCCCCAGCCCAGTCCTGGATTTCTAGGGCCTGGACCAGCCTGACTCCAGGCCCCATCCGCCCTGTCAACCTCCCCAGCTTCAGGCAAGCCCCTTCCCCAAACTCCCAACCCCTCCATCCCTTCCTGGTCCAGGCACTTCCTATGGGACACCGACACACCATCTCTTCCTTTAGATCTCCAGAGCCACATCCCTTCTCCTGCCACAGGGCCTCCCTCTTCCTGGCGGGGGGTCTGGCCTTCCAGCGCAGCCCCCTCCTCAGAGGTCTTCCCCAGCTCACAGGCCTGACCCCAGATCCTCCTTCCAGAAGACTCCTGGTCTTGCTCTGCCTCTCAGCCCTCTCCTCTTGGAGTTTGTCTTCCGGAAGCCTTCTCCCCAAGTTTCTAGGTCCCTTGACCCCCATGAGGCTCAGCCTTTATTTCCCTAGCTGCCCCTTGCCCAGGGTTTGTAGGCCCTGGACCTTTCTCTGGTCCCAAGGACTGCCCTGCAAAGCCCCTTCGTTAACTTCCTCAAGACCCAGGCCCCTGGCCCAGGGATCCTTGGCCTCTGACTGTCACTGCCCCATGGCCTGGACCCTTCCCACTATTCCCAGGCCCCCTGTCCCTACACCACAGCCCAGAACAATCCTGGAGAGACCCTCCCCCCCCCC
>CM053508.1:91765553-91798956 GCA_028627145.1 Eidolon dupreanum | reverse complement strand
ACTCACCAGTCTATAGGCCAGACTCTCATTTCAGGTCTCCAGTGAGATACCCACCCTCCACCCCACTTCCAGTCACTGCAGGAAGTGCCCAGGGGCCCACAGGCCTGAGTTCAAATGCTGGCTCTGCCAGTCACTTTGTGCTGTCCTCAGACTGCTAGTTCTTCCTTTCTGAGACTCAGTTTCCTGCCTTGGAAGATGGGGATGCTCACCCGAGTCCCTTGGAAGATTACTCGGGTTGATACGGGAGAAGCCTGGCACACAGGACGCGCTCCGCACATGTTCGTGCTATTGTGACTGTGGCTATGAGTCAGACGGCCGTGGATTCTCGGCCCAGGCCTGTCAGAGTTGTCTGAATGAGCTTACAGATCCACTCCCTGCTCAGAGCATCAGTTTCTTTACCTCTCTAGAGGGTTCACGATGGCACCTTCCTGTTAGGGGTTTTAAGGAGTCAAGGAGACTATGTGAGTAAAATGCACAGGGCCAGGCTTAGTGTAGCTGCTTTTATGATTATTATTATTACTTCGATTATTCAGATAAACATGGGTTCAAATCTAGTTTCTGTCTCTCCCTAGCTGTGTGACCTGAGGCAGGTGACCTCGCTTCTGTGAACTTTGGTTTACTCATCTGTAAAATGGGGCCCATAAGAGCACTTCCTCCTCCTTTTGCTGTTCAGATTTGTGCGTAGTGGGGGTTTGGGGGAGTCTAATCCCCTTCTCTCCTCTTCTCCCAACTCTGTGGTTTAAGACCTGCTTGTTAGTCCTGGTGGGGGTCACCGCTCTCCCTCTAGACTCTGAGGTCTCAGCCCCTTCCCCTGCCACCTGGTCATCATGATGACAGCCATGTGGGGTCATGCTCCCTGACCCCAAGTTCCAGGCCCCCCACTCCCCAGCCTCTCTGGAGGTTCCCTAGCAACCGGCCCAGTGTTGGGGCGCCAGCCGGGCGGGTGGGAGCCAGGCCAGCTGGTGGTGCCAATTTTAGCTCCCGCCCCCGGCCCCTGGGGGCTTCATCACCCACTGCCCCAGCTGCCCTTTGCAGGGGTCCCTCAGCCACACTGTCTTCAGTGGGGTGCCAGCCCACCCTCAGTTGGCTCCGCTGGTGCCACCTGATGGGGATTCTTCTCGGAGCTGTTATCTCAGTGGGGATCTTCCTGGCCAGGATCTCCACTTCCCTTCCTCCCCGCTCCAAGGGGAGACCTGGGGTTGTGATCAGCCCAGTGGGACGTAGGAAAGTGCTCGGCACGCAGGAGGCAGCAGGCCCGGGTCCGCATCCCCGGTGCTCTGCTCCGCCTGCCCTGTGACCTTGGGTGAGCCGCTCACCCTGCCCCAGCCCTGAGGTCTCTGTCTGGAGAATGCGGATCATAACCGGACCCACACGAGAGAGGAGGGCGCAGTGGATGACGGGCAGCACTTAGGGCTTCAGCATGGGTCATCTTTTCTGCCCTGTGTGGAAACATTATCTTGCTGCCTTTTGTGAATGAAGCATGTGACCTTTACAAGGCACCTTCTCTCTCCAAGCCTCCGTTTCTCCTCTGAAGTATGAGGATGCAGGTGCTACCCTCGTGGGCTCTGGGACTTAAATGTGGATGACAGGCCATCAGCCTAGGACTGGGCTCTAGTAAAGGCCTCCTAATGAGAATGATGTGGGCACACAAGGTGTGTGGTATGGTGATGAAGAACATCAGCTCTGGGGGAAGCTCTGATTCCAGCTCCGGGACTCAGTTTCCCTACCTGTAAAATGGGGATGCTGATGCATTAATGGCCAATGCTCATGAAATATCTGTCACCATCACTGTTAGGTGGACTGGCAGGTTCCCTGCAGGTGGCAGACCCGGGCTCTCACGTCACTGCCCACCTGGCCTTCTGTCTTCCTCGCTCCCTTGGCAAGGCACAGGTCTGAGCGGAAGATGGCCTGTCTGGTGTCTGTGGCTCCCTCTGTCACCAGCACCCTGGGCCCCAGTCCTGAAAGGGAGGGAGGCACAGTCCCTGGGGCTCACAGGACAGGGTGGCCTGGAGCAGGCAGGTGACCTGTGGGGGAGAGGGGGAGAGACAGGATGGCAGGAACGGGACATCAGGGATAGATAGGAGCGATGGCAGGGGAGACAGCGGGTCGGGGCGCTGATGGAGCAGCGGTATTTCGTGGGCGGGGGGAGCGAGGAACAACGCGTTTCCACAGAGGAAGGTAACAGTGTGGAGCTAGAATGACGTCAGGACAAAATGAAAGACTGTTGGTGACTGTGTTTGGAGTTGAACTTGGGATCGGGAGAAAATGTTAGGGGCACGAAAGTAGGGATAAAACACGATATTGATGTTTGGGTTTGGAGTAGAATTCGGGGGCCAGAATGAGGATAGTGATGGAAAAATAGGATGTTGGAAGCAGTAAGAGCTGGGGTGGAGCTTGGGACCGGGTTGAGGTCAATGTGAACTGGGATTGAGGGTTGTAGCATTTAGAATAAAGTATCGGGGGGCTGATGGCGGACCCAGTAAGTGAGAAACAAAGATGGGGCTGGCCTAAGTGCAGGGGTGCTGAAGAGAGGCCTGACGCTTGAGTCACTGGGTGCTGCAGAGTCAGGGGCCCCAGAATCTTTCTTCTTGGAGGCGTCTGTTTGAAGAGAAAGGTGGGGGGACCCGAAGGCATGTTACTTCTCCCTGGCCTGAGCGTGAAAAGTGGCCGTGGCTGCAGTTAGCTGCCCCAGCCCTGAGTGCCACCGGAGGCGGGGTCGGACGGGCACAGAACTCCGGTCACATTCCGTGTCCCCACCCAGCATGGCACCCTGGGCAGCGGCCGCTCCTCGGACAAGGGGCCATCCTGGTCCAGCCGCTCCCTGGGCGCCCGCTGCCGGAACTCCATCGCCTCCTGCCCCGAGGAGCAGCCGCACGTGGGCAACTACCGCCTGCTGAGGACCATCGGCAAGGGCAACTTCGCCAAAGTCAAGCTGGCCCGGCACATCCTCACAGGACGGGAGGTGAGTGAGCGGACGGGCAGGGGCTCGGGCCGAAGCCTGCAGCGCCCAGGCTTCGTGGGAGGTGGGGTGTGGGTGGCCTTGGCCCTCACGTGACCTCAGGTGAGGCCCTGTCTCTTTCTGGGACAGATCAGGACATCTCAGATTTTTCCAGAACAATGCAAGTAGGAGAAGAGAACCAATTTCAGGCGTTGCTGAAGTTGTCAGGAAGTCCCAAATCACAGGCAGAGCCATGTGTTGGCCTTCTGCGGGGTCACGTGGCTTTCCTGTCTAAACCTGGGCGCCTCCCGGTTTTACTGGCGGACTTTGGTCTCACCAGACCTTCCAGTGACCACGATGAGAACACAAGAAGTTCGAGTTCTCACTTGCTGTCCCCACCTCCCCTTCCAGAGCGGCCACATGTCCCGAGTATAGCAATATTATTGCATAAAGGGGCCCGCATAGGCCTTGGAACCTAGACGCGATGCCTCTAACTCACGTGGTGGAGTCGTGACTCCTCTGCAAGGCCTTCAGCGGCTGGAGCGGTTTCTCCCGCCTCGGACTAACCCGCTTCTGCCCTCACACTCTCTACGCCGTACACACAAAACACACCAGGCCCCAGTGGTTTTATGGGCAAATTCTACCAAACATTGCAATTTTATGCCAGCGCTTCCAGAGGCTACACAGAGAGGTTCTGCTGCCCATCTGGTTTTAAGCGCTAGTTTGACGATGACCACAAACGCAGACAGGAGACGGAATCATGGGCTAGCCTTACACGTGACCATAAATGAAAAATCGAAAGAAAGCCGTGTGATGACAAAGCTGGGTTTGTCCCAGGAATGCACAGTTCTTTTCAGATTCACAATTTATTCATGTATTTCACCACATTCACAGATTCAAGGAGAGAAGCCATATGATCGTCTCAGTACTGGAGTGCAGGGCGCTTGACAAAATAAAAAACTCGTTCGTGAGAATGTGAGGACAGCGGAGGGACCCTCTCCCCCACAAGGAACACCACGTTCCCCTTGTGTGGATCTCGAGGGTTCTAGGGGTTTCGGAGAGAACCGGCTTCTAAAGGAACAGGGCCTCCCAGGGGAAGAATTCTGTAACCCAGTGGATCTGGGGGTGGTTGGGGGTGGCCCCGAAACCCTCTGGGAAAAGTATAGACCTAGAACTGGATTCAGACTTTTAAAGGCCCCTCGCTATGGAAAAACTTAGGGTGCTCTACCTCAAGGGTAATTCAAAAGAAAAACATAAAGTACAAAATTAGTATAAAAAGAATTCAGTAACATTCTGATTTTTCCCCTCCCCAACGATGACTACCTCAAAGCTCATTCAAAACTCTGTGTGTGTGTGTGTGTGTGTGTGTGTGTGTGTGTGTGTGTATTTAAGTGTTTAGGAGATAGAGTTCTATCACACTGCATAAGTTCAGATCCCAGCCCATAATACTAGCCATGTAACCTTGGCCAAATGACTGAACAGCTCTGTGTCTCAGCTTCCCCATTTGTAAAATGGGGATAATTCTAGCACTCATAAGGTTGTTATGAAGATTAAAAAACTTCTCGTGTGTAAAGCACATAGATCAGAGCCCAGCATGAGTGACTGCTTGGTAAATGTTAGCTATAGTTATTACAGTTATTTATTGTTTCACAGTTTGTGCATTCAAAACAAAGATGCGGTGGATGAATGGTCTGAGATGCCCTCACAAAGGGCCCCCGCAAGGTCCACTTTGTCACTCACACAGGCCCCTGGAGCAGCCCCACCCAGTCCCCACTGCGGAGTAGGGGATATTTCCCTATAGAAGTAAGAGTAGCCCTGGATACAGGGGACACAGCACGTGCAAAGGTCCTGAGGTCTGGATTCCCCATGCCCTGGGAAGGTCCCAGGTTGCGGGCTTTCTGTGAGGGAGGCAAAGGAAGGACATCCCAGGAAGATCCGAGTTGGGGAACTTTCCCAGCTCAGGCCTGCAGCGCTTTGAACTTTACCACCTTCTGCCACCTCCAGGTCGCCATCAAGATCATCGACAAAACCCAGCTGAACCCCAGCAGCCTGCAGAAGGTGAGGCCCAGGGAGAGAGAGCGGGGCCGAGGCAAAGTTGGGAAGAGGGTCCTCAAAACCGCCCACTCTCATCTTTCTCTTTCTTCCTTCCAGCTGTTCCGAGAAGTCCGCATCATGAAGGGCCTGAACCACCCCAACATCGGTAAGAAGGGGAAAGGAGTGGGTGCAGAGGCTGCCCGCTGGGGCACTGGGACGGGAGAATCGGGGACGTGGGGACTGGCGGTTATAACAGTTAGACCTGTTTTCTCATAGCAGTATTGCTGCTTATTGGCTCTTTGACCTTGGCCAAGTCACTTAGCCTCTCTGAGCATCGGTTTCCTCCTCCAAAGTCGGGCGATAAGAGGGCTCGCATCAAGGTCATCGTGAGGACTAGATAAGATCGTGCATGCGAAACATTTAGTTCTGAGTTAAGCTGTGGGAGCTGTTGTCATCAGTAGCAACCGTTGTCATCATCAGGCAGAGGAGAGAGAGAGGGCCGTTTATCCGGAGAAGTGAGATTTAGCCTGGCCTGGATGTGGCTGCAGCATTTATTCATCCATTCATTCATTTATTCAGTAAACATTTATCGAGTGGCTGCTGTGACGCTGGGGACAGTGGTGGAGAAAACAGACACAAATCCCTGGCCTCACTGAGCTGACGTTCTTGTGAGAAAGTAGAAAAGGCTGTGAAGTGGGGTGGAGGAGTTTGGAAAATCTTGCCATCCGTAGGGAGCCATTGAGTGTTGCTGAGTAAGGGATACTGTGGTCAGCGCATCCACGTAGGTCCTGAGTGTGGGCGGAGGGTGGGGGTCTCTTCCCGCATAACCCCCTACCCTGTGGCCGTTGCAGTGAAGCTCTTCGAGGTGATTGAAACCGAGAAGACGCTGTACCTGGTGATGGAGTACGCAAGTGCTGGTGAGGCGCTCCCTCTCCCCTCCCTGCCCGTGGTGCCCCGCCCCCACCCCGCGCCCCCCCCCCAACCCTCGTGGCCTCTGCCCTGCAGGAGAAGTGTTTGACTACCTCGTGTCGCACGGCCGCATGAAGGAGAAGGAAGCTCGAGCCAAGTTCCGACAGGTTGGGGTCCTGGCAGTGTGGGGGCTGGACGGGGTGCCTGGGTCCCTAGGGACATGAGTCTGATTCCTGGGCGTGGTCTGGGTTTTCCGGTGACCTGGGGGGAGTGGCTTAAGTCTGGGTGGGGGTGAAAGTGGAGAATTGGGTGTCCGTGGGTGTGCAAATGCCCGGGTGCGCAGGTGCCCAGCGGGTGGATGAGAGAGTCAGGCAGGAAGATGTCCAGAGGTGCAGGTGATATGTGGGTGCGAGGGTGTGCCAGTGTGTAGGGGTGTGACAAGAGGCCTGGAGGCGCCAGGGTGCTGAGGCGTGTCAGTGTAGGAGTGCGCATGAGAAGATGAGAGGGAAATAGGTGCGTGGGTGCCCAGGTGTATTCGTGGGTAGGTGTGCGGGTGACAGTGCGTGGCGGCCTGAGTGTACGGCTGAGAGGGGCCCTGAGTGAGTGTGTAAGTTTGTGTTTGTGGGTGAGAGGACATGCAGGTGCGTGGGTTTTCAGGTATGTGGGTAAAAAGGCAGGTGATGTCAGACGTGTGGCAGTGAAGATGTCCAGGTGTGTAAGAGGGCAGGAAGAGGCCCAGGTAAGGTTATGTGGGTTGGTGAATAAGAGAGCGTATGGTTGTAAGGAGGTCCAGGTGGATACGGTGTGTGGATGTCTGGATTTGTGACAGCGAGGCGCCCAGATATGTAAGCGAGCATGCAGGTGTGAGGTGTCCAGGTGTGGGAAGAAGACGCACAGGTGTGAGGGTTTGATGAGTGAAGAGACTGGGTGGGGGTGTCAGTCCAGGACTGTCCGGCAGCCCGGAGGCAGTGTGCGGGGGGCTTGGCCCTGGTGTGGGAGAGGCTGTGGGTCTGTCTGCAGGTACACGGCGTTCTCAGGTGTTTCCAGATGTGGAAGTTGGGAGGGGGCTGGTCCTCGAGTCTCGGTTCCGACGTCCCTGCCAGGACAGCGGGTGTCCTGACATCTGGGTGTCCAGGTGTCTGGGTATGGTGGTGTCCTGATGTCTGTGTGTGAGGGTGTCCTGATATCGGGTGTCCTGATGTCTGGGTGTCCTGATGTCGGGTGTCCTAATGTCCAGGTGTCTTGACATCTGGGTGTCCTGACATCTGGGTGTCTGGGTTATGATGGTGCCCTGTTGTCTGTGTGTGAGGGTGTCCTGATGTTGGGTGTCCTGACGTCTGGGTGTCCAGGTGTCCAGGTATGATGGTGTCCTGATGTCTGTGTGTGAGGGTGTCCTGATATCGAGTGTCCTGATGTCTGGGTGTGCTGATGTCCAGGTGTGCCGATGTCCAGGTGTCCTGATATCTGGGTGTCTGGATGCAAGCGTGTGTCTGTGCAGGTCCCACAGCATTTCCTGCTAGGACTGAATCAGGGTGCAGGGCCTCAGGGTCTCAGCCCGTGGGAGCCTGGGGTCCAGGGCCTGGGTTGCACATGGGCTCACAGGGTCTCCGAGGGAGGCTGAGGTGATTGGGGGGCCACAGGTAACTGACCTTCCCTCCCCTCCCCCACAGATCGTCTCGGCTGTGCACTACTGTCACCAGAAAAACATTGTACACAGGGACTTGAAGGTGAGTCTTCACCCCACCGTGAGCCCCCAGCTCAGT
This sequence comes from Eidolon dupreanum, assembly GCA_028627145.1. NCBI lineage: Eukaryota > Metazoa > Chordata > Mammalia > Chiroptera > Pteropodidae > Eidolon > Eidolon dupreanum. Next base: position 91,791,312 of record CM053508.1, on the reverse strand, counting down.
CATGGGTCCCCCACTTGTCCCCAGTCCCCCCCTCTGGTCCCCCGGGGTTCACCTGAACCCTCCACCACATTCCCCCCCTTCTCCATGTGCTCCTCCCTCAGCGTCCGGGGCCCCTTGACATTTTCCCAAGCCTTTTGTGATAAAAGCAAGGCCAGCAGATGGGGGAGCGGGTCGGGGCGGGGACAGGAGGAGCGAGCAGCGAGGAGAGAAATAGAGTGTCCTGGAACGGCCTCGGATGGTTACATGTGCATGGGACAAGGACGCCGGGCGCAGTGGAGTTCGTCACTGTCAGGGCGTCTGGAGCCTTGGCGTCCCAGACTTTGTAACAGTCAGGGGTCTTGGAGGGTTGAGGTTTTAGAGCCCAGGGAGGCTCCCAGGCATCTTAGAACTTGAGATGGACCTTTGGGAGAGAAGCCCGGGGCCAGCACCCAGCAGGGAAGGGACTGGGTTGGCCTGGACCCCGCTGCCCGGTCGGGCCGAGCAGGGGCAGCCCCCTCAAGTCGCCACATGTCCCAGGGTTCCCGCCCCACATCGCCCCTCCACCCCCCCAGAGAAAGCCTCACGTCTCAGACCTGAGACACAAACGTTTGCGGGGGTCAACTGAGGTGACTCGAGCACCCACTCTGTGCCATGCAGGCCCTGTGCTTTAAGGAAGTGCTTCTTATGGTGTCTCAAGCGAAGAACCAGGGCTTGTTTTAGAGTTTTCAGTTCCCAGTCCGTTATGGACAGGTGCTTTCGTAAAGCATGGTAAAGCAAAATGAAAAAAGGATGTAAGAAATGGAAGCCCAATTTTAAAAATGATTATTAGGTTCAAAAAACATAGAATTCCACTGTCAGATTGCTGCAGAAGTTCCTAAACACTCCCTCTCTCCCTACGGCCCTGACGTCCCCCCGCAGCCCCCTGAGGAAGCACGTCTGAGCTGCTCCCCTAAGGTAGCGCCCACAGTGAGGATCAGCCTGGGGGGGAGACACGCCCCCTGGTGGAGGGTCCCGGAAGTGGCCCAAAGGGATTTGGGGATCTGGTTGGTTAGTGCGCCAGAGGCAGCAACCACCAGGGAGCAACCCAGACGTCAGGTGGGGGCTGGACTATGGCGCCTGGAACGCCACGAAGGGAAATGTCACCACTTAGCTAGATCGAGATGCCATTAGATTGAGGTTTAGGGACGATCTCTCTGAAGTGTGCGTCTGTGGGTTCTGTCCCTTTGTTGGGTCAGAGGTGGGGAAGGGTGGTACCAAGGTACACCAGGAGGTAGGGAGACGGTGAGGAAGCCAGAGATGCGGGTGGCCTGGGCCAGGGAAAGGCTGTGGGTGGCATGGGCCACATGCGGGCAACATTTGGAAGGGTGAATGTGTGCGTCAGTCGGAAGGCTGGGAGAGGGGAGATGCTGGGGGCTCCTCCCTCCTTCAGACGAGGCCTCTCGGGTTCCAGATCTGCCACGTCCTTGCCATGGACATGAGGTGGCCTCCCCGAGCCCCCGCTTCCCCACCCGTGAAATGGTGATTACAAGAACACGTGCCACCCAAAACAGACCAAACCTTGTAACAAAGTGAAGCATCTGGTGCTTCATGAGTAACCTCACGACCTCCTACGAGGCAGGCGCTATGATGACTCTCAGCTTACACGTAGGGAAACTGAGGCACAGAGAAGTCTGGCCACCCACCCAGAGTCACGCAACCAGTGAGTGGTACAGTTGTGATTTGGAGCTGGGATTCTTCCAGAATCTGTACTCTTATAAACCAGTGATAGTATGCAAAGCCCGATGCATGGTAGATGTGCAGTGAGTGTTGGATAAAATGATTGTTTTCATTTTTATGGGTGTTGAGCAGTCAGTCCTCATTTTTTTGTCTGCTGGGTAAGCTGGGACAGGACCCCCGGCTCTGCAGACCACATGGGTGATAAAAGCTAACTTCATAGGGTGCTTGCTGGGTCCAGAATATTGTCCTAGGCATTTCATACAGATTAACTCACTCGATTCTCAAACAGCCCTGGGAGATAGGGACCGATAATCCGTATTCCATGGATGAGGAAGCCGAGGCCCAGAGTGGTATTGTCACTGCCCAAGGTCACACAGGGAATAAGGACCAGACCACAGTCAGCCCCGTGGACCAGCCTTGGAGCCCGAGCGCCCATCCCCCACACACATCCATCCTCTGCTCTCTCCTTCCCTCCCAGGCCGAGAACCTCTTGCTGGATGCCGAGGCCAACATCAAGATCGCTGACTTTGGCTTCAGCAATGAGTTCACGCTGGGCTCGAAGCTGGACACGTTCTGCGGGAGCCCCCCGTACGCCGCCCCCGAGCTGTTCCAGGGCAAGAAGTACGACGGGCCAGAGGTGGACATCTGGAGCCTGGGCGTCATCCTGTACACCCTCGTCAGCGGCTCCCTGCCCTTCGATGGGCACAACCTCAAGGTGCTGGCAGGGGGCCTCCCTCCCTGGGGGAAACTCTCAGGGCCTCGTCCCCCACACGTGTCCTCTGCAGAGGGGTGGGGCTGGCCTGAGGTCACGTGGAGAGATGGAGGTCAGGCAGGACCCAGGTCCCCACGGACCGTGCTATTGGGGTTCAGGGCACAGGCTTCGCAGCCGGTGGGCTGGGTGGGGTTCAGATCATGCTCCCTCAATACGTGTCTATTGCCCACCATCGATGGGTCAGGCTGTTCCAGATTTCACAGATACTGTGTGAACGAGAGAGGCAGAAACTCCCGTTTCCCTACACAATGCACCATCAGCGATCCGTGAAAGCACGCTAAGTGGGAGAAGCCAATCACAAACGGCCACGCATTGTCTGATTCCACTTCTACGAAATGTCCAGGACAGTCAAACCCATAGAGACAGGAAGCAGACTAGTGGTTGCCTAAGTCCAGAGAAAGATGGGGAAGTTAGAGAACAGGCATTCTTTCAGGGTGATGAAATGGTGTAAAATCAATTGTGGTGATGATTGCACAACTCGGAGAATATACTAGAATCTTTGAATTGTGCACTTAAAGTTCCTGCCCTCACGGGCCGACATTCCAGCAGCAGAGCCAGGCAGAAAACCAAATAAATAAGCAAAATATATTATTTCAGATGCTGGCCAGTGCCATGGGGGGGAAAAAAACATAAAAGGAGTGTGGGGTGAATTGTATTGTAGGCTTTTTTTTTTTCCCTTTGAACTTTTTATTCTGAAACATTGCCAGCCTACAGAAAAGTTGCAAGGCTAGAACAAAGAACACGAGGTACCGTTCAGGAGATTTGCCAGTCGCTAGCATTTAGCCATTTCTGTCATATCTGTCCACATATACTCAAGGTATTGTTGTGATCATCGTTGAAGCATTTAAGAGTTAGCAGCAGACACAATGTTCCTCTCTCCCTAAGGGGACCATATAGCAGGTGTCTCCTGAGGGTAGTTTCCTGACCACCGTCACTCTCAGGAAATCCAGAGTTGACGCAGGCCTGGCCCCTAACCCAAGAATATCCTCGGTAGCTTTTTCCTCCTCTTCCAAGATCCACTCAGGTTCTCACGTTGCACCCAGTGTTCAGAGGTCAGGGAAGTCACTGCTGAGGACAGGCCACCAGAGCAGGGACTGAATGAGGAGAGGAGCCAAGCGGCTGGCCCCTCAGAGCCTCAGTGTCCCCCTCTGTTCAGTGAGGACCGTGAGGTGCCAATCTTGTAGCAGCAATCCGAGGTGAGGCAGGAAAGTGCCCGCCATCACAGAATAATCTCTCTGAGCCTTAAGCATGAAGCTGAGGGACCACTTCAAAGGTCCAGGCCAGCGTCTCACCTGCCTCAGGCCCTTGTCACCTCCTGCTATCCTGGTTTCATCTTGCTGGCGAAGGAGACACATAGCTCAGGTCAGGTCCCGGCTCTGTCACTTCCTTGACGAGTGACCTTGGCCATGTCCCTTTCTGAACCTCAGTTTCCCCTCCCGTAGGTAGGGACGTTAAGAGAATTCATTTAGAGCCAGATGGAGCGTGTAAAGCCCTTTATCGGGACTTGGCCTCTGGCCAGGGCGTCACACTCAGGGGCAGCTCTGGTAAAGGTGGTGGCCTCCCGATGGCTGCCTCTCACCATCATGTGACAGAGGTGGTGTGACACAGTGGTTACACAGCACGGGCTCCAGGGCCTGACCGCCTGGGTTTGAACCCTGACCCTGCCAGTTGCTGGCTGTGCGGTCCCAAGGCAAGCGACTTCACCTCTCTAGGCCTCAGTTCCCTCGTCTGGAAAATGGGCGCCATAACCGTGCTTCGCAGCATTGCTACAAACACCATGTCACGTATGTAAAGCGCTTAGGACGCTGCCAGCCGGGCCAAGTGCCCTGAAAGCGATACTCATTATTATGAAATATCCACGACCCTTCGCTGTAATGACCTGCAGACCCAGCAGGCTCCCCTGGCACAGGCCTCCCCACAAAGGGAGCTCCCAGCCCAGTCCCTGGCAGAGGGCTTCGCCCCTGGAGACCCCTCCCCTCGCTCACTCCCTCCTCCATTTCCTGTCTCCCTCGGTTCTTTATTCAGGACGGAAGCTCTCCCTGGTCCACCATGCCGTGGAGCGTGCAATTTATTGTCTCTTTCACGGCCTCACGAGGCCCCTTATACAAGGCTCTTAAAAATAAAACATAAATGAGTGCTCATCCTTTGAGACTGCCAGGGCCTTGTAGCTCTTTGGAAAGACAGACATGTCTAGGGGGAAAGGGACCAGGAGTGGAGTGGGTGGGCGGGATCATCTTCCAGCCTCCGCTTTTGGTACCCTAATATTTAAGCAGCACTTGTTCTGGGCCTGGCCTGCAAAGCAGGTGCCAGGATCCCTGTTTATAGATAAGGACACTGAGGCCCCAGAAACTCACTTACCTGTCCACCTGCCCTCTTACCTGGCTCATAGAATTAACTTTCTCTGTTAAGATTTCCCCCGAATGAAAAGTTATATAGCTTTAAGAATAGCATATATTTTTTGAAAAGTTGCTGCATCTAGTACAGCATCCCCATTTTACAGATGAGGAGCCAAGGTTAGGAGAGGGTGATGGGGTTTTGCCCACCTTGTCAGGATGGGGACTCGGAGCTCCTGCCACTTCTGTCTGGGGATTGGGACAAAGATGAGTGTGTGTGTATGTGTAATGGGTGGGGAGGCAGGGCAGACCCCTCCCCCAGTAACCCCATCCCCCCAGGAGCTGCGGGAGCGAGTCCTCAGAGGGAAGTACCGGGTCCCTTTCTACATGTCAACAGACTGTGAGAGCATCCTGCGGAGATTTTTGGTGCTGAACCCAGCTAAACGCTGCACTCTCGAGGTAAGCGCTGGCTCCAAACCCCTCCCATTGCAGCCTTCTTGGCCTGCACCTTTGTTCTCCTGTGCCCACCTGCCTAAGGTCCGCTGCTGGAAGGTGGGAGCCAGGCAGCCCAGGATAAGGCTCCTAGACCCGTCCTGACGCCACCAACCCAATAGCCTCGCCCACTCCTTGACATGCCAGTAATTAGCTAATGAGCTCTTAGGATGATTACAGGGTGCTGGGGACCCAGAAGATGCGGAGACAGAAGGGTAGCATCAGGAGGCTCCAGCAGGGGGCTGGTGCATTGGGTGAGGAGGTGCTAGCTCCCAGGAAACCCTCGATTCTGGGGTGTTAGGCCATGGAGGTGGGAGGCAGGACAGGTAGCCATAGCTGGGGGCCTGCCTAGGAGGTAGGAAGCTGTGTTTTTTCTAGTTTCTTCTCATGTCTCTCTTCTCCCTTCCCTGTCCTGCTCCAATTCTTGCAGCAAATCATGAAAGACAAATGGATCAACATCGGCTATGAGGGTGAGGAGTTAAAGCCATACACGGAGCCGGAGGAGGACTTCGGGGACACCAAGCGAATTGGTGAGGGTCAGGGAGCGTGAGTGCTCCAGCTCCACAGAGCCATGGGCCATGGAGCCAAGGGTTAGTGCATCAGAGAAGTTTGTGAAGCAATTAAGGAAAGCAGAGGAGTCTGGCCTCCAGCTCCTGTGCTGCTACTTTCTAGCTGTGTGACCCTGGGCAAGTGGCTTCCCTCCTTTGTGCTTCGATATAAAATGGCATAATCATAAAACCTATCTTATAGGGGTTTTATGAATATTGAGTTAATCTACATAAAGCACTTTATATGAGGCATGTAGTTAGTGCTGACATGTGTTAGCTTTGACTATTAAGACACAAAAAGAAGTCACAGATCACTTCCAGAAGAGTTTGGGCACAGCTTATCAGTAATCTACATGGATGGTGAAAGCCCACACCTTGACACGTGCCTCACTCTCCCCTCCTTTGGTCCTGATCCTTCCACCCTGGAACCTGTGAACACTTGACCCCCTAAAGCATTAGCCCTGGAAGAGCCTCTTAGGAACCCTCCAGTAATTCTCCATTCCACAGCTGAGGAAACTGAAGCCACCATCAGAACTGGCCATGTTAATCCAGACTTTCATGGTTGCAAGCAACATAAAACAAGTATTCTGGCTTAAACTAGATGACGATAATAATAGGTTGAACCATATGAAATTCCATTTCTACAGCTCAAAAATTGTCAATATCAGCAATATAATATGGTTCAACCTAATAGTGAAAAGTTCTTCATTTACATAACTAAAAAGGCCAGGTTATGTCAGCCTTCAGAAACAGCTAGATCCAGGTGCTCAGAGATAGTTGTTCAGAATCTTTTAAGTGGTGGCTTCTCTCACAGCCAGGAACAAGCTGGCACAACATATCCTAGTGGCCCAGACACCCCATCAGGAAGAGAAGCCACTTACTGATGTTCTACTAAAAACACTAGGCTGGTGGCCATTGGCTATCCCTGAACCCATCAGTTTTGTCTTGAGAATGGAATGCTCTGATTGGCCAGAACTGGGTCATATGCCCACTCTGAACCAATCAGAGTGGCTTTGAGTATGGAGCCTTCTGATTGGCCAGACTGAGATCATGTGCCTGCCCTAAACCAATCACATGGCCTTGGGGATGGAACACTCCGATTTGCCAAACCTGGGTGCTATGCCTGCCCTTGGGGCTTAGAGCAGGTGGGAGTCAGCCAAGTGACCTAAGCCGGGAAGGAATATTCTTCCAAGAAAAGTTAGAGTACTCCTGGCAGAATGGGAAATGGGTACTGGACAGGCCAAAGGGCAGACCTTGCCAATGCGATGTAAAAACGAGTGGAAGGGAAGGGTCTTGGGACACTGAACCTCCTTTCCATCCCCCTCTCCCAGAGGTAATGGTGGGTATGGGCTACACACGGGAAGAAATCAAAGAGGCCTTGACCAGCCAGAAGTACAACGAAGTGACTGCCACCTACCTCCTGCTGGGCAGGAAGACTGAGGTCAGAAGGCGCCAGCGGCATTTGGGTTACGCGATACCCAGGGTGGAAGGACTTCCGGGGCAAAGGGAACATGGCGTTAAGGCTCCTTATCTGTCATCCTCCTGCAGGAGGGTGGGGACCGGGGTGCCCCAGCACTTGCCCTGGCACGGGTGCGGGCACCCAGTGACACCACTAATGGAACAAGCTCCAGCAAAGGCACCAGCCACAGCAAAGGGCAACGAAGTTCCTCCACCTACCACCGCCAGCGCAGGCATAGTGACTTCTGTGAGTACGGCTGCACACCGCACACGCCCTACTGGCCCCAGAGCCTCAGCCCTGTGTTAATATGGGTTCTCTGGCTGGCAGGCAACAGAAACCTGCTCAAGCCAATTCCAGCAAAGGGAGTAATTTCTTACAAAGACGCAGGGATATTGTGTGGAACTCCGAGGCAGGAATACATGGCCAGGCTCAGGGAGGGATCAGAAACTGGAAAAGCAGCCAGACTCAGAGCAGACACTCTCTGTGTCTTGCTTCCTCCCTGTTTATCTGTTTTTTTCTTTTTCTCTTACTTATCTCACCTTATCTTTTTCTCAGTCTCTCAGCTCTTTATATCTCAGGTTTAGAGACCAGCCCAAATGGTAGCTGGAATTTCTGGTTCACTTGTGAGGGAGAGAACTCTGATACCAATTTGAGGTTAATCCACTGTGTTTGGGACACAGGAGGACACATCGTACAAAATGGCTGCTGAGAGCCTGCCCTCTGGCTTCTCCTCCATACTGAAATGAGGGAAGGCCTTTTCTTACTAATGGAAAAGGGCTGGGCAGACACCTAATTGTATCTCACAGTCTGTAACTGAAAAATATCACCTCTAGAAAATGAATAGACTCCACCATCAGCACCACAGAAAAGGCATGGAAAATTTTAAGAGGTCTCTTACCTATACCCTCATCAAATGTTAATCTTCTCCACTATTTTTTAAGAACTTTATTGAGAAATAATGCACATACCATATAGTTAACCCATTCAAAGTGTACAATTCAGTGGTGTTAATATATTTACAGAGTCGTGTATCCATCACCATGATCAATTTTAGAATATTTTTATTACCCTAAAAAGAAGCTCTATACCCTGTAGGCTCCAATTTCTCCAATTTCCCTCCACTCCAGCCCCCCAACTCCTAGCAACTACTAATCTGTTACCTACCCGTATGTACAGATTTCCCTATCCCAAACATTTCATGTAAATGGAGTTATACAATATGGGGACTTTTGTGTCTGGCTTCTATCATTTAGGATAATGTTTTCAAGGTCTATTTATGTTGTAGCGTGGATTAGTACTTTATTCCTTTTATTTGCCAAATAATACCCCATTGTACAAAAAGTCTGCCTTTTGTTTACCCTTTCTTCAGCTGATGGACATTTGGTCTGTTTCTTCCTATTGGCTATTGTGAATAATGCCGATGCAAACATTCGTGTACGATTTTTGTGTAGATGTATGTTTTCATTTCTCGTGGGCACATACCTAGGAGCGGAATTGCTGGGTCATATGGTAACTCTATGTTTAACAGTCTGAGGAACAGCTAAGGCAGTCTCCAACTCCCTGTTATTTTGTAGCCCTTCTTTTCTCAAGGGGTGAAGTTCTTTACTCTGGGACAATCACTGGTATAGGGAAAAGGAGTGTCAGGAAGATCAGCATCGGCCCTAAGCAGGAATTGTGGGGTTCTGGATGGTCAAGCCATTCCCTTCCGCTGGGTCTCCTTTTTCCCATTCATAAAATAGCAAGACTGGCCCGGAAAGTCCCCAAGAAGCTTGTGACTCCAACATCCTGTGGTAAGAACATAGTACCCTTTAACAGCCACCCATGGAGACCTGGATCCCAGGGATTCTCAGATTGAAGGATTGTTGACAGGTCCTGGTGTCCATCATTGTAGAATTTTTATGACAGTTCTGGGACTTTTGACCACTAAGGTTCATGAGGATTTAACACACGGAAATTCTGATCATCTGAAGTTGTAGAACATGTTTAACCCCCTGTATCTAAAACCACAAATTCCTAAGATGTTTTAAAGGATCAAATTTGTTTTGTTTTTTGAAATTAAATGTTACATGCTTCATCTACTGCCATGCTACCCTGAACAAGCCCAATCCCATCTGATCTTGGAAGCTAAGCAGGGTCGGGCCTGGTTAGTACTTGAATGGGAGACCACCTAGGAAGACCAGGTGCTGTAGGTGTAAAAATAAATAGATAGATAGATAGATAGATAGATAGATAGATAGATAATAAGGGATTGTAGGCTAAGGTCTTTGCAATCTGTGAGGTCAACCAAAGGTTACTTCACCTAAAAATAAATAAATAAAAATAAAAGTTGCATGCTTCTAATTTGATAGTATGAAAAGGGTAGACAGTAAAAAAAGTTTCTGTGCCACAAATCTCTTCCAGCCACTTCCCTACCTTCCCTGCCCATTGTCCTTGGAGGCAGCCATTGTTACTGGTTTATACTAATTCTTTTAGAGAGTTTTCATTTATAAATATATAAAGAGGTCGATATGAAAAGAAGAAGAAAGAAAAGAGACATAAATTTATATAAATACTATGTAAACATTAATACACTATAAAAATAACATTCTCCCCTTTTAATACAAATGATAGCCTTCTGGAAATATTCATATATAAACAAGGAGATAGAGATAAGTAAATACATATAGATGTGTATTTTTTTCTTTTTTATACAAATGATAGTACATTGTAGACCTCATGCCTTGCCTTTGCAGTCTACTTGAAGAGCTCTCTATTGTTACTTAAAGAACCTTCTCGTTTTTCTTTATGGCTGCACAGTATTCCATTGTGTGGGAATATCTTGGCTTATTTAACTGTTCTCCTATTAAGGGACATTTAGGCTGTTCCCAGTCTTTGGACCTTAAAAAAAGAATGATGCAATGTGTAACCTCTGTGCATTGTGTCATTTAAGTGGAGTTTCTGGATCAGTGTATGTGCGTGTGTCATTTGGCAGATATTGTCAGCATGGCCTACGCAGAGATCGTAGCTGATGCGAGGAATTCTAAAGTTCCAAGGAGCACACAGAGTATGCTCTGTATTTTCCAGGTGACGCCAGCCCTAAGTGTTCCCTCTTTCCCCCAGGCGGCCCATCCCCTGCACCCCTGCACCCCAAACGCAGCCCAACCAGCACGGGGGAGGCGGAGCTGAAGGAAGAGCGTCTGCCAGGCCGGAAGGCGAGCTGCAGTGCCGCGGGCAGCGGGAGCCGCGGGCTTCCGCCCTCCAGCCCCATGGTCAGCAGCGCCCACAACCCCAACAAGGCGGAGATCCCAGAGCGGCGGAAGGACAGCACGAGCACCCCTGTGAGTGGCCGGGGCGGGGGGCAGGGCGGAGCCGCGGCCACACGTGGCCCAGCCTGCAGATGCGACCGGTTGGCGTCTTTCGGACCCTGCCATTGCCCATCCTGTTCCCTGGACCGCCGCACAGGACCCCTTGTTACATCCGTTCGTTCATTCACTCAGCAGACAAGTTATGGGTGGTTCTCTCTTTGCCTGAGCTTGTGCTTGATGCTAGTGTGTAAATTGGTATTTTGTGTCAGAAAGGAGCAGTATATGTGCTTTGGGCAGGAAGGATTTAATACAGGGATTTCGGTGTGGTGTTTACAAAATTATAGGAGGGGCTAGAAGAGCAGGCAATAGACTGGACCTATAAAAAAGACACCTCGCCATGGTAGACCTGACCCACCAAGGGAGCTGCCACCTTTGAAGCCCCCTCTGACACTGCAGAATTCAAGAACACGTGGTCATGGCTGCAGTGCAAGACTCAGAACTTCCTTCTCCACCAGAAGAGCCTCTTAGCAGCCAGAGGTCTAGAGAATAAGCCCTGCGGCTCCACTGGAGCTAAAACCCTCATCTCATGACCTTGCCCTTGTGAGCAGATGTTCAAGGGGTAGGACGGTGACTTCCACCCCATTTCTGCCTTCCAAATCTTCATGAGTGCAAAGATTGGTTACTATCCAGAACCGGAGTAGCAGAGGAATCTGGGGAATGTAGTATTTGTAGGGTTTTTTGTTGTTGTTTTTGTTTTGTTTTTCCTTTTGCTGCTTCTGCAGCTTTCAAGAATGGTATGGTACAGGCTGAGGGAACCAAAATATCCTTAACGTTGGGAGACAAGGTGGAGGCCGATTATAGGAAAGTAGTCAGGACTCTGAAGCCAGATAGACCAGAGTTTGAATTACATCGATGAGCTGTGTGACCTTGAGCAAATGACTTTGCCTCTCTGAGCTTCAGTATTCCACCCAGTGAAATGAGCTCATCAAAGAATTTGGGTTGTCATGAGAATAAAGTACTTCACATAGTGTCTGTAAGGCTCAGTAAGCACTCAGAGTTACTGTTATTGTTAAAATAAACCTACACTTTAAGAAGCTAGAAAAGGAACAGAAATTAGCTCCCTGAAAAGTAAAAGGAAGGAAATAATAAAGAGAAGAAAAGTCAATAAAAGAGAAAACAGATACGCACTAGAGAAAATCAACAAAGCCAAAAGCTAGTTCTTGAAAAGATTATTAAAAGTGGACCCTTAGCTAGACTGATTAAGAAGAAAAGATAGCAAACATGAATTACCAATATCAGAATGAAAATGAGAACTATGTTTTAACATAAGATAGTAAGAAGGTTATAGGAACTAAGCCAATAAATTTGACAACTTAAAGTGGACACATGCCTCAACACAATGAACCAAAAACGACACAAGAAGAAATAGAAAACCTAAACAGTCGTATATTCTCGTTAAAGAAGTTGAATCCATAATTTAAGCCTTTCCCGTAAAGAATATTCCAGACCCAGATGGCTCTAAACTGGTGGAATTATTCCAGACATTGAAAGAAGAAATAACACCAATCTTAGACAGACTTCCTGAGGTTAGAAAAAGAGGGATCACCTCCCAATACATTTTATGAGGTAACATAATCCTGATGTGATATTTCCTGTCCTCATCTCCCAGTCCAGTGTGGGGCAGAGAAACAGAGGTTGACAATACAGTGATCAAGGCTGCGTTGGGCAGGCCACAGGAGGCATCTGACTCAGCCTGGAGCCGGGAGTGGGGGTAGATTATCAAGTGACACCTGAAAGGAGTGAGTCAGGGGGAAGGTAGGAGGAATATCCAGGTAGCAGATGAGATGCCTGTGCAAAGGCAAAGAGGAGAGACACAGTGTGGCATGAATATGTTTTTAAAAGTTTGATGGTCCGTACCAAGAGGAATACAGCGGGGGGAGAGGTGGACAAGGCTGCCCCCTGGAACCTTCCCTGACCCCTCTCCTCTCAGCTCCAATGGCTTCCCTCCTGGGGTGACACATTATAACCTCATGTCTTTGGGTTGGTCCTTTAGCCCAGAGTAAAGTGTTAGTTTAAACACAGGCCCCTGCTTCATTCATAACGAGGGAGGCCAGAGAGGGTCAACGCAGGGAGTTAAAGTGTATCCCTTTACCTCCTCACCCCCTTCCGGCCGTTTCTCCCACAGAACAACCTCCCTCCCAGCATGATGACCCGCAGAAACACCTACGTTTGCACAGAACGCCCGGGGGCTGAGCGCCCATCCCTGTTGCCAAATGGCAAAGAAAACAGGTATGGAGGGGGCGGCAGTGGGGGGCGGGGGAGGGGTGCCAGGGGGACTGGGGAGCGGGTATGTCTGCCTTTCCCTTGGCAGACTCTATCTGTGTCCTCCCCCTCCCAACCCCCCCTGAAAATCCTCCCCCCGTAATTAATTAATCAGTCATCAGCACAGGGAAGCGTCTGCCCTGTTCTCTGCCTACGAGCCTTGGGATTCTGAGTTTCTTTTATTTTTATTTTTTGAATGATCCATTTTTAGAACTTAGAAGCCCCAGAATGTCACAGCTTCCACATCCTCTGGTTGGCTGGTTTTCAAACTTATTTGTCTGAGTCTGTTCAGTCTCTTGCAGCAGGCAAGGGAGGGGAACCAGTGCAGACCAGCTGGAGCATAAAAAGAGATGAATTTGTTCACATCAGAGTTCAAGCCCGGGAGCGGAGTGGGCTTCGGGGTGACACTCCCACCCACCAGGACCATAGAGATGTGAAAATGATAGCAGCTAACATTTATCAAGTAGTAACCATGTGTTGGGCTTCTGTACCTTAGCTGCTTGAATGTCCCTAACAACTCCGTGAGGTAGATCCTGGTATCTCCAGTTTACAACTGAGGACATGAGGCACAGAGAGGTTAAGTAACTTGTCCAAGGACACACAGCTGGTAAGCTGAGGAGCAAAGATTCTAGACTGACTCTAGCGTCTGTATTTGTAACCACCATAATGCATGGCCTTCCAGTTCTAGTCAAGAGATGGCACATAGTTAGATTATAGATTCAAGTGCTGAAACAGAGTCCCCAAGGGACAATGCCTTAAATGAGGTAGAGGTTTAGTCTTCGGTGACATAACCATCCAGAGATAGGTAGGCAGGGTCCTCCAAGGACCCAGGTTGATTCTTCCAATCTCATTATGAGGCTCCAGCTCTGGGTCTGAGGCCACTGCTCCAGTTGCCCCCATTTCTCAAAAGAGCAAGAAGGGTGGAAAGAATGTGGAGTGCAAGCAGCATTCTTTTAAGAGGTGTGACCCAGAAATGATACCAAGCATTCCTGCTTATATCCCATTGGCCAGAGCATGGTCATATGATCACCCCTAGCTGCAAGAGAGGCTGGAAAATGTAGTCTGGCTGCGTGGCCATGTGCAAGACTCATACTATTAAAGGTTTGGTTACGATAATAGAACAAAGAGGTTGGATTCTCGGAGACAAGTAGTGTCATCTACCACAGTCAGGGTTCCCTCTTTGAGATATCCAAGCTGGTCCTGGGGTCCCTGAAAGGCTAGAGATTAGAGGTCTGGCCCCTACTGTCAGGACTGGGAGGGTCAGAGGGGCTGACGGAGGGTCCTGGGATAGTGATGCCACCGCTGCACACACAGCATCTGGAGAGAGTTAGGAAGGGGGTCGCATTCTCTTTATTTTCATAATGTTGAAAAATCGTCATAATGAATGCAGGTACCCTTGAGGTACACATCTTCCTTTCCCAAGTTTGGATAGTGAAAGTTCAGATAGCAAAGTATTTGGAAAGTCAATTTGGTTCCTGAGGTTTGGATGGCAAATAGCAAGGGGTTCGTCCAGAGCTCTCTGAATCTATTCAGTGGCTGAGTTTGGAGGAAGGAGAGTTTGGGAGACGGGACAGTTTGGAGGGGTAGAGTTTGAAGAAGGGACAATTTGAGGGAGAAATGGCTTTGGAGCTAAGAGAGGACTTGGTCATATTGATATACCAGGGTTGCTTGCACATCTGTACGTGGCAGCCCCGGCTCTGAGCTCTAGGTTGGGTGAAGTTTCTGATCTCAAGACAGGACAGTGAAGTATCAGAGGGACTGGGGACTCGGACTGCCTTGGAGCCCCGGCCTGACCTGTCCTTCTCTGCCCACAGCTCGGGTACCCCACGGGTGCCCCCCGCCTCCCCCTCCAGTCACAGCCTGGCTCCCCCATCTGGGGAACGGAGCCGCCTGGCACGGGGTTCCACCATCCGAAGCACCTTCCACGGTGGCCAGGTTCGGGACCGGCGGGCAGGGGGTGGGGGAGGCGGGGGCGTGCAGAACGGGCCCCCCGCTTCTCCCACGCTGGCCCACGAGGCCGCACCCCTGCCCACCGGGCGGCCCCGCCCCACCACCAACCTCTTCACCAAGCTGACCTCCAAACTGACCCGAAGGTGAGCCCCACAGGACATGGGGGACAGGGGGCGGGGGAGCCAATGGGGCCTAACCTGTCTTCTACTCTGCTCTGCCTCCTGTGCCCCGACGTCATCTCCTCTTCCTCTTCCTCCTCCTCCTCCTTCGTCACCCTTCGCCGGCCTCCTCACTGCAGGGTTACCCTCGATCCCTCTAAACGGCAGAACTCTAACCGCTGTGTTTCGGGCGCCTCTCTGCCCCAGGGATCCAAGATCAGTAAGTCCTGTCCCCCCTCTGCTCTCGCTGGCTCTGCCTTCCTGTCTGCATGTCTCAGTATGCGGGCAGCGGGGAGGAGGGCCCTGTGAGTGGGGGAGCGGTCCATACCTGGCTCGTTTACTCATTGAATGAACAATAGTCTGGCCTCTGCAGACAGACTCTCGGGATCTAGACCCCAGCTCTGTCGAATGACCTTGAGCAAGTCACTCAACCGGTCTCTCCGGGCCCCACTGTCCACTTCTGCAAAGTGATAACAGTACCTTCCTGTAGGGTCACTGTGTGAACTGACTGAGGGGACATAGGGACTGAGCTTATAATGTTGCCTTGGAAAATGCCTTACGCGTGTTTGCCATTAGTATGCGCTGAGCACCTCTTGTGTGCCTAGGACCGTCCTGGGCCCTGGAGTCGAGTGAACAAAATGTACTGAGTCTAAGCCCTGCCCTGGCAGGGCAGACGTTCTACTAGAGGGCTCAGTAAATAAAACAGACAGACCGCCAGGTACTAAGGAGAAAAGCAGAGCAGGGAAGAAGGGGCAGGGGCAGGGGGAAGGGAGGTGCAGCCTTAAATGGGGGCAGGCCTCACTCAGGAGGCGTCATCTGCGCAAAGGCTGGAGGGGGGGTGCGGATGTGTGTGTGTCACCCCTTCCGTATGTAGATGTGCGTCTCTGCCCACCCCCCTCTCTCGTCTTCCAAAGTCTTCAGTATCTTTCTATCTCCTGCACTAACCGTTTCAGAGTGGGCGCCCCTCCTGGGCATGGATAAGAAGATCACATCCTGACCCCAGGCCCGCCCCCCCCAGTGCCAGCCAGTGGGGAGGGAGCAAGGCCAGGGCAGGGGCTGCCCGAGTCCTGGATGCAGTGGGTTTTAGGGAGGGGCCTCCCTATATCCAGATTAGACACTCTGTCCCCGTCCCTTCCCCTAGGGTCACAGACGAACCTGAGAGAATCGGGGGACCTGAGGTCACAAGGTGAGTTCGTGTGCCCACCCCCGACTGCCACACCAGCCTCATCCTCCCAGGCCGGCTCCCTGAGAGGCCCCTCTTCCTCTCCCTTCCACCCCATCTCTGAGCCTCTCCCATTGATAACCAGCGCCTCCCCCTGTTGACATCACACCTCCTTTTCCTTCTCATCCAGTGAGGCAGAATGGTGGTCAGCGGGTGGCAAACGTTATCTGTGTGGCCACCAGTGGAAAATTGTTCAGCCTCTGAGGGACAGACAGCCTGCGCCACTCCTGTCCCCTGCCACTGTAGCACAGAAGCAGCCATACGCAACACACACCCGAATGCATGTGGCCGCGTTCCAGCAAAACGTTATAAAATCGGGCAGTGCTTGAACGTTGACAAGCCCTGCTTTAGTTTCACACGGCACCAGTTTAGAGACCCCAGTGGGAATAAAGAGCCGCCCCCGCAGTTCCAACAAAGACCCACACCTGACCCTCATTGGCTGGGGTGGGGTCACATGTCCGCCCCTAAACCAGTGCCTATGGCCAGGGAGACGGAATTTTCTCATTGGCCAGGACTGTCATGTGCTTGTCCTTGTGAGTAGAGGCAGCCCCACCCAAAACCAGAAAGACTAGGTCCGCAGTGCTTCTCAGAAGGGACACTGGGTGCTTTAGGCAGGGTGTTTCTTTGCTGTGCAGGGCCCAGAACATGTCGTCCCTGATCCCCCCACCCAACCTAATAAACACCATGGTGCTCCCATTCCAAGACGGTGACAATCAAAAAGCCCCCAGAAATTTCCAAATGCCCCTTGGAGGACGATACTGCTTCCAGGTGAGAAGGGTTGACCCTCCAAGGGAAAAGCGATCGATCTCATCAGAAGGAGGAGTGTTCATTTGGGAACAAGCTCAGCCGCTGAAGGAAAGAGACCCCAGATGCAGACAGAGCGATTCCTCTCACGCAAACGGCGTGGCCGGGCTGGGCCGGCAGGGCCACTCTGTCCTGTGTCACTCAGGTAGCCAGGTTCTGGCATCGCCATCACTACCGTCATGTTCACAGTTGAGGCGGCTCGTGGTCCCAGGACGTGGGGCACGGGAGGCCAGGGCAGACAGCGTCCTTTAAAGGAGGCGATAGGTGTGGAGGTGCAGGTGTCGTTCCACTCGTATCCTGGAGTTTGGAGCTGAGGCCACTCCTGGCTGCAGGGTGCCCTGGGAAGTGCAGGCTCTAGCCAGGCAGCTCTGTGTGCATTGAAACTGTTCCTGGGGGAAGAGGGGGCGACAGGCTTCACGGGGCCAGGCGTCCGCTCTAGCAGCCTGTCTGGAAGCGGGAGCGGTGGGTTACCTTCCCCTCCTCTCCCCCCTGTGACTTTACTGTCGTCCCACCCCAGTTGCCATCTACCTTGGGATCAAGCGGAAACCGCCCCCCGGCTGCTCCGATTCCCCTGGAGTGTGAAGCTGACCAGCTCGCGCCCGCCCGAAGCCCTGATGGCGGCCCTGCGCCAGGCCACCGCGGCCGCCCGCTGCCGCTGCCGTCAGCCGCAGCCGTTCCTGCTGGCCTGCCTGCACGGGGGTGCGGGCGGGCCCGAGCCCCTGTCCCACTTCGAAGTGGAGGTCTGCCAGCTGCCCCGGCCAGGCCTGCGGGGAGTCCTCTTCCGCCGAGTGGCAGGCACTGCCCTGGCCTTCCGCACCCTCGTCACCCGCATCTCCAATGACCTCGAGCTCTGAGCCACCGTGGCCCTGGGTCCCCTCCTCCTCCTCTTCCTTGTCCCCTTCACTTCTGCCGGAGGGAAGGGGGTCAGGGAGGGGATTCTCCCTTTGTCATCCCCTCAGTTTCCCTGAATTTGATTTGGGGGCAGAGACGGTCCCCTCTGCTGTTCTCCGGGGACACTCGACATGAGAGAAGAGTGAGGGGGCTTAGCAGAGGGAGCTGGCACCTTCCTGGAGCCTCCCGCCGATCCTGCCCCCCTCGCCATGCCACGGGGCACCTGAGGAGACTTTGGGGCCAGGGCAGGGGCAGAAAGAGAAACTGAGGACGCTTCCATTCCTCCCGACAGTTCAAGAATTAGGCCGTGGGCACGGGCAGAAAGAGTTGCTGAGCCTAAAGACTGGAGAATTTGGGGGGCTGGGAGTGGGGGGTCAGAGAGGCAGAGTCCTTCCCCTCCCAGACCCTCATGCTCGAACCCCCCCTCCCTGCCCCAGGCTGGCGCGGGGCACTTTGTACAAATCCTTGTAAATACCCCACACCCTCCCCTCTGCAGAGATCTCTCGAGGAGCTGCCGCTGTCACCTCCGGTTTTTAAGTTATTACACCCCTACCCTCCTGTCAGCCCCCCGACCTGCAGCCTATTGCCCAATAAACTTAGGAGAGTCCCCCTCCCCCACACTGACCCTGGGGTTTTGCTTCCCTGCCCTCATCTGCAGGTGAGATGAAAAGGAGGGGCCGGTGGGTTCTCAGTGTCCTCATCTGCAGGATGGGAGTCAAGGGGGTGTGAGGGTGGAGGGTGAGCGTGGAAGAGGGCAGGATAGAACTCGGCCTCATCCACGAGGCCCCCATTCCTGTATGGGACCCCCATTCATCCACTCATGCCCACCCACACATTGTACTGGACTCTAAGCCACTTCTTACTCCAGTAGTACGTTTATTCAATAAACTGTCATTGACCGGCACCTAGTCCGTGCCAGGCCCAGGGCTGGACATGGAGACACAGGAGCCCCCGTTTGTGGGGGACATGGGGTCTGACACAAACACTAGAGAAACCATTGCCTTGAGGAGCCCGAAAGAGAAAGGAGATTGGGGAGGCACTCTAGAGGGATCGGTGCCTGAGCTGGACTTTGTGAAGGATGAGTGAGAGTTGACCAGGTATTGGGTCTGCGGTGGGCTAAAGCCTGGAAGTGGGGGTGCACGGTACATCTGCGGAGAACTGTGGGTAATTTCATCGTGGCTGCTGTGTCGAGGGTGGAGAATTAGCAAGGGAAATGCTGTATTAGGACTAATAATCCATTTACACTTAAGCAAAAAGCTTTTTGTTCGCTTGCATTATTTAATGATCCAGGGGTCCTGGCAGCAGGCCCACTCACCTCTGCTGAGTTTTTTCAGTGTGAGTTTCGTGCTAGTAGTTTAATCCGGTGGGTACTCCCTAATGGCAGAGATGACCCCGGAAGTTCCTCATTGCCAGCTTCCTGCAGAAGTCCTTAGACAGGTTCTCACTGGTCCAGAAAAGTCAGGTTGTCATCCCTGAACCAGTCGCTCTGACTCACGTGGCCAGGCCTGTGCCCACATCTTGGACTTAGAGGGGGTTCCTCAAAACAAGTCAGGGTGTTGTGAGCAGGAGGAGGGGATGGAAGCGCTTCAAGGGTGTCCAGTACCCCGGAAGGCCAGGGCTCGGTCACCCAGGACCTTGTGAGCCAAAGTGAGAAAGCTGGGCTTTCATCCGAGGACACGAGCATGACATGGAGAGTTATGTGCAGGGAAGAGGCTTAAGTGTGCCTCAGTTGCCCATTTGGGGCATGGTAGGGTCAACGTTTGTCTTCCTGGGGCTGATAGGAAAGCCGTGCAAACTTCAGGGTCTAGGGAGAAGCATTCCTGTCTCATGAGCGAGGCTAGATAAGGGAACTGCCTAAGGGTTTTTATAGTTGAGAGGGCAGAAAAATGGCGTCGAGGGAACCAGCCCTGTGTTGGGGACAGTGGCAACCAAGACAGCCCCAGCGCTGGCCCCAAGGCTGAAGGTCCTCAGCGATGATCCAGAGTGGGCAGGGCTGGTAATGGCAGAGGCCAACGGAGGTGCCTATCAGCCAGGGAGGGTTTCCTGAAAGAGCAGCTAGCTAGACCTGATGGGATGGAGGTGGGGAGGTCCGTGCATTCTAGGTAGAGGGAATAGCATGTGCAAATGAGCTGCTGGCAAGCAAGAGAGAGTACAGGTCCTTTACCAAATGGCGTATGATTCAGGGTGAGCATAGAGTCACTGTGAGAGAGGAGGCTGGAGGTTCTGGCAGGGTCTTGGGTGTTGTGGAGAGAGGCCTGGGCCTCCTTCCAAGGGCACTGGGGAGCCATAGTGAGGCTGTGAGCAAGGGAGGGGCAGGGGCAGGTTTGCATTGTGAAGGGAGGGAAGGAGACAGATCCGAAGAGTAGAGAGGAGGCTGGGTGGGAGAGAGGGGGCGAGAGAAGGGTTGGATTTAAGGTTTATGAGGCAAAATGGGCAGGACGGGCATGGTAGCTGACAGATGCTTGGGGCTGCGGATTTGGCTGGCTCAGCCATCTGGGCTGCAGTGTTTGTGGTTTGTGTGGCCTCTGGGCAGTGGGGCAAGGGTCAGAGCTGGGATTAGTCACTGGGATCTTCAGTTGGGGACAATATTGTGAAGGACATTCTGACACCTGATAGGCCTTTCATGTCATGGCCTTTAGGGTCTCTCCTAACCTTCCTATTTCAGTAATCTGTGGGAATTCTTGGGAAATCCTGGGCCTCAGTTTCCCCTTCCTGCTCCTTCATGGGACCAAGCTCTCCAAAAGGCCAATCTCTAAAGACTTAATGGGGGTGCTCTGACGCAAGCCTCAGCCTGGAGGGGGACACAGCTTGGGCAGAGACATTAAGATGGGAATTGCAGGGTGTAAGGAGCGAAAGAATATACACAGGAATCGTGGGGAAAGAGCTTGAAAGATGAGCCTTCAGCAAAGGGTATGCATTTCCGTTTGAACTTGAAGAGTTGCAAATAACAGTGTGTCTTAAGATGTGGGAGCAGTGGCAGCTTCTCCAGCAAAGTTGGGGAAGTTGAACAGACTGTTAGCAACTACAGACGGATGAAGTCAGACCACACAGAAGGATGCCAATAAAAAGCATAATGAAGTATATGTGATGAGACATGTGGGCGGGCTCCGACTGGAGACCGGTGGGCCGAATTCAAGTCTCACACATTTTGTTTGGCCTGGGTCTCTCCCTCATGCGGACCCGAGTTTGAGATCTGAGCACGTGTGATCAGGAGTCGAGGTTGGGAAGCGCCCAAGTTTGGCTATGTGACACTGGGCCACACCTCTCTGGGTTTCATATTTCCCATTAGAGCCTTGTAATTTTTGGATTACACTCTGTACTCTAACTTTGCCTCATTTTAGAGATGGGATAAAACGTGCCTAGTACGTGCCAAGAGGGCGAACCCCTTCGAGGTCACACAGCGGCCAATTCCGAAAGTCCCTCCCCCTCCTCCTCCCTCCATAACCATCGCACACAAAGCTAAGGCCACCATTGCTTTTATTAGTTGCTTTGAGTGGAGAAAAAGCATGAGCTCCAGATGTATAAAAGCCTCGCCGTTGGCCAGAGCTCCTGCTGGTGGGCGCAGCTCTGGGAAAAGGAGAGGAGGGTGTGATGGAGGTTTCTCGTTGGCCAGAACCCAGAGGATGGAGCCCGCTGGTTGGAACTCTGGTAGGAACTGGAACGCCCAGAAGGGTGAAGAGAACCCCCAGTTAAGCGAACCATTACGAGCGGGCCCCGGGGAAGGGGCGGGGCAAGGGGAAGGGCCTCCGGCGGGCTGAGTCCCAGCTTTGGCTGGGGCTCCAGCAGTCGGCGGCGGCGGGCGGGCTGGGCGCTTATTTCTGGGCGGGGATCATGTCGTCGATGGACTGTCCCTTTTCCAGCTTCTTCTCCATCTCCACCATGAGCTTCACACCGTCCACCACCAGCTGCACCTGTTCTACCTCTGACGATCCCAGCCGATCGGCGTTGGACACGTCGAACACTGAGCCCACGGCAGCGGTGTCCACGCCACCTGGGGGAGTACGAGGCAGGGGCGTGAAGAGGAAGTAGAGGTGCAGGAGCGGGGCCCGAAACGCGGCCCCCGTGCCAACGGCGACAGCCGCACGTATCGAGTGCCGACAATGTAACAGGCACTATGCAGAGCCTCCCAAATGGCTGTCTATTCATGGGCCCAAGTCTCTGCCATCCAACAAGAAAATATAGCACGGTGGGTAAGAGACTGAACTCTAGAGCCGGACGCCTGGGGTCCAATTCTGACCATCCTCCCCTCTCCAGGTGGGAAACTGAGGCCCATAGGGGGCCAGGGACATAAACAACGTGTATTGTATAACCATGATGATATATCGACTCCCATGAGATAAGGCGTGCTGATGCCCATTTGCAGAGGAAGAAAGAGGCTCACAGGGGACCAGCTCTTGACGCACCCCCAGAACTCGTGGGGGATGCCCCACCTCCCGTTCCCCTGCCACAAAGGGCCCACCCCCGACGTCGCGGTGCGGGAGGTGGAGCCGCACCTGTGCCCCGCTTCTGCAGGCGCAGACGGCCAAGGATCTCTTCGAACTTAGGATGCTTGCTCAGGTGCGCTAGCTTCACGTGCACGCCCCCACGCAGCCCAGTGCCCAAGTTGGATGGACAGGTGAGCACGTAGCCCAGGTGCTCGTTCCACATGAAGGGGTGGCCGGCTTTCTTGAAAATCTCCTCAATCTGAGGTAGGGGGAGAGGACCAGGAGTCAGCGCCAGCAGGCGCCTCCAAATACACGCGCAACGCAGACCGTGTTCGGAGGGACGAAGCGAGGATGTGGGTGGAGGCAGGTTCTGGGGTGGAGGTGCGGCTGGGAAACCCAGGGGGATGAGATTGTGAGGGGAGGGGCCCGCCGACACCAGGCAGCAGGATGCTGAGCCGGCTGGGTTTGAGGGCGCTTTGGAGGCGGGTCCTTAGGGGCGGGGCTTGAGCATAGGGGTGGAGCCTCGGATAGCGTTTGGGCGCGTCTGCGGGGCGGGGTTAGTGTAGGGGGAGGGCCTCGGGAAGAGGGTGGGGCGTTCAAGGTGGAGTCGGATGGCAGCCTCCCGGGGCGCGCGCTCACCTTCTGCAGCCCCACGCAGAAGCGGCGGAAAACCTCCTTCATGTTGCCCCCCTTCTCCATGGAGATGACTCGGAGGTGGTCCTCCTCGTTCACCCACACCAGAAAGCTCTTGTTGTCATTGTGCCTGGGGTGGAGCGCAGTAAGAGGCCAAGAATCAGCTCCGCCCTCTCTCAAACACATAACCCCCGCTAGGGGGCAGTGGGCTAAGGGGCATGAGGAGGTAGAGGCATCCACTTCATCAGAATCGCAGAAGCTTACACCTGTACATGCTTATCACAGGATCAATGAAATCTCGAATCCTGGAATTAAGGACTTTTAAGGTCTTAGGTCTTTGAACAGCATCAAATTATAGACTCTTAGAATCTTAGAAATTTGGAATCAGAATTGATAAATCTTGGAAATCCTACATCTGGTCTCAGGACCAGTCTTTCTATCACATGGACATCTCAGAAAAAGATTCTTAGAACATAAAAATATTTAAAATCTTGAAATCTTAGAATCATCCCATTTGTAAATCTTAGCACCTACACTCTCCAAATCATTTGAAACCTAGGTTCTTGTAATTTTTTTAAGTATTTGACTATCAGAATCAGGGATTCAAAGATTCACGGAAAGCCTGATTATCAACAATATGTATTAATAAAGATCATATTAATAGCTGAGATGTACTGAGCACTTATATGTAGCAGGTGCTGTTTTAAATACTGTACATAACTCATTAATTCTCACAAGAACTCCAACAGCTATGGATTATTGTAATCTCCATTTTCTAAATGGAGAAAAACCAGGGCAGAGAAACGTTAAATAATGTGCCCTAGGTCACAGAGCCATCAAGTGGCAGCCCTGGGATTTGAACCCACAGAGTCTTGGTCAAGTCTAAGTTCCTAACTGCCATTTCTCTGGTCCAAGTTCCCCAAAATGTGACACACAGATCATAGGGTAGGCAGGGGAGGAGGGCGAGATCATTTCCTGTGGTTCTTGGAAACAATTACTTTTGTGGTCTTGACTTCGGTGGAGGAATAAGGAGGGTCGTGAGGGGACTAGAGAAGCTGGGGACAGAGGAGGCATGGGGAGAGGGGGTCTCACCAGATGCCACGGGCGTCGGGCCAGTCTCGGGCCATGCCGGAGGCCAGCAGCAGTGGGGACACAGGCTTGTCAAACAGGAAATGGTCATCGATGAGCTGCTGCTGCTCCTGCTCTGTCATGCTCTTCAGGGGGTAGTACTTCCCCTTGAACTCGCCCGTCAGGCTATTGAGGGCTGAGGGGCCACATGAATGAGTGGTCAGCAGCTTGCACCCCTGAAGCCAGGTGTGGAGGCCTCGGGGATCCTACAATGCTGCCCTAAGTGGTCTGGGCCTTGGTGCCTGAGTACTGTGTCTCAACACAATGACCCCCCAAAACATGGTCCACCCCTGTCAGCCCAGGGCCTGGGAACAGCCACACCATCTGCTCAAGCCAGAAAATACGATTTTCCCCTTCCCTTGACCCTCACACCTGATCCACCTGTAAGCTGACAAGACAGCCAGAGTCTCAAGAATTTGGGGAGCCATCATTATAATATAGTATATATAGCATGTGTATAATAAATATGTTTATAATAAGTATATTTGTATATATGTATAATACATATATATTGATATACATTTTGCACATTATTTGTATCATATACTATATAATGTGTTATATATCATATACTATATACTATATTATGAAAAGTAAATTATGTAAGCTTATAAGTTAAATTATATTTGAAACAAAGGTAATAAATACTCAAAACTACCACTTCCTAACCATTTTTCTACATTTCCTATTATCGATCTTCTTGAAGTTATGCTCATCTGTCGTTTCTGTATGGTGGAAATGCTAAGGGATGATGTGCTCCCCTGCACCTGTTCCCATCTCTGTAAGCTGTCATGTCACTAGCTTAAAAAAAGGCCGTGATGGAAGAATTTACACCACAGAAATTGGCCATTGCTGCAAGTCAGGGCTTTTTTTTTTTTTTTTTGAGAGCCAGTTGTTAAACATTTGCCATAACAACATGATTCCCAATGGCTCTACCTCCAAAACATACTTTCTCCCATCCCGTTGCTATCCCTTATCCCTTACCTGGACCACTGCAGTGGCCTGCTCACGGTCACTCTGCTCCTACCTTTGCCCATAGTCTGCTCCCCACTCAGCAACCAGAAAGCTGAACCTGTCCTTCCTCTGCTCGCCACTCTCCTATGCCTTCTGCCTCCCTCAGAGTCAAAGCCAAGGCCCTCTGGACAGCCCACAAGGCTCTGCCCGACCTGACTTCATCCCTCGACCTCATCTCGCCCCTCGGCTCCAGTCACAATGGTTTCCTTGCTATTCCTCCCCATCTCAGGGCCTTTGCACTTGCTGTTCCACCTGCTACAATTCTTCCCAAGGTGGGCTCCTTCTTGTCAATCAGGTCTCAATTCCTTCCTCAGGTAGCACCCCCCACCCTGTCATTTTCTGTCACACCCCCTTGTTTCCTGGATTCATGGCATTTTAGAATTATCTTGTCGTTTTGTTGGTTTCAGTGTTTCCTCTCATCTCCCCACCAGGCTGACAGCTGTGTGAGAGCAGTGACATTGTTCATCTTATTCATCATGGGAGCCGCAGGGCCAGATCAGCTATAAATGCTGGATGGGTAGATGGGTGGATGGATGGATGGGTGGGTGGGTGGACAGGAGGATGGATGGATGGGAAGATGGATGGATAGATGGATGGATGGATGGGTGGGTGGGTGGGAGGGTGAATGGG
>CM053508.1:91660909-91765453 GCA_028627145.1 Eidolon dupreanum | reverse complement strand
GATGGGTGGATGGGTGGATGGATGGATGGGTGCATGAATGGATGCATGGATGGATGGGTGGATGTGTGGGTGGGTGGGTGGATGGATGGATGGATGGATGGATGGGTGGGTGGATGAGTGAATGGGTGGATGGGTGGGTGGGTGGATGGATGCATGCATGGATTCATGGATGGATGGCTATAAGGACCCTGGTGGACGTGCTCGGGGTGCCTCATCTCTTGACACAGCGCCCCCCCCCCAGACTTCCACCAGGGGGAATGCTGCTCGCTGTCCCTCACCAAGCACCCATGAGTTACCAAGCAACTTTCTTGTTTTGAAAAGTTGGGGCTCAGGGTGGCCCCGGGGATCTGCCCACAGAGGAGCAGAGCCAGAGTTGGGTGGGCCCCGACAGTGGGTGGGTGGGGGCTCTCACCTTCCACAGAAAGTTTCTCCACGGCCCGGCGCTCCCCGCGGGAGCAGTGGGGTGGCAGCGTGTAGCCCTTGATGCTGCGGCCGGTGCGGACACGGCTGCTGAGCACGTAGTTGGGGTCCAGGTCGTCTCCTCCCTGGAGGGCAGGTGGGTGTCACGTCCAGTTCCCTCTGACTCTGGGCCTCCTTCTTTTGTTCCTCCTGCCCCACTGGCCTCTCCTTGGCTCTGTCTCTCTCTCCCCCATCCCTTTGTCTATTTCTGTTTTTTTCTCCATACCTCTCTTTCCCCATTTTATCTCCCCATTTCCGTCTCTCTTCATCTCTCTCTGTCTCTTACTCTCCATATCTCTCTCTGACTCTCTCCATCCAGCCTCTCTCTGTGTCTGTTTCTTTCTTTCTTCACGTCTGCTTTATGCCTGCCTTTCCCCCTCTCTCTCTCCCCTACCCTTTTTCTACCCACCCCCATCCCTCTCCTCTTGTCTGTGTTCTCTCTGTCCCTCTGTCTCTATTTCTCTCCATCTCTGTCCATCTCTGTATCTGTCTGAGTGCCCCTCCTACCTCCATCCTCCTTAGTTTCTGTGTCTCTCCTCCCTCGCTGTCTCTCTCTGTCCTGTCCTCCCTCTCCTCCCTCCCTCCTCCTCCCCCATCTGCCCTCTCTCCCCAATGCCCTGCCCCCACCCCACCCCCAGGGATCCAACCTTGAGGTTCTCGTGGTTGAGGTCAGTCTTGTGCTTGTCTGTGGGCTTGTAGCCCCCGTGCCGGTCCTGGATGATGGGGTCAAAGAGCTCCTTGAAAACCACGTAAGACTCCTCGTCACCGGCCACACAGCCCACGGTCATGATGAAGGGGTGACCTGGGGGTCAGCATGAGGTCAGAGGTGCTTGGCCCCAGCAAAGAAGACCTGGGCTCCTGGGTACAGTGTAGACTGCATGTGTGTGTGCACGTGTGCACTGCATGTATGTGTGCACGTGCACAGGGGTTCATTCAACCTCTGGGTCAGAACAGAGAAGGCTGAAGGTTGGTAAAAATGGGGAGGGGAGGCTGGGAAAGGTCTAAGTGGGCTCTGGGGTGAGGGAAGAATGCAGGGGGCAGGGCAAAGGAGAAGGGAGAGTCTCGGGGGGCCAGTTACAAGGTCCTAAAACTGTTACCACTGATCATAGAATTTTCACCTATAATTTTTCAGAACCTTAGATTCTCAGCTCCCACAGAGAATAAGAGTCTTGCAAGACCCTCTTACTCCTCAAACGGAGAAGCAGTGGCCGGGAGAGACGGGGCTTCTCTCCTCAGTTACACGTGAATTGGAGACTTAAGACTAGAACCTGGTCTCCTGCGACCAGGTGCACTGGTGTCCCTGGAGAAAGAACCACAGCACCAGGAACACCCCTGTCAGATTCTGCGTGCTCACTTTGTCCCAGGCGCTGCTTTAGCACTGTATGTTGTCACATACACTGGCTCCTATGTTGTCACAACACAGGTGCCCACTTTTTAGGCACGGCAAGCAAGGCCGGGGGAGATAAAACGACTTTCTGGGAGAAATCTCACATTGCACTCCTGTGCATTTGTTGCGTGTTTTACTATGGGCCAGGGCCTGTCCCCAACCTTTTCCACATACGAATTAATGTGTTTCTCACAACAGTATCATAAGTATAATCCCCACCTCACAGATTAGGAAACTGAGGCCTGGGGAGGTGGGATCGAGGCCTGACAGGCAGCCTCCAAAGCACCCCCCCACACTTTCCAATCCTGGTGACGCTCCGCCCCCTTACCTGGGTTGTCCACACCTGTCTGGATGACATCGTCCAGAGTGAAGCCAGACGGAGTCTCCTTGTCCCGCAGCTTCTTGTAGAGATCAGGGGTCAGCACCTTGGCCATGTGGTTGTTGTGCTTGCTGAGGTCAGGGTACTCCTCCTCCGGCTTGTAATTCAGCTTGTACTTGTTGTGGGTGTTACCGAACGGCATGGTGATGGCGTGGGGGAATCTGCGGGAGCAAGGGGAGAAGGTTAGCTCGCCTCCAGCAGCGACCAGCAGGGCAACAGAGCAAGGCTCTGGGGTCAGGAAGGCTGGAGGACCAGTCCTGACCCTCGTGCTGTGTGACTTGGAGAGAGAGGGGTCCCCTCTCTGAGCCCCTGTGTTTTGACAGGATGCATCAGGAGCCTTGGATTAGGATCCCAGCTCTGCCACATCTTAGCAGGTGACTGTGGACTTGTAACCTTGCCAGAGACTCAGTCTCTCTCCAGCTGGAAAATGGGGGCGGGGGGAACCTTCGTGTTGGAATAGTAAATCTGGAGTAGTTTCTAGAGTCAGACAGCCTGGGTTCGAATCCCAGCTCTGCCGCTTACTACAAGCTGTGAGACCACGGGCAAGTTGCTTAACCTCTCTGTGCCTCATGTTACTCCTCTGTGAAACTGGGTTCATAAAAGCACCCACCTCTTGGGGCTGTGGGAGGATTAAGGAAGTTAATGTATATAAAGGACTTGGAATAGTGCCTGCCCCACAGTAAGCCTTATTCTGCTCAGCTATTACTATTATTATTCTTGTTGTCATTGTTGTTGTTATTGTTGTTATTTTAAAGGTCTGTGTGAGGAGGAGCTGGTGGGAGGTGGAGGGTGTTGTTGGGAATGAGCGTGTGAGCATGAGCAAGAAGGGGACAGTGTCTCTCTGAAGGTTCTTGGGTGCTCAGTCAAGGGGTGAAGGGCAGGGTGGACAGGAGCAGGTGGGGTGGCTGCCCCCACCTCTGTGTGCTGACAGCTCTTCCACAGGGCTCGGATGGGAAGAAATGCTCAGCCTCTGGGAACGACAGAGCTGGGTTCGAATCTCACCAATGCCATTTCCCTGCTGTGTGACCCCAGGCCAGTTGCTCAGCCTCTCTGAGCCTCTGTCTCCTGTGTACTGAGCCCTCCCCACGGGGTTGCCAGGAGGATTCTTCGAGCCCGGGCGTGTGTCCGGCTGAGCACCAGCCCTGGTGTGGAATCGGGGCCCAGTGTCTCAAGGGATGGCTGCTATTATTGTTATTTTTACTTTTATTTGCAAGACTCAGAAAGGAGGAGGGATCCTTCAGTGGTGGTGATAGGGTGAGATGCTCGCTCCCAGCTCCAGGAATGGGGAGCAGGGAGGATGGTGGGACAACTGGGAGGGACCACGATGAGGCATTGGGCCAGGGTGATGGGGACTTGTGAAAGACCTCTGGAGCTGCTGTCCAGGGTTGGGGATTATTTTTAGAGTCTGGCAGACTCCTCCTCCACCCCCATCCAGCTGCCGCCCCCCACCCCACCCCCCACATTCCAGGAGCTCGCCTTGCACCAAGTCAGCAGGCAGGAGACAGGTGGGCCAGGGCGGGTTGGAGGACGTGCATCCAGGCCTCGGGGCTCAAGGGCTGCAAGCCCAGAAACCTCCCTTCAGAGGGCGTCCCCGCCCCCATCCCTGCTGGGGACATGCCAGAAGAGGGCACTGAGGCAAGATGGGTGAGCCCCAAGGGACAAGAGCAGAAATAGCCCCAGAGCCACACACAGGTCACTGTGAACCCCAGATCACACCATAAGCAAGAATTGCACATGCATGCCTCCAAATTCAGGGATGCACCCAGGACACAGGCACCCATGCAGGAGGCACAGCAAGGCGGACACAAGGTCACACTGCTGGGGGATACAACGGGGACCCACAGGGTCACAAATGCAAAGACCCCACAGTGCCTGCTCCTGCAGACCCTGGCAGGTGAGACACAGGCAACTCGCATGGCTTGTGGCGCCAGTTCTGGTGACCAACCATCGTGAACACGGGCCAGGCCCCCAGCCCCTTGCAGGGAGCGACAGCTGGCAGCTGTCAAGCCTCCTTTCCTCTCCAGCATCCTTCCCCAGGACCCTGTGCCACAGAGATCACTAGTCACAGCAGGAGCTGGGGACTCCGAGGTGGAGGGGACTCCAAGACACAAGGTCAACCTTCCTACACACTGACCGGCCTGCAGGAGGACGTGGGAGCAGACAGACATGCAAGGCCCCTTCCCGAGCCGGGCCAGCCTCTGGCAGCCACGGGGTCCCACTCTGGACCCCACCTCGACCCCCACCCTGGGCGGTACCTGTCTGGGCTGTGCTGAAAGGGGCTGTCTGTGTCCTGCAGGCAACACTGACCCGAAGGAAGAGCCTGCAGCCCCGGCCTTATATATGGGCTTTGCTATTGGCTGGGAGGGGCTGCCCCTGGGCAGCGAGCCAGAGGGCAGCTGAGCCTCTCCCCTCGCTGCCCGGGCACCGTGCCCACCCCGAACCCAGGCATGCCTTGCGCCCAGCCCCATGGCCTTGTATGGGCCTCCCTAGGACAGTCCCGCCAAGCCGATGCCCTGACCAAGTGCTGAGTCGGGCTGGCGGGGACTGCTGGCTCCTGGCCAGGGACATGGGATAGTTGCAGGAAATGGCCCAGGCACGTAGAAGCCACCCTCCCCTGGCCTTCCTGTACCCAGGCTTCTCCTCAGCCCCCAGTGGTCTTGAGGTGGAAAACGGCGATTGTTGACCCCTGCCTCTGGGGACACCTCCCAATGGCCCCAGGAGCGTCAGGTACCCCATTTTCCAGGGGAGGAAACAGAGGTCCAAAGAGGCCATGTGACTTGCCTGCTGTCACCCAACTATAGGTAGCCTATGAACAAAGCTGAGGTTGGAACTCTGGGCCGCCTGCCCCCCAAATTCTGGGCGTAGATGCGCTTTTGTCCTTGGGAGTGAGTGGGTGGCGGGAACTGAGGCTCGGCTGAGTTGAGGTTCAAACTCGAAGCCAGGGTTGGAGGCTGTGGTCACCGTCCCCCCTCCCGCCCTCCCAGTGACAGTGACGTGGTGAGATTTCCGCTGTGGAGGGGACAGGGAAGGACTCGCCCAGGACGGGAGTTTATTTTTAGAACGCGCTTTGCTGTCCCTTCTGCGTAGCCTGAGAACCCGGGGTGCTGGGGAAGCGGGGGACATGGGGCAGGTGTTGGGGGGTGGGGTCGCCACGTGTCTGGGTTAATTATAACCAGTCTTCTCGGATGTCCCTGGGCCTTGCCTCCTTACAAGGGCAGCGGCGGCCCCTGGAGGTTGTCCCCACCCCCAGGGGAAGGGGGCAGGGCCGTCGCTCTGGTCAGAGCTGGGTGTGCCACTCACGCAGATTTGCGCATAGCGGAAGCTCTTGGCATCTCCACTGTGGCTGGAGATCTCAAAGGCTGAGAAGGGACATCTGTGGAAGAGGGGACGCGCAGAGGAAGCCGCTGCCTCCTTCTGGAAGGCGCCAAGATTGCAGGTCAAGCAGGGGACAAGTGCAGGAAGCCCCAAGATTGCAAGGAAGAAGAGAACGGTCCCTCGTCTCTAGGGTCCCTTGTCTCCAGGGTCCCTCCCTTCACCCAGCTCTTACTCATTTCTTCCCAGGCAGGCGGGGACTGACCTAGGGAAAGGGACCCTCTCTGCCTCTCCCCAGAGTACTGATGGAGAAGGGGGTGCTTTTCCTTGAGGCCCAGACCCTGATCTCTCCACCCACCTGTCCCTTCACAGCAAGGTCAGAGTGATGGAGGTCTCTCTCGTGGTTAGGGAAACTGAGGCACAGAGGACTAAAAGGAACTGGCCTGGAATCGTTATGTATTTATTATTTTAACAATTATGTATTGAGCAATTATTGGGGGCACAGCAGAAAACAGCCAAAACCCCTGGCTGCATGAAGGTGACATTTTAGTGACGGTGAACAAGTAAATACTTGCTGTCATGTTGGGACAATAAAGCTTTGAAGGAAATTGAAAGAGGACACACAGCAGAGGAGATGAGGTCAGGCCTCTCTAGGGAGGTGACACCTGAGCAGAGAGACCTGAGGGAGAGGAGGGAGACCACCCGTGGGGAATCCCAAAGGGGAACAGCAGGTGCAAAGGCCCTGGGGTGGGAGTAGCTTGGCACATCTGAGAGACAGGGAGGAGGCTGCAGGGCTGGGGCAGATGGGACAGAGGGGAGAGTGGAAGGAAGAACATGAGGCTGGAGAGGGGACAGAAGTAGACCTGTCAGGCCCTGCGGGCTGTGGAGAAGCTTCCAGCCACTGCAGGTTGTGTGCAGAGGAGGTAGAAGATCCAGCCACATAATATGCATTGTGGGGGGCACAGCCTAGCCCTCTGGGCCCCTGATAATCCCTCATGGGGACATTTGATACTCTATTTGGCCACATGGCATCAGAAGCCCTCTATACACTTGGGGAGCTCTCCCACCCTATAACTACCTCCTTTGGAGAAGCCAAAAATGTCAGACACTCCATTTCCCAAAATCCTCTGTAGAAACAGCCCACTCCGAAAAATAAGGTTCAGAGAGGTTACGTGACTTGCCCAAGGTCACACAGCTGGGAAGGGGCAGAGCTGGGAGTCAAACTGGTACAGGGCTGCCGAGAATGGGTTCAGGCTTTGGTGACAATAATTTCTAGGCCTCTCAGCTAAGTCAGACAGTATTGTCAACCCAGAGCCCCTCTCTGGATCTTTAGGCCCTGACAATTTGGACCCACTTCCCCAAGCCCCCTTTATAACCCCAGCAGTCTGGCTTCAGGGTCCAGCACTTCATATGTATATATAAATGTAATTCCCCAACAGTCCTATGAAGTGGATACTGTGAATTTTACAAACCAGGAAAACGAGGCCAAGAGAGGTCAAGTCACTTGCTGAAGTCACACAGCTGGGAAGTAGCAGAACAAGACTGGATCAGATGGTCAGTTCTTAAGCTTGTATTCATAATCCCTTCCTGATCTCACCTGTTCATGCCAAAGCCCCATTTTACAGACAATAGACTGAGGCTGAAAAAGAGAATGGGAGTTGCCCAAGGCCATAGCCAGTATTTTGGAATTCCAGAGCTTGCTCACTTCCCTTCACCTACAAGGCCCTGGCATTGCAGAGCAACCCGGCTCCCAAACTCTTCCTTTTCTCCTATCACTTCCCCTGTCCCTATCCCTCCCTTGGGGATGTGACTGCCACAGTTCAAGAGAGACTCTTGGAAGCAGGACACCACCATGGCCCACCAGAAAACTCCCCTCACCCACCTCCAAAATTCCTCTCTCAATCTTGGTAGTCTGTGATGCCAGCTGATTCAGAGAAGACAAGTTATAAATCAAAGCCAGCCCCAGAGCCAGACAGTTAAGGATCTGCCCACTCCTTCTTCTGCAGCTCATATGGTGGTGAGGCAGGGGAAGACACAAATAAGATACTCTTTCATGACTCCCCTCCTGCTCTGCCCTGCCCTGCCCAGGTCCTCCAAATTGGTCTTTATCAATTTAGCTATACATTGTCCTCTAGGTGCTGCTTTAGCTGCATCTCATGTTTCTTTTGTTTTATTTTGTGGTTGTTTTTCCATTCTGTTATTATTTCAAATTTATTCTTTACATTGACACTTTTATATTTGGAGTGGATGGGTGGTCATATTTATTCACATTTTAGTTTCTTAAAGTTGCTTTTTATTGAGGTATAACATATTCACTAAAGTGCCCTAATCTCAAGATCAATGAACTTTTATATATGTGTACACCTGAGTAACCACCACCAAGACCAAGATAGAGACTATTTCCAGCACCCTGAAAAGGTCTCTCAGTCAATGTCACCTCTCTTTTTCCAAAGGACCCGCTATCCTGGCTTTTGACACCACAGATTAGCTTCACCTGTTACTGAACTTGATATAAATAGAATCATACAGAACTCCCTCTCTTTGGTCTGATTTCTTTTGATCAACGTTCTGCCTGTTGAAATTCATTCATATTATCACATGTAGCAATAGACCATTCTTTAGCAGGTTTTGTTAGGTAGTAGTTTGATTCCTGATCACTTCTAAATATTTTCTAATTTCTGTTATAATTTCTTCTTTGTCATATGAATGGCTTTTTAAAAAATCTTTTTCTTAATGGATAAAAGGTGAGACAGCACCTAAGGGAATAATATACAGCTGTTAAAAACAAATAAAACTAATCCATATGAACCACTTTGGAACAATTGCCAAATATATTGGTCCCTTCAGGCTGCCGTAACACAGACTGGATGACTTATAAACAACAGAAATTTATTGCTTACATTTCCGGAGGCTGGTAGTCCAGCATGGTCGGATGAAGGCCCTCTTCTGGAGAGCAGACTTCTTATGTCCTCATGTGGCAGAAGAGACAAGGGAGCTCTCTGGGGTCCTTTTCATAAGGACACTGATCCCATTCACGAGAGCTCCCCTGTTATGACCTAATCACCTCCCAAAGGTCCCGCCTCCTGTTACTGTCACTTTGGAGGGTTAGAATTTCAACATATGAATTTGTGGGGGACACAAATATTCAGACCACAGCACCAAGATATATTGCTAAGCGGGAGGAAAATCAATATATACCTATTACCACAAAAATATTGTGAAACACACCACCCCAAAACGCAGTAGCTTTAGAATGGACGTGGGGTTGGCTGAGAATTGGCTGATCTGGGCTGGCTCAGCTGGGAAGCTCTGCTCCATACTGTCGAACACAAGACAACAGGCCCCAAGTAGACTTATGCTAAGACCCACGTCACCAAGACTTAATGACAGTTACAGCTCTTCCAGACGTGGAATCTTAAACTAGTAGATCAGGAATCACCTGGTCAGCACCAGTGAGGTCATCTGCCTGATCGATCCTGCCACCCCCTGAGGGAGTGATCTTGCACCAACCAAGTGCCTTTTCGCCTAGAATAACTTCCTCGTTCTCGCTCCCTTCTACCTAGAAATCTTCCATTTCGTGCATCTCCTCGTAGCTTCTTTCTGTCTGTTCTATTGGATGCTGCCCAATTCGGATTGATTTTTGCTCAAATAAAGTCTTAAGATTTTGACTGTGACTTGGTTTACCTTTCAGCAATACTTAGATGTGGGGTGTGGGTGGAGGGAGGCGCGCGGCCACGCAGCGGAAGCCTTTCTCAGGCCTACATGGGGACACAAAAGGAAACGTTCAAAGCCTCTTAAGATCTAAGCTCTGAACTGACACGACTGTCACTTGTGCCTGTCTGCCATTGGCCAAGGCAAGCCGCATGGCCACATCCAAAGTCAAGGCCATCATTTGCTCTTTTTTAAATGGGCACTCATGCTTATACATCCACACACAATTCATATCCGTGGACCATCTCTGAAGGATATTAGAAACTGGTAATCATGTATCTGGAAGTCAAGGGAGACAAAGGTCTACTTTTCACTCTTTAGTCTTTTGCTTTCTGCGAACGTTTTTTTTTTTTTTTTTTTTCTGACAGTGCATTACTTTGTAAATTTAAAAAGGG
The DNA here is from genome assembly GCA_028627145.1 of Eidolon dupreanum. NCBI lineage: Eukaryota > Metazoa > Chordata > Mammalia > Chiroptera > Pteropodidae > Eidolon > Eidolon dupreanum. The sequence goes on along the minus strand of CM053508.1, from coordinate 91,755,810 downwards.
AGCGCTTTTTAAAAACTGTGGCCCAGAGATGAAAATAGAAAAGCCCCCAACCCATCTGCCCATTTTTCTGACATAGCAAACTGAGGCCGTAAGTGATGGGGGGGGGGGGTTGTTGAGTGTCTTCTGTGAGCCTCAGTTTCCTCCTTTCAGTTAGGGCCTTTGAGGGGTGGCTGCATGGATTCAGGGGCTCTGAGGCTCCTTGCCTGTGTGATCTTGGATGAATCACTTGACCTCTCTGTGCCTCATCTTCTCCTGTGGAGCGGGTACAATCACAGGTAGCATCTACCTCATAGGGTTGGTGTGAGGATTCCTAGAGTTAATTTACAAGACTTGTCATAGGGCCCATCCTAGGAAAGAACTCAACACTCCAGCCCTCAGTGGTGTGCAAAAGTGCTTGGCACAGGGCCAGCCTAATAGATGGCCGCCTTCGTCAACATTTTTTTCTTGCAGCCTTTGTCTCATTTAATCCTCACCATTCTGTTCTGTGGTGAACGTGATCATTCCAGGTTTGTAGATGAAGAAATAGGGGCTCAAAAAAATCATTGTTTGTCCCAGGTTACATGAAAGGAAATGGCAAGATCAGGATTTGAACTCAGATCTACCTGGCTTCAATTCCCTCCCATGTCCCCCATCCACACCCACACCCACACGCACACACATAGTGTCTATTTTTGGCTACTCTGTGCTAAATCTTTTATGAGGATTACTCATTAATCCCCAGAACAGCCTCACAAAGTAGGTTACCCTTCTAAGTCCCATGTTGTAGACCAGGAACCTGAGGCCCAGAGAGGTTAGGTTCTGGCTCAGGGTCCACACAGCCAGCAAATTACAGAGCAATCCCTGTACTGCTTCATAGTGTGTGACAGATTCAGAACCGTGGGAGATGTCTGAGGCCAAAAGAGTTGGGGGTAAAAGAGTTGAGGATGGGGGACTCGGCTGCTCCCTTCTCCCCTGTTCCCTCAAAATAATATGGAGAAGTTAGAGCGTGACTCTGAATTTTATTTTCCATTATTCAATCAACATCCACTCTCCTTCTCTGGGTTCTGTCTGTATTGGGTAGCACTGGGGACACAATAGTAAGTTCGTGTAGGAGATGACGGCCCAGAGTGGGCAGGGCTGCGATGTGGGAGCCCAGAAATCCTCAGGAGCCTGGAAGGGGGGTCTCATCCAACTTGGGAGTGGGGGATCCAAGCAAGCTTCTGGGAGGAGGGAGCATTTGCACTGGAGCCTGGAGAACAGGTGCGGAGCTGCGTTGGAGTCGGACCTCTGGTCCACGGGCCAGCGGCGCCCTCTTCTGGAAATATCTTGTAGTGCAGTAGTCGGGGTCCTGCAGGGGTTCTGTAAAGCTCGCGTTGAACCACATTTTGTGATGCTAGAATCCTGTGCGCCCAGCTTTGGCCAATTTACATTTCGAGGACTTGATTTAGTCAGCCCGTCACTCAAAAAAAAAAAAGATTCATTGAGCCCCTGCTTTGCGCGAGACTCTGTTCTAGTGCTAAAGATGCAGTACTGACCACACAGAGGGGGAAAAACGATATTACATCGTGCGATCAGTAGTTAATATTTGCTAAATGCTTCCTATCCACGTATTAACTCGTTCAATCTTCGCAGCTTTGGACGATCCCCATTTTACAGATTAAAAAACCGAGGCACAGAGAGGTTAAGTTGTTTGCCCAAGGCCTGCACAGCCAATAAGTGCTGAAATCTCATTTGAACCCAGAGCCCAGGTTTTAGCTATTACATTACCTCGCCAATAACGTGATGTAACATAACATAATAATGTTATATAATGTTACACAAAATATTTTTAGGCCCTGGAAAATTTTGTGAACCAAGTGGGGAAGCAGTATTTTGTGGGAGGGGTAATTTGAAGGGGCAGTCAGGGACGGCCTCTCAGCGAAAGCGCCTTTGAGGAGAGACCGGAATAATGGTGAGCTCCATGGGAAGAGAGGTCCAAGCAGGCGCATAGCCAAGACAAAGGCCCCGCGGCTGGCACTGCAAGGCTATATATATAGGTCTAGCATCCGAAGTTTCCAAGATTCCCAGTTTTTCAGTTTCTGGCTCTTCGACGCCCCCGTTTTCAGGCCTCTGGCGTGCTGGAATCGTCCCCAGGTTCGACGTGCGCTGAAGGATCCCGGCTCCGCCTCGGAGGTGCTGCTGTTCCCCCGGGGCTCTCGCCACCCGGCTAGACTTTCCCCGAGCGGTGGGCGGGGCCGGCCTCACCTGCGGGGGCGGGGCCCCAGGCCGCCCCGCCCCTGGGAGGACCCGCCCGCGGCCCGAGGCCCGCGACCCGCGGCGCAGCAGGGAGCGGCGTGCGGGAGGCGGCGGGGCACCGCGTGGCGGAGCGAGTCCCGAGCGGGCCGCGGTCAGGTGGGCGTCGGGAGTGCGGGGCGGAAGTCCCGGGGGGCTGCGAGGATGCGGGCTGGGTCGGGGGGTGAGGAGTGGGCCCGGCGCACCCCTGGGCCCGCTGGCCTGGCAAGCGGGACGGGCCTGTGGGCCCCTGGCTACCCCCTGTCCCGCCGCAGGGCGCCCCCCGGCTCTGGAGGCGCAGCTGGGGCGCGCCCCCTCCCCCGTGCGCAGGTAAACAGCAGCGGGGGCGGGGCTTAGGGGAAGAGAGGGGCCCTTGTGACGGTTCCCGCAGGGAAGCCGGGTGCGTGGGGCTGGGCAGGCCGGCTAGGGGTAAGTTGTGTGGTTCCGGACGTTGGCCACGGTGGGGGCCTCCTGCTGCAGGTGTCTGGGGACAATGTGCTTGTGTTTGAGAGACGGTGCACAAAGCCTAGTTGTGCGTGTGATGGTGTGTGAAGCTCAGGTGTGTGCAGCGATGGTGTCCGGCTGTGGGTATGCGCGTGAAGGAGAGAGAGACTGTCGGTGGAACCCTATGAGGGAACAGAGGGACCGTGTGGATGATGGGGACTGTTTCAGGGACGTGGAAATGTATGTCACCTCTGACGGCGAGCTCGTCCTGCCCTGTGCGTGGGTGTCTGTGTGTACTGCAGGGAGTTAAACTGTTTGTAGGATTGTGACCTCTAAGAGGTTTTGTGGCCGGGCTGGGGTTGTCTTTCTGCCTGTATGATAGAGGAGGTGGCTGGGAGGTGGGCAGTGTGTGCAGCAGGATAGCAGCGTGGGGTGCGACTGTGATTATCACCGTCAGCTGCCGGTGTGTGTCGAGGACAGCCCCAGTGCTGTGCGTGTCACTGTGACTGTTACTGTGGTCGTCGGTGGGGCTGTGGGTGGTCCAGGCGAAGCCGTGTCTGCAGCATTCGGCTCAGATGTCTGAGGCCGCATGAAGTTGTATAAATTGGCATGAACACTGGTGGTGATTGTCAGGATGGCTCTTGAACTTGTGTGACTGTGTTTAACTGTTTATGGGGCTTGTATGTGAGATGTGAAGACTAAGGATGACGTGACGTGCGTGTACATATAAACCACATGTAGAAAGAGGCTGATGAATGCACAAACACACACATTCACAGAGAGATCGAGGGTGATGAGAGCCTGCGGTCTATAAAACCCACAGGATTACATGCTGCCCTTTTTGCGTGTCTAAGCCTATATGGTTGTGAACTTGCAAGCAGGTGCAGAAACCGCTGGGCTGCTCATAGTGGACATAGGGTCTTGAGTGAATTATACTTGAGAAGGAGTGTGCGGAAACCGTGGCACTGCTCTGCTTGTCCCCACAGTTGTCTGTGCCCTGGGCACCAACTTGTGACAGTGTAACTGAGTCTGACTTCACGGGCCACTGGCACGTCCGTATTTGAAGCTCTGTTTGTGGACCTGTGTGTGCTCCACGTGCAGGCAGGCAAATCCCCGGCCGGCCCTGCAAGAGGGTGGGGGACATTGGAGGACGTGGGGAAGATGGTGACAGGCTCATAGTGAATCCTGGGAGTGTGTGTGCGCCTGAAGGAGGCGTTGGGCACACAATGGAGAGTGGGTTGCTTGCGGAACTGCGAGTGTGTGAAGGGACATGTGTCATGGGTGTAAGTGCAAGGAGACAGTCTGATATGAGAGATTTGAGATTTGGTTATATTTTCGTGGTGAGCGGAGAGAGACAGAGTTCTTTTCTGTGTCCATTGGCTTTTCTTTCTGAGAGGAAAAATGCCTGTGTGTTGGGTTGTATTTCCAAGAGGGGAGTGTGTGTGTGTGTGTGTGTGTGTCTGAGTCTGAGTGAGTTGCATTAGGTTGTAATTTGAAAGGAAAATGTGTACGTGTATGTGTATCGTGTTTTATTTTTTAGAGGAGGAAGAGTGTGTCGTGTTGTATTTTTGAGAGGAGAATGTATCTTAGGTTGTATTTCTAAGAATTCCTTCTTGAGTATGTGTGCGTGTGGAGCCGTATTTCTGAGAAGGGCGTGTGTGTAAGTGTGAGTGTAAGTATGAGGGCCATTGACTTTGTCACTGGGTCATTGACTTTGTCACTCATATAAATCGTATGAAGTCCAGCATGTGAGACCCCCACCCATTATGATCTGTGACAGACCCTGAGCTGTCATGTGGCCAGTGTGACATCCATGGGCCACACCTGCCACACGTGTGTCCCAACACGCCTGGGGCTGGCTGAGCCTGTCTGCAGTGGAGGGCGGAGGCCCTCTTCGCTCAGGGTCTGTCAGCTTCTCAGCGCCGGGGAGCCCACACGGGTCCCTCCTAAAGCCCCCTCATTTAGAGGCCTCCTCTGCTTCCGGCACCCCAGCCCCTTGGCCCTCTCCTCCTGCTCCTCCCCACCCCCAGTAGTCTGACTGGTTCCCAACCAAAACACCCTAAGAATGAGCTCACAGGGAGGCTGCCGCCTCCACACACCCCACCCCACACACCCAGGAGAGGAGAGTGCCTCAGTCTCAGGTCACACGGCCAGGAGGTCTGGGCCAGGGTATCCGGGGCCCTCAGGGTGGTGAGGGCTAGCCAGGTAAGCTGAGGGCAGGTGGAAGGCCACAGCCCAACTGTTAGCCCTCTTTTGCCTGGTCACATATGGGATGGGCTTTTGGAGTGGCCCTCAGGGCTAAGGACAGGGAAAGCTAAACTAGAATGCCTGCATGGGTGTGGGACAGGGTGCCGGCTGGAAGGCACGGAGTCAGCGGGCTGGCTGGGATGGCTGGTTAGGGAGACAGCTGGGAGGGGGCCTGCTGGTCAGAACGGCGTGGAGGCTGAGGGGCTGGCCCGCCTGGCCTTGGCAGTGATTTCCCGACCCCGGCCACCCCCCTCTCCCCACACCCCAGGAACAGCAATGTCCGTGCAGGTGGCAGTCGCCGGAAGCGTGGGGCTGGGCCCAGAGCTCCTGAGCCCTGAGGAGCTGGTGCGGCAGACACGACAAGTGGTCCAGGGGCTGGAGGCCCTACGCACCGAGCACCATGGCCTGGTGGGGCGCCTGGCGGAGGCCCTGGCAGGACAGGGCCCGGTGGCTGGCTTGGAACTGCTGGAAGAAAAGCAGCAGGTGGTGAGACACTCACTGGAGGCCATCGAGCTGGGGCTGGGCGAGGCCCAGGTAGGTACGAGGGGCTGGCTGGTGGGCGGGGCGCACACCTGGGGGGCAGCTCAGGGATGAGAGACAAGTATGCAAGGGGGCAAGCCTGGGGTAGGTGAGACCTAGGGGAACCAGGCCTGGGAGTGGAAGACTCTAGGCCAGAGTTGGGGTCCCTGGGCTGTACTGGGGGACCCTTGAGTGTGACAGGAACTTCTGAATCAGATGGGGTCCTTCCTTAGAGCTGTGGGTCCTGGGGAGACTTTGGGGTGCACGGGCGGGACCTAAAGTGGCATAATTTGTCTGCCTGGGGGAAATCAGAGGGGTCCTGGGAGCCTCTGTGCATCTTCGGAGTCATGCTGGAGGAGTCCGTAGAATCTGGGGAATCCTGGGTGGAACACGGGTGCTCGGGCTTGATTGGAGGCTCTGGGCTGGGCCAGGGGATGTCTGGCAGGGGAGGGACCAGGCCCCCGACTCTCGACCCCTCCATCCAACGCACGGCAGATGCTGCTGGCCCTGTCGGCGCACGTGGGCGCGCTGGAGGCGGAGAAGCAGCGGCTCCGGGCGCAGGCCCGGCGGCTGGCGCAGGAGAACGCGTGGCTGCGGGAGGAACTGGAGGAGACGCAGCGGAGGCTGCGGGCCAGCGAGGAGGCCGTGGCCCAGCTGGAGGAGGAGAAGGGGCACCTGGAGTTCCTGGGGCAGCTGCGGCAGTATGACCTGCCTGCAGAGAGCCAGGTGCTGAGGGGCCACGGCGTGCCGGGGGCCCCAGCCCTCAGATATCCCACAGCCCCCCAACCCTCGATGGAGCCCCAGTGCTCTACACCCTCAGGGAATCCCCAACCCACTAGAACTCCCGCAGAAGCCCCCCAGCTGTTGCACAGAACCCCCAGCCCTCCGTGAGCACTCAAGTGAACCCCGAGACCCCTGACCACCACCTTCCTCAAACCCTGAGATTCAGCACCCCATTTCTGAAATCGACCCCCTGTCTGCAGCGGCCCGAGTCCCCACCACGCCGAGACAGCCTGGCCTCGCTGTTCCCCAGCGAGGAGGAGGAGAGGAAAGGTGGGTGTGGGGAGCTCAGCCATGGGGGACCAAAGGGCGGAGATATGGAGGGACAACTGAACCCCGAGGTCTCCGAGCAGGGGGTGGGGAGGTCAGGGCAGGGTCAGGAGGGTGAAGCGGGTGGCTGTGGGGGTAACAGCAGGTAGGTGAGGCCGAGAACTGCAAAACCAGGCAGGCCATGCTGGCCGCAACCCCACGAGCCACACGGCCACATCCCACGGGCCAGTTGGATGCCCCGGATCCCAAACTCAGACGTCAGTGCAGGAGCCCGTGGTCCCAGGGGCAAGCGGGCAGCGAGGCTGTTGTCGCTCTGGGGTGCGGGCGTCCCCTCGTGGGGCTCGGGGGCAGGGGGGCAGGAGGCCTGCAGTGACTCGGTGCCCCCACTCCCAGGTCCTGAGGCAGCGGGGGCCGCGGCAGCTCAGCAGGGCGGCTACGAGATCCCGGCCCGCCTGCGGACGCTGCACAACCTCGTGATCCAGTACGCGGGGCAGGGCCGCTACGAGGTGGCTGTGCCGCTGTGCCGCCAGGCCTTAGAGGACCTGGAGCGGAGCTCGGGCCACTGCCACCCCGACGTGGCCACCATGCTCAACATCCTGGCGCTGGTGTACCGGTGAGGCCACAGCTGGCCACAGCTGGAGGGACAGCCAGGGCTGTGTGGAAGGGGGGGCCCTGGTGGTGTCAGTGTGGGGTGGTGTCACAGGAGTGGTGGTGGGGAAGGGGGACAGAGACCCGGGGTGGCCACCGTGACCCAGGTAAAGAGGAGTCAGGGAGCCTGGGTGACAGACCTCAAGAGAGTAGGGACAATATCTGGCGTTGCCGGAGGCTTGGTAGCGATCTGGGGATATAGGGACCCTGTGCTAGACTTAGGTGTGGGAAAATCCAAAAGGGACCTCAAATGGTACCACCCATCCTTGGCTCAGCCAGGTCCCTGGGCCTGCTACCCCAACCTGGCTGACTCCCCTCCACCCCCGGGCTGCCCCACAGGGACCAGAACAAGTACAAAGACGCCACGGACCTCCTGCACGACGCGCTGCAGATCAGGGAGCAGACGCTGGGCCCTGAGCACCCCGCAGTGAGTGGGGGCCCCGGCAGGAATGGGGGCTGCGGGCTGCGCCTTCCCGCCCTGACCTCCCTCCTACCCCCTGCAGGTGGCTGCCACCCTCAACAACCTGGCTGTCCTCTACGGGAAGCGTGGGCGGTACCGGGAGGCAGAGCCCCTGTGCCAGCGTGCCCTGGAGATCCGCGAGAAGGTCTAGCCTCCCCGCCCGGCCCCAGGCCCTCCCCGTGTGACCCTGAGCTTCTGGGGCCCCAGTTTGTTTCTGTGACCTCTGACTTTTGTGCCCTTCCCGCTGAATGTTGAGGCCACGATTCGAGCCTAGTGCACCCATTCCCATGACACCACACCCTTGACCTTCTTTGAGCTCGTCTGATCTTGACTCCTGACTTCGTACTTTAGGTTACCTCGTGTGCCCCCAACCCAGTACAGTCCCTTCCCTGATCTACCCATTCGACCTTGTATCCCAAGGTCAAGGTGGTTTCTGATCCACCATGACCTGATGAATTCCCAGTTTGAGGGGGTAACCTCTGCCCCAACATCCTGTCACTTTCCACTTTGATCCTGTGATCCCTAACTTGTGAGCCCCATTATGGCAGCTGGCACTAGCCCACCAATCCTGGATGACCCTAGTGACTTGTGACCCCGTCCACGGTCCTTAGGTCCTGGGTTCCGACCACCCCGACGTGGCCAAGCAGCTCAACAACCTGGCCCTGCTCTGCCAGAACCAGGGCAAGTTCGAGGAGGTGGAGCAGCACTATGCTCGAGCCCTGAGCATCTACGAGGCCCTGGGCGGGCCCCACGACCCAAACGTGGCCAAGACCAAGAACAACCTGGTAAGGGCGCCATGGGCCTGACAGGTCATGTGACAGGGCAGCACCCATCGGCTTGGGAGGGTGGGATGCCACAGGAGCACCCCCCTCTGCCAGGCCCATGGAGGGAGGGGTACCCTAAGCCTTGGGCTCTCAGCTGGGCCCCGACTGCTGAGATCACTCGTCACAGAAGACGTGGGAGCATCAGGAGACAGCTGCAATGAGAGTGAGCTGGAGAGTGGCAGGGAGGTGACAGCATCAGACACATTTATTGAGCTCTAGACCTCCTGCTGGGCACTTTCCCTGTACCAGTCATTTCTCAAAGGACGCTGTGAGGTAGGTGTTCTTGTGGCCCCCATTTTGCAGATGAGGAAACTAAGGCACAAAGAAGTGTCGCCGACCCGGGCTGAGCCGGGAGCCCCTGCGCTGGGTCACCTAGGCAGGAAGTGCGGGGTCAGACTCCAAGCCCACTCTGCCGTGGGCGGAGGCTCTGAGTATGGGGTGCGGCCGGATGTGCTGGGATGCTGCGCCGGGCCTGGGGAGTTCCCTGATTTGAACCCAGATCACCCAGGCCATCCCTCCCGCAGGCCTCAGCCTACCTGAAACAGAACAAGTACCAGCAAGCAGAGGAGCTCTACAAGGAGATCCTGAGCAGCGAGGGCCTGCCCGCCCCTCTCGGTGAGTCCCCCGCTCCAGTCCCTCCGTTCCCCCAGGGGGCTTCTCAGTGTCCCACCGCAATGTCCCCCATCTGTTCCCCCAGGGGCCCCCAACGCAGGCACTGCCGGTGATACAGGACAACAGGTGCAGATGGCTTTGCTTCAGCTCCCGGGGTGGGGTGGGGGCTGGGTGTGAGGGAGGCTGACTGTGTCCGTGGCGCCCTCCCCAGACCCTTCGTCGGAGCAGCTCGTTCTCCAAGCTCCGAGAGTCTCTCCGGCGTGGAAGCGAGAAGCTGGTCTCCCGTCTCCGAGGCGATGGAGTGGCAGGGGCAGCCGGGTGAGTGTGGGACCTGGTCAGCGAAGAGCCCTGGTATCTGCAGCCCACCCCGCTCCCTGTTGCGCTCAAGAACCTGCCATGGCTCCCATCTTCCCTGTGACACGTCGAGTCAAACCCAGTGCCGGAGGGGCCTTGCCCAGGGTGGGAGCCAAAGCCCCTGAACTCACTCGTCTCCTCTGCAGGATGAAGAGAGCTGTGTCACTCAACATGCTGCACGTGGATGGTGCGAGGGCCACTGGGACCCAGGTGAGGGGCAGACGGGCGTCAGGGTCAAGGAGGGGGTTGGAGGGGGCCCAGCTGACAGGCCCGGAGGGGCGGGTGGGAACAGTCAGGCTGGCACGGGCGCCTGGCTGGAGTGGACCCACGGACAGGAGAACGGGGTTGAGCAGTACAGCCACCGGGATGGACGGGCTGGCAGCCAGCCTGCTGGGGTGGCTCTAGTGGCAGCTGGAGCAGGTCTGTCCTGCACTCTGCCCATCTTTTAACCATTCCTTGTGACTGTCCCCAGTTCGCAAACCAGCACCTGAGCGAGGCCTCTCGGACCCTCAGCGCCAGCACCCAGGACCTGGTCCCCCGCTAAAGGCGACAGGACCACATGGCTGCAGCTTCTTGGGGAGAGGGGTAGGCAGAGGGGAGTCCTTCCGCCCCCCTGCCTGGCTCTGTGCCTCCGGGGGGCACCCAGTGTATTGGGCCGCCCTCTCCTGAGATTAAAGGCTGAGGCTTTGGCAGCCACGAGTGTCTGCCTAAGGTTTCCTTCTCAGGAGGACCTTCCAGCGCCTCCCCCAGGCCCCTCCAAGTGGCTGGGAGCGCCAGGTAAGACTCGGGAGTCGCCAGGAACACTGTTTATGACCCTGCCCCCACCTCGTGCTACAGCTGCTGGGCAATCTGCTCGATCCTCCGCAGCGTCTCCTCCGACTGCAGCTGCTCCAGGCTGAGCAGGGACAGGCCCAGCTGATCCTCCTGGGGGGGCAGGTGGACAGGGGAGAGGGGTCAGGCCGGGGTGGGGAGACCGCTGCTGCACCTGCCCACATGCCCCACAGCGGGCACGGGGTCCAGAGTGACAGGAGGTGGCTTGCACGGTGGGGTTACAGGACCAGGGGCCTTGAATTTGGAGACACCCACACACTGCAGAGCATAAACAGAAAACAGGCCAGAGGGGGGAGGCGGCCCCCAGACGGCTGTGACCGAGCTAGGGGAGCCCTGCCACCTGCTGACCGCAGTGCTCCCGCCCGGCTGCCTCTGGGCCCCACTCACCTCCTCACCCACTGCAGACAAGCTCGTGCCCGCAGCCCTCGACTGCCCCAGTCCCCAGGCCTAGCACTTGGGCGCACACAAAGCTCTCTTTGTCCAGAGCGGGCTGGGGCGTGGGAGAAAGCCAAGGGACCTTCCTGGAGGAGGAGCTTGGCCCGGGAGGGTGGAGGGAAGCCAGGGCTGGCAGCCGCAGGCTCACCCGGTGGAATGGCTGTGCCATCTGCCTCAGGAAGTACTTGGCCACCTGCACCCCCTCGTCCACGGTCAGGTTGAGGTTAGAGTCACTCAGGTGCTCCTGGATCCAGCGGGGCAGCTTCCCTCGCTTGTCCACAGAGGTGAACCGCTGAGCGGGAGAGCGAGGGTGTCAGGACCCCTGGGCTGGGCGGGCTGGAAACCCTGCCCAGCTCCCCCAGCTGCAAAATGACAGGGGAGCAGGCAGGTGGGCGGGGCCCGCCCTGTACCTTGTCGGCGAAGACCATCAGGCCGTAGTCGGTCTTGCCCCTGATGGCCCGCCCCACACACTGGGCCGCGTGGCGCATGGCGTCGAAGGTGAGAAAGTCCTTCTCTCTGATCTGGAACTGGTCCCGCAGGTATTCCAGCCGCGCCTGCGGGTGAGGACACAGGGAGTGGGCCCCTCCTGCCCGTCCTTCGCACTCTGCCCCTTCCCCACGCCACACAGGTCCCAGGGGAGGGCCCTAGCGCCCTGCTGACCCGGGCGCTGCTCACCTTGAGGATGCGGCTCTGGGTGTAGACGTAGGGGACGCCGAACATGATGACGGCCCGGCCGAAGTGGTGCACTGGGTGGGCAGAGGCGGGGGCGAGAGTCACCACCGTGACCGGCTGCAGAGCCACCTTCATGTGGCCTGGCAGTGGGAAGAGGGGCGTGTGCTCCGGGGGCCCCGCTGGGTGGTCCCCCAGGGGAATAGACAGGGCCAGAGGTCCTGGCAGCCTAGTCCACTCACCAAAGTCAATTCCTTCGGACACTTTGCCTCGAGCCACCGACAGCAGGATGGCCCCACGGCCGTTCTCGCAGGCCTGGGGAGGGGAGCCCAGGAGAGCTGCAGCCCCCAGACCCACCACCTGGCCCCCCCCCCACAGCCCCTCCCCAGCAGCTCTTCCCGCACCCCCACCTACCTCCTGGTACTTCTCCAGGGCGACACTGGTCTCAGCCCCATCTTGGGTCTCAATAAAGAGCAGCTTGTTCCTCTGGATGTTTTCAAGGGTGCCCTAGGGACGGACACCAAGCAGGTCAAGCCGCGGCTGGCAGGACGAGTGAGCACACGGCCATCCTGACTCAGCCCAGCTCTGCCCCAGACTCCCAGGCAGCAGCCCCCAGCCCCCAGCGGAGAGAGGGACGGAGGGTGGTGGCACTGGTCAGTCTCACTTCTTTGGGGAAGCCCTGTGACCCAAGCAGGGAACCGATCCCCACGCTGCATCTTTTAGACAAGTGGGGCAGGCGTGTGGGCCAAGATGGACAATCAGGACGGCCTGCCCTCCCCCCTGCCAGTGACAAGTGGAGAAGCTGACGTGGGCCAGGCTGCCCAGAGATCTCACGTGACACTGTAAAACACACGTGACCACAGACAGACACACGAACCAGTGGGACAGTGTGGAGGAGCCAGAAAACACATCCCCTCACACATGGACACCTGTGCCACTCAGAGAGAGCTCTTTTCAATAAATGGGGCTGGGGGAACTGGATTTCCACATGAACCTTGACCCCGACCTTGCACCATGCACAAAGGTGAACCTGAGTCACCTCACAGACCCAGATGTGAAAGGTAAAGCTGCAAAGCTTTCTAGAAGGAAACACAGGACGTTATCTTCGCAACCGTGATGTAAGCAAAGGTTTCTTAAATAGAACACACAAGACGCTCAGGCGGTCAAGCAGCCAACTTTCCTGCTGTGTCAGAGTCTTGGCTGTGAGTGGATGACGGTCTCACCCCCACCATCCCACGTTCACATGCTTGCTGTCACCTACCCGATAGCTGGGCCATGGGGTGCTCAGAAGCAGAAAGGACAGAGCAGCCGTCTCCCCTAACCTCACCCTGCCGCCACCTGGTGCCCGGCTCCCAATTTCCAAAATGCCCCTTGACCTCGCCCACACACTCCCCAGTGCAGACTGTTCCCAGTCTCTGTCCAGCCTTAATTCTCCAGAACTTTCCTCTAACAGCACAGCACCCAGCTAGAGTCATGCTTGCTACCCGGGGTCTCCATGCCAGGTGCTGGTGGGACACAACCACGGGGGTGACCCCAAAAAGAACAGCAAGGGAGCAAGGAAACCAGAGGTGGGGTGTGGTCACCCCTCCTGAGGGGTACACCTTTGGAGGAGGGGCCCACAGAGGCTGCTAAGGTCTCAGTTCTTAATCTGGATGTGGGGGGAGGGGCGCAGGTGTGCACGCTATTCATTAAACCTTTCATGTGTCTCATACACCACCCTGTCACCTATGACACTTGTCACCATTTACAACACGAGGAGTGAAGCACACAGAGGAACAGAGCCAAGAGCCGAGGAGCAAGGGGCCCTCCGGGGTGTGAGCGTACCTGCTCGTACCAGGAGGCCACAGTGCTCTCCATGTACTGGTAGCTGGTGAAGAAGGCCACGATGCCATCAGGGACCACGGCAGACATCTCCAGCAGGAGGTTTCCATAGTTGCGGATCACCGCTGTGAGGGGGTCAGAGGTTGGACCCTCTGCCGGCCTGAGTTCTCTTCCCTACTCCCCATCAGCATTCCTGTCTTGAACTTGTGGTTCTTAGAGACCCCGTGAGGCCATCGGCAGGGCTGTTCACACACACCTGCCACTTCTCCTTCCTGGTCCATGGAGGGCTGCACCCACCACCCCCGGAGGTTAGGCATGGCCATATGACTTGCCAGGGCCAACGAAATGAGTGCAGAAATGGCTGTGTCACTTCCGAGTGAGCACTTTGTGAGCCAGTGGGCCATTCACTGTGATCCCTCCTGTCACATCTCTCCACTATAGTGATGCGTTCAGTGGTGGAAGTTCCCAGAGCAGTGACATGGGGCAGGCCCCTTCCAACCAACAATGGCATGTTCCCTGGACAAGAAGTGTGAAGCCACTTCGATTGGGGGTATTTGTTACTGCAGCAAGACTTAGGCCATACTGACTGATAAGCCTCCCCTCTTGGAACCCAAACAAACCACTCCCATAGGCAGCACACCGATATCTTCCCGGCTCTCGAACTTGGAGGTGATGGTCACCTGGTCATTGCCACGGCCGATGATCTGAGAGCAGGAGAGGCCATGATAAGCGAGGCAGCAGCAGTCACAGATGTGTGAGCGCCGGTTGCCAGCCTTTGCTGTTCTACGCTTTGTACAGATGTCATCACTGAAAGAATGCTCAGCTACCCTGTTATCTGCACTGCTCCGAATGGCCTAAGGCTCAGAGAAGGTGAGTCACCTGCTCCAGGTCACACAGCAAATAAGGGACAGAGATGGAGCTGGACCCGAGTCCGCCCGTGTTCCTGACCAGCAAGTGAGCTCCAGCCAGCCCCAGCCTCGGGCCGGTCGGTTCCAGAACGCTCCTTGCCAGGACTGTGACAGCCACTGGTGTGCTTCCACCGGCAGCCTCGCAAAGCCAGCGTGTGGTCAGCAGCCATCCACCCCCGAGGGGCAAGTCCCAGCGCCACAACACCCTGGGAATCGCAGATATTTAAGCTGGACACAAATTCAGAGTAGCAAAACCTGCCCCGGCCTGAGTTGATTCAGAGTCCTGACTTATCTCCCTTTCTGACTCTTTAAATGAATGTTTTGCTGCTGGAATAATCATGAGACTTTGCCCTGAGGCTGCCGCCTGGACCGTGCTGGAAGCGGCACACAGTGAGCACAGTGCATGCCTCGTTTCTAAAGTCTGGAAAACTCATTTCTAAAAATTCTCAATTCTAAAGCACACCTGGCCCAGATGAGGGCTTCAGATGAGGGACCGAGGGCCCGGTTACGATGCCCGGTTTACAGAGGACACGGAGGCAGAGCAGAAGGGTCACTTCCCAAGGTCACAGCCAGACGAACCGGGCAAAGCCCCGTTAACCAAGAGGCAGGCCCTGGGCCATGTAAGCGTTTCACACTCACTGGCTCACTCTCCCCTCCACTGGGAGAGGCGGAGGAGGCATTCCCACTGTGCCCGTGAGACACCGGGCTGGGGGCATGCCCACAGGGAGCAGCGGCATCACGCCCAGGTCTGTCCGACCCACACTCCGCACCCTGATCTGGAAAGCTCTCCTGCCTCAGTACCAGGGGGAGCGCAGGGAGGAAGGGTGGCCCGTTGTTCCCGTCACCCCGCCCGTCACCCCGCCGCCTCCCACGCACCATGGGGCACAGGCAGACCCGGGCCAGCGTCATGGTGAAGGTTGCCATGGTGACAGGGTGGAAGTCCAGGATCTTGGGGTAGATGTCTAGTGGGGACAGCGTCTGTGGCAGGGACAGCAGAATCTCAGCAGGACTGGGCAGGAACCAGGAGCCCCACAGGGAGGGCTAGGGACTGGGGGGCAGAGAAGGGTCCTCACCCCAGATGTGATGATGACAGACTGGAAGCGTTCAAACACAGGTTTGATGGCCAGCGAGGCGTCCATGCAGCTGCAGGGAGCAGATGAGGGTGGTGAGGGCCAGGCCGGGGGGCTGGGCCCGTGGTCCGGTCACGCCCCCACTGGGGTCGGGTCTCACCTGAAGTGCAGGATAGGGTTGGCAATGGTCGGGGTTCTGTCATCAAAGGGCTCGATGATGATGGTGAAACCTACGGGAGGCCGGTGAGATTCCCAGGGTGCCAGTCGTAACTACGCCCACTTGGCCATTCCCCAGTCCCCACCGCCACAGAGAAAGGGATCAGCCACCAGCCAGCCGCCCAAGCCTAAAGCCCAGGCTCCTGAGTCCAAACTGCACCCCCACCTGCCCACTTCTCCCCAGGACCAACACCTGTGCAAACGTTCACGGAGAGTCTGAGCAGAGAGCATCAAGCTTCGCTCTCGAGCCTACCCCGCCTTTCAAGCCAAAGTTTTGAGCCTCTCCCAGGACCTTTCTGTCCGAGCCATCAGGAAGCCGTCAGCTCTGCCTCCAAAGTCTGTCTGTCATCTGACCCCTCCCCCAACCTCCTCCCCAGTCCAGCCACCACCAGCAGAGGGACCCTGTGAAAGCCTGAGTCAGGGCTATCCCTGCCCTGCTCAGAAGCCTCCCACGACCCCCCACACCCTCCCTGAGGTCCAGAATCGTCTGTGGGAACCTGCCATTCTGACCTCATTGTCTCCTTGCTCGTGGGCCTCCTGCCTAACTTTCAAAGCCCACCAGGCTCTCTCTACCCCAGGGCCTTGGTGCTTGCTGGCCCTACTACTGCCTGGGAAGTTTCCCGAGGTGGCTGGCTCCAATTGGTCACTTGGGACTCAGATCAAATGTCAGCTCCTCAGAAAGGCCTTCCTGGCCACCCCGGCCACTGCAGGCACACTGCAGCATGGCAGCCAATCCGCTTCTCACGTAAACGGTTTTATCGCTCTCTGGAATTCTCTTCCTCGCTTGCCTCTTTGCTACCTGTCTTCCCCTCTAGGAAACACATTCCCAGAGGTCAGAAAAGAGGTCTGTCTTCGCTCCTGCTGCTTCCCCAGAGCTAGGCCTGGCCTGTTTATTGAATAGATGAATGAATGCAGTGAAAAAAAATCAAGTCCTCTGTGCTTGGCCCTGTGCTGGGGACACAGCAATAACCAAGAAAGCTCTGGCTCTGCCATCAGGGCTCACAGTGAGGGGGACATACAGATTTATCCCCAGTGACTCCCTAGAGGGGGCTGGGGTGGGGACGGTGGGGGGGGGGTAGGGGGCTTGAGATCAGCCTGGGGGTCAGAGAGGGCTTCTTGGAGG
The DNA here is from genome assembly GCA_028627145.1 of Eidolon dupreanum. Classification (NCBI taxonomy): domain Eukaryota; kingdom Metazoa; phylum Chordata; class Mammalia; order Chiroptera; family Pteropodidae; genus Eidolon; species Eidolon dupreanum. The sequence continues at coordinate 91,739,329 of CM053508.1, read as the reverse complement.
AGGGGACATCTCTACTGAGCCAAGAGCTGAAGCATGAGTGGGAAGGTCGCTGGGGGCTGAGGAGGATGGAAAAGAACAGTCTCAGCAACAGAATGCGACATGTTGGTAGACGAGGGAGTGGGGTGGAGAGGAGAAAGACAGCTCAAGGTGGAAGACGGGTAGGACAGACAGCTGGACACAGAAGGAAGCTTCCAGTGGGAACTGCTGCTTGATGGGCGCTGGGGTGGGGGACAGGATCTCCGTCCTCCTGCAGAGGCCAGGCCCAGCCACACGACATCAGGCAGGCCTGCCCTGGTGTCCTGGATAGAGTAATCCCCCGGGATCAGGCTGAGCCCTCTGCCAGCCTACAGCTGAGGAAGGGGAGGAACTGCCACCCAATACGGGTGACAAAGCCTCCGGAACCCTCCCTCTCTCCCTGGCAAGCCGGAAATCATCGCCCTCAACCCCTGTCCCCCGTCCTCCCCACAACCAGGCACCCAGTCCCAGCCTCCTTACCTCCCCATCTCCCTCCAGCCCCTTCCTTCCTCCCATCCTGCCCCAGCCCAGGCTCCACCTCTCCTGTCCCTGCAGGAAGAATCCCTCTAGAGCACCAAGCTGCCCCTGCTCCCCTCCACTCAGTACCCACCCCGGCCCCTCAGCACCCTCAGGAACAGAATGACCAAGCCCTCACCACACCCTAAGAGTGAGCTGCCCCCACAGAACTTCTCCAGCCTCATCCCATACCATCACCACCCTCACCCCCCAGGCTGCGGCCAGAGGGAGCCTCTGAAAATACAAATCTGAGCAGGAGGCTTCTTCTAGGATCCTGACTGCAGCTGCCAGGGGCCAGCGGAGGCCAGAAGCAGGGTGCCTACCCTTGGCATAGGTGCTGACCAGGGTGGCGAAGTTAGCCAAGAGGGTGAGGGGGGAGAAGTCGGCGAGGTCCGCGATCTCCAAGGTGTGCAGGAGGGAGCGGAGGCGCTCCGCACAGAATCTGGAGGGGGCGAGATAGGATCGGGGTGACTGGAAGCAGACAGGGCCGGCAGCCCCTCCTCTGCGGTCAGAGCACGTGGTCACGCCGATCTCCCCAGGTGGCTGGGCACTCGATCGGGGCACGGACTGGGGCTGTTTCAGTCGCCTGTGTCCCCACATTGTTCAACTGCACAATGGCACTTACAAAGCAATAAACACACCCCAGAGTCACGTGGTCGTATGTCAGACAACCTAGTATGCGGGTTCCGAGTGAAAATGGGACCCGCAACCACAGCTAGAACCCCACAATCACCGCATGAATCCTGCACGGCCACGTGGTCATCCACTTACAGCCACAACCCCGCACTGTCTCAGTCACTCTCGGCCGCCCTGGTGACACATACGGCCCGTCCCAAGACCCCCGGCAGGGACCCAGCACCGTGCGCTGCGTGGGGCCGCACCTGAGGGGCTTGCGCTGGATGCACACGCGCTGCGCCAGGCCGCTGAGGAAGGCGGGGGGGCTCTCCTGCACCACGTGCTGCGCGCGCATCCGCCACTTGACGTACTCCAGCAGCCGCCGCAGGAAGCCCAGGAAGTGCTCGGCCGTGCGGATGGAGCCCGGCACCGCCTCTGCGGGGAGCGCGTGTCAGCCGCCGCCCCCAGGGCGAGCGGACAGGGTCGCGGAGGCGGCAGCGGCTCACCCTGCAGCACCTCGTCCGGCAGCACGGGGTTGGCCAGGTGGGCGTCGGTCTCCCGGGCGGCGCTGGCCTCCCGCAGGCCCTCCACCAGGCGCCGGTACTCGTCCCGCAGGCGCTGCTCGTCCGTCTCCTTGATCCTGCGGGGAGACCGGGAGTAGGAAGAGCAGGAGCCAGCTGAGAGGGCACTGGAACGGGGCTGGTGTCCCTCGAGGACAGGTCGGGCAGAGAACAGGGGCTTCGGAGAGGCCGGGGCCAAACAGCAGGGCCCAGGCGGGCACCGCGGGCTAGCTGTCACCCGCACCCCCACCTGAGCACTGTCTTCTGCAGGGTCTCCAGGTTACCCTGGCATCGGTCAAGGGTCCGGCGGGTGAGGTTGACACTCATGGAGTCGATGCAGACATTGTCTGTGGGGGGGGCGGGCCAGGCTCAGTCAGGCGAGGGCGGCTGGGGGGCAGCCCCAGGGGCCGGCATCGCCTCCCCGCCCAGGCTCCCTCACCAATGTTGTGGGCCTCATCGAAGACCACCACGGCCTTTCGGGCCAGATCCTTGGACACCAGGTCTGCAATCTTGGGGTCCAGGAGGTAGTGGTAGCTGTAAACCACCACGTTGGCGTGTAGGATCTGGGGGGGCGAGGAAGGCAGGGTTACCCCAGCCTGACTGCCACCTCCCACCTGCTCACACCACCACATCGCCCCTTCGCAGGCCCACAGAGATGAGGTAAAGAAAGATAGATAGAGGCAGATGGACAGACAGACAAGATACAGACAGAGATGAGGCAAGGAAAGACAGACACAGGCGAGGCACAAATATAAACAAGTTGATAGAGACAGCGGCACAGACACATAGAGAGAGGCAGGCAGACAGACAGACATGGGCAGCCAGATGGGCAGGAAGCGGTAGCCCTCACGCATGCCCTCGCCCTCCCCCGGCCAGCCTCCTCACTGAGTAGCGCGCTAGGAAGTATGGGCACCAGCCCTGGCGCCGCCCCATGGCCTTCAGGTCGTCCAGGTTGTAGATGCCGGCAGGGAGAGGCACCTGGCGCCCGTGAATGTCAAATTCCTGGGGCGGACGAGAGGTGCCTGGGGGTCAGGGAGGGGGGCTGTCACAGGGGTCTGACCACCCTCCCTCAGCCATGTCCCAGCAGGCACCTCATAGAAGCGGCAGTGCGGCAGGCTGTGGTCCTGCTGGTACTGTGCCCGCACGTAGGAGGCTGTGAGGCTGTGGCATTTCCCGTCGACGTCTTTCCCAAAACGCAGGGGTGTCACCTGGGGAGTATCATCTCAGCACTGAGAAGCCCAGCCCCCAAACCCTGCTGTAACCTGGGGCTCTACACCTCATGGCTGGGTGCGATGGGAGGATGTCCTGTCTGGGGTAAGACTTGGAGATTTCTGCAAAACTCAAACTTCAGCTGTTTCATTATTAAGACACTTGGGAACTTATTGCAGTGATGCAAAAGTGAGAAAATTATTACTCTTAAATTTTAAAACGTTAAGGCCCAGATACCATGGAGTATTATTCGGCCACAAACAAGAGGATTTTGGCATTCGTGACTGCATGGGTGAACTTTCAGGGCATTATGCAGCAAAATAAGTTAGACAGAGAAAGACAAATGCCACATGATCTCACTTATGTGAAAATAAAAAAAAAAAAGAAGAAGAAGAAGAAACAACCAAGCTCATAAACACAGGGAAGAGATTGGTGGTTGCCAGAGGCGGGGTTGGGGGTGGGCAAAACAGGTGAAGGGGGTCAAAAGGCACAAACTTCCATTTATGAGAAAGTTATGGGCATATAATATACAGCATGGTGGCTATAGTTAATGCTGCATTGCATATTTGAAAGTCGCTAAGAGAATAGACTTATAAGTTCGCATTACAAGAAAAAAAGTTTTGTAACTCCATAAAGTGACAGATACTAGACTTATTGCAATAATCATTTTGCAACGTATACAAATACCAAATCATTACACTGTAGGAATCTATATATATGTCAATGATACCTCAATAAAAAAGGGTTAAGCTTTGAAGATTCTTTAGCGTGTAGATTAGGATAACTGCTTTATCTTTTAAAATTCCCAACACCCAGGACCTTGGCAAGGTCTAAGAATCAAAGGAGGTTCTGATCGCACAGTATGAGAATCACCTTGCCCCTTGCCCTGCTCTGTACCCTCCAAGGCTCTGTTTGTGGTACCATCACAGCCCAGGGCTCTTGGGAACAAAACCTTTATCTTCACCAAAGGGAAGGCTTGAGGATGCTGACCCTTCCCTCTCCTCTTCCCGTTTCATCAGTCGCCAAGGCCCGTGCTATTTCTCATTAATTATCATCCATCATATGTATTATTTCTCATATATTCCATATATAAAAAGTGCTTAGAACGGTGCCTGGTACATGTGGTAGCTTTGTAACATAATTCAAAGATAACTAATATTACATACTATGTTATCATGATAATGTCTAATAATTCTTGTAGCTCTTTGTGCATGCTATGGGTACATATGCATTATCTCACTCAATCTTAACAACTGTATGAAACAGGTACTTATTTATCCCCATTTTACAGAAAAGAAGACTAAGGCCCAGACGGCAGAAATCTACTCGCCAAGAGTACACAACTAACAAGTTTCAGAGCCAGGAAACCAGGCCTGCCAGACTCGAGGAGCCACCTTTTTTAACCTCTCCTAGGCCCTGAATGAAGAGTTGAAATTTGATGTGTGAGAAGAAAATTCTGCACGTGGCCCCAGTGTACCTCCCTGAGAGGCCTGGTCTGGGGACCTAAGACTCCTGGTTGACCGGAAGAGTGCCCTCAACCCGGGGCTTCGTGCGAGGGGAAGAATGGGCGCTCACCTCGGGATGAATACACAGGTTCTTCCTAGAGCTCAGAGCCAGCCCCAAAAACTGCAGCTTCTCGCCCTCCTGCTTCTCGTAGAAGTTGAGCAACTTTCGAAGCTCTTCAATCACCTGTGCCAGTCAAGGAGGGAGTGGGGACTTGGCCTCATCGAAGGCACAAGCCCCTGCCCAGCCAGGCCCCAGCCCCTTCCCCAGGTCCCCAAACACCACCCCTAAGTAGTGATGGCAACCACAGGGGGGCCCAGGAGGGCTGGGGAGAGTGGGAGAGAGTGAGGGAGCAAGGGCATCGCCCGCCTCACCTTCTCAATCTCAGGCACTGTCCTCGAGCAGTAGATGAGTTTAGTCACTTCCAGTGGATATGCCTGCCGATGACAATGGGCTCAGCCCATCTGCCTCTTCCCTCTTCCACCCTCCACAGGCCCAGTGGGTCACTTACCCGCTGGTATGCCATGATCAGCGCCAACAGGGACACTGTCTTCCCAGTGCCTGACGGCATCTCCAGGACTCCATGACCCTGCGAGTTGGGGGTGACAGGCTCACAGAACCTCAGAATGCCACCATCTTGGAATGGCAGGGCAACACAGCAATTAAAAGTCTGGGTCCCCGGGGCAGTGGGTTTGAACCCCACTTCTGCCACTTCTTTGCTGAGTCATCTTAGGCAAGTGCCTTTACATCTCTGGCCTCAGTATCCTCATCTCTAAAATGGGCCTAATAAGTTCTTCTTCATAGCATGAGTATGAAGATTGATAAGAAAATGGGGGTTAAATATTTAGCATAGTATCTGGTATACAGTGACCCCTTTTTTCTTTTAATTTAGCAAACACTTCCACAGCACTATGTGCCTGGCAGTATTTTTAAATGTCAAGATTTGTCAGCCTCAGCTCTATTGACATTTTTGGGCTGGATAATACTTGCTTTGGGGGAGGGGGGACAGGGGCGCATCCTGTGCACTGTAGGATGTTTAGCAGCAACATGGCCTCAACCCATTATATGCCAGTAGCACCCCCACTAGTATGCCAGTCAGGAATCTCCCCAGGCATCGCTGAATGTCCTCTGGGGGTCAAAGTCATCCCCAGTTGAGAACCGCTTCCTTCCTTGGTGAATTAACTCATTCATGTAACCCTTACATTAACCTCTAAGGTAGGTACTGTTACTACTATGCCCATTTTGCAGAAGTGAAAACCGTGGAACAGGGAAATTAAGTGATTTACCCAAGGGCACACAGCTGTGGACCCAGGATTCCAACCCAGGTACCTGATTCCAAAGTCTATAATAGATATATATATATTCCTAACCACTAAACTGCTCAGCCTTTGATAAATGTTAGCTACTCTTATTAACTATCATTATTATTTTTATTCCTCTTTCTTTTTGTTTCTTCTTTTATTAACTATTATCATTTTAGATAACAGGAGGTTTGGGAGTGCTGGCTTCCCAAGGACCTCTGATTTCTAATCTAGACCTCCTGCAATCTCGGTCTTAGCCGCCCGTGAGGCAGCCCCACCTGTCAGGTGGGCAGCGACGGCGGGGGCCACCCACCTTGGCGTCCAGTGTGCGTTTGAGCTCCAGCATGTAGGAGAACTGCTCCGGGTAGATGTAGTCGTACGGGAAGTAGACCAGCAGCCCGTCCACGTTGAGCCTGGCGGCGAGGGCTGCCGGGTCAGTCCCGCGTCCCCTCAGCCCTTCTCCAGCCCCCACAGTCCCCTGCTGTCGGGCCGAGGGAGGTTATCTGCACGGCAACGACCTGCGGGTATCCCCAGATAACCCCCAGGTCCCCAGCAGCCTCCGGGTCCCCTGGGTATCTCCTCGCTGCCCATCTCCGTTACTGTACCGTGGGCCCCCACGGCTATCCCCACCCCTTCACTCTCCCTCAACCCGCAGGGGCCCCGGACACGCCCACTAGTCCCCCCATTTCCCAGGGACCCGCGCCCGGTCGCAAGCCCCGAAACCCAGACTACCCCTCACTTCATGGCGACGACCGCGGCAAGTAGCGGCGTCGATCCGCCCCCTCATGAATATTCAATGAGGCAGGATCCCGTGGGTGTGTCCTCGAGGCGCGGCTTAGCCTTCCTCACTACACCACTGGTTAATTCCCCCTGTCACTCTATCAATCGGGCTAATGCGCGTGCGCACGGCAATGCGGGGGCGGGTTCCTTAAGAGGCGGTGCCAGAGGCATCGCTGCGGATCGCCGAAGACCAAGAACAAAGCCTGGGAGGAAGAGAACCGAGGGAATCGATCCCTTCATTAGGATTCGGTCTTCTGGCATCTGCCCAGATCATCTCAATAGCGAAGAGAATCTAGGGGAAAATGACAGGGAAGTTGGGGACCTTTTCGGGGCCCACGAGTTAGAAATGACTTCGCTGCATCAGGTGAACATGCGCTTATAAAATGCCCGCTGTGTCCTGGATGTCTCTGGGGTAAATAACTCCAATTATTTATTGAACTACTATGTGCCAGATACTGTCTTAATCAGGCAGAATGAAAGGCTGTGATTTGGCGGTTAAGGTGTGGATTCTGGAACCAGAATGCCTGGGTCCAAATCCTGGCTCCACTGTCTACTAGCATGTGACCTTGATCAAATTACTTAACTTCTCTGGGGTTCTATTTTGATCATCTGCAAAGTAGGAACAGTTAGATTATCTACAATGTAGATGACGCTTAAACTAATCCACATAAATCAGTTAAAACTAAGTGCATCACATACTAAACATTCAATAAATGCTAGCTTTTTCGTGTTTGTTCGACAAATAGCTACGGGGCATCTACTGTGTCCTAGGTCCTAGGTCATCACTTCCTTCATAAGTGCCTCACTTTCATTCATTCATTCATTCATTCATCATATATTCCCTGAACCCCTGCTCTGTGCACACCCAATACTGGGTGTTAAAAGGTACACAGCAGTGACCCATCAAGACAGCCTCAGCCATGCCTCTAGGGGCTCACATTCCAGGGGGGAGACAGACCTGTCCCTAGACAGTGGGCAGGGATGGGAAGCAGCACCTGATCTAGCTATAAAGCCTTGGGCAAGCTTTTCTCTGAGACTAAGTTTCCTCACCTCCAAAGTGGAGATAATGATACATCGACAAATTACATTTCACAGTCATACAAATGAGAATATATTTCCAAAGTTAGACAAAGGCTCTGAAAACAGGTACCTGAGAGCTAGAACTCATAAGGGTGGTGATGGTGGGTGTGGGTGCTGAGCTAGTTAATGAGGTCACGAACTTAACCCTGAGCCTTAATAGAGGGAATGCTTGGTGGGAACAGCTACACACACACAGATGCTCCTTGAAGTACCATGTACAAGAAAAAAAACCTGGGAAGAGCAGACACACATGACATCAGATGGTTAGGAATAAGCCACTGTGACACCTTCCAGTTTGGAGTTCATGCTCCTCCCAGCATATTCCTGCCCCATCTTGCTGCTTACTCCTGTGCTTTGTACCTACCTCCAGGTGTGTCCTCTTTGTAGCTTCACTTCGTCTCCCCCACCTTTCCTTGCCTCATTCCTTCTGCTTACCTTCAGGTCTCCAAGAAACATTCTTCCTCCAGGAAGCCCTCCCTGACCTCCCCAGGCTGAGTCAGGCATCTTGTCTGCACACCTCTATCCCAGCCTTTGTTATGCCATTAAAGTGGGGGGGGGGGTAAAGGAGGGAGGACATCTTCAAACCAAGAATATAACAAAATAAAATTGAGTGTTGGACTTACATGTGTCAGGCACTGTGCCGAGCATCCTGTCGCCTGCCTGACGTCATTTCCCACCGTTCTCTTTCTTATCCACTCCTCCTAGCCACACTTGACCTCCTGGCTCTTCCACCCAGGCACTGGGCCTGCATCAGTCAGCTAATCTGTATAACGTACCCCCAAACGTAATGGTTAAAGCCACAGCATTTATTCTCTCACAGTTTCTGTAGGTCAGGAATTGAATGCAGCTGCAGTCATCCCGGCTCAGCTGGGAAATAATCCACCACTAAGCTCACCTGGTGTTTGCTGGCAGGATTTATTTCCTTGCTGGCTGTCAGCTGAGAGCCACCCTCAGGTCCCGGGCGTGTGGGCATCTCTGAGGGCAGCTGGCTTTATTAAAGCGAGAAGAGCCAGAGAGAGATGCAAAGATGGAAGTCATTGTGCTTTTTAACTTGTCAGAAAGGACGGTCCATCACTTTTGCTGTATTCTATTCCTTAGGATACATCATTGCATGCAGCCTATGCTCAAGAGGAGGGGTTACTCCAGGAAATGAATACCAGGAGGCAGGATGGTTGGGAGTCGTCTTATAATGGCTGACTCCTGCTTCCTTCTGGCCTTTGCAGTCACCCCTCCCTCTGTCTTCAAGGCTGTTTCCCAAGATCTCTGCATGGCTTTCTCCCTTGAGCCTTTCTTAAGCCTTCCTCAAAACCTTTCCTGTCTGAGGCCTTCCCGACCATCTTATTTAAATTGCAATACTTCCTAGGTAGGCTGAATAATGGTGCCCTAAGACCTCCATCTCTGCTGCCTGGAACCCGTGAATGCTCCCTTACGTGGCAAAAGAGACTTTGCAACTGTGACGTTAAGGATCTTGAGATACCCGAGTGCTCCCTAACAGTAATCACAAGTATTCTTATAAGAGGAAGATTAGACAGAAACAGAAGCAATGTGACATTGAAGCAAGAAGCTACACTGCAGGTTTTGAAGAAGGAGCCAAGGAATGCAAGGAATGTAGCTCTAGAAGCTGGTAAAGGCAAGGAACTGATGATCCAATCCCAGATCCAACCCAGAGGGCGCTCAGCCCTGCCAACACCTTGACTTCAGCCCTGTGAAACTGATCTTCAGACGTGTAAAAACACAAATGTGTTTAAGCCACCAAGTTTGGGTCTCGTTTGTTACAGCAACTGTAGGAAACAAATACACATCCCAATATGTACCAATATGGTGATGCATCTGCGTACATGACGATGGTTCCCTGAGATTACAATGGAGCTGAAAAATTCCTATCGCCTAGTGATAGCATGGCCATCCTAACATGGTAGTGCAACACCTCGCTCACGTGTTTGTGGTGACACTGGTGTAAATGCACCTATGCACTGCCAGTCATATCAAAGTATAGCACATACAATTACATACGGTACATAATACTTGATAATAAATGATTGTTACTGATTTATGTATTTCCTATACTTTTTATCGTTAGAGTGTACTCTTACTTATTTAAAAAAAAAAAAAAGTGCTGTAAACAGCATGCCAGTGTCTCTTCATCACATCAATTTCTCTCGAGTAGCTGTGCAGTAGGCTACACCATCTAGGTGTGTCTAAGTGCATGCTGATGTTTGCACCACAAAACCGCCTAACGACGCATTTTCAGACTGTTTCCCAACGTCCGTTAAGTGAGATAGATAAAATGATGAGCTCTCGGAATCCGCTGCAGATTCTTTCTATTGGAATAGGATCCAAATTATTTATGAGTTGATAATTTTTTATGTCGGAAGATGAATATGTGGGAGATGTTTTTTCACTACTCTCTACTTTCGTAGAATTTTGAAAATGTTCAGAATTTTTTAATGTAAATAGTATATTCAGTTCACTGTTCACATCACAGTGCTTTAAAAAAAATCAGATATCATAAATATAAATAAGTCCCTCTGGGCATTTTTTCTGATCCCTTTTCACTCTCAACACATATAGAGATAACCACTATCTAGAATTTAGTGATTTTTATTCTCTTCCTTAAGCTGGTTTGTATTATTTTAAAAATCACCTCATTTCACATTCTTTGTGATTTAAAAAAATTCAATTTAAACTTAAAAAGTTTTAAGTCTTTAAAACTTTTATTAGGGAGAATTTCAAACAAACACCAACGTTGAGAAAATAATATAATGAAGCTCCACATACACTAAGCTTCATCTATTTTTAATTAAGGGTCGATTTTGCTTTGTCTATACCCCAACCACTTCTCTTCCCACCAGTTGATTATTTTGAAGCAAATGCCAGATTTCATATCATTTCTTCTATAAGTATTTCAGAAGGCAGTGCCTCTAAAAGTAAGAATTCTGTAAAAACATAACCACGATATTATTAGCACACCTCAAAAATAGTACTAATTCATCTACAGCCATGCTATCCTGAACAAGCCTGATCCTGTCTGATCTCAGAAGCTAAGCAGGGCCGGGCCTGGTTACTACTTGGATGGGAGACCACCTAGGAAGACCAGGGGCTATAGGCATTAAAAAAATAAGTTAACATAAAGGTAAAAAAAATAGTACTAATAATTGCTTAATGTCATCGAAAGTCCAGGCAGTGTTTGAATCTGAGGGCAGACTTCTGTCTCCTTGTTTGTTTGGTCTCTTGTGCTACCTTATGTGGCAAAAAAAGGACTTCGCAAATGTGATTAAGGATCTTGAGATGGAGAAAGCGCCCTGGATTGTTTGGGTGGGCCCAATGTAATCACAAGGATCCTTAAAAGTAGAAGTGGGAGGCAGGAGAGTTAGAGAAGATGTGACAATGGAAGGAAGAGATGGGAGAAATTCAAGTGCTGGTTTTGAAGACAGAAGGAGGACATGAGCCAAGGAATGCAGGAAGCTTCCAGAAGCTAGAAAAGGCAAGGACAGGGCTTCCTCCTGAGTCACTAGTGGCTAGTGTAACTGAGGAACTGAATCCTTAATTTTTATTGAATTTAAATTAAAGTAAATTTAAATGGTCACATGAGATCGGTGGTGATTGTACTGGACGGCGAAGACGACAGTGCTGTAGCTATATGATTTGTTAAAAAATAAATACAGAAGAAATAGATGTTCATGCTTTGTCAAAAATCTTCAAGGAACTATTTATGAGATAAAGAAGTGGGGCAGAAGCAAAGGAAGATCATTCTTTGGGGTTGAACTCTCAACAAGGTCACATGGATTTCCGATAGATAAAGATGCTCTGTGAGAGACAATCTCACATTCCATAACGTCAACCCACACGAGGCCACAAGCCACCAGGCGTTAGAAACAGCAGACACAACAAATTACAGAAGTGATGACCCCAAACACCAGATGACAGAATCATCAGACAGATACTACAAAATTACTAGGCTTAAAATGCTTAAAAATAGAAAAGAATCTGAAACATGAAAAAGGATCAAGACACTACTTAAAATAAACAAACAAACAAACAAACAAATAATAAATAAGCAGGCCTATTTGAAAGGAGAAGGATTGGATTTATACGAGGGACATCCCTTGAAAAGAGGCTACTTTAAGACTGCTTTGCCCAAAATAGGAACGGTGATGAGCATTTTAGTCAGAATGAAATCCAAAAAGAAGGAAGTCAATTTCTGTGCAAACTGCCTTTATTTATAAAGAGAAACTTCCCCATTTTGTTGTAAAACCAGCACTGTGTGAAGGCACTTGGTTGGGGAGAGGTAAGGCTGGGATCCCAGTAGAGAGACCAGTGTACCTCACCCAGTCTCCTCCACCCCACCCCCAAGGCTGCTGGGGGAAACGGGGACAGAGATGACTCCCAGGGAAAGCCAGTGGAGGTGACCCATCCCATGCTCCGGGGGAGGGGCTGGCAAGGAGCCGGGCGCTTTGAACGGGAACCGATTTGGCAAATGGGACTCTCTCTTGCCCCGCAATGATTCCCAGCCCCACAATGACCCCCCACGGCTAAGGCAGGTTTCTAAAGTTAAGGCCAGGGTTCTCCTTGTCTCCTGGGCTTCTGGGAAAGTGGAGCTGGTGGTGAGGACCCCACCCCTGCAGCACTTGGGGCACAGGGAGGCACAGCAGTCATAGAGCAGGTCCGGCGTGAGGGCAGGGCTGCTTCCTCCCATCTCCCTTGAAAATGTCCTTTTCTCCAGCTAGACCTTATTCCTCTGAGACTTCACCCTGGGGAAGAGCTGAGGGAAGACAGGGGCTTCAGATACCAGGAGCTTCCACCCCCAAGTTGAATGGAGTCGCCTACCCACCCCAAACAAGAAACTGTCTCCTTCATCCCATTTCTTCCTAAAGGACTCTCTCAGCATCTTCCAAACCGCTTAGGAATCACCTCCAGGCACCAGATGGAGCTCTCCAATCAGCAGCCGGCTTAATGAAATAGCATAGTCTGAGTCTCCCACACTGCCTCTCCCTACCACGTGGCAGTCTGGTTGGGACCCACCTCCACCCGTCGCCAGATCAAAAGTATCTTCTTCTCTCCTACGAATATAATGGGATCTTCCCAACCTCTTCCCCTAACCTAGTAGAATCTCCCTCAATTCTCCCATAATTATATTAATAGATCCTTATTCTTCCCAACCTTTCTTAACTGTGATATACAATTCTTCACCTTCTCCCCAGCACTAATATAGATTCCTGTGCTATCGCCCCTTTCCCCAAAATAGCCATTGGAAGGCAGCCACAACACATCTTCTGGGCTCACCCCGAAGTAGTTACGGGGCACGTAGCCCTCCTGGCCGTGGAGCATGGCCCACCACCAGTCCGTCTCCTCTGGCCCATCCCTCCGCAGCACGGTGACCGACTCGCCCTCGCGGAAGGACAGCTCGTCCCCAAACTCGGCGCTGTAGTCCCAGAGGGCGTACACCACCCCGTTGTGCATCAGCCCCATACTCTGCTCCACGTCTGAAACCAGAAACCGCAGGGATTGTGAGTGCCCGGTCCAGTGGGGCCAGGAACACTCGGGGACACAAGGCACACTGGAGGCCAGGGAGAGGCCCTGGGATTTGGCACCTGCCCCAGCTGGGGGATGAGACACCTGAAGTTGTGCACCCCTGTCTGGATAGGGAAGCCTGAGCTGATGTCCGCTGCTGCCCGGGCTGGCAGTCTCTAAAATTCAAAAACATTGGGGTGGAGCCAGGCCACCAACTGCAGAAGCAGGGTCACTGGTCCCCATTCCCTCTTTTGTACACTGTTAAGTTCCTATGTCACTCCCACAGATACAGTCGTGGCACCCTACCCCCCCTACACACACACACACACACACACTTCAGTGGTACAGTCTCTAAAGAGGACTCAACACCATTTTCAGATAGTATAGCCCTACTCCACCTCCCTAAGTGGTCTCATCTCCCCCTTCTGGATGGTGCAGTCCACACTGCTCTTCCCCTCCCCCATGATAAAGTCTTCGAAAAGGATGTAATATGTTCCCCGGATGGTACAGTCCACCCACACCCCCCTCAGGTAAAATTTCTATAGAGGATTTACCCCCTTTTCAGATGGTATAGTCCACCATGATCCCCCTCTTTAGTGGTGCAGTCTACCATGTTCCGCCAGGTGGCCATCCAATCTCTACTTCACCTGTACAGAATTCTCCACGCCCAAGATAGGACAGTACACTACCTGCGACAAAAGTGTAATGGCACAATCCCCCTTCCCCAAAATGTAGAGCCCTTCTTCTCTTCGGTGAAGGATCTACTTCCTGCCCCAGGGGTCCAATCCCAGAGGGCCCTTACTCACCTGTAAGGCAGGTGTAACAGCCTATGACTCTCACCCATTTCCTGCCGGAGACTGCAGGCTGTCACATAGCGCCCCTGGGCTGCCCTCTTACAGACACTGTCCCACCCCGGGGTCCCACAGCCTGACTTACTCCAGCTCTGTGAGGTTCTGAACCCCACCCTCTGATACAATTTGCCTGTCCAGGTGTGCAACGCAGACCCTACGCACATCCTGGTGGTACAGACTATCTAGTTCCTCTCGTGACCTGGTTATGTGATGTGGTCCCTCCCCGGAGGTGTATGTTATAGCCTCACGTCTCCCTACAAGTGGAAGAGTCCCCAAGCCCTTCCCAAGGGGCCAGGACCCACTCCTCTGCCAGCTGCGTGGCATTGTATCTCTCACAGGTAGCACAGCCCACCTATGACAGGTGGATGGTATTATGGTATGATTGTCCAGCTCTCTACCCCCTCAGGTGAGAAAGCAGATGAACAGGGTCACCTCTCCAACCAGTCTCCTCCCCACAGGTGTCCAGCTTGCATGGCACAGCCTTCACTACCTTCTCTCCCTCAAGGGTGGCACGGTCTGCTCCCCCTACCCCTGCTTGCACCTGCCAGGTGGGAGGCCCAGTCTCCCTGCCCCAGCAGGCAGTCCTTTCTGTCATCCCCCTCCTCTGCGATCCTGTCACATGGTCAGAACAGCCCGTCCAAATCCTCGCTCTGGTGAGTGGCGGTCAGCCGCCTCCCCCACTCCCAACACTGGCCAGATGGACAGCCCAGTTCCCATGACCCCCTTCCCCGGGGGTGGCCCAGCCCGCTTGCCCAAGCGCCCCGTCCTGCCTCACACCTGCCAGGTAAGTGGCGCAGTCAGCGTAACCCTCGCGGTAGGGGTCGCATTTCTCGATGGCGGTGGCCCCATCACTGAGCGTGGTGGCAAAGATGGCTGCGCCGTGCTGCACCAACGCCGTGCAGATGGCCGTGTCGTTGCACGACGCGGCGCAGTGCAACGGTGTCCTAGGAGAGCGAAGCAGACGTGAGCCTGTCCCCCAGCAGACGTGAGCCTGTCCCCGCCCCACGCCCGCCCGGGTCGGCTCTCACCAGCCGTGGCTGTCGGGGGAGTTGACGTTGGCGCCCGCTGCGATGAGGAAATCCACGATGGAGTAGTTGGCGCCGCAGATGGCGTTGTGCAGGGCGGTGATGCCCTCCTCGTTGGGCTGGCTAGGGTCGTTCATCTAGGCAGAGCCGGGGACCAGGAGGCTCAGTACCCGGCCGCCCCACCCCGCCCCGCTCGGCCCCGCCAGCCCTGCTCCCCAGCAGCGCTCACCTCCTTCACCGCCTGCTGCACCACGTCCAGCTCCCCGGTCAGCGCGGCGTCCAGCAGCAGCACGAGTGGGTTGAGGCGCGCGCGGCGGGCCTTGCGCGGGGAGCCCGCCTTCCGCAGCACCGAGCGCATCTCCTGGGGGACAGGGCGCGCGACTTCAGTGACTCGGGAGAGGGATCGTTAATACACCCATTGTCAGAGGGGGAAACAGAAGTTCATAGACCAGGCGGCAGCCGCCCCAGCTATTCCATGTAGACCGGTAGGTAGGGAGCAGAGTCCAGAGGGCCCGGGGAGGTGGGGTGCCTCAGTTCTACAGCTTCTAGTTCCCTACAGGTCAGGGGACCCTGTGATTTGGGAATCTTGGGCCCTGAGACCTGAGGGGAAGCTGAGACAAGATTCTATAACTGAGAACTTTACTATTTTATAGTTAGAATTTCAAAATGTTAGCCGTGGTTCTGAGGGCTGTGATTTTGGCCTCTTTATTCTAGTCTTACCGAATTCCTCGAAGTTTCTATGGTGTCGGGTATTCCTTCGCAGTCAAAAATGTTCATTTAAAGTATAATTCTGTATAACAACGTATTAGTGAACTAACCTGTGACTTTATAACTCAAATGATAAGTGTCTTTAGTTCTCGGTGTTGGTGACCTCGAGAATCAGTAATAAATAAGTTACTAACTTTTTAATCCTAAAATCCTATTTTTAAAACTTTCAGGGCTCTAAGAGTCTGAAATGTCATCATTCTGAGATTGTGATGCCAGGATTGAATTCTTGAATTCTGTGAGTTTTCATTTCTCTGTGGCCTGGACTTCGCGATTCTGCAACGAGGCAACTGGACCATTTCAAGGCGTTGTCATTCTTCCGTTTTTGATTTCAAGATCCTAAACCTCAACACCTCTTGGTTCTACCTTCAGGAGGGTCTGGGAGTAAGAATTTTGGGGTGTCCACCTGGCCCCCACTTCTTCTCTGGGAACTGTTCTCTATCTACCCACACTGAAAGATTGGGAATGTTCCCTGAGACCACACTACCCACCCCTGCCAAACGATAACAGTAATATTAGCTAACTGTTAAGTGCCAGGCACTATTCTAAGCACTATTTTAACTCTATGGATATTTGCATCCTCACTTTACAGACCAGGAAACTGAGGCCCAGAGAGGCTGCGTCTCACCCAGCTGGTTAAGTGCTGTGGAACTGGGATCTGAACCCAGGTAGTCTAGCTCGACACTTAACCACGACACTCACAACCTCAGAGACCAGAGATTTGCTCTTAAAAATCTGAATGGAAGCTCCGAACAGTCATAGGACCCCATGGGCTTGACCTAAGCGGTCGTTTTGAGTCGGGGCTGGCTGGGCCATTTCTAGCCACAGCATCAGCTTGTTGAGAGGAGAGAGCAGATCCCCAGAGAAGGCAGACATGAGACTGTGTGGCGACCAGGGAGTGAAATGGTGACTGCCTTGATTCAGGCAGGCTTTTTAGGTTCCAGAATAAACTCACTGTCTGCCAAGACACAGACATTTCCAGGTCGTAAGACTCCAAGATTTCTGAAAGAATGCCCTAGTGGGGGGAGGGGGAGTGTGGGAAGGCAGCGGGGTGGGAATTGTAGAAGAGCAGAGAAAGTCTCGGGTGGTCAAGACTTCCTGATACCCTTTCTATTGAACATAGGCATGCCTAGATTAAAGACTACTTTTCCCAGCCTCCCTTGCAGCTGGGTTCCTAGCCAATGGGATGTGGCAGACGTGATGTGTACAGTTTCCAGGTTCTGCCCTAGAAGGGAAGGGGCACGTCCATGTGCTAACTGATACACCCCACTTTCCTCCTATGTTACTTACCACGTTCTGCAGCTGGTCTGGTGGGCTGCTCTGGGGAGGGGCCGGGGGTGGTATGGGAGCTGGCGGGGCGGGAGCAGGGGGCCCTGCCCTGGTCTCGGATCCCTCAGTGATGGGGGTCAGCTCGGGCTCAGGCCCCGCAGGCCCGCCATGACGATGGAAGAGGCGGCTGATGATTTGCTGGTATTGCTTCTTGTGGGTGGGGGGCAGGGCTACAGCAGGGCTCTGCTCCATGGAGCCTCTGCGTTTGAGGGGACGTGGAATCTCTGCCAGCACCCGTGCCACCTCCTCCAGCTCGGGTAACGACTGTGCCTCGGGGGGCAGTGCTGGCTGCAGCCGCGTGGGGCTGAGGGGCCGAGTTACAGCACCTTCGTCCGCATCGCCAGCCTCCAGCACTGGTGCGAGCAGCACCTCCAGCTCAGGCTCAGGCTCCAGCTCAGCCGGGAGCTTGGGGGAACCTAGAAGGAACAAAGAGCCCCATCAGAGTGGGGTCCCGGAAAGATCCCCAAGACTCCCTCCACAAAACTTCCAGAACCTGCACCCAGCACCTGATTTGCTGTGTGACCTCAGGGCAGTTCCTTGCTTTCTCTGGGCTACTTTCCCTGGGATGTGACTAATATACAATATGTTCCATTGATCAAGCACCTAGCATATGCCTGGTGCTTTATATAGCTGTCTTATTGAATTCTGACCTCACTAACCCTGTGAGGTAGATACAGCTATCATCTCGTTACAGAAAGAGAAACTGAGTCTCAGAGAGGGCAAGACAGTTGCCCAAAGCCACACAGTTGGGATTTGAACTCAGTTCTATCTGACTCAGTGCTCCTGCTATCATAAGTCCTGACATTCCAAGATTCTAAGAATTTCATCTCCTAACATCTCAGGCAGGAAACTGCTGGGACTAGAATCCTTGTGCTTGATGGTCTCTCCTCCCTGTCTTATTCCTCTCTATCAGAGCTTCTGTATACGTGACCGTTCTTTATACATTATTTCACTGAATGCCCATCACAATCTATGTAGTAGATGTTAATCTGTCTTTGCAGATGAGAAAACAGAAAAGCTCAGATAAGTAAACTAATATATCCTGAGTCACACACCAATTCAGGGCTGGAGTAGGGCTCCAAATCCACTCTGTTTAACTCCAGGTCCTGCATTGATATCACACCAAAAATGTAACTAATATTATAACTAATGTGATAGCAATTAGATTACTATACATCAGTCCCTATTTTAAGGACTTTATATGGATTAAATAATCTAATGCCATATCCCAATAAGATAGGTTCTATTGTTATGCATCTTTTATGCTCAAGGAAATTGAGGTCCAGAGAGGTTAAGTGACTTAACCTGGTCACACAGCGTGGAGCCATGTAGTCTGACTCCCGGGTTTATGTTTAACCACTGCGCTGTCCCTAGCGCCTCAGCAAATTCCCAAGCTCCTCTTGCCTAGCTCTGGAGAAACCAGTGTCGGGAAACAGGTGTTTGACGGTGATGGCGCCCCCTGCTGGTACGGTCCTCAGCCACTTGTCCTCCCTTCACCCAGCCCTCTGGGACCCCATTGCTGACTCACCTTCACTCGCAGGGGGCCAAGTCTGCTGGGGCAGCTGGGGTGCTGGGGCAGGGGGTTGAGGCTGCGGCTGGGGTTGTGGTTGTGGCTGGGATTGTGGGGGCGGCTGGGGCTGGGGATGCGGCTGGGGGGATGCCTGGGACTGGGGAGGCAGCTTAGGCGGAGGAGCTCGGGAGAAGATGGAGGAGCCAGGCAACATAGCCCTGCTAGCCCCATGCTCCCAGAAGGCGTTCTGCAGCTTGAATATCATGCTGAGGGGGATGGGGCGCTGGCGGGGGGCACTGCGGGGCTGGGGGTTGGAAGGAGGCATGGGGATTCGGCTGACAGGCTGCCAGCTGCGGGGCAAAGTGCCTGATGGCCCCACGGAGCCCAGCGATCGGCGGTAGCTGCCCACATCTGAACGTCTGTCGTTGGCCAGAGGGGAGACCTTGTAATTGCGGGGCAAGGTGGCGCTGGTCAGGTTGTCCTGGGGGAGGAGGGAACAAGGGGAGGAAGGGGTAAGGAAAGGATGAGGGAGGGGCGGAAAGGAGGAGGGAGAGGAGGGCAAAAGGTGAGAAAGGAGAGAAGTAGGTGAGGGAAGCCTGAGGAAGTGAAGGAAAGAGGGCAGGGAGGGGTGGAAATCCAGTATAAAGAAGGAAGGGCGTAGGGAAGGATCCGGAAAGCGGCTACCCGCCCTTGCCCCACCAGCGCCCTCCCCGAGCTTACCTTGCCGGCGGCCCCCAGCCCATCCAGGCTGCTCTCTCTCCACGGTAACAGCTGCAGGCCGGGTGAGGACGGCCGCGCGAAGACGTCCAGGCCTGAGGGGTGGGAATCATCAGGGTCTGGAGGGGTCACCTCTCCGACTCCCACACTCCCCTGGGCTCCCACTACTCACGTTCATAGCTTGCTGTCTGTGAAGGCTTCTTCTCATATGCCACGTCCAGGTCCGACTCGTTCCAGGCTTTGGGGGGCCGCCGGCGCAGCATTAGGTCGTCTGCGCGGAAGTGGCCAATTAGGGCACTGTAGGAGGCTGGTCCCGGCCCCGCACCCCTCCCACCCTGTAAATTCAGCGCCCAAGTTTACCTTGAGAGCGCAGGGGCGGGGCGAAGGCGCTGCCGCCCATGCCCAGCAGGGGGCTCCCAAAGGCAGCCAGGGTGTCATAGGTGGCAGGGGACCGCGGCGAGGGCCCACGCTCCGGGAAGAACACTTGGGGCCCTTCAGCCAGGGGGCTGCCACGGGGGGAACCGGCGCGGCCCAGGAAGTCAAAGGGCGTGGGGGGGCCCTGCTGGCGGAGAGGGCCCGGGCCGGGCCGTGGGGAGGGCGCACGGCCGAGGGAGCTGCCTGCGCCATCGAAGGCGCGGGGCCGGGGCGAGGGCGCGCGGTCCAGGCTGCCGTAGCCGTCCGGCTGCAGGTAGAGCGAGGTGCGCGGTGACGACGGCCGGCCCTTAGGGGACAGCGAGCTGTAGGGGAGCAGAGCCGGGGCGCTCTCGGAGCGTCCGAACGGGCTGTCTGCGCCGTCGCTGGTCGTCTTCCGGGAGGACCCGCGGCTGCTGAAGGGCTCAGCGACCGGGCTGGAGCTGTACCGGGACAGCTGGGGAGAGGCCAAGACAATGAAGGGTCAAAGAAGACATTAGTAGAGGGTTAGGAGGAGGTCAAAAGAGGTCATCGAGAATCAACCCAGCAGAGTTGGACTGGAGCTGGAGGTTCAGGCACAAAGAGCCCAGTGAAGGAAGGGTGCTGGGGAGGAAGCCCTGAAATCAGGGCTGAGGCTAGCCCATACAGTGCCCTTCTTCATGTCACTTAGAATAAGGCCACTTTCCTTCCGTGGGTCCTGTTGGATGTCCACTTCCACCGGTACCCACACAACCAGTGTCCTTAAATAGCCCACAACCCTCACAATCCTGCCCGGCAGCACTGAATGAACTCAAGCAAAAGAAGCTGGCTTTGGGGGCCAAGGTGGGGACAAGGGCGCGCAGGCTCACCCGAGGTGGGGCTCCCGCCTGCGAGCCAGGAGGTGTCGGCGAGTCTGACCACAGCGACTCCAGCTGCTTGGTCAGTTCGTCCACTTTGGCCGCCGCCGTGTCCAGCTCCATCTGTTTCAGGTCCATGTGCTTCATGGCCAGAGCTGGGCAGGAGGGAGTAGCGATGAGGACAGAGACCTCCAGGCCGGGCCCCGCCCCCGCCCACAGGACCCTGCCCTGCAAGCCCCGCCCCCTACCCAACTCACACTGGAAATTAAGGTCCAGTACATCCCGAGCGCTCTGGAATGCCTCGCTGTCCATGGTGCCGGCCGCTGCGGGGCTCCTGCGTTTCGGAAAGAGAGGGGAGCTTCTCAAACTCTGTGCCCCGATCGCCGCTCACAGGGAAGCTGGGACCGCAAGGAGCAGGACAGCGCTCCTTTACTTTGCTAGTTCCCACCACTGCAAGCGCTGTGGCCCTCCACTTCCGCGGCTGGGAAATGCCAACCCCTTCAAAAACCGTCTTGGAAGACTCAGGACAATTCCCTCTTTTTACCCAGCTGCTTGTCCATCCATCTCAGCCCTAGTAAGACTTGAATTATTCTTTCAACAATTATCCATTGATCGCCTACTATGTGCCAGGCATTATAGTGCACAGAGGATGCAAGAAGAATAACTATCTATTACTGAATGTCTACTAGGGACCAGGAGACACTATTCTAGAGGCTGGGGATATTTTCTAAAATAATAATTCTGTGCCAGGACCTGTGCTAGTAGCTTCATATAGGCTAGTTGCTCGGTATAACGAAATAAAACAAATCATTTACTGAGGAACTGTGCCAAGTGCTTTGCACCCAATATCCCATTTGATGATCAAAATCACTACAGCATGCAAGAAAGTGGGGCTCAAGGTCACCAGCAAGAAGTCGACAGCACTAGGTCTCACACCTGGATCATACTTGTTATTTTAGGGTGTCTCCGCCAGACTGGAAGGGCCCCAGAGGGCAGGGATCACTCGTTTCCTGTCCCCAGAGTCCCCACCCAGGAGACTTGGTTCACAGTGATCCAGTGTTAACAGAAAGAACACAGGGCAGCCAGGGGTGCCTGGACTACTGTGGTCACCAGCCCAGTGGGTAGGAGCCAGGCCACCAGGAACTGGTCAGGCCAGCACTACCCCTGTCCCCATAGTAGCCGCCACACCTGCCAGCCCTGCCACTTCCCCAGGCTCCACCAGCCACTGAGCTTTGGAGGTTCCAGCGTGGGCTGCGGGGCGGGCTGGGACATGTTGATCCCGTCCTCTGTCTGGGAAGCCTCGGAACAGAACCTGTTGGGGCCGGTGGCTCATTTGGGTGTGTTGGGAGTGCGTAACCTAGGGTGATGAGCCCCTCCACTTCTTGGGCCTCAGTTTCCCCAGTAGTTAAGGAAGTAAATCAGCTTGTATGAGAGGCCTCTTCAATCTCTCAGAAGCCTAGATTCTGAAAATTTAAGGACCTTGAGGTTGCAGTTAAAGTTCTACAGCTTGAAAATCTACTGTTGGAAAGTTCTGAGTCCAAGATTCTATCTTTGGCACATTCTAGAATTCTCCAGTTCGGCTACCTAGGTTTCTCCATCTTACTGCATCATATTCTTATTCCAAGATCCCACTGTCCTAAAAGTCTAGGTGACTGTATGGTATAGCGGAGTACAGGTAAGAGCACAGGTAAGGACCAGACTTACAGGGTTTTAATCTAGGGGCACCAATGGCTAACCTTCACAAGACTGCCTCAGGTTCCCGATCTGTAAAATAAGGACAAATAGCAGTCTACCTCTGTTTGGCCAGGAAGTGCAAGAGGAATTAAGGCTCTGAGAATTCAGAAGTAGAGACTGCAGGAGTCAAAACTCTGGGTCTTTTAGAATCTGAGATACACAGAAACACTATTAAGTGTCTGTTAAAATATAAAAACTGAACAATTCTATGCAGCCTCCAGTGCTGTTATTCTGGCAGCGAGCGCTTCTTTTGAGAATTTCATGATTTCCAAATTTCTAACTCTCAGATCGCACGCTGACATCCTCTAGTTCTGAGGAAATGCCGAGGCTGGGCGTGGGACTGTCGCCGGGCTGGTGCGGACCGAGGGAGCATCGGGGCCGCCAGGGGGCGCTCAGGGTCACGGCCCGACCCCAGTCGTGCAGGCGGACAGCGCCTGAGCTCAGACCCGGGGAATGCACGGCGGGCCTGGGCAGGTGTGGAACCTCCCGGAGCAGGGAGAGGGACCGGGTGGGGCGCGAGGGCGGCTCCTCTGTTCTCAAGCCCTTGTCCTCTACCGCCAGGTCCTCTCTGCCGGGCTCCTCTCCAACCTCAGCTCCCAATCCCGTCCCCCAGCTCTCTTTGCCAGGCTTCCTCTGTACCCCACACAGGTTCTTCGGTTAAGAATGGGAGTTGGGGGGTGGGTGAGAGGAGGCTTCCTGGAGGAATCATCCTCAGTAGGAATCGGGTCATGGCTCCAGGCTGGCCTGGGAATACCCAGATTGGAATCCTCCAGCTGTGTGTGGACAGGCGCTGGAAGAGGCCCCACCCTCTCTGGGACTTAGTTTCTCCGAAGTCTGTGGAATGGGCTAAGGCCTTCCCCTCTCTCACCCTCTACGTTGGGCTAGTCATTTAGCTTCTCTGTTCCTCAGTTTCCTCATGTGTATCATGGGGGATTGATACCTTCCCCTCAAAGGACTGTGAGGTTTGAGTGACATAAGTTATGTACAGTGTTTGTTTGGAACGGTGCAGGGCACCAAATAAAGTTCACACATATAGAATTCTTAATTACAGCCTTCCTCTGCTGATCGTTAACACAGGGTCTGGCACAGAGTGAGGGCTCGAGACCCAAAGTAATTTTTTTCCCCCCTCAAAAAGGCCCTTTTGACTCTTTCTAAGACTCTAAAAGCTGAGTTGTGACCTCTGGAATCTCAACTTCCTGAGCCCTAAATTCCCCTTGTACATTCCTGAATTCTGGCCAGGCATCACCCCCAATAATTTGGCCATGGGGAACCATGGAAGGGTGCACACAGGAGGGGTAAAAGCCCAGAATGTGGGCTGTCCCCACTCCCCAGCCTGTTTCCCCACTGGAGTAGGGAGAAGTCATTCCCTAGGGTGGGGTCAGCAAACCTCATGGGAAGTGACACCTTTGGATGGTTGCCTGAGACAATGAGAACTATCCCGTCTACCTGCCAGCCCTGATCCTGGCATGCTGTGAGCTCTGTCTTGGCAGACATGGTTATTGTTTTTAATGTCATCGCAGGCTATCACCAGATGCCCTTCAAGACCAGACTTCAGGAAGTTCTCCCCTCTCTCCTCAGAGTCCCTTGCCTCCCCACCCCCTTGTTTAATCCCTTCACATGACACATGGGGGTGGAGAGGAGGGAGAGACAGACAGAGGGAAGTGCGGGCCCTGCCCTCCCCCTGTTTCAAGGACAGACCCACACCTCCAGAATTAGCCTCTATCCCTCACTTATCTCCCACGCTACCTCAGGTCAGACAGATGGGGGTGGAGGTGACATTTCTCACTTTGGGGTCAGGGCGAGGAGCCCTAGGAGAAGGTTAGTCAGAAAATCTGGTGGGAGTGCATGGAATCCCGTCGCCCCAGACAGCTGCAGAGGGAGGGAACCGCCAGATCTTACTCTCAACTCTATGACCCCTAAGCCTTAGTTTACCCCCAAGCTCTCCGTGTAAAAGTGAGTAGTGCCCAGCCATGCGAACCTCCCAGAATCCAATCCCACTTTCTGGAATTCTTCCCTGGGTTCTATCTAGAACGCCGGCCGGGCGTCCGCAACCCCCAGATGTTTCCTACCCCCATGGAGAAAGAGGAGGCACCCCGCCCGCGCCAGGGGGCGCCCTGGGGCGGAGGTCCGTCTCTGGTTAGGCAGGTCTGACGCCTGTCTTAATGACATGTTGGGGATCGCACAGCGGCACAGAGGAGGTTGGAGAGCTGCCCTGGTTCCCCCCACCCAGCCCCCACCCCAGAGCCAGAAATGGGGGAAAGCGACAGGACACAGCCTCCAGAGGTACCCCAGGTGCTTGTCCTGTTCCACATCAGGGACCCGGGTTCCAATACTCCCACTTCACCCTTAATTCTTCTCAGAGACCTAGAAGCTCCGTGGAGAGGGCAGCTAGCTGGAGGGCGGCAGGGATGGCCGCCAGTTCCAGAGCCCCAGCCTGCCGAGCCTCGCATTTCTGCCCAAGGTCTCAGCTACCCAAATACTACTCAAAGACTCAGGCTTCCCAAAGCCCCCAATTGGAGGGAGTCAGGAGTCCCAGCTCCAACGTCTCCCCTGGACCAAGGCGCCCCAGCCCTCCAGTCCAAGAACTCAGGCATCCGGGCCCTCTTTCTTTCTGCTCAGTAAATTAGGTATCCGAGTCCTCCCCTTCCAAGGACCCTGGCATCTGAGCACCCCCAATGCCGCCCCGGGAGCCGGCGTCCGAGTCCCCTCTCAGTCCTCCCAGGGACGGGATGTAGGGCTCCTCCAAAGCCGCGGGACCCCAAAGGGGTGGAACTCACGGATCCGAGGCAGATCCTGGCACCGGAGGGCTTCCTCCGGCTCCGGCTCCGGCTGCAGGGAGCGGAGGACGGGGCGGGGCAGGCGCCGGGAACAGGTTAGACGACGTGACTCCTGCTGGACGGAGGCGGGTCCCAGAGGGGAGGGGGAGCCGGGGCCGCCTCGAGCACCTTGGGACTTGTAGTCCTAGAGGGGCAGGGCGCAGACTGAGACGTTCCAATTTGGATTCATCAAAAATCCATTTCACAGATAGGAAGGGCGAGGCCCAGAAGTCGAAGGGGACCTGGTCATAGAAATAGAGTCCAGACTCCTACCTCGCTGTGGCTGCAGGAGACAGACTCCGAGTCCCTGCCTCACCCCTCCAGACCCAGTTTCCCACCAAATGAAAATGTGGACGCCACTAAAAGGATAGAAGGTTAGAGGCTGGGGGAGACTCACATGCCCCTCCCTTAGGGCGAGAATTGGGCCTTGCCAAATCAGTGTCCCTTCTACTCTCTGAGACTCAGTCTCTCCGTCGGTAAAAAGGATGGGTTGGATCCTTACAGAATTTCCCAGCACCAGCGCCCAAGGCTGGAACTACAATCCCCAGCAGCCTACGCGACGGACGTCGGGCACCTTCCCGCCTCGCGTCCTCTGGGAACTGTAGTCGCGGAGCCCGCAGGGGCGATTGCCGGGTGTCTCGTCCAGGCGCAGGAATCTTCAAGCGATACCGCGTGGAGGGAAGGCGTCCCCTTCCCCTGACCCTCCCTCCGCTCTGGGAAGCCGCTCGCTTCCTGAGAAGGAAAGCGCCCCGATTCTGCAGTAGGATCCGAAATCTGGGCAGAGGGGTCAGGAAGCGGCGCTGACACACCGGCCAGGAATGCAGTCGGGTCACCCTGTCTAGCCGCCGTCTCACGGCTCCGCCTGCCACCCCCACGCGATGCGGTCCCTGTGGGAAAGGGGCGTGGGCGCGTCCCCCAAATCTGAGTCCACGTGCCGCTGTTTACACGCGCCCCTGGACTGGGAAGGGGTGCTGGTCAGGCCTGCTCCCTCTCCCTTACTCAGCCTTCGGGAATGTGACCCACGCACGAGACTAAATACTCGGGGCCATCTACCCGCCTCATTTGACCCACAAGCCTCGCTCCTTAGCCCGCGCGACCCCACGCGTGGCTGGCTCCGGAGTCTGGAGGCTCCGCCCGAGACCCATAGGCTCCGCCCCCTATGTTTCCCGCTCCCCTGGAGTCCATAAGCCCCGCCCCCGGCTGGTATCTCAAGCCCTTAAGAGGAATTACGCCCTTTCCTCTGTTTTCTCACCCCTTCCACTCAAGTTCTGAACTTCCGAGGTATCTGGGCCTCCCTGAAAGGGACTGTAAACACGAAAACCACAGCCCTGCCAGCCAAGAACTCTTACCTATCTCTTTAAGAATTTCAGACCAATCGATCTTCCTGTCTTTTTAAGGGTTAGGTCCTATAAATGTGCCTGCCCCTTTAAGACGACGTTGGAGCAAATAATGTCTAAGACTGACGCGGGAAATGCCCGCTGGGACGTAGCGGGGCTCTGCCTCCGCCAGACATTAAATCATGTGCGTTATGGAGTGAACTTTCGGAAAAAGACGTCTTCTTCGGTTGTCTGCTCCGCACAAGTGCAAATTTTGCCAAGTTCTGCTCATAGAACGAGCGGGCTCTGAGCGACACCCCCGCGCTCCCGCGCCACTTGGGCGCTCCTGGGTGAGGTCCCACCCCTTTGGTTCCACGTGGTCGGCGGCGGGGCCAGGGCGGCTCTGGATGCCGGTGCTGCGTGTCGTGTGGGTACTAGGATGGCGGGGACCCCGTCCGGCGGTGAGTTGCTTCAAGACAGGCCGACGGGGTTCAGAAGGTTGACTGGCGGGAGGAATAAGGGGCGCGCGGGAGTGTTCGGAAGGAAAAAGGGACATCTCCGGAAACAGAATTTGCGAAAAGTATGTCCTGTGGAGGACGGGGGTGGGGGAAGTGGACGGAGAAAGAGTATCTTGGGGAGACTGCCGGTGGTAAGGGCGCCCCCAGGGGGAACTGGCTGTCGGAGAGGATGAAATGGTGAGGGCATTCCGGCGCCTAAGAAGTTGGGACCAAAGGGCCGATAGGCGTCCCAGAGGACTAGACCTGCAGGAAAGTGTCAACAGACACCCATTTCCCTTTCTGCAGGTGCTGCTCGGTTCTCTTGTCCCCTCAACTTTACCGCGACGCCCCCAGCCTCAGGACCCACTCATTTCTCGTTGGAGGCATTTACGAGCCCAGATACGGAACTGTGGCTGATCCAGGCGCCTGTAGACTTCCCCCCAGACTGGTAAGTGCTCCCACACCACCTCCCGGGAATACTCCTCAATCCAGTGGCTAAACAGGGGGGGCAATTTAGAGGGGCTTGTCCTAAGAAACCCAGAAATGCTGCTCCTCAGCTCCTTTCCCCTGCCCCACCAAGAGTCTGACCAAGCTTCTGCCCTCCCTTTCTTCCAGTCTCAATGGCCGGCTCGTGCCTCTCTGTGGCTCCCACATTGTGAAGGGCAAGTTGGCAGGCAAGCGGCACCGCTACCGGGTCCTCAGCAGCAGTGGCCCCCAGGCTGGAGAAGCGACCCTGCTGGCCCCTTCTGTAGAGGCAGGAGGCGGACTCACCTGTGCCCCAGCCCCCCAGGGCAGCCTGAGGATCTTAGAGGGTCCTCGAGAATCCCCATCAGGGACCCAGTTGCAGACAATTCCAGCAGTCCCCCCACCACAGATCCCTCCTGGCCTGAGGCCTCGGTTTTGTGCCTTTGGAGGCAGCCCACCAGTCACAGGGCCTGGGTCAGTCCTGGCACTGGGGTCCGCAGGCTCCAGGAAGAGGAAAAAAAAGAAGCATAAGCCCGAGGCCTCCTTTCCTCAGGAGGCAATGAATGGGCATGGGACCCTGGAGGTGGACACAGGTTTGGGGTCACCAAAGATGGATGCGGGGAGGAAGAGAAAAAAGCAGCAGCTAAAAGAACCGGAAGTGATGGAGCTGGTGGCAGCAGAGCCCACAGCTGAGATGTTGGAACCTCTGGGAGTGCTGTTTCCATCCACCAGCAAGAAGAAAAAGAAGTCCAAACAGACGGAAATGGTCGAGCCAGAAGAAAAGACAGTGGAGCCAGAACTCGTGGTTAAAACTGAGCCTCTAGAAGAAACAGTCCTATCCCCAGTCAAGAAAAAGAAGAGACAGAAGGGGAAAGAAGGGACGGAGCCAGTGGAGGGGATGAGAGCAGAGTCTCAGCCACAGGTGAAGATGGAGCCACAGGAGAAAGACATCCCACTGCCATCCTTGAAGAAGAAGAAAAGAGAAAAGGGACACAAAGTGCTAATGGAGCCGGTGATTGAGGCTACAGAGCCAGAGATGAGACCTCTGGAGCTCCAAGGGGAGATCATGGAATCTGAACGGCCACTTGAAGTTGAGCCTCAGGCCGAAGCAACTCTGGCATCCACCAAAAAGAGGAGGAAGAAAGACAAATGGAAAAATCCAACGATGGAGCCAAAGACAGAGGTGGTGGAGCCACAAGAAGAGGCAATGGTACCTGAACTGCCAGGTGACCCTGACCCTCAGGCAGCTCTAGCATCCACCAGGAAGAAGAAAGAAAGAAGGCACAAAGTGACAGAGCCAGGGACTGAAATGATTAACCTACAAGGTGAGATAATGGAGCCTGAGCTGCCAGATGAGGGTGAGCCCAAGGCCAAGGCGGATCCAGCATCCACCAAGAAGAGGAAGAAGCGGGGCCAGGAAAGCTGGGTACCAGAGACAGCATCCCAGGAGGAGATACCGGAGCTGCCACTGAATCCAGAGTCTGGGGAGGTGGCTCCCACGGGACGGGAGAAAAAGAAGAAGAAGCTGCAGGCAGGATCCCGTGTAGTCCCCAGGGAAAGTGATGACTGCAACTAAAAAGAGCTCAGGTGGCCAGCTGGGCCATCAGAGGGGAGAGAAGAGCCCCCTCCCAGTGATTGCACCAGCACACCAGCAGGAGTCTGGACTGGGAAAATTCTTTATTTTTACACCAAGGGCCTCCTTGGCAGCTGAGGTCATTAGGGCACTTTCAAGAAGGGCTCATGAAGGACATCAAACAGCCTGCGGGCCTGGCAGGGAGGTGGGGGGAAGAAATAAGGAACTGTCATTAAATGAGCCATTCGTTGGGTACTTCGGAGTGGGTTTTGTTTTTTTCTCCCAGCCTGGAGGGGGCCCTGGGGACTAGGAGAGAAGCAGCCCAGTCTAGATTCTCTCCCAGGCTGGCTGTGTGAAGCTGGCCTGGTCCCTACTCTCTCTGGGCCTTGGATTTCCCCATCTGTAGGAGAGGTACTGTGGGACTTCAGAAACTTTAGACTTTGGAACCCAGGGTGCCACTTCTTTGGGGCCCGCTCCTGCCCCTGACCCCTCAAGCCCATTCTTACCTTCTGGGGCCCCAGGCCTGGGCACAAGGCCAGATCTTCCCGGGATGCAGCTATGAGCTGTTCCAGGGACTGAGGAAGGAGGGAGTCAAGGGTCAGCACAAAGCCCTACCCTGCCCCAGCGGGTCCGGTGTCTAGGACATTCCTGGAAGGAGGTGAGGTCCTGGGGGAAGGCAGGGGAGGCAGGAAGGATGGGGGGCAGGGAGGTGGAAGGGAATGGGGGGGTGCTTCCTTGAAAAGGCAAGGGGGCAGAAATGCCTGTTGGGACAGGGCAATTGTCCCTTACCCCAAAAGTAGTCAGGAGCGTCTGACTGTCTGTTTTGTTGACCGACTTTACGGTGGTCAGACATTCGGTCACCTGGAAGGAGAGGGGGCAGGGGTGTGTTAGGAGAAGAAAGAAGAGCAGGATGAACCGTGAGGACGGCGCCGGGTCACTGCCGTCCCCAGACTGCCCTGCATGTAGAAGGCGCTCAGTAAATGCCTTTTTTTTTTTTTTTGGACTGATTGAAAGTTCATCTCAGAGTGATCCCCAAGTAGCTGACAGAGTATCGGTCACATGATGGGAAGATAAATACCATTTACCTCGAGCTGATTCAAGGGGGAGACTATGGTTTATACTTGGACCTGGGTTCAAAACCAGGCCCCACTGTGCACGCTGAGACCTGGGCACGGGAACTGACCTCTCTGGGCCTCTCATTTTCAGGCAAATGGGGGTCCTAATAGTACAGGGTGGCTGTAGACATCCACTGTTACTCTTGCTGGAGCCCAGATTCAACAATTCATTCAGCAAATTCTCCCTGAGCACCGAGCACTGGGGGCTGCTGGAGACACGGCAGGGACCGAGACGGCCCCAGGCCTGCCCTCCTGGGGCTCCCGGTCCAGTGCAAGAGACACATCAGTTCCAGTCAGTGGTGACCCAGATGGGCAGGGCTGGGATGGGGGAGTCCAGAAGGGGCACTTGACCTGGCCTGGAGATCAGGGAGGGCTTCCTGGAGAAGGCAGCATGAGCTCAGATGTGAAAGATGGGTTTAGGCAGGAGATCAGGCAGAGGGAACAGGATGGGCACATACTAATAGCAGCTAGCAAGGCTTAGAAGAAGTGACAGCATGCGAGGGCAGGGGGTGAACGGGGCTTCCCCTGAGGCACTGGGAGCACGGGAGGGTTTTGAGCCAAGGAGGACAGGCTCGGGTTTGTGCTTAGGAAGACCTCTCTAGCTGCTCTTCGGGAGGGAGAGGGGACACTGGGAGCTGAGGGTGGGATTGGGGAGGAGAGATGACTGGAAATCAGAACTGAAGCTCAAACACCCAGAAACACACTGCGCGAGGCCCGGGCAGGGAGGGAGGTGGCCTCACCCGGGACACGAAGTCCTGCTCCAGCTTCTCCATCAGGAGGTCCGCCGGCTTCTGCTCGTAGGCCTTGTAGGTCTCCAGGTATCTCCCTGCCTCCTCAGGGCTGGGGCGAGAGGACATTCGGGTCAGCTGGGGTGAGCAGGGGTTGCATTTTACATCCATTTCATTATGGCAGTAGTAACTGCTGACGCTAAAAATTCTAAACCCTATAGCAAAATGAACATTGTCGACCCCCCTCCCCAAAATGCCCCCTGGCCATACCCGCTGGGAGCATCTCACACACCTCTTCCGGCTACGGGCTCTCTAGAGCTTAGTGGCCTGACCGTGGGGTTCAGGCTCCACTTCCCACCTAAGTGACCCTGGGCTGCTGATTTTAATCTCTCTCGGCCTCAGTTTCTTCATCTGTAAAGTGGGGTAGATGGTGGAACTATGACAAATGAGTCAACGCTCTGTAAGTGCCTGGCGCTTAGAAGCCTCTTTAAGAATTGCTGGCGATTCTGGAAGGAAAGTCAGTCAGTGCCGAAGCATCTGCACCAAGGTTTGGGGGGCTGGGGCGGGGGGACCAGAACAACCATTTCTTTGCCCAACCGCAGGAAGCAAACCTCAAAAGCGTTCAGCTCGCTGCCACCAAGAAAAACGGCCACTGGAGGTTTTTACGTGGCCCACCTTCAAAAAGAAAGCTCTGGGCACCAACTGCTGAATCGTCTACAGCAACGAACATGATTTAATAATCGCCATTAATTTTCACATCAGACATTGTTTTTTGACATGTAATTAACTGCTTCAAAAGCAGTGGAAACAACTAAATCATAAAAAGAGTCTACATGTGTGTGGAATAAAGTAACTTAAGTTCGTCAGCACCAGGAAAACGCTGGCCTTTCTTCTCTCTGGAATTTGAGAATACTGAGTTGAGTCACAGTAAGTAACGTATTTGTCATGAGGCATTTTCTTAGCCTTCAAAATCCAGCTAGCAAGCAACGTTTGTTGATTAAATGATGATTTATATTCTTCAAAGAAACGTTCATTTTCTAATTCTATTGTTTTCCACTAAGTTGGCCCTGCTGCATTTCTCTCACTGCACAGGGAGTGTTACTATTAATGTCATCGGTCATTTGTTCAGGACATAGAAGTTGCACACTATACTCTGGTTCTCCCATTGGCTGTCGTTTTTGCGTTCCACAAAATAATCAGGACATCTCCCCACATCAGCAGGCAGGGCTCCACCTCGTTTATTTAACGGTTGCAAAAATCCCATAGTTTGGATGTAAAGACAGGAAATTTTCCCCACGTGACAGCCTGGCTTCATGCCAGGCAGTGTGCCCATTATGTTTAGAAGCTGCTGGCATCTCCAGAGAGATCCGGTAAGGCAGTTACTATTTTCAAACCATTATACAAAGGGGGAAACTGAGACCAGGGGGGCTGAGTCACTTGCCCAAGACTACACAGCTGGCAAGGACAGACAGTTCCCTGGGGGCTCTCGACACCATGCTGTGCTACTTCCCACAAAATGGAGTAATTTTTACATGTTTTTAGTGTACAAGTAATACATAAATACATTTTCTAAATACTCAGACAGTATAGAGGGGCATACCCCAGGGCGGAGGGCACAGAATCACAGTTACAAATACCTTTACCCTTTGGCCTAAAAATGCCATGCCTGGGGTTGAGGGCAGAAATGGGAGCATTGATAGCAACAGCAAAGGCCAGAAACTACCCAAGTGTCCACCAACAGGGGGCTACTGACCAGTCCATCTACTCGATGGGACACTTAGCAGCTGAAAAAGAATGTGGATCCAGACAATGGGATATTATCCAGTGACTAAAAATGAGTTACAGAGTCACGAAAAGACATCGAGGAAGCTTAAAAGCATACTGAGAAGTGAAAGACAAGCTGGAGAGGCCACTGTGAGGGAACAGACCACCTCTACGGGTCTCGGCCTGCCTCCAGGCACAGGGTTCCCGAAACCCTGGCAGACTCCTAAGTGGGAGCATTTGTTCTAACAAGGTGACTCTCCGTGGGCTCCAGGATGGGGGTTGGTCCCCAGAAAGTCCAAGCCACGATTAGAAGCTTGGAAGTTTCTGCCCCAACCCCCGCCCTCCAGAGGCCCTCCAGAGCCGGGAGAGGAGCTGGAAATGGAGTTAATAATCGACCAGGCCCGCTGAGGACGCCTCCATGAAGTGTGGATAGCACAAGGCTGTGAGAGCTTCCACCTCGGGAACGCGTCCACACCCATGTGGTGACTCACCCCACCTCCTCCGGGACAGAAACTCCTGCACTTGGGACCCTCCCAGACCTCACCTTGCTGTTCATCTGCATCCTTTATCCTACCCTTGAACAAGCTGGTCAACCCAAGTGTTTCTCTGAGTTCTGAGATCCTCTAGCAAATGAATGGACCCCGAGGAGCGGGTCGTGGGAACCCCCGATCTACAGCCGGTGTCTGGCGTCTGAAGCGTGTGGCCGCAGTCTTGTGGAACTGAGCCCTGAGCCTGTGGAGTCTGACTCTATCTCCGGGTAGACGGTCAGAACTGAGTTAAATCGTAGAGTGCTCAGCTGGTGTCGCAGAGAACTGCTTGCTGTGGGGAAAGGCCTCCACGCGCTTGATGGCGGGAAGTGAAGTGTTTTGTGTGAGAGTGGAGGAGACAGGACAAAGAGCCACAGTGGGGAGGACTGGGGTCCCCCTACACGCGAGGACTGTTTCACCTGCGTCCTGCGATTCCAACTCTGGGACATTCTAGAAAAGGCAAAACTATGGAGACGATCAAAAGATTAGTGGTCGCCAGGGGTGAGGAGGAAGGAGAGACACAGGTGGAGCACAGGCAGTGAAACTATTCTGTCGGGGACAGTAATCACGGACACCGGTCACACCTTTGTCAAGACCCATAGAATGTACAAGACAGAGTGAACCTGAATGTAAACTACGGGCTTCGGCAGTTCACAAAAATAACATGTCAATATCGGTTCATCAATTATAGCAAAGATAGCACACTGATCAAAGAAGATGGAAATGACAAATTGTATGCAGCGGAAGAAGGGGTATGTAGGACTCTGTACTTTCCAATCGATTTTTCTATACATTTAAAACTGCTCTAAAAAATAGTTTATTAATTTTTTTTAATGTGGATGCTATGCTGGAATACCACACGGCTGTAAAAAAGAACGAGGCTGCCCTCCATACTGATATAGGAAAAACCTCCCAATAATGACAACACGAGGCACAGAACAGTATACAGACAGCTTCTGACTCACGATGGTTCGACTTAGAATTTTTTGATTTTACGACCACGTGAAAGCGACACATAGTAGGAACCAGCTAGACTAAGCTATGATGGTCAGCAGGTTAGGTGTATTAAATCCATTTTGCCTTATGATATTTTCTACTTACGATGGGTTTATTAGGAGGTAGAGTTGAGGAGTGTCTGTACACAGTATGCTGCTGTCTAAGAAAGTAAGAAAACTAAGATGCTTCCACCCGTACTGTCTGCGTTTTGTAGAAACGTTGAAAAGAAATCAAGAAACCAACGACAGTGGTGACCCGTGGGGTCGGGGGGAGTGAAACGGGAGGAAGGCGCAGAAGAAACTTCTCTGCACACATTATCGCTGGCTGCATGTACAGTGCGTGTGCATGTGTCAGTATACGCTGATGTAGACACATGCCGATTTCATATCACTTCCAAGTTTTGAACGACATGAGCAGGTTACCCATCCTCTAACAAAATAAAGTTTAACCATGATATATTCGGAAGCAAAACAGACGAATAAAAGTCCTCTCCCCTCAGTGCCTACTCCTGGCACCCTCCCCAGGGGTCTGCAGCCTGGAGCCCCTGCTGTTTACTCACATCACATCTGTTCATAAACACAGCTGTTTCCTGCCTTTTTTATATAAATAACAACAGGCTGCTTCTCAATGATTTTGACCTACCCGTATCACAGTGGGTTTGCACATGAGCAGGGCTCGTTAGGAAGGAAAAATTTTGAGTGCAGGAATTTTTGTGCCTATTTTCTGTGTTCTCCTGTCAACCAAATATGCAAGTGCCAGTTTCAAATGACCCATCCTGATGTTTTCGCCAAACTAATGGGTACAAAATGGCACCTTGTTTTTCAAAATTTACTTTTTCCTGGTAAGCTATATGATTGACAAAATTTTCATGTGTTTTTGGCCATCTGTATAAAACATTTAAAAAAATTTGGCCACCTTTTTCTTACTGGCTTGTAGGAGATTCTTTATATATATAACGAATACATTTAAATATATTCACATGAATTTAAATATATTTGTATGATATAAATTTATGTCTGTATATAAATCAGGGATCTTAAGTCTGTTATACACACAGCAAGTCTTATTTCTTAGTTTGTCATTTGCCTTTTAACTTTGTTTACAGTGTCTTTTACCATCTAGAAGTTTAAATATTCTCGGATCGGCTGACCTTTTCTTTTATGGATTTGGGGGTTTGCGTCTTGCTTTGGGAGGCTTTTCCTACCCCAAGGTAAGATTCCCTGTAACACTTCTATTGTAGAATGTTTCAAGATTTACATTTGGCTGATGCCGTGAGGAAGGGATGCCTTTTTTTCCCAAGTGGAGAACCAATCTAAATGGTCTTTAAAAACCTAGACATGGAATTAACGACTCAACCAGATTTTACATCTCACTCCTAAGTGCCTGGCATAGTCCTGGGACTCTGAACTGCACTACCTACCTTTGTGCCAGCCTGCCTATACAAAAGGCACTAGGACCCTGTTTTATAGATGAAGGAATTGAGGCCCAGAGAGAAGCAGTGCCCAGACCAGGCTCACACGGAGAGGTCACGGGAGGAGAAGGAAAGGGCTGAGGAGGCTGGGGAAGGGAAGTGACTCTCAGGATAGAGCCCAACCTGGGGGGTGGGGTGCCCACATCTCACCTCCAGGCAAGGACCAGGGTGCAGTCGGCCAGGATGCACATCTTAGCCAGATCCTTGAGGGCCCGCTGAGGGTCTTTCTGGGCAGAGAAGAAAATCGGAATGAGAGATGTGGAAGAAAGCAAGGAATTACAATCTTAGGATGCCAGGACCCTTCTGGTCAACTGACACTCCCTATGCTCCAGCTGGGTGCCTGGACTGTGGCAGGCAGTGCCAGGACCCAGCAGTGACCGAGACAGCCCCGGCTCTGCCCTCCTGGGGCTCAGAGTCTGAAGAGAGGGACAGACCCGTCCAAGACAGTGATGACCCAGAGTGGCTAGGGCTGGGGTGGGGGAGCTGGAGGAGTGTCTGACCTGCCTGAGGGATCGGGGACAGCTTCCTGGAGCAGGGGACATCTGAGTGAGACCTAAAGGAGGATGAGGAGGAGTAAAGGCAGCAAAGTAGAGCAGAAAATGGACTCTCGGACGTGGGAAAGAGCACAGGCGAGGATGGGAGGTGACAGAGGGCTCGAAGAACTGCAATTCACTCAATGCAGGACGGAGGCAATGAAACGAAGAGTGGTCACATGGAAGCTTAGACATGAGCCCAGGGAGCTGGGTGGGGGTCAGGTCACGTTGGGCCTCCTGGACCATGGAAACGGGGAGCCATTTCGGGGTTCTGACATGAGATCTGTGCTTTAGGAAGACCCCTCCGGCTGCTATAAAGATGGGAAGGGTCCAGGCTGGAGGCCATGAGACAAGGGAAGAGGCTGAGGCAGGGGCCCAAGTGGGAGAGGGGGCCTAGAGTGGGCCAAGCTGCGAGGTCAGAAAGGATAAAATTGATTCAAGAAACACTGAGGCGGTGGAGGGCTGGGACCAGATGGAGCAGGATGGGGAAGGACTGTCAATCTCAGGTGTGAGAAACGGGTCCTCACTGAGGCTTCAATCCACACTTCTCCTTGGAAGGGGTTCAACAGTCCACTTGGCCACCGTGAGGCCCCATGCACCCCATTTACAGACAGGGACAGCGAGGCCGGCGGGCGAGGGACCCTCGCTTACCACGTCCACCTGGAGGAGCAGCACGCGCAGGGCGAAGCTCTTCCCGAGGCTCTGCAGCCGCCCGTGGATGTAGTCGGGGTGGAGGTTGTGGTACCGGAGGCTGGGGGTGGGGAGAGGCAGGGCTTGGGACGTCTCGTGTCCCTGGGTCCCTGGGAGCCCCGCTTCGCTCTCGCCTGGGCGGCCTTACTGGGACCTGAGGCTCAGAGAGGGGGGATGACTTGCCCAAGGTCACCCTTTACGGAAGGGGCACAGAGTGCTGCTTGGCTCTGGCCCCCTGGGAGTTTGGCCCCCCAGGTTCTTCTCTGAAGATGGAAGAGACAGGGGTTTTGGGTGGAGAGGAGACCAGCACCCTAGAGACTGTGGACCAGGGGATGCTGTGGGGCTGGTCTTGGGAAAGCAGGGCTGTCCCCAGGACTGCGGGCTTTGGCCTCACTGGACTCTGGCAGGGACGGGGCGGGGCGCGGGGTTCTCTACCCTGGGCACTGGGGCCATCTCTGCCCAGCAGCCGCCAGCTCTCATTCCCTGTAGGGAGGGCAGGAACTGAGAAGTTTCACTTCCGCCTCTGGCTCTGTCTGGAGAGGGGGCCCCAAGACTGGGTGGTGGAGAAACCCTGGCTCTCGTCAACTCCAGTCCTGGATATGGGAGCCACTGTCCGGGACGTGAGTGACCTAGCCCCTCCACCCTCAGACTCAGAGTCAGGGACCCCAGGTCTCAATGTCCGTTCCAGGCACCACAGGCTCCAACCCCTCACACGCAGGGTCACGCCTAGGCCCGGGGCCGACGGCCCACACCCGCCCGCCCAGTCTCCTACAGAACAGCCCAGAGCACCGAGCTTACCTGAGGAAGAGGGCGCAGGTGCTCTGGCCCAGCACGTAGTCCGGAACCACATCACCAAACTCCCAGGGCACATTGCGCACAAACTTCAGCACGGGGTTGCCCCTCTGGGGGGAAGAAGAGCCAAAGCTACTGACAGGGAGGCCCCTGGGACCACTGCCGCCAGGCGCTCGCCCCACCTCTCGTCACCCACCTGCCCTCCTCCTGCCCTGCCCCGGTCTTCCAGCACCACTTCCCTGTTCTCCTCCCCTCCCCAGACTCTTCCTCCCCAACCTCGAATGTCCTTGGTGCTCCAGCTCCAACGAGGCCCCTCCCCCCAGCCCCAGTCCAAGATCTGCTTCCAGCTCAGCCTTCTCCCCCAGCCCCACCTGGGCATCTTGTGGTCTTCCAGACGCTTCCCCCGGACGTCCACCTCACTGTGTCCAAACTGCCCTCAGTATCAGCCCCCACCCCTGCTCCTCCTGGCCCCACCATGGAGACACCCAGGCCTGATCATGGCCACTTCGTCTCCCCCACCTCCTCCAGATAAGCATCCCCAATGCCACAGCCCCGGCCCAGGCCCCCACCCCGGTCCCCTGCCCCAGTGGTGTTCCATCCTGGCCGCCCCCAAACAGTAGCTGGAGGGGTCCTCCAACAGCACAAACCTGCCTCTCTCCCACTCTAAACACTGTGTGGTTCTCCGTGCCTGCAGGAGGAAGCGTGACCCCCCCCCAGGTCAGGGCCCCCCCCGGTCCAGCATCTGCTCGGCAGGCTCCTCTCTCTCACACTCCATCCTGACCGTGCCCCGTAGCCCAAGACTAAAACTCTCTGCGCAATTCAAGCTCTAATCGAGCTAATAAGTACTCATTGAGCAGCTACTGTGTGTCTAAGTGCTGGGTATACAGCAGTGACCAGGACAGTCGTCCTGCCCTTGCGGGGGACACAGACATTAAGCAAGATAATCTCAGGGATGAATGTGTAATTGTCAAATGAGGTGGAGCTTGGTCTCACAAGCAGGTGGGGCGAGAACAGTCTGCAGGGTCCCAAGTCCCAGCGGCCCAGGGCCATCTGATCAGAGGCACCTAAGAGCCATGGAAAGGCTTTGAATGAGGGAGGGGCAGGATCCTATTTTAATTTTTAAAGGAAGTGGCCAAAATCAAAGACAGACACAGTCGGTAAGGATATGGCAAAACTGGAAATTTCACCCCCTGCTGGTAGGGATGTAAAATGATGCATTGTTTTAGAAAACAGTTGGGAGGTTCCTGAAAAAGTTAAGCAGTTACCACGTAACCCAGCAAGTCCATTCCTAGATAAATACCCAAGAGAACTGAAAACATGTATCTACACAAAAACCTGTACACAAATCTTCACAGCATCATTTTTACAATAATCAAAAGTATGAATAACCCAATGGATTATCCATCAATGGGTGAACCAATAAACAAAACGTGGCATAGCCACAGAATGGAATACTATTTAGCAATGAAAAAGGAACGAACAAGCACTGACACCTGCTACAACATGGATGAACCTTCATTATGCCAAGTGAAGTAAGTCAGTCGTCAGCTGACAGGCATTTGAGTTGTGTCCACTTTAGGGCTATTGTGAATAATGGTTCTGTGTGGACATATATTTCCATTTTTCTTGGATATACGCCTAGAAGTAGACTTTCTGGATCATATGCTAACTCTGTGTTAAAATGTTTGAGGAGCTGCCAGAATGTTTTCCAAAGTGACTGTCCCATTTTACATTCCCACCAGCAGCGTCTGAGAGTTCCGATTCCTCCATGGCCACACAGGCCCTGTTACTGCCTGTCCTTTTGACAGCCATCTTAGGAGGTGTGAAGTCGGACTTCATCGTGGTTTTGATTTGCATTTCCCCGATGGCTGACTATTCACATTCTCAGGCCTTATTATTGTCTTTGTATAAAGAATGCCAACTCCCTCAGTGATAGGGACTTTACCTATTTCCTTTCTATCGTTGTATTCCCAGAGCCTAGAACAGCACCTGGCAACCTCTGAACACACATGTGGAACCCCTATTTTAAAGGTGCAGATGAGTTAAGTCACTTGGCCAAGATCTGAGCTGCTGTGTAGCAGAGCACGATTTGAACTCAGACCTGTCTTCAATAGTTTTTGAACGAATGAACAAACCCAGGGACAGGAAATGTAGCTGCACTATCACAGCCACACACCCAACAAGAAGAGCTGGGGTGTTATGGACTCGGTGCTTCCGTCCCCTCAAAATGTGTCTGTTGGTATTAGAAGGAGAGGGGAGTTAACTAGTCATGAAGGTGGAGCCCTCATGAACAGAATTAGTGTCCTCATCAAAGAGACCCCAGAGAGCTCCCTGGCCCCATCCTCCACTGTGAGGACACAGCAAGAAGACAGCCGTCTATAAACCTCACCACACACCAAATCTGCTGGTGCCTTGACCTTGGTCTTCCCAGCCTCCAGGACTGTGAGAAATGGATGTTTACTGTTTAAGCCACCCTGTCTATGACATTTTTGTCATAGGAAAATAATCAAATACGGGGCATTCTCAGCCCACACACAGTGGTTGAACGATGTGTGAGGCTGCCAAGGTACAATGGCTAAAACTCAGACGTCCTGCCACTGCCCATCAGAAAGCCATGCCCATCACCATGTTTTCCACCAAAAACCTCGGAGCCCCACTTCTCCAGCCCCCTCCTCACCTGCCGGGGGCTCACGATGATGCTGTTGGATTTTGCCCCTGGTTTGAGGGCCTGGTTGGGGGTCTCGCCTGCCTGGGGTTCTGGCCCGGTGGGATGTGGGGCACCAGCTCCTCCTGCAGGTCCCGAGATGGCGTACTCTGCGTAGGTCTGAGGGGCTGCCTGAGCCGAGGTCTCCACGGTGGGATGGCTCCGTGTGGATCTGAATAAGGGCTTGGCCTGTGGGGGGAGATAGGGAGAGGGTCAAATCAAAATCTGAGTCTCGCCGCTTCTCTCTACTCCTTGGCCTCTACGCTGTTCCCAGTCACCATCTTCCCTTCCTTGGACCACTGTCATTGCCCCCACACCAGCTCCCCAACTACACCCTTACCCACCCCCCTAAGTCTGTCCCCCACACTGTCATATCATGTTCCTCCTCTGCTCAGAGCTCTCAGGTGGCTCCTACCTTCAAGTAAAAGCCAAAGCTGCCGCCATAGTCCACGAGAGTCTAGAACACCTGTCCCTGCCCCTTGCCTCAGGGACCTCCCTCCCTACCTCTTCCCCCTTGCTTTCTCTACTCCAGCCCGACTGGCCTTCCTGCTGCCCTCAAACTTGTCTGGCTGTCTCTGACCCCAGGGCCTTTGCACTGGCCATTCCGTCTCTCCAGAGAATGCTCACTCCCTCACTTCTTTCACATGTCTGCCCAGACGTCACCTCCTCAGAGAGGCAGACCCTCAATGGTCTTCCTAAGGTAGCACCTCTACCCCCATCACACACCATATCCTTTCTTTTTCTTCACAGCGCATAAGGCGCAGCCAGTACGCAGCCCCGGCCACCTGTTTTCCTTGAAAACACAATCTCAGAGCTGCCAGATCCCCCGATTTACCGAAAGATATCAAAAGTGCAGGCTTTTTTACTTTTTGTATTTTTGCAAAACCTTCCTTAAAGGTCGGAAATAAATTCCAGAGTGCTGGCCACGTAAAACACATCCCAGGTCATTGGCTGGATGCTAGTTTGCAGCCTCTGCCTTGGCACTCTTAGAATCACGTGACATTTTACACAGAAAAAATGAGACTTGTGCAGAGCAAAGGGCTGTTTCCCAGGGTGACCCCGGGCCCAACATGTTCCTAACCCATGCTGTGGTCCCACGGGGCCCTTCCTTCCAACGCCCCGGGCCTCGCCGCGGTCCTCCCATCATCTCCCCGTCCTACCCCGGCAGGAGGGACCGCATCCTCGTCCAGTGGTATGAAGAATTTCTTCCTTGCGGGTGGCCCAGCGGGCTGCCGCACGCCCTCCTCGTCCATCCCAAGGTCCTGCTGGGGCCTGTAAATGAAGACGTGGCGGCGGGAGTGAGA
The DNA here is from genome assembly GCA_028627145.1 of Eidolon dupreanum. Classification (NCBI taxonomy): domain Eukaryota; kingdom Metazoa; phylum Chordata; class Mammalia; order Chiroptera; family Pteropodidae; genus Eidolon; species Eidolon dupreanum. The sequence continues at coordinate 91,697,770 of CM053508.1, read as the reverse complement.
CATCAGCGTCTGCATTCCCACCACCCCGCGCAGGGACCCCCCACTCACAGCCGTCACCTCCTCAAATCCCAGGGCTCCACTGCATCAGATTGCAAACACCCAGCGCCCCGGGCTCCAGACAGACCCGCCGGGATGGGGCCTGCACCTGCGACGGGACTCGCGCGGCCCCTCACCGGCGCTCGGCTTCCACCCGCCCCGCCCCTCACCGCCCCAAATTCGATTCGCTCCGCCCTCCCCGTGCCCCGCCTGCCCGGCGCCGGGCTCGGCCAGCGCCCGGCCCTCCGTCCGCCCCGCTCCCGGCCTCGCACCCTGATGCCCTCCCCTCGTTCCATCGCGTCCACCTGACAGCCCCGGCCCGGCCGTCTCGGCCCCGGGAGGACTCACCTCCACGCCCCCGGGCCGCGGGGAAGGGGCGGGAGGAGGACCAGGCCAGGGCACCCCGAGTCTCGGTGCCCTTCCGGCCTCTCTAGCCCCCGAGCCCGCCCTCACCGTGCCCCAGAGCGCCGCCCCTGCTCGGCTCTCTATGGTCGTGGAGGACTGCGGGCGTTTGGGGTGGAGAGAGCCGTGGGCTTACTCGCCTGAGGGTCTCTGGTTGCCAGGCGGCTCAAGTTCAACGTCCTGATCGAGCGCTTCTCGTGTGCTCCGGCTCCGGACGCGGGCCAGTGAAGAAGAGATGGTGGGAGATCAGATTAGGTCCCTTCCTTCTGTACAGCCTTGTGTTTAATCCCTGCTCTGCCATTAACAGTTTCCCATTCATTCATTTATTTCACACGTGTTCCCCAAGCGCCTCTTCTGTTCCCCGCTCGGTTCGGGAGGGCGCTAAGTGACACACCGGTGACTAACGAGAGCCCTGCGCTGGAGCTCACAGTCCAGTAGGAAAGACAGACCGGGTTCCAAACAGCGACGACCCAGAGCGGGCAGGGCAGGGATTGGAGACCCCAGGGGACAGTGGCAGGGTGTGCGTGTTAGGGGTGCGGGGTGGGGGGGTGTCCGACCCAGCCCGAAGGTCAGGAAAGGCTTCCTGGAGGAAGGGACATCTGAGCAGAGACCTGGTTGATGAGTTAGTATTAGTCATTTCCTGAAAGGATAGTATCACGCTGTTCTAACTTATAACTCTGATTACTAAGGAGAGGGAACATGTTTTTGTGAGTTTATTGGTCTTATATATTTGTCTTCTGTGAATTGCTTGCTCATATCCTTTGCCCATTTTTTAAATGGGGCTGAATGCCTTTTTTATTACTATTAATTTGTAGGAGTGCTTTATGGTTTCCAATTCTAACTCTTAGTCAGTTACCTATATTCCAAATATTTCCTTCTAGTTTGTACTTTGTATTTGAACTTTATTTACTTATTTATTTTTGTCACACAGAAGCTCGTAGTGTTTACTCATACCTATTTATCCATCTATTACATGTGACTTTTGCTTTCGGTGTGTTGTTTAAGAAGCCTGCCATACCCCAAGGTCATAAATATATTCTATCATTTCTTTTAATATTTTCCTAGCTTTGGTTTTGTTTCTGTCTTTAATTCATATGAGACTTATTTTTGAAAATGCGCTGAAGTAGGAATGTATAATGGATGTAGCCAATTGTCCCAATACCGTTTATTCTAAAAGTCAATCCTCTCCCCAGTTTTTTCCCCCCAGTTTTAATTGTCTGTCTTTATCATGTACCAAATTTCCATATATATGCTGGTATTCTGGCATTTCTATTATCTTTCATTGATAGATAGATAGATAGATAAATATACACATATATATGTATGTATATATGTGTGTGTGTGTGTGTATATATATATAAATATATATATATTTATATATATATATATATATATATATATATATATATATGTTACTTGCCTCCATGCCATACTGTCTCCTTATTTTATTTTGATATATTTTGACGTAACATCAGGCAAAGTCCCCCTCTCTGATCAGTTTCAAATCTTGTCTTTACCACTCTTGTACATTTTCCCTTCTAGAGGGATTTAGCAGCTGCTTTTCTAGTTCCATGAAAAATCCTATTGGGATTGAGATTGGAACTGCATTGAATTGACTGATACCTTTTTCATACTCATGAACATGTCTCTGTCTCTCCATTTGATTCCAGCTTTTGTTAGGAGCTTACTATCTAAAGAAATGTCTTTATACAGTTGATTCATGAATACATTTTTGTATTAGTTTCCTAGGACTGCTGTAACAAAGCATCAAAAACCAGGCGGCTTAAACAACAGAAATTTATTGTCTCACAGTTCTGGAAGATGGAAGTCCCAAAGTAAGGCATAGGAAGAACCCGTCGCAGGCCTCTCTCCTAGCTTCTGTCCCTTGGCTTGTAGATGGCAGTCGTCTCCATGTGTCTCTTCACATCATTTTCCCTCTGGGTGTGTCTGTCTCTGTGTCCAAATTTCCCTGTTTTATAAGGACATCAGTCATATTGGATTAGGGCCCGCCCTAATGAGCTCATTTTAACTTGATTACCTCTGTAAAGACCTTATTCCAAATATGGTCACTTTCTGAGGTCAGGACTTCAGGACATCCTTTGGAGGGGACATGAGGATTCTGTTACTTTTTATAACCTCTCTCCTTCTGAATTTATTTTACCTCTTGCTAACGTACATCCTTCTGTAATTCTCTCAGAGACCATTGTGAATAGTAACTCTCTGAGTCTTGCTCATCTGAAAATATCTTTATTTCACTTTCACAATGAGAATCTCAAATTCTGGGTTGCTAGTAATTTTTCTGGCAAAGTTAAAAGATGGTTGATCCTCCATCTCCCCGATGTCTGGGTTGCCGATGAGTAGACTGCCATCCCTCAGTTCTCCTTTCTTCATAAGCAGTATTAATCTTGGGGTGTAATTTTTCCCTAGGGTCACTTACTAGCAGCTGAGTTGCTTCTGTGTGTGTGTCAGTTTGCTCATCTCTAGAATGAGGATAACAATAGTATAATTATTACGAGGATGGAATGAATTACGTGTAAAACTATACAAGGCATATGGTGCTATATTCGGGATTGTCATATAAATAAAATAGCCCTTGACTAAGTCCTAGGCAGCTGGAGTTGTTGTGGCCACCACTGTATCACAGTGCCTCTACACAGGGCCTGGCACCCAGAAGAAGCTACCAACTCAGATGCTGTGTGGATAAATGAAGAACAGACGCCAAGCCTAAGGCAAGTGACTTCAATGCTGGGAGCCTTAGTTTCCCCATCCGTAACTGCTGAGGTCGTGAGGATTCACTGAAACCGCAGAGACCTGTCTTGAGATGGACTGGTCCATTAATTCCTTGAATAATTACGTATAGAGCACCTACTGTGTGCCAGGCACTGGGTACGCAGCTGTGAGCAAATCAGATCAGGTCCCTGACCTGTGGAGCTGATGTAAGAAGGAAACACATAAATAGGAGTTTCAGACAGCCATACATGCTACAAAGAAGATAAAACACCATGCCGTGAAGGAAGCCACACAATCACAGACAGGAGGGCTCTATAAGTAATAAATATTGCCATCAACTATTAGAGTACCATCAAAACATGGTAGTCCTCCCTTATCCACGGTTCTGCTTTCTGCAGTTTCAGTTACCTGTGGTCCACCGCGGTCCAAAAATATTAAATGGAAAATTCCAGAAATAAACAATTTATAAGTTTTCAATTCTGTACCATTCTGAGTAGCGTGATGAAAACTCACACCATCCTGCTCCATCCCACCCGGACATGAATCATTCCTTTGTCCAGTGTGTCCACGTTGTATACATTCCCTGCCCGTTAGTCACTTAGTAGTTGTCTTGGTTATCAGATTGACTGTCACAGTATCACAGTGCTTATGTTTGAGTCACTCTTATTTTACTTAATAATGGCCCCAAAGCACGAGAGTAGAGATGCTGGCAATTTAGACATGCCAAAGAGAGGCCATAGGTGCTTCATTTAACTGAAAAGTTGAAGACAATACAATAAACTATTTTGAGAGACAGAAACCACATTCGCATAATTTTTATTACAGTATATTGTTATAGTTCTGTTTTATTAGTTATTATTAATCGCTTGTGCCTAATTTACATAAACTATCATAGATATGTATAGGAAAAACCATAGTATATACAAGGTTGGGTACGATCTGCCTTTCAGGCACCCACTGGGGGGCTTAGATGTACCTTCCCCCAACCCGCCCCCCGGGGCCTGCTGTAGAGTGAGTTCTTGCTATGAGCTAAGGCCTCAGAACAACCTTCCCCTTAGATATTTCTAGCTCATTTGCAGATGAGGGAACCGAGCCCCAGAGATATAGAGAAGGATCATAGAAATGTGTCTTTGAATCTGAGGGCAGAGAGCATTTCTAGGAGTCCAAATAGGGCGGGACTCAGTTTCTCCCCCTGGGGAAAGAGCTGCCAAACAAACCTGCAACTCACGTCTTTTCAGCCAGGGGGCGATAGCGCCCCACAAGAGGACACCCGGAGCCGCTCCGCCAGGACCCACAAGGGAACAAGACACCCCCCAACCCCAGAAAGCGGCGTGCGGCCCTTTTGCTTCTCTGGACTCCTTTCTCTGTCGCAAAAGTGCAACAAAGACCCCGCCGCGTGAGGTTAATAAACTCTGAGTCTGTTTACATTAGTTAAGGTCGGGGGCGCGGTTGCCCTCGGTTCTACGTTACTTGCAAGTCTGATTTCTACACTCGATTCGCAAATTGAGCTCTCGGGTCCCGGATTTGAGTCTGCCCAGCCCCCAGAGTTGTGAGTTCGAATCTTCAAGCGGCCCACACTCTGATTCCGCTTATTTCTCACAAAAGCTCCAAGTTCAAACTCCAGTCGCAGCCCAAGTTCCCGGCGACTCGAGTCCGAACCCTGCCCCACTCGCAAAACTTTCCCTAATCCTAACTTCCAATTTTCTCTGTGCGGTGGGGATGGAGACGATGGGGAGACCCCAACCCCAAGTCCGCCAGAGGGGCTTTGGGTGGAGAGCAGCCGGGCCGAAGGCTCTGGAAACCGGGGCGCAGTCCCGGGGCGCAGTGAACCGGCCGGCATCCCCTCCCGCCTCTAAACTTAGCCGCGGTGACGCGCGGCCCGGCGATCGCGGCGGGGTCGGGCACGCAGGGGGGGCCTGGGGAGGAGGGGGACGGCTCCGCTGGGCGAGCCTCTATTTATAGCGCCCGGAGCCCGAAATAGAGCCGAGAGGAGCGGCCGAGATGACGCGGGAGCCGCGGGGGCTGACTCACCCAGCCTGGAGTGGCGGCCCCCGGATGGGAGGCAGTGGAGGCGCCTGGCCCCGACCCCGCGCCCTCCTGGGACCTCTCCTACTGCGACGTCCAAAGTTTCCACCGGTCACCCCCGTGGATGGCTATACAGCAAACGGGGGGATCTGCAGCATGAGAGACTGAAGTTAGATCGGAGGTGGGACTTCCCTCGAAGAGCCCAGAATCTGAGAACTTTGTACAGGAAGAGAGGTCGGGAGGAGAGGAGACGCACCGGAGAGGCACGCCTGCCTCTCACCAGAAACAGAATGGAGCCGTCCGGGGCACAAAGGAACGGAAAAATAACTTGGCCAGTCACCAGACCACAGCATGTCCCCTCTCCACTTGCTCTAGCTCCTTGCATGCTGTTCCCACCCTCCCCTGCCTACTCAGTCTTAAGAACTCATGCTCTTCAGAGACCCAGTGCTAAAGGCCATCCCTCACAAATGAAAACTCTGGGGCCCACTGAACTGGGAGCCCCATGAGGGCAGGGCCAGGCCCTTCTCAGCCATCACCATGTCCCCAGCACTGCTCAGCACAAAACAGGCCTCTGGAGAAATTAACTGCATGGATAAAGTGTTGATAATAAAAGAAAATGACATTTTCCAAATTATAATAGCAAATGTTTCTTGTATGCAACGTGCCAGGTGAGATTCTGAGAATCATCTCCTATGGGTGTCACTACAACCCTAGGAGGGAGGTGCTTTTATCACTTTTATCGTCACCACCCCCATGTTAGACATGAAGACATCGAGGCTGGGAGAATATCTGAGCTCACCTTGTTAGTAGTCAGAGCTGTCTCTTAAACCAGGTCGCCTGGCCCCAAAGGTCTTTAGTTCCCAGGACGCTGTCTCTAGGCCCTAGAGAATCCAAAGCTAAGGAGAGATTCTCAAAGTGCAGTCTACAGAACCTTGGGGGAGGGGGTCCCCAGTACTCCTTCAAGAGATTCCTGAGGTCAAAATGATAACCATAATGATATTAAGATGCTTGCCTTTTTCACTCACTCTTTTCTAAGTATACGGTGCAGTTTGCACAATATCACAACAGACCAAACACAGAAGCAGAGGTGAGGACCCAGCTGTCTTTTGTCCAGCCAGACACTAAAGTAATTTGCCAAAACTAAATTTTTTAAATTTAGTAATTAAACTACTAAATTTTTTTTGTTTTGGAAAATGTGGATACTCTTAATTAAAACTGTATGATTTATGTTAACACAAAATTGGTTTTGTATTATTTTTAAATGAATCAAAAAATGGTTTCTAATTTACCAGTTTCAATCCAATATAGTGAATATTGTGATAGTTATAATCCACATTAACAAAAACTCTTTGGGGTCCTCAATGATCTTTAAGAACATAAGGGACTCTGTAACCAAAAAGTTTAAGAATCACTGAACTAATAATCATATAAACCTGACAAATGCCATGAATAACAAAAATATGAGAACCTAATTTTAACTGGGGTGGAGAATGGAAGGGCAGGAGAGGCTTCTCCATCAAAGGAGCACTTAAGAAGAGACATATACTGTAGGCATAAAAAATAAGGGATTGTAGTCTACGGCCATGCTACCCTGAACAAGCCCGATCCCGTCTGATCTTGGAAGCTAAGCAGAGTCTGACCTGGTTAGTACTTGGATGGGAGACCACCTAGGAAGACCAGGTGCTGTAGACATAAAAATTAAAATAAAATAATAAAATAAAATAAAAAATAAGGGATTGTAAGCTGACAAGGTCCTTGCAATCTTTGAGGTCAAACAAGGGTTGCCTTGCCTAAAAAAAAAAAAAAAAAAAGAAGAGACCTAAAGGATGACTGGGAATCTGCAAGGTGAGAGAAGGGAGAGCTTTCCAGGCCAGACAGGGGGGAACAGTTTGTGCAAAGGCCCTGTGGTAGAATTGCTTCAGGAGTTTGAGAAACAGAAAGAAAACCTGTGTAGCTGGAGCACAGGGAGCAAGGGGGAGAGTGGCAAGAAATAAGGCTTGGCAGCGAAGGGACCAGATTACATAAGGCCCTGAAGGGTGCGGTAAGGATTTTGGACCTTATTCTGAGTGGAGAATGAATTGTAGGGGGGCAAGGATGGAACCAGAAAGCCCAGGGAGGAAGAGACTGCAATTGGCCAGGGAAGACCAGATGGTATCCTGGACTAGGGTGATGGGCAATCAAGAAGCATGCTTAGGTTTGAGAAACTGGCAGTAACGTGACCCAGGAGAGCAGACTGGGGAGGAAGGCAGAGAATTCTGACGGAGATCCCTTAGCGTTGGAGAAACCATCAAGAAACGCCAGGTGGAATATCAAGTAGGCAGGAGGGAGCCGTGGGCTTAAGATTGAAATCTGAAAGTCACCAGTACACGCAGATGGCTTTTTCTAATTTATTAACTCTTTATCTTATTTCTCTTATAATTTCTAGTTGATGAATGCTATTAAGTATGGTTGGTTGACCTTTTAACAGGCAAGCTGGGAAAATTCTCATATTAAAATAGCTTGTTGATTCCCTTAGTTTTTCTTTGAAAATGACCCAAATGGCAGTTTTATCTCTTGCCTTCCAATTTTTATACCTTATTTATTTTTCTTGTCTTACAGCATTTGCGAAGACTCCCAGGACTGTGTCAAATGGTAAAGTCGATAGATTCTCATATACTCCACATCACAACCTTCTGAGATGACTTATCTCATTATCCCAATTTTATAGACGAGAAATGGAGGCACAGAGAGGTTAGCCTCTAGCCCAAAGCCACACAGCAAGCGAGCGACCAAACCAAGACTCCAACGAAAGCTTGTGTTCTCCACACCACTGCCTTAAAAGAAAACTCAATAAGTGTTCTACATTTTTCTAATGGGCAAAATACCCTGCAAGTTTCCACAGTGACCCCTGAACTTGGATGAGGTTCTTGGGGCCTGAAGTCTGGTTCTGGCTCCGCCCTCTTTCCAGGCCTTAGTTCCCTCCTTTGAGATGGCATCTAAAAACCACAGAAACTGCTTTCAGAGAGGAAGAGACAGGCCCCCAAACAGATTATTATATTCATTTCCTGTGGCTGCTGTAACAAGTCATCACAAACTTGGTTGGTTAAAACAAGAAATTTCTTCTCTCACGGTTCTGGGGGCCGGAAATCCGAAATCAAGGTGTCGGCAGGGCCACACTCCGTCGGAAGATTCTAGGGGAGGCTGGCTCCTCGCCGCTCCCAGCTCCTGGTGGCTCCGGCTGTTCCTAGGCTTGTGGCTGCATCACTCCCATCTCTGCCTCCATCTTCACGTGGCTTCTTCTCTATGCGTCTGTGTCTTCTCCTCCCGTCTCTTATAAAGACACTTGCCGTTGGGTTTTAGGACCCACTTGGATAAACTACAGTGATCTCATCTCGAAGTCCATACCTTAATTACCCTTTTTCCAAACCTGCTCACATTCACAGGTGTCAGGTGGACATATCTTGGGAGGGGAGGCGGACACCATTCAACCCACTACACAGATCAAAACAGAAAGATGAGAACAAGAAAACCGGTGGAGAGTTTTAGACTGGGAGGCATCCAAAGCTTGGTGACTGCGCACGCCGGGTCCCTCCACCGAGGCTGGCGCAAGCGCCCTGAGAACCCAGAGTCGTCGTGCAGGCTGTGCGCGCTCCCCTAGCCTGGACGGCTCCACTTTGACGGTGGGGAGATTTGAAAGGAGCTTTTCATTCTTCGGCTGTTAATATGAAAGTAAGACATTTTCTCTTTCATAAATTTCAAATAATAAAAGGCAATACTCATACTGTACTTAATATGTGCTGGGCCCTGTTCTCACTGTTTAACATCTATGAGTTAATTTAATATGCACAAAATCCCTACGAAGCCTTGTTGGTGAGGCTCCCTTATATAGAGGAGTAAACTGAGGTGCAGAGAGGTTAGAGCTGCCCTTGGAAGTTCCAGAACTAGTATCTGAACTCCGAAGTCTGGCTTCAGAGTCTGGGGTCTTGACTGTGAGCCACACTGTCAACTGGAGCTCACTGTCTAGACTTTGAGGAAGCCACACTCCCAGGTCCATGGCCAGCCCATCGCCCCCTGCCGTGCCACTGGCAACATGTGGCTCTTCGGCACTGAAAACGTGGCTGGTCCAAAATGAAATGTGCCGTGAGTGTAAAATTCACACCGGATTTCGAAGATTTGGCGCGATAAAAAGAACGTAAAATATCTCATCAATAACTGCTGATTTCAAGGACATGTTGAAATATTTCACATATATCTGGTTAAATAAAATACATATACAAAATTATTTTCACCTGTTTCTTTTTTCCTTTTTTTTTTAGTGCGGTTGCTTAGACATGTGGCTCACATCGTATTTCTTATGGACAGCCCTGGTCCTTGGAATTTGCCATCAGCATATTCTCCATCTGAGAGGACATCAGGTGTTGGGGGGGGCATTTGTTCTGGGGCCACTGAGCCTCAGGATTTCTTGTGGTGTTCTGGAACAATCCGTGTCAGAAGCACATTCAAGCAGAGCAACTAATGCTCATGTCAAAATTATGGCCTGCAGAGGACCTGACTAGATGCTTCTCCAAATGGGACATACGGATAGCCAACAGACTTATGAAAAGATGCTCAACGTCACCAACCATCAGACAAATGCTAATGAAAACCACAATGAGCAATCACCTCATACCTGTCAGAATTACCATCATCAATAAATCGACAAACAATGAGTGTTTACGAGGATGTGGAGAAAAGGGAACCCTTGTGCGCTGTTGGTGGGGTTGCAAACTGGTGCAGCCACCATGGAAAACAGTTCAGAGGTTCCTCAAAAAATTAAAACTAGAGCTACCATATAATCCAGCAATGCCACTTCTGGGTATTTATCTGAAGAAATCCGTCTACGGCCATGCCACCCTGAACAAGCCCGGTTCTGTCTGATCTCAGAAGCTAAGCAGGGTTGGGCCTGGTTAGTACTTAGATGGGAGACCACCTAGGAAGACCAGGTACTGTAGGCATAAAAAATAAAAAATAAGGGATTGTAAACTGACAAGGTCCTTGCAATCTGTGAGGTCAACCAAGGGTTATCCCCCCTTAAAAAAAAAAAAAAAAAACTCTCCAAAACATTAATTTGAAAAGCTATATGCATCCTATGTACATTTTAGCATTATTTACAATAGCCAAGATATGGAAGCAGCCTAAATGTCCATCAATAGATGAATGGATGAAGAAAAGGTGGCATATATATATACAATGGAATATAACTTGGTCATAAAAAAAGGATGCAATCTCACCATTCATAACAACATGGATGAACATAGGTGTTATGCTAAGAGAAAGTTGGAGAAAGACAAATACCATATGATCTCACTTATATGTGAAATCTAAAAAACAAAACAAACAAACAAAACAGAAACAAACTCATAGATACAGAGAACAAACTGATGGTTGTCAGGTTGGAGGGGGCTTATGGGACTGGGTGAAAAAGGTGAAGGAATTAAGAAGTACAAATTGGCAGTTACAAAATAGTCACGGGGATGTAAAGTACAGCATAAGGAATATAGTCCATAATATTGTAATAACTATGTAGGTGCCAGGTGGATACTAGACTTATTGGGGTGATCACTTCGTAAGGTATAGAAATGTCTAACGACTATGTTGTACACCTGAAACTAATATGATATCGAATGTCAACTGTAATTGAACAATTAAAAAAATATATTTTTAAATGTGGCCTCTAAAAGATGCACTGAATTTTCTGTTCCGGTCATGCCTGGATGTGGAACTATACCTGTGCTGGGGACCCAGGACGAGGAAGCACTAGATGAAGAAGATATATATATATATATTTTTTAGGCGAAGCAACCCTTGGTTGACCTCACAGATTGCAAGGACTTTGTCAGCTTACAATCACTTATTTTTTTTTTTTTACACCTACAGCTGAAGAAGCTAGCTATTAACTGAGAGAGGCCACAAAGCCACCCAGGACTCTATGTGGAGTATATTTTTCATTCATAAATTAAATACGTGTGTGCCTCTATTGAAAATGTCATAAAATAAAAATTTACAAAACCAAGATAAATACTCAGCATAATTGGACGAGCCAGGCTGCGGGAGGTCATGACTTCAAATCCTGACTCTGTCCCCTGCCTGGTCTGCGATTCTTTCAGTGAGTCACTTGTCCCCTCTGAGTCTCAGTTTCTTCATCCCGAAGCTGGGACTGTTTGTTTCTGTCCTCTGAGGGTTCTGGGGGGAACTCTATGAGACCGCGCGTGCAAAGCGCCCCGCACACGCTGCTGAGCAGAGAGTGAGCCACACGACCAGGTTTCTTGAGGAGAGGGGCCGGCTTAGCCTGGAGGGAGTCACGCGAGGTTTCTCGGGGGAGGGGATGGTTGATCGGACCTTGAAGGACGGAGAAATATTCGCTAGGTAAAGTTGGCAAAGGCATTCTGGGCAGAGGAAACAGAACATTCAGGGTCGGGCGGCAGGCTGAGCTATGATGCACTTGGGAAAAGGCGAGCAGTTTGGGTATCATTCGAGGGCGGAGTTAATGTGCGCTGGGGTAAGCGCGGAGCAAGAGATGAGCTTGAAGAAGGAGGCAGGTCACCGCGGGCCTCGCCCTGGAATCCGGGAGCCACAGGAGCCACAGCGGGCTCCCAGCAGGGCCAAGACCTGACAGGGGCCAGTCCGTGGTTTAGCAAGATCCTGCTAGATGAGAGCTGGTGGGCCTGAGGCAGGAGAGCAGGGAGAGTGTAGGGAGGATGAGGTGGGGATCAGGGATCAAGTGGGGGGTTGGGGAGGGAGAACCTACGAAATCTCTAAGACAGAATGGAAAGGTATGGGAGGTAAACGGAGGAGGACATCCAGGAGGAGGCCCAGGCCTCTGGTCCAGGAGACGGGGTCAGTGTGGGACTATCCCTGTGCTGGGGACCCAGGAAGAAGAGGCACAGAAAGGAAGTTGTTGAGGTCAGGGTGAAATTCTGTGGGACACCCAGGGGGAGGCATCCAAGAGCCGCTAGACACTTGGGTCTGGAGAGCCGGCTGAGAGCCGGAGGCCTCCTCCGGGGCCCACACAGGGCTGAAATCCTGACAGTGGAAGAGAGTGGAGGGTGCAGTGGGGTAACCTCGCCACTAGACAGCGGTCACTGTGGAAAGTGTCCCTGCCTGAGACAGCAGCCTGGGTGCCCAGGTTCCAATCCTGGTCTATTCCTAGGGACACAGAAATGAGCACACCCAGAGTCCTCACAGGAGTGCCTGCCCAGATCGGGGGCGCCCAGATGCACACGAGCTGTCCACGCCTGCATAGGGGCGGGGAGGGGGCAGTGTGTGACAAATGGGGGCTTCAGGGGGTACGGTGGTCCATTCTTAAGGACTGGGGGCAGTGGAAAGTGTCAGGACCAGTTACTGGGGACACCTGACGAGGGAAAGTGAATTAATCAGGAGTCTCCCATGTGCAAACTAGTTTAGGGAAACGTATTGCTCATGTTAAAAAAAAAAAAAAAAAAAAGGCAAGGACATGGTTCCATAGTGTAGCAGTTAGCACGTCTGCTTCACATGCAGAAGGTCCTGGGTTTGTGCCCCAGTGGAGCCATTGTCCATGGTCTATGGCCATGCCACCCTGAAGAAGCCTAATGTCTGATCTCAGAAGCTAAGCAGGGCCGGGCCTGGTTAGTACTTGGATGGGAGACCTTCTTAAGAAGACCAGGTGCTGTAGGCATTAATAATAATAATAATAATAATAATAATAATAATAAAAGGTCAAGGGGTAAGACTGCCTTCAGTAGCAGCTTGACCCAGGAGCTCAAATGACAATGATACAAAGCCACTGCCTAAGCTCTGGGTTCCATAGTTCTCTGATATTTTTCTCAGAAAGACCTTCCTTGAGGTAGCAAAAATGGCGCCAGCAGCTCTGTACTCACACCTCACCTCCTGGTGACCCCAGAGGGAAGAAAGTTCTCCTGCCCAGTGGTTCTATGACTCACAGGCCCAAATGGGCCACATGCCCACCCCTGAACCTATCACTGTCATCAGAGGGCAGAAGGCCAGGAATGCTGTGATTGGCTGGGCCTGGGTCACGGTCTCTTCTCTCCCACATGGCTGGAAGAGGAGGGAGGTGGGGAACAGTTTTCCTCATCCGTTCATGGGCGTGGGAGCAATACCTCACCTCCTAGGTTTACGGCGAGGATTCAGTGAAACAAGGCAGTCAAGACACTTAGCGGACTGCCTGGCACAGACTACGTGCTGGATAAATAGTAGCTATTATTATTATTTTTTAAATAGTAATCGATACTACTACTACTGCTGATGGATGGCATCTATATGCTGGGAGGAAACGAGCTCCTGGACACAGGATGGGACCAACCTGAAGCTGAACAATCATGCAGTGGACCCTCATGTAATTTACATTCTTCAAGCTCAGTCCCCAACTGGGTCCTCTCCGGGCTTCTGTCTCCAGTTTTGTGAAATAGGATGAGAGGACTGAATTAAATCAGTCTTTTTAGATGCCTGATTTCAACATTCAGGTTGCAGTTCAGTGTCACCTCTTCAGAGAATGCCTTGCCTGACTACTCTTACCAAAATATCCCCCCCATTTTTAAAAAACTGTATCATTCCATTTTACTTATGTATTTACTGTCTCCCCCATTAGAACGTCAGCCCCATGAGGGCAGACATCTCTGTCTGTCCTTTTCACAGCTGTGTCCCCATCACCTAGCACAGTGCCTAGCACACAGCCCACCCCTGACAAAGATCTGTTGAATGACTAGATAAATACTACTAATAAAAAGAAATAGGTCTACGGCCATGCCCCCCTGAACGTGCTGGATCTTGTCTGACCTCAGAAGCTAAGCAGGGTCGGGCCTGGTTAGTACTTGGATGAGAGACCACCTAAGAAGACCAGATGCTGTAGGTGTTAGAAAAAAGAAAGAAAAAAAAAAGAAACAGCACCTAATTATCTTCAGGTAGTGAATTCGCTACTAAGGGAGGTGTCCAGGCTGAAGTTGAACGATCGTACCTTGCAATTTAGGCTGCAAGGCCCCAATCAGTTCCTCTCCCTGCCTCAGTTTCCTCATTTAGAAATAGGTGTGTGTGGGGTTATAGGGTGGAGAATGGCTGGCCTCACGGCCGGCTCCTGTCTGCAATGCCCGACAGGACCACCAGGGGGCACCTCTGCCCAAAAGTCAGCCGCTGGAGGCTGGGTGGACGCTTCGCGATGTTCCTGGAATATTCTGAGCCTGCGGGTTTCCAGGTGCCCAGGGACCCAGAAGGCTGGAGCGGATGCGGGGTGTCCGGAGCCAGCGGTCCCTGCTCCTCGCGGCGCAGCGGGGCCGCGGGAGGCGGTGACTCAGGCACGCGCCCCCGGACCCCGTTCTCGCAAAGGGGCGCGCACGGCCTCGGGAACCCGCGCGGCGCCGACTCCATTTTTACCCGATCGCGACTAAAAATAGTCGCCGCACTCGGAGCCGAGCCCGAAATAGCGGCCCCCAGAAAAGGCAGGACGACTCAGCGCTTCCGGGGAGCGGAAAGGGAGGCAGCGGGGAGGAGGGGGGTGCTGAGCCCAGCCGGGCCTCGCTGTCCCCAACCTTTCCCGGCGTTCGCACTGCACCCACCGCGACCCCAACCCGCATCCCCCAACCTGTCACCGCCTTGCTTCATCCCTTCCCTCTCCCCACCGTCCTCCCACGGTCCCCGTCTTCTGGCCCCCGCCCTTCATCCCGCATCTCTGACCATTACCCCTCCCCCTTCCCTATCTTAATCTTTATTTCCAGCCCTGTCCGCCTCAACCGCGTTCCCAACCTATCCATCCCGAAGCCCTGTCCCTGTTTTCCCTTCCCACCCACAGCACCAATCTCGTGCCTTTCAGACAACCTTATGAGGGGAGGATGGGAGGTCACAGGAAGTCCGACACAAAACCAGCATGCAGAGGGCTGGGGGCGAAGCTCTGACCTCTCGGCTTGTTTCTGTAGCGGCTGGGGTGGGTTTAGGGCCGAGTGGGAGCCAGTTTCATCATTGTGCCCAGCTTTGGGGTTCAGCCTGGGGCTAGGGTTGGACTCAGGCTGGGGACAGATGCAGGTCTGAAGTCACCAAGGTTGGGGTCTCTGTCACCAGCGTCAGGGCCCATCCTGGCACCCATTGTTTTGTTCACCAATCCCAATCCCTTGAGGATTCTTTCCTGCCTTACAGATCAGTGAGTGGACACAATAGCTCCAGGCAGTGGGAACAGCTAGAACCCTGCTCCCTCTGGGCCTACGTCTCCTTTTTGCATTTCGATCCTTTAAGTCACCTTCCATTTCTGATATCCTGTGACTCTTTCAGCGCCTATTCCAAGAATCAGCCTCAAGGATCTCAACACCACGTGCATTTTCCTCAGGTTCAAAGGCAACACTGTCAGCATCTTCTAGTCTCTGAAATATCACAGGATAGAGAAACTGCCCTGTCCTGTGTGGCCCTAGGGAGCTGGGTGTAGTATACAGAGGTTGGTTCAGGCAGAAGTGCTTGGCTGTGGGTGGAAAACAGGCTTAAGTGGTGGTAAGTTCCCCACCAGATATGACTGGAAGATCCTTTAAGCCAAGAAGAATCACATATTTGGAATCAAGGAATTAGGAAGCTGGAAAAGTCAACAGGGTCAGCCAAACTGTGCCCATGGGCCCTGGTGAGAAGCTTGGACGGTTCCCCCAAGGGTACTGGGGAGCCATGGCAGGTTCTGAGCAGAAGACAGATAGAGTTTATACTTTAGTAAGACCTTCTGGCTGCCTCCTGTAGGAGGGGAGGAGGCGGGGAGGGGCCTGGACCTAGGGAGGAGGAAAAGAAAAAGGCAGATTTGAGAGACAGGGGGCGGGAAGGACCAGACTTGGTGGCTGAGAGGCTGTGAGGGGAAGGAGGCACCCTGCATGAGGTTCAGGCATCCACTCAGGTGACAGGATGGATGGTGGGGTCATCCCTGAGATGAAACCCAGGAGGAGGAAGGAGCAGGTGTGGGCAGAGGATGCCCAGAAGAGTTTCAGAGTCAGTCCAGAGACGGTAATTTTTAAATAAAATTTTAATGGGAATTTTGGAAAATATTGGTACATACTTTTTCAAGGTATATGCCCTTTTGTAAATGTCTCTCCTCCAATTTGATCCCCACTTCTCACTGTTAACTATTTCTTATGTACCTTGGCTAGAAGGATTCACTGAGCTCTTATGAAGTCTGTAAGACTGTGCTAAGGCTGTGCTAAGTGTGTCACAGAAGGGACCTCCCTGAAATTACTCTTCCCAGTGTGTGGGCCAGGCTCCACTACTGTGCCCATTTTAGAGAGGTGAAAACTGAGGCTTGGAGAGGTACAGGGACATCTTTTGAGAGCCTGGCTTTGAAGCCTTTTCAAAATGGATGGCATGGGAGGGGGTGAGATCAGAGAGGGAAGGTCCAAAAGGCCAGAGCCAGAGCCTAGGGAATCAGAGGTGGGCAGCAGGGCGTTGAAGGAAGGCTGCCTGGAAGAGGAGTGAGGGTCGCCAAGAAGGTGCCTTTTAGAGCCTTAATGATGAAGAGTTTGGGTGGAAGTAAATCAGTCCCTTTTGTGGGCTGAGGTAGCACTGGCAACAGGTCAGTGCCGCCTCCTCAGGCCCACAGGACCCCAGAGGTGTTTAGGGGAGGAGACCGAGGGTGCCTGATGACATCTCAGGCACACGATAGCAGTCAGCTCTTGTGACGTCTGAGTGATTCGCCAACTGCCTGTTACAACTAGCATCTCTAGTCATGCCCTGTGGGGGGGATGAGGCTAGGAGGAAGTGACGGGCCATGGGATGGGGGTAGAGGCGATGAGGATACAGTCATGCGGAGACCAGGGACTCGGGAACCGAGATGCATTCTGCCTCCTGCAGTAGGGAAGGGTCTCCCAGAGGTTGGGGGAAGGATCCACGCTTGGGAGTCTGTCTCATGAAAGAGGTCCAGTTCCAGGAGGTGAAGCTGGGGTGCAGTCTCCCTGGGCTCAGAATCAGGGGTCAGTCCAGGGACTCCTGGTCTCAGGGACTTCTGTTTTATTTGCCGCCGTGTCCCCATCACCTAAGCACACAGTAGGGGCTCAATACACCTTAAATGAATGAATGAATCAAGTGAAAGGGGTCAGCACGCTCTGGGACTCAGTTTACCCTCGTGCATAACAGGCTTGACCATCAGGCCGCCTCAGCCAACCGCCTGGCTAGGGAAGCCCCTTCCCACCCTGGGTCTCAGATCCAGTCCTAGCTTTTCCACTGGGGGGATGTGGGGGAGGAGCAAGAAAACAAGTTCGAGCCTTAGGTGGGCTCCGCCCACTTGTGACATCACAAGGCGCTCGGGAATCCCGACCCGTGTCCCTCCCTTGAGACAGGGCGTGGAAAGGAACCCGGCAGTCCTGACTCCGTCCCCTCTCCTGGGCCTGGCAGTGTTACATAACCCGATGTCGCGTCCCCAGGAATGTCACCGGACGTCCTGGCCAGGCCGGGGACAATGGTCAGGGAGCGCCCCTCCCTCCAGGAGCCTGGAAGTGGCAAGGGCGCCCCCTCCTCTGATTCACCCTTATTTCCTGCCGGTTTCAGCCTCCTCCTTCCCCTCAGGGATCCTTATCTCCCCCAAACTCTCACTTGTACCCCCTACAGTTCAGCTTTCTCCCTGCCCTGCAAATATCTGCCCTGAACTCCCTGACCTCACACCTGTCGCTTGTGATTCCCGAATGCCCTCGACTTTCAGTTTCCCGTGCCCCCCTTCACCCCATCCAGGGGCCCTCTTCCGGCTCCCCACTTGCCTACCCCTGACCTCCCAATCTCCCTTGACTCCCCCAAGCTTCCCTCATGAGCTGTCTTCCCCAAACTCCTCCCCACCTCCCTTAAACGGACCCATAATACCCTTTCTCGTCCCTAATCCCAGCCTCCAAGTCCCCCCTAGTCTCCCCGAAACTGTCCCAATATCCTGATCGCGTCCCCCATTCCCCCACCGCCGCAGACAGCCACCGCTCCTGCAGGCTGCTGCGCGCCCCAGGCCCCGGCCGCTCCCACGCCGGGCGCGAGTTCCCAGGCCGTCATCGCCCCGCCCCTCCCTCCCCCCATCCCCCGCCGTGGCCCAGAGACCCAGTTTGCGGTGGCAAAACATTGGTCTCCGGGCAACAGGCCCCGCCCGCCCCTGGCGGCCCATTGCGAGCCTGGCTGAGACCACGCGCAGAGGCGGGGCGGGCGCCGCTAGCCCTCGGCCTTCGCCCCAGAGGCCTACGGGGCGCAGGGACCCGGAGACCGAGGGACACCACACGGGAGTAGAAATTCAGAGACTCCCCCACCCCCACTCCGACAGAGAAACTCGGAGACATTCTTGGGGGCTAGAGCCGCAGGGAGCTGTCTGGGACGCAGTGATTAAGGGAGAGCACGCGACCACGCAAGCAGGGACCGAGCCCGGAAATAAACACGGAGATAGTGAGATTAAATACAGACAACTCCAAGCCCGAAGGGACACCTCTGAAGGCAGGACAATCTACCTCAGGTCGTCAGGGACTTTGCACTTCTGTCACAGGGACGTCATGTCCCCTGTCTGACAGTTTTCATATCTGAAAAATGGGTAGTGATTAGTAAATAGGGCTGTTGTGACAATAAGACTGTTTTGACCATTCAGTGAATTCAGCGACCTAGAGTTTGTGGCACAATTCCTGGCACATGCCATCCGTCATTTATTCATTCAACAGATATTTCTTGAGCACCTGCTAAGTGCCAGGACCGTGGTAAGTGGTGGGTACACAAGAGTGAACATGACAGAGCTCTCTGCCCTGGGAGCTTCCACTTTGAGAGTGGGGAAGGGGGTGCTGAACAATACATCAATATAAATAAGCAAATTATATAGCACATTGGGAAGTGGTAAGCGCTGGGGACGCAGGAGGGAGGGAGCAGTGAGGCTGCCATTTTAAATAGGGTGGTCAGGGCAGGCCTACGGGAGAAGCTGATGTTTGAACGGAGACCGGAAGTTGGTCAGGGGGAAGCCTGCAGGTGTTGTGGGCCCAGGGCAGCCCAGCCTGAGGGAGCAGCAAGCGCAAAGGCCTTAAGGTGGGAGAATGTCTGGCATGTTGCAGGAACAAGGAGGAGGCTGGTATGGCTGGAGCAGAAATCAAGGGGCAGAGATCAAGGGCAGGGGAGTGACAGAGATGAATCAGAGAGTCAGGTCAAAGTGTGCAGGATCTTAAGGTCACGGTGAGGCCTTTGACTTTTACTCTGAGTCAGGAAACTTGAGGAGGTTTTGAGCAAAAGAGGGACGCGAACCGACTTTGATTTTATCATCCCTCTGGCTGTGTGTGGGGAATAGACTCTGAGAGGCAAGGGTAGGGGCAGGGAGAAGAGCAAGGAGCCCCAGGCGACGGTCCAGGGGAGAGGGGATGGCGATTTGGACTAGAGGTGTTTGAACTGAGAGCTGCAGTATTTGCTGACAAGCACATTCATGGCAAGCCTCAGTAGATGGCAGCAGTTACCATTATGTTAGGCAGAGCTCACATCCCCACAGAGGTCCTTATCATCCCCATCTGACAGATGCAGAAACTGAGGCCCAGAGAGGTCACTCGACTTGCCCAAAGATGGCACCTGTTAGTGCTGCTATTCTCAAGTCCATGTATCTAGACAAAACACCCTCAGAGCCTGGAGCTACATCAGATTTATCTATGTGGGCCCTAGGACCCCTAGATCAATTTCCTCATCAGCCACACCCAGTGGGCGTAGAAAGTGGTGGCCTAACAGGAGAATGTTGCCTGACTGGTGTTTGGGTTGTCAGGCCGTCACCCTTGCTGGCCCAGGACACTTGCTCAGAGGCAGGCAGATACATGTATAGAGGGTCCACCCAGAACCTCCCAGCCCAGCATCTGCCTCCCACTCTTAATCCCAGCACTGGACCCGGCACACCCCGGTGCTGCCTGCAGCAACCTGTTAAAGACAGTCACACATGCGCACATAGGGACGCAGCCCTTCGTTGAGGAGGTGTGTTTTCAGGCAGTGTGCAGGAAATGCTCAATTTCTCTTTCTCTTTATAACTCTGTATCTCTCTGTCTCTGACTCTTTTTGTCTCTATCCTGTCTCTATCTATCCCTGTCTCTTGTCTTGCTATCCTTGTCTCTCTCTGGCCTTACCTTCACCCCCAGATCTGTCTATCTGTCTGTCTGTCTGTCTGTCTCTCTCTCTCCTCTCCACACTCAGAATATTCTGCCTGCAGTGGAAATCACTTTTATCCCTGGCCATGTGTCTCTGTGGAACCTCACCTATTATATGGCATCAGAACCTGGCACTGGAACAAATGTGTGGAGGCCCCAGGCCAGCAGTTCTGGATGGCTGCTCAGAATCACCAGGGAGGATCTTGTGTATCATAATTCCCACCGCCTCTTCCTCTGAGATGCCAACCCACAGCTTTTGGGTGCAGGACTGGAGAAATCTACCTTTAAAAAGCTCTCCAGTCTACAGCCGTGCCACCCTGAACGTGCTCGATCTCATCTGATCTCGGAAGCTAAGCAGGGCTGGGCCTGGTTGGATGGGAGACCACCTTGGATTACCAGGTGCTATAAGCATTAAAAAAAAAAAAAAAAAAAAAAAGCTCTCCATGGACTGGGACCCCTGTGGGCTTGCGGTAGTCCCTCTGCCTAATTTTGCAGACAGGGAAGAGCAGAGGCCCAGAGAACAGAGGGCACACCCCACCATCACACAGCAGTCAGCTGCTAGGAACTGTGCTTCCAGGTCCTCCTCAGAATCACTTCAGCAATGCATCTGGGAGTTAAAAGAGAATCAGAGAGACACACAGAGAGACTCAGGATCTAGAGACTCAGAGAGAGAAAGGGGAGCAAAGGGAGGAAGAGCCCCAGAAAGTGATTCCGGAACAGGGACAGAGAGTGACAGAGATGCACAGAGATGGTGAGACAGCGATAGAGAGATAGGGGTCAGAAAGATGCAGGCCGAGATGGAGACCTATTAAGAGGCAGAGACACAGAGAGAAAGATAGCCTTTTAGGGGGACAGACCCCAAGAGGGGCACATTTTCTTTTCAATGAGACAGTGTACACATGGTCCACGTCTTACAGTCCCTGCCTCCTGGAAACAGCTGGTCCATAGTTTGGCAGTCGCAGGCTTGCCAAGCTGGGGCCCCTGCCCAGGCCCAATACGTAGGATGCACATTAAACACGTTATTATAATCCTCTATACAGAACCTAGGAGCTTTACATAACATAGCCCCGTGAGTTATGCTGTGGACATGGGGCACTGACTGGACATGCCTAACAAGAGGGAACCCCTGCCCCAGGGCCGTTAGTTACCCAGAAGTGACTGTGAGATGTGAGCAATCACTGGTTTCATTGAGGAAGAAGCAGAGGGTCAGAGAGGGCAAGGCACTTGCTTTGGGTCACACAGCCAGAATCCAGCGGGACAAGGATTCCAACCACACCTGCCTGATTCCATAGCCTGTGCACCCCAGGACATCAAAAAGACAATGACTACCACTGCCCTATCCTGTGCTCTTTTACAGAGTGGAGGAAATAATAAAAACACCAGTAATAATACAACAGCCCCCGAATGTTGAATGCACTGTTACAGTAAGAACTTTACAAACGCCATTTCATTTATTCCAACACTCAGGGAGGTAGAGACAGAACTCAGTTATCAACTAACGTAATTCTACCCATTGAGTTTGGAACACTTCCTATGTACTAAGTGCTTAATAGGATTTCATACAGTCACAATTCTGGAGGTGGGTGATGTTATCATCCCCATTTCAGGAAGGAAAGAGGTTCAGAGAAAGAAGGTCAAGGTCAAGGTCACAGAGCGGGTATTTGAACCCAAGTCTCTTTAGCCGTTTATCTCTGCCACCCATTCCCTCGCGGATGTGCCCACAAGTGCGTGCGTCTATGCATACGTGCAATCTAGCATCTACTATCTAACACTAGCATCTCAAATACTTTAAGAGCTCCCGCCTCACATGCTTTTTCTGCTCCAGGGCGCCTCACCCAGCCTCCAATCCCCTACACCTCCCCGCCGCCTCGGGAGCGACTCTCTGCTCTCCCGGCATCGCCTCAGTCCCGCCGCGCCACCAGAGCCGGAGCTTGTAAAATGTTCATGCTCCTTTAAGAGAGCGAACAGTCGGCCGGCGTTGCCCAGCAGCACCAAGGCGGTTGCCAGGCAACGTCAACAAACGACGCGGCCGCCGTCTCCGTGCGCCCCCCTCCCGCCCGCGCAGACGTGGTGACGCGACGGGCTGTGGAACGCCGTCGCCTAGCAACGAGAAGGCTGTTTGTCCCGGGCCCGGCAGCGCGGCAGCACAGGGCGCAACCAGGACCGGCTCGGCCCGACAGAAGGGCAGACCGGAGCCTGGGGTGGGGAGGTGGGGGTGCTGCGGTGATGGGAGCGGGGGAGAACCAGGTCCCCAAATTGCCGGTTTCCCTTTAGACAGCCGCAGTCTGCTTGTCGCCGCTCCTTCCGTCTGACCCTGGACCGCCTCCGCTCGGGTATCTGTCCGTCTGCGCCCCCTCCTCCCCGGCATGTCTGTGCGTCCCGCGTCTCCCGCGCTGTGGCTGTCTCATATTCCCCCAAACAATAACAACCCAAACAAATCCAAGCACACTTCTCTGGTCTGCCGCTTTTGCCTCAGACTCCCTGGCGCGACTGGGGTCCCCACCAGTGGAGACAGACGCACAGTGAACAACCTGTACCCATACACATTCACACTCCGAGCCACAGCCTGAGAGCTCCCTCCCGTTCCTTTCCCCGCTCCCCTCGGGTTGTCTTGCCTGTCTTTCTGGAGCCTTTTTCATCACACAGGCAGCCCGCCGTCCTTCCGTACTGTGTCCGGGAAGCTGTCCACGGCTGGGAGGTTCTAATAACTCATCCTCAACACACTCCCACTACCCCCCATTCAGCAGCTCCATGTGATCAGGGCTGGGACGAATCTCTAAGAAGTAAGAAGAAATTGGGTGTGTGATAGTGTGAATGGATGTGACCAGTGTGAATGGATGTGACTGCAGGTGAGTGACTGCCAGTGAGTGTGTACATCTGGTATTTCCTGTGTGAGAACATGATGGTGAGGACTTCCTCTGTGTGTGAGAGCAACTGCCGGACTAAGCAAGTGGTTTCCCCAGTCTGCATTTGTATCTGGATGTATTTGGGTGGCCCTGCTGACTCTGTGTGTGTGTGTGTGTGTGTGTGTGTGTGTGTGTGTGTGTGTGTTGTGAGTCTCTGCATGTGGTCATTTGTGAAACAGTGAGTGTATAAGTACCTATAGATGTGCATCATTTTGCTTCTAGCTCGCATCTCTGGATCTCTGTGTATGTCATCTGTGTGTAACTTTGCAGGTACCTGTATTCGTGAGCACATTATCTCTGAGTTTTCTTTTTATTTCAATTACAGCATTTACTGCAATTTCTAATTCTGTATTTATCTATTGTCTGTCTCCCCCACTTGATTGTGCGTCCCTTGAGGACAGGGCTCAGGGCTGTTGTGGTCACTGCTGGGTCCCTAGCGCCTCCCTGCACACAGTAGATACTCAGTAATTATTCGTTGAGAAAATGAATCAATGATGCATGTGTGTCCGTGTCAAGTGTACATGTCTGTGTAACAGTGTGAATGGTTCTGTGCTTCTGGGTGGTGTTCTCCTGAATCTGCCTTTGTGGGTCTAAGCACAGGAGGGTTGCTGTAACTGTCCAGTTGTGTAGCTCTAATTTCAGCACCCACCTGCAGGGTTTCGGTCAATACTTATGGACTTGAACTGTGTGTCATTCCCTCTGTATTAGGATTAGGATCTCTCTGTACCTCAGTTTTCTCATCTGTCAAATGTGGATAATGATTAAACGCACTCACAAAATTGTCATGGGGAGTAAATGAGTTCACATAGAGAGCATTTAGAAATGCCTGGCACAAAATAAACAATTACAAAAAAATCCCACTTTTGATTGTCAGGCATATTCTTATTTCCTTAGTACGCCCCTGCATACATGTGTCCAGAACTCAAGTTATGGACTCAGGTGTTAGCTGTGTGGTCCTGAGCTAATGGATACCAAAATACTTCTGGAGCTCAGTTTCCTTCCTATAAAATGGGCATGATAATGGACCTCCTGCAGGGGTGGCTGTGACCAAATGAAGCTGTCTGGAAGTCTTGACCCTAGTGTAAGTACTCAGTGCACACTCAGTGGCTACAGGTCCACTCACGATCATCACTGTACAGCTCAGGTTCTGGGGAGGCAGACAAGGGGTGGAGTTCAGGGGTAGGCGTAGGTCCAAATCATTTAATGGGACTGGACATGTGCAAAGTCAAAAAGGGAGGAAAGAGGACCTGCTGAAGCAGGTTGGTTAAAGGTCAGATTCCAGGAAGGACTTCCTCCAAGAACTGCCTCAAGGCTAAGGGTGAAAAGATGCTGGAACTTGCTTGGAAAGCTGCCTGGGGGCGAGGGGGAGGCGGGGGCGGAGAAATCAGCCTGAGTCTTACAGGCTGGTAGAATTTGAGGCAGGGGTAACGATAGCAATGATAATAACGCATGATGTATAGACTCTATTAGGGGCTTTGTGAGGAATTTCTGTCTTGTTCTCAGGTGTCTCCAGTGTCCAGTGTGCCTGCCACAGGGGAGATGCTGAGAAGATGTCTGAATGGCTGTTTGAATAAAAAAATGAATGAATAAATTTCATCCTACAAAAACCTGTGAGTCCTGGTCTTGGGGGCAGGCGGGACGGCCTGATGGGCTGCCAGGGCTGGCTGGGGCCCTAGTCTCTGGGACCTGCCTCGTGCCTGTCCCCCAGCTGTTGTTCCCACAGCTCAGGGCTGCGGAGGGTGTGGAGGGGGCCGGGAAGGGAGTGTCAGGCAGCGAGGCTGCTGCCTGCCCTGGACAGATGCCCAGAGTGTCTGCAGAGGGTGGCTCAGGCGTCTGAGTCACCTCAGAGAAACCCGGCCACATACCTGTCTGCTGACATCACCAGGACAGGGTACCCCCGGCAGCCCAGACAAGCGGACTGAATCACAGGCGGAATTCAGCTACTGCGGGTGCGGGCACGTGGCCCGCTGTGGCCCCCATGACACCCCCATGACACCCCCGTGTGGCTGTCTGGCCACGGGCCGGGCAGGCTACACTAGGGTCAGTGAGGGGGCAGGAGCCCTGAGTCAGGGATCTGGGCAGCTACAGCCAGAGACCACCCAGCCGCAAATGCCTCAAGGCGCAGGAAGGAGAGCCTGGGGAAGGGGGCTGATGGGGAGGCCCCTGGCAGAGAGGAGGAAGCCTGGGTGGGTGGGACCGGCAGGCTGCGGGTTGTGGGATGTGGCTGGATGACCTGCTGGGTGTGGGACGGGGTCTGGGTGACTGAGCAGAGAACCACAGAGTCAAAGAACAATGGAATCGCCATACAACATGCGTAGGCACGGACGCACGCACACATGCACGCACACGCAGAACCCAGCGTGCAGAGGCCTGGCCTCCATCCATCACAGGACTGTCACCTCGCTACCTGGGTTGGCACCCGGGCCTCACTCACTCAGTTCCCTCTGGGCTCTGGCCTCCATTTCCTTATCTGCTCAATGAGGTCAATAGAAATCATTGCTGCCGTGATAGCTTACACTCACAGGGGACATTCCTTCTGTCGGAAACTGTTCCAGGCATTTACACGTAAACTCGTTTACTCCTCAAAACAGCGCTAGAAGAGAGGTGCTGTTATGCTCACTTTACGGACGAGGAAACTGAGGCTCAGAGGAGTTGAGTTACTTGACCAGGGTCACACAGCCATTGCCCTTCTTACGGCTAGTGTTATTGGAAGGTTTAACAAGAAAATTCAGCAGATCTGTATAATGCAGCACCTGGCATGTGGTTCATTTCTCGAATGACTGTCAGCTGTGTTGTTAATACATTTTATTCTCACTCGAAGTCCAGACAGAAAAGTGTCCACAACAGTCACCCTCGCCACTCTGGGCTGGTGCTTCCTCTTGGCTTCCCACAGTCTCTCCTGCTTCTTCTTCTTTGGTCTTCCACATCCACAGTAGGGAGAGAGTGCTCTAGGGGATTCCCTCCTTATCTAAATCTTTTCAGGACTTGAGGATGGTTGGCCAGACCCACTTCCACCAGGAAGCCCTCCTGGCTTGCTCTAGCCTCACTGAGCACAGGAGTTTGTGGAGGCTCTTTGTGCCTGTGAGACTGTGGATATCTAAGAAATTCTGGGAATCCTCAGCTCAGGGGTCTCACTGTGGCAGTGGAGGTGCCTGGCTCGCCAGCTGTATGTGTGGAGTTGTGTGTCTGTGCAGACAAAGGTGTGTGACTGTCAGTATCTATGTAATTTGGCGTGCGCACACCTCTGTGACACATATGCACAACAGTGTGTTTAGTTCTGTGTGTGCAATTATGTGTTCACTTATCTGTGTGTCGGTGCAAATAAAGGTAAAAAGGTTGTGTGTGTACACCTGTGTTTGCCTGCACATGTATCTGAATTTCTGTCTCCCCCAGGCCTCCTCCTTCCCATCCCTGACAAACAAGCATGTCCATGCCACCCCACTCCACCCCTGGGAAGACCCAGGGTCACCGGCTCAGCTCAGTTCCTCCTTGGGAATGAGCAGGAAGGACAGGCAGACTGACTGTTCATCAACACCTGAGGCCAGGCCCCAACACCCGTGTACAGCCTCCCTGTTTGTCAGCTGGTCTGTAGCATCTGCCCCGACAATCCATGTGATGACGAAGGAACAGAGAGACCCAGCTCTGTCAAAGACAGTCTGTCAGAATTTATGAATGAACAGCTGAGTGAATGGTGAAGATTCATTTAATCAACAAATACTTACTGAGCACCTACTGGGTGCTCAGCACTGTGCTGGGGACATGGCAGTGACCAGGACAACCTCGGTCCAGGCCTCAATAATTATAGAGCCCAGTGGAGGAGACAGATCCCAAACAGACAGAGCTACGAAGGGTATTCTGGGGGAGGGAGAACTGACCCAGCCTTGGGATCAAGAGGTTTCCTGAAGGAGGGGATATAGGAGGTAAGACCTGGAGGAAGAGAGTATGAGCCAGAGGAAGCAAAAAGAAGAGTGCTCCCGGCAGCTGGGAGAGCATATAGGAGGATCTGAAGACAAGGAAGAGAGATTCTGACATCTGGACTGATGAAGAGGAGTGGGAGAGACACTGGGGTGGTTGGCATGGGCTAGGTCATGCCAGGCCTCGTGGACCATGGTGAGTGAGAAGTTTCAATGCAGAATGCCAGGGAATTGAAAGGGTCAAACTAAGAGTCTCCAGTCTGGATCATTCTGCCTTCCTGAAACTCCATAGACACCCCCTCCAGGAGGCCTCCGGGATTGCTCAGTGGGGAACTGGCCTAGCCAGCCAATAACACTGACTATTCAGTGTTGGGCACCAAGAAGCCAGCGGTTACTAGCCAGCCTGGCTCTACTCTCATGAAGATCAGAGTCACAACAGCAGGATACACACCCTCACATGCATACCATGCTCCTCTCACGCCTCAGAAACACTTGCAGACCTGTCTCTTGGAGCCGAAGCCTTGGCATCACCCAAGGGCCTGCTGGAAATAAAAAAGACCACACCAGATCTGCACCGTAACCAGATCCCCAATGAGAAGCACCGATCTCAGGCTTATCCTCCCTGTGCCTCAGTTTCCTTTTCTGCATAACGGGAATAATAACAGAACCTATTTATGGGGTCGGTGTGGTGTGAGGACCAACTGGGATAATGCATGCGAGAGCACTGAGCACAGCTTACTGAGCGTTTTGCTTTCAGAGCCTTTGTCCTCCTCCTCGTTTTTATTGAATTTCAGAGCCCATCATCATCCGACCTTCTTGCTGTGTGGATGGGGAAACTGAGGAACAGTGTAGCAGGGCTGCTGCCAGTGGGAGGGTGGAGGACGCGCTGGGGCCTGCCTTTGGCAGAGTCAGCCCGGGGCTCTTTACAGGATCTGCTGAGCAAGCTGACTTGGCCTTGCCACGCCACCTCTCACCTACGGGGGCAGAAGGCTGAGGGTT
Organism: Eidolon dupreanum; assembly: GCA_028627145.1. NCBI lineage: Eukaryota > Metazoa > Chordata > Mammalia > Chiroptera > Pteropodidae > Eidolon > Eidolon dupreanum. Next base: position 91,669,678 of record CM053508.1, on the reverse strand, counting down.
CTCCTTGCCTGCTCCTCACACAGAGCCAAGCCCTGGGGAGTCGGAGCAAGGGTGCTGCCCTCTCCCCCACATTCCAGTTCTCTTTCTCCCAGAAGCTCCCCAGGTTGAGCACCACGGAGAAAAACTTGCCTTGCCCAGCTCATGTTCTACGGGCCGGTGTGTATGTCTGCGTGTGCGTGTTTGAATGAGACTCGTGTGTGTGTGTGTGTGTGTGTGTATCTTCAGGGCCAACTTTCCCTTAAACACAACAGGCACAGTGCCAGGGCCCATGACAATGTTCAATTTCTTTTAAAATCAGAAGAAAAAGCTGAACTTTTTGGTAAGAGAAAATGTTTTAACATGTGACGTTGTTTGTTTTTATACCAATGCAGTCGTGAAATGTAATTTTAAAGATATCTGTGGAGGAAGAGGCCCGCGAAGTCAAAAGTGCCAGAGGATCATGGAAGTTACAACACATTTTGTGTGTCTCTGCTTCCAATGATGTCTCTTGGAAAGATCAGGGTGGTTTTGTTTAGGTAACAAAAGAAGCCCCTGCAATGTGCTAGGCGTGTTCCAGGAGCTTCAATAACATTCATGTAATCCTCCCATCGGCTCCATGAACTGGGCACTACACCGTCCCTGTTCCCAGACAAGAAAACTGATGTTCCAGGCATCAGTTCAAGTTCACCCAGCCACTAACTGATGGAGCCAGAACGTAAGCCTGGGCTGCCTTAATTTTGGGGGGTCTGCCAGTAGTGAGGGTCAATGCCCAATGTCTGCATGAGTATGAGCATCTGCATGTGAATATACTGATATACATAATTCATTTTAAGGTTATTAAATTCCCAGGCTGAAGTCCACATGCCGCATTCTTAGCCCAGCTCTGCCACTCATTTGCTGCGTGACTCTGGAGAAGTGACTTCACCTCTCTGGGTCTCTGTTTCCTTGCCTGTGAAATGATAGGTCCTACCTCACAGGAATGTGGTAAGAATTAAATAAATTAAGATAAGCACTCATGAAGAATTAGCCCTTGTTATCGTGTGTAAAGAATATCCACGTGACCCTGTAGCGAAGGTGCATGTGTCGTGTGTGTGTGTGTGTCATATGTATTGGTAACCATGTGATGGTGTGTTTCCGTGTGTGTGTGAGAAGCTGCTTTTTCGTGTGGCCATGTGTGTTGCTGCTTGTGGGTGAATGTCTGAACGTCCAAGAATGACCCTGGGAGTAGGTACCAGTGGCTGTGCTTGGGCCGCTTGTGCTGGGTTGTGACGGTCTGTGGGCAGCCAGGCTTGGTGTTTGTGCCTCCTTCATTTTGTGGGAGAGAAGATGAGGGGCTCGGACAGGGCTAGGGAATGAGGGCTCACTCCCTGTCTGATGCTGGGGCCGAGTCACTGCCTGCTGATGGTTGCTGTGTCATCTCCTAGTCTCTGTCCCTACTTCCAGACTGGTGGCAGACAGAGGGGGCGTAGAGCAACGAGGCAGAGGGCAGGCTTGAGGCTGGGCTGTTGTCTGGAAACTTCCACATCCCCATACTGCCCCTCATGTCCCCCCACCAGTGTTCCACATGTCCCTATCCCCTCCCCACTATCCAGACAGAGAATCAAGACTTTCCTGCGAATCAGGAATGATCCCCTCCTGCTCTGCCTCAGACCTGCTGTGTGACCCTGAGCCTGATCCTCCCCTTCTCTGGGCCTGTGGGAATCAGTAGTTTTAAAGTGCTGCTCCCTCTGTGCCCAGGGCCGAGTCAGGCTCTGCACTCAGAGGGGAGTGCCAGGGTCTCTGAGATTTGTGAAGCAGCTGGTGGGACCCTTTCCACTGGGTGCTTTAAAGTTGGGCCTGTGGCTAAAGTTGGGCCTGTGGCTTCCAAAATACCCACATTAGTCTCTCGAACCCCAGTTCCTAACCGGGCGGCCTCAGGTAAGCAGCTTTACCCCTCTGAGTCTGGATTACCACTGTGTAACTGAGCAGACAGTGTTGGGTTTGCAAGGCTTATAGCTCTGAAGGACTGGAGGCTGCTATTATCGTCATTGTCATTTAAACGGGTTTTACAGGGAGTTTCACTGAACCAGGCAGCTCTCAGAAATCGAGAGCAAGAGCTCTGGAGTTTGAGAATTCTGGGTTTGACTTTCTTGCAATGGGATCTTGGACATGTCACTTAACCCCACCGGGGACCACTTTCCTCTTTTATAAAATGAAGATTTCCCTCCCTTAACCCTTGAAAGTTGTTTTAAGGATTACAAATCTTGTATTGAAAGGCTTAGCACAGGATCAGACACTTGGTAATTGTTAAATACATGGCATCAATAATAATAATTAATAATAATAATAATTGTTACGATTACTAGTTATCCACACACACACACACACACACACTCGTTCTGTCTATGATTATAAAGCGAGGAGTGGTTACCAACACCATCAGCAGAGACATTGTATCCTAAGTTTCATTCTCCATTTCCCCCAAACCCACTTAACTTTCAGACGCTGGACCTGGGGGGCCAGTAGGATCCAAGACACACATCTTTTGTTTAGCTGGAAAAACTAAAGCCGAAGCTCAGAGAGGGAAAACATTTCCCAAGCTCTCACAGCAAGGCAAAGCAGAAGCTGCGCTGAGCCTCGGGACTCCACTCGCGCCTCCACTTTCACCTGGAGCATCCCAGCCCCTCTCACCCGCCTCGGGACTCAGTTTCCCCACCTACGTGACTACAGGACACTAGCTAGGATCTCTTTTTGGAGACATAACCTTTCTCTCGAGGGGCGGGCGCTGTACCACTGCACCGGGAGAATTGGGAGGGGCTGCCAGAGGGTAGGTGGACCCGCTAGCTGGGGTCTCCCCGACCCCCGCCTTCCCTGGGCCAGTCTAACAGCCTATTAATACCAGCCCCCGGGGCGGCGCGGCACTGCGCAAGCGCGGGCGGGTTCTGCCAGCGCGCGGGGTGAGCGCGAGAGCGAGAGGGATTCCCTCTGACGTAATTGCTAGGTTACCAAACAAACACTCTGCCTCGCCGGCCGAGCTCCTTATATGGCTAACTGCGTCACAGGAACTTCGGGGAGGCGGGGCCGGGATCCCCTCCCGCCGAGAGCTCTGTAACGCAGCCCCTGAGACCCCCAGGGCGGCAAAGGTGATGCAGGTGACCATACGGAGGCTAAGGCAGACCTCTTGCCGTGCGGCATGGGGTTCGGCCCAACAGGGCCGGAGATCTGAGGAAGTTTGTGGAGCGAGGGGGGGGGTGACGTAAGCAGAAGGCGGGGCCCGGGCGTATAAATAAGGCTGGCGGCTTTGGGTTTCATTCATAAGACTGGGAGCTACCGCCACTGCAGGGACGCGCGGAGCTGGGGCTTAGGGACTTTATTGTTGTGGTTCTTGGGGGCTGTGAAATTCGGTTTATTATTTTTTTCCGGAGAGAAACTTTTTGGAAGGATTCTTCTAGGTGATTCTACATTTTACTTTGGAGGACCGACTTACTTTTTTTCGTCTTCTTTATCACATCCCTCCCCCCGTGGGACCCGCCGGACGCGTGGAGGAGACCGCATCCGAAGCAGATTCCGTACAGCAGGACAGCGCTTTCCACCTTTAGGGGAGCGATCCCCACCACGCCCCTGGGTTCAACCGAGCCTGGACTTTCAGGAGGCACAGCGGCATCTTGTGGGGGCCTGGGCGCCGCGGAGGAATTGCACAGAAACTTTGCGACTGTTGGAGCGGGACGCGGCCCCCATCCCGAGTTTCTCCGGACGGCGCACTTCGGCGACGCGCTCGACTTATTCCGTACTCGCACCTTTCTTCCCCCACCCGGCCATAGCCTTGGCTTCCCGGCGACCTCAGCGTGGTCACAGGGGCCCCCCTGTGCCCAGGGAAATGTTTCAGGCTTTTCCTGGAGACTACGATTCCGGCTCCCGGTGCAGCTCCTCGCCCTCCGCCGAGTCTCAGTATCTGTCTTCGGTGGACTCCTTTGGCAGTCCGCCCACCGCCGCCGCCTCCCAGGTAAGTTCTTATGGGTTAGGGTAATGCTCTGTGGGGTTTAATTTTTTTCAAGTCAAGGGTGGAACGAGCAATCTTCCCACCCCTCATAAAGACTCATCAAACCCCAGGATCAGCGACGGTATAGGCGCGCAGGGCGCACTTTGCAAACTGCAGAGTCGGAACTTGTTTGCAATTGGTCGTGTGCGTGGAGCGCAGGGAGGGAACGCAGAAGGGTAAGCTTTGAGGGTGGCTAGAATGCGCCGTTCAAGTGAAACGTGTATGCGGTAGCAGGGCTGAGAAGTTTTAGCTGGCCCCGGGACTGTCCCCGACCCAGGTCCCCACCTGAAGCTATAAAGCGGTTAAGCAGAGGGGGAGATCCCAGGGAAGCTTCCAGTAGCCTCTTCCCTTTACCTCCTCCACTGGTGCGCCCACTCTGGCGCCGGGTCGCTCTCTATCCAGCGGGAAAGCGGGCCTCGAACCCTCCGCAGCGCTGCCTCCGCCTCCTGCGCGGATACGTAACGGGGGACCCGTGCGTAACGGCTGACGCGCTGGAATCCTCCGTCTGACGCGGGGCACGCACGGTGCGCGGCGCCCCCTTCGTCCGCCCCGCCCCTGACGTCCCGGGAGCGTTCTATTTTGGAACGCCGTGGCCACGTTGCTAAGGGAGGGGGCAGTTCTGCGTTCCGATTTGCCGCCGCGGCGCGGGCTTTGGCCAATCAACTTTCTCTTCCTATTTGTGGGGCGCAGTTCCCTTCCTCCGCTTTGTCCCCGGAACCCGTGGTTCCTCGGCGCTAGGGTCCCTTTTACCGGCCTTTAGAGGCAGAGCGAAGGGGAGTCCTGTCGCGACAGGAGAGACACTCTGCGACTCAATGGGTCCGCGAGGACCTGAAGGGGATCCCGTTCCTCTGCTCTCAGAGGCAGAGGATGTCTGTTTGTGGGCCGGGGTTTCTTCAGGAGACCTGGTGACCGTCACTCTCTTCTCCAGGCGTATATACTCACTCCCACTCCCTGTACTACGGACACTTGGTCCCTTCCGGGTGTCCGAAGACAGGACTAGAACCGTTAAGTCTAGGAGGAGCAGCCAGGTGGTCTCCAGGAGCCCCGCCTCCTCTGGGTTTCCAGGACGCTGATTGGCCAGCGGGCCAGCCCATCCCTCACCACGCCCCCTAGGAGAGTAGTTTAGCGTTCCGAGCAGTTCTAGGATTCCATTTGGGGGTGGGGGGAGATGAGCGCCGCTTGGGCTTGGGGCCTCGGGACCTACACCATTCCCCTTCCGCGACAGTCTGAGGGAACCCGGGTCGTCACTCTTTACCTGTCCGTCCACCGTAACCTGTCACTGTCAGCCTCATTCTGGGGAGAGGCAATTACTTGAAACGCTGTTCTAAACTCCTAGGCCCGTCGCCCAACACCTGGTTAACTGGGATCCCCGCCCCTGCAGGGGGGTCTCAGGGACCCTCTAATCGCTCATCCCCTCGCTCAGAGGGGTGTGTGTATGTGTGTGAGTGTAGAGGAAGGCTTGGCCTAAGGCCTCTCCCTCTCCCTCCCCTTGCCTCTGGGGTGGGGGTGGGGTGTTGTGGCTGTGTGTGTGGCTGTGACTCCGTCCCGGGAGTTCTGTCACCCGGCTGTGTCCAGCCTCCTCCCCACCCCCCACACCTAAGAGTCACCAACCCGGGGTGTGATTCACCACCCGCTGGAACCGTGCAACCTTTCCCCGAGGAAGAAGGAGGAGGTAGAAGCCAGTTGAGCAGAGATCCTCTCATTAACCACTGCGTCACGGTGTAGTGGAAGGGTGGGTGTTGTGGCTTTTTGCCTGTGACACACACATCCACACCCGCTCACCCTGTGCTCACTCACGGGGTCGGTGTGTGTATGTGTGCTGGGTGTGTGTGTGTCGGTGTCTCTGTTTGTGTGTCTACGCCTGTGTGTGTATGTGTCACCCCGTAGGAGTGCGCCGGTCTTGGGGAAATGCCCGGTTCCTTCGTGCCCACGGTCACCGCGATCACAACCAGCCAGGACCTCCAGTGGCTCGTGCAACCCACCCTCATCTCTTCCATGGCCCAGTCCCAGGGACAGCCACTGGCCTCCCAGCCCCCGGCCGTCGACCCCTATGACTTGCCTGGAACCAGTTACTCAACACCGGGCATAAGTGGCTACAGCAGTGGTGGAGCTAGTGGCAGTGGTGGGCCTTCCACCAGCGGAGCCACCAGTGGACCTGGGCCTGCCCGCCCAGCCCGAGCCCGGCCTAGGAGACCCCGAGAGGAGACGGTGAGTAAGGGGCATCAGAACTTGGTCTGGGGGGAGGAAGCCGGAGAGGCAGGAACTTTCTCACTGTTGGGCTGAGGGACCACCAAGGCCTCAGTGCTGCAGAAACCCCATCATCCTTAGTCAGTGAGGACGAGAGGGTCCTTTTCTGGATCCTGGGGGTTCTGGAAGGAGAGGAGTTTCAGGATGGATGGAGGAGGTGCACGTGCCCCCAACCTCATGGCCTCTGTCTTCCCTACTCAGCTTACCCCGGAGGAGGAGGAGAAGCGAAGGGTTCGTCGGGAACGAAACAAACTGGCAGCGGCTAAGTGCAGGAACCGTCGGAGGGAGCTGACTGACCGACTCCAGGCGGTGAGGATGGCCCCTGGGGTGGGGTGAGGGTTTGCCAAAGGGGGGCTCTCTCCTCATCCTCTCTCACCCCCACACCTGCACCCTTACCCTAGGCTGAGAACCAACAGTTTCATGTCTGGAACTAGGTACAGGCATGGCCAGATGGGGTGACGCCGTGCACACACAGAGACCCTCGCAGACTTATGTGGACTCCTGGCCACTCCCTGCCCCGATTGATGACCCTTTCCCCACCCACGCACACTGTTCTGGTCCTCAGTCCTTCCTGAGGGGACATATGAGGGACCGTTAATAGAGGGGAGGTTTGGGCATTTCTCCCTTTGGTCTTGGGCAAGCGATAGCCCATTTTGCCTGTTACTGCATCTCTTCCCCCCTCACGGAACCTCCCAGGTTTCCTCTGCCCTAACATTCTGGAGAGTTTATGAAATGAAATCCTCTTATCCTGTGTTGATTCCCCACCGCCTGCCTCAGCCGCTCATAGTTGTCACACCGTGGGCTGATGGCGTCCGCCAAGGCCTCCTCCCATTTTACGTCCTCCTTCAGTCTGAGACTTTCCTACTTTAGACACGCGGTGTGGTGGTGGGGGGGAGGACCTGCAGTCCCTAGAGGAACTCCCGGAAATTCTGCACTTTCCTGGGCTACCTAATCTCTTCCCTGGGAGGCAGAGGGGGTCAGGTAACAGGTGGCATTAAAAACATATAACAATCATTCATTCATTCAACAAACCTCTGAGTGCTTTCTGCAACCAGAGACTTGCCTGTGTACCTGGCCATTTCCCAATCATCCACTCTGCAGATGGGGAGGCTCCTAGAAGGCCAGACCCTTGCCCCAAGTTCAATAGCACACCAGGACTCCATCTCAGGTGGTCTTTCCTCTCAGCCCAGAGCTACCTTCCAGCCCTGGGCCTCACCAGCAAGTTTGGGGGAGATGGCTGCAGCCACGACCCACCTTCTCTAGTGGCTCACGTTCTTCTTTTCCTTCCTCCTTCTTCTCCGTGACCTGGCCACTGGGCCTCAGGAGACAGATCTGCTGGAAGAAGAAAAGGCGGAGCTGGAGTCAGAGATTGCAGAGCTCCAAAAGGAGAAGGAGCGTCTGGAGTTTGTGCTGGTGGCCCACAAACCGGGCTGCAAGATCCCCTACGAAGAGGGGCCGGGGCCCGGCCCGCTGGCGGAGGTGAGAGATTTGCCGGGGTCAGCATCCACTAAGGAAGATGGTTTCAGCTGGCTGCTGCCGCCCCCGCCACCACCGCCCCTGCCCTTCCAGACCAGCCAAGACGCACCCCCCAACCTGACAGCTTCTCTCTTTACACACAGTGAAGTTCAAGTCCTCGGCGACCCCTTCCCCGTTGTTAACCCTTCGTACACTTCTTCGTTTGTCCTCACCTGCCCGGAGGTCTCCGCGTTCGCCGGGGCTCATCGCACCAGCGGCAGCGACCAGCCTTCCGACCCCCTGAACTCGCCCTCCCTTCTTGCTCTGTGAACCTTTTAGACACAAAACAAACAAACACACAAGGGAGAGAGATTTGGAAGAGGAGGAGGAGAGAGAGGGGACGAGACTAAGCGGGTGTGTGGCCTCCCTGCCTCTCCTGTCTGACTGACTCTCTGCCGCCACTGCCATCGGACAGGAGGACCTCCTTGTGTTTTGTGCCGCCTCTTGTTTGTGTGGCCCGGCGAGGCCAGAAAGCTGGTGACTTTGGGGGCATGGGGTGGGGAGGGGATGGACACCCCGGGCTGCCTGTTGGTCCTCTCACTTCAACCCAATCGCTGGGGATTGGAGGTTTGGAGGTTGGGGGGTGATGCCCATCTGTGGGCTGGAGGGAAGGGGGATGCTGGAGGTGGGCTGTGGGGTGGGCTGGGGTCCTCTCTAGAGAGGCCCAACAAGGAAGTGCCACAGAGCCACGCACGGTGTCCCCCACAGCACTCTTTAGGGAGTTAGCTAGGCTGGTTCTCCCTGCTCCCCCGACCTGAGCTTATTTATCCAACATTTCCATGTGGTCAGAGCCTCCTCTGAATTGAGCCCTCCTCCTTTAGAGGGAAGTCCATGGCCCCCTGTGATGATCTCCTTCCCCCCACCCAGACGTAGTCTGAAATGTGAACCGCCCTCCCTGGCTGTCCCGCCACTCCCTCCCAGCAAAACCGGCTCTGATTGAACTTCTCACCTCCTTAGGATCCCCCCACATTCAGCCCCAGCCCTCCTGTCTGATTACAGTATTATTCCAA